>CM053405.1:55173547-55307127 GCA_028644305.1 Xerus rutilus | reverse complement strand
TTGTCGGTGTCTTCAGGGTTTTCTATTTTACTGGAGTATAAATTTTCAAAGTAGTTTCTAATTATCCTCTGTATTTCAGTAGTATCTGTCATGATATTTCCTTTTTCATCATGAATTTTAGTAATTTGGGTTTTCTCTCTCCTCTTTTTCATTAGGGTGGCTAAGGGTTTGTCAATTTTGTTTATTTTTTTCAAAGAACCAGCTTTTTGTTTTTTGAATTGTTTCTTTTGTTTCAATTTCATTGATTTCTGCCCTAATTTTGATTATTTCCTGTCCTCTCTTTGGGTGTTAATTTGTTCTTCCTTTTCTAACGCTTTGAGATGAAGAGTCAATTCATTTATTTGTTGACTTTTACTTCTTCTGATGAATCAGTTTAGTGTTATGAACTTTCCTCTTAGCACTGCCTTCATGGCATCCCAGAGATTTTGATATGTTGTATCAGAGTTTTCATTTGCCTGTAAGAATTTTTTTATCTCTTCCTTGATGTCTTCTGTTATCCATGCATCATTCAATAGCATATTATTTAGTTTCCAGGTGATGGAGTAGTTTTAGTTTTTTAATCTGTCATTGATTTGTAATTTTATTCCATTGTGGTCAAGTAGGATGCAGGGTAGAATCTCCTATTTTTTTGTATTTGCTAAGGCTGGCTTTGTGACATAACATATGATCTATTTTGGAAAAAGATCCATGTGCAGCTGAGAAAAAAGTGTATTCACTCGTTGATGGATGGAACACTCTATATATGTCTGTTAAGTCTAAATTATTGATAGTTTCATTGAGGTCTGTGGTTTCTTTATTAAATTTTTGTTTGGAAGATCTATCCAATGGTGAGAGAGCTGTGTTAAAGTCTCCAAGTATTATTGTGTTGTGGTCTATTTGATTCTTGTATTTGAGAAGGATTTGTTTGATATACATAGAAGCCCCATTATTTGGGGCATAGATATTTATGATTGGTGTGTCTTGTTGACGTATGATTCCTTTAAGTATGAAATGACTTTCTTTGTCTCTTTTCACCATCTTTGGTTTGAAGTCCACTTTATTAGATATGAGGATGGAAACTCCTGCTTGTTTGCGGGATCCATGTGAGTGATATGTTTTTTTCCCACCCTTTCACTTTCAGTTTGTGGATGTCTTTTCCTGTGAGATGAGTCTCTTGAAGACAGCATATTGTTGGGTCTTTTTTTTTTTGATCCAGTCTGTCAGTCTATGTCTTTTAATTGGTGCATTTAGGCCGTTTACATTCAGGGTTATTATTGAGATATGATGTGTAATTCCAGTCATTTTGGGTTTTTTTTTAGTTTTTACCTTGAGTTGTTTCTCTTTTGAGTGGTCTTTCCTTTAGTGTAGTTCCTCTCTTTTTAAATTTTCATTGTTGCTTATCATTTCCTCCTTGTGGAATATTTTGCCAAGAATACTGTGTTGTGCAGGCTTTCTCGCTGTAAATTCTTTTAACTTTTCCTTATCATGGAAGGTTTTTATTTCATCACCAAATCTGAAGGTCAGTTTTGCTCAGTATAGGATTCTTGGTTGGCATCCATTGTCTTTCAGGGCTTGGAATATGTTATTCCATGATCTCCTGGCTTTTAGTGTCTGGGTTGAAAAATCTGCTGAGATACGAATTGGTCTCCCCTTATATGTAATCTGGTTCCTCTCTTGTGTGGCCTTTAAAGTTCTATCCTTATTCTGTATGTTGGGCATTTTCATTATAATGTGCCTTGGTGTAGATCTATTCAAATTTTGTACGTTTGGTGTCCTGTAAGTCTCTTGTATTTGATTTTCTATTTCATTTTTCATATTTGGGAAATTTTCTGATATTATTTCATTGAAGAGATTGTGCATTCCTTTAGTTTGAAATTCTGTGCCTTCTTCTATCCCAATAAATCTTATATTTGGTCTTTTGATGCTGTCCCATATTTCTTGTACGTTCTGTTCATGATTATTTACCATCTTCACTGTATGGTCAAATTTTCAAGATTGTATATCTTGTCTTCATTATCTGAGGTTCTGTCTTCCAGGTGATCTAGTCTGCTGGTGATGCTTTCTATTGAGTTTTTTATTTGGTTAATTGTTTTCTTCATTTCAAGAATTTCTGATTGGTTTTTTTCACCATCTCTAGCTCTTTCTTAAAGTAATCTTTTGCTACTTGTAATTGCTCTCTTATCTCTTTGTTAGAATGATTGATGGTTGCCTTTATTTGCTCTCCTATTTCTTTGTTGGATTGATCAATTTTTGCCTGTAATTGTTCACTTATGTCATTCTTTAGTTTGCTGATCATTTTAATTATGTACATTCTGAATTCTTTCTCTGACATTTCATCGACTATGCTGTCAGTGGATTCAGTTACAGTCATATCCAGGTTTATTTGGGGCACTTTCTTCCCTTGTTTTTTCACTTTGATTGTGTATCTTTCTTTCTTGAAATACCAATCTGAGGTATTGCGGTTTCTGTCCTATAATCTTGTATTGACACTCCAGATTGCCTGTGTCTCACCTTGGAGGTACTTCTGTTCTCCCAGTGTCCCCAGAAGGGCACTACTGTCACTAAAGTTGGTGGTGGAGGTAGTGGATGTACCTCTAGAGGGCAGTGGGAGTGGCTTTGGCTGGGCTCCTGAGGTGGCCCCTGAGGGCTGTTTTGCTCCTCTCTTGCACTCCTGCTGGTGAACAGGAACTCTGGAGCGGAACTGGAGGTGGGCCCAGGTCTCACTTAGGCAGGGTCACAAGCAGGAGAGTCTTTGTGGGACCCTTACAGTGAGTGTGAGCTCTCCTGGGGCTAGAGGCTAGCAGGCTCAGGTCTGCCTTCAACTGGGCACCCCGGCATTCCCTAAGGGCGATTTTGGGCCTTCTGTCTTGCCTGACCACAGGAACTCTGGAGCAGAACTGAGGCGGGCCCTGAGCACACTTGCGTGGAGCCTCTTCATTCTGAGATCTCTGCAGGCCACTCTTACCCTGGGTGTGCCTTCCTCTGGCTAGCGGCTAGCAGTCCCTGGTCTCCTGTTGGCTGGCACCCATGGAGTTTCCTGAGGGTGGATCTGGGCCCTCTGGGCCTCCTGGGGCAGATCCAGGCCACTCTTGGGCGGAGTTGGCTCATGCTGGTGTTTCTGGAGAGACTCTTCCCCTCAATTTGGGCTCCCCAGTGGCTAGAGGTAGCAATCCTTGGTCTCCCTTTGGCTGGACAACCATGAAGGTTCCTGGGGGCGGATCAGGGATCTCTGTGGCTCCTGCCGGTGCACAGGAACTATGGAGCGGAACTGGGGTGGGCCCAGGTTGCCCTTGGGCGGGGCTGCGTCATGCTAGGGTCTCTGCGGGGACTCTTACCCTGAGTTTAGTCTCCCCAGTGGCTAGCGGCTATCAGTCCCTGGTCTCCTGTTGGCTGGACACCTGTGGAATTTCCTGAGGGCAGATTTGAGCCCTCTGCGGCTCCTGCCGGTCCATAGGAACCTCTAGGTATGTATTAAAGGTAGAACCAACTAGATTTGCTGATGATTTGGATGTGATATATGTGTAAGAGTATAAGGTATCAAGGATGGACAGTCTTTTGCCTGTATAGCTGGAAGTTAGAAATTACTATTTACAAAAATGAAGAATATTGTACAAAGAGATTTTTTTTTGTTTTAAGGGAGAAGGGGAACAGGAGCTTGGGCATGTTAAGTTTGAGATGGCTTTAGGCATCCATGTGGAGATTTAAATAGGCAGTAGGACATGTGGGTATGGAGCTTATGAGAGGAGTTAGGTTAGAGATATAAATTTTGAAGTCATTAGGTTATAGATGATAGTAAATACTATGAGATGGGATGAGATACTAAGAGAGTGAAGTGATCAGAGTACTAAGCTCTGGGGCATTCTTGGAGTGATTGGGTCAGATAAGACAATTAGGTCAAGTAAGATGATTATTGAGAAGTGAGTTTTGGATTTGTCAATGTGGAAGACTTGCTAACCTTGACAAGCATTTAGGTGCAGTGTGGGGCTGAAATCCTGATGAGTGGATTTAAGAGAAAAAAGAAAAAAGGAATTGTAGTTGGTATGTATTCTAGTATAGAGAGCAAAGAAATGGAGCTGTACCTGGAGCAGAATGTTAATGTCAACTGATTTTTTTTTTTCAGATAGGAGAAATTTTATTAATCTATATAGAGGAAGAAAGATTGATGATGCAATATAGAGAGAAGGAGAATCACTAGAATAATATCCTTTTTCCTTCTAGAATATTTAGCAAATACAGATTAGCCATAACATATCCATTTCTCTGAGAGGGAATCTGTTAAAATGAAACGGATCTTTTCATCTTTTTTTTTCATGTACAATCATAAATTACTCAATGATGGGGATGTATTCTGAGAAATGTACTTGATTTGCAGACATCATAGGGTGTACTTAAACTAAGATGCGGTGACATCACTGGGCAATTTAATCTTATGGATGGATCATTGTCATACAAGGTCCATCATCATTGACTAAAATGTCATCCATTACACAGCACATGACTGTATCTATACAGTGTATATATAATGGGTTTTTTAAAGCAAAGAAGTTTTTGTAGTGTAATATGACATTATAATTTGGTCTTTTCATTTACTGATATATGGCACCTGTTCATTTCTTAAAGTGATAGTCTTTTTAGGAAAAATTGTAATTAAGCTACCATCTTGGGAGAAACACTAAACTATGAGGAAAGTTAAACAACTGTGGAATACAAATGAGGTTTTAGCTAAAGGATTTAAATAATGTTTATAATGAGACCGTATTAATTATTAACTACATAAACAAAGGGAATGCAAAAAGGAATTAATACTCCTGTTAGATGGTGACTCTAATGAGGACCTTCCCCACATATCTGTCTGTACCTGGCAGAAGGAATAACAGAAACAAAGGTTTGGAGCTGTCCTATTTCAGTATGGTAGCCAGTAGCCAAATGTAACTATTGAAATTAAATTTAATTAAAATAAAAAATTCAGTTTCTCAGATTAGCTACATTTCATTGGTTTAGTGTAACTAGCAGTTAACTATATTGGATGACATAGATAAAGAATCTTTCCATTAAGAGAACATTCTGTTGGACATTGCTGATTTATAGGGAAGGATTTAGGGCTTATTTGGGGAGCAGGAAAAGTTCAGAGCAGAGTTAGAAGTGAGGGACTGATGAAAGATGGCTAAGAGTAATTGGTCTGTATTATCAATGGCCTTGCAGGCTATGCTAAGAAATTTGGACTTTGTCACGAAAGTTTGCAGAATAAGGAACTACCCAAGGATTTTAAGTATGGACCACCATAGTAAGGTTTATGTTTCAGAAATATTTCTCTGGCTGTACCTAGGTTTTTGAATTGGACAAAAATTTTGAATTGGACAAATTTGTAGTATGAGGTAATGGTATTCTGTGATATTGAAAACACAAGGTATAGCAAGTTTAGTGTGAGGAAGGAAAGTATTGTGTTCTGTTTTGGAAGTGTTAATTGAATTGATGATTTGGCATCCATAAAGCAGATTGATAGATGTGGTACTCAGGAGAGATGCCTGTGCTGGTGGTGCTGATTTGCGAGTCATTGTTTGATAGATGATATTGGAATTGATTGAATAAAGAATGTGTGGTTTGTGAGGAGAAGGCCATTGAAAAATCTTAGTGAAGTCAACATTGAGGGAGTGGGAGAATTGGAGCTCACTTAGAAGACTGTGGAGAGAGTGCAGTTTGGGGAAACTGTTAAAGTTGATTGTACAATTTTTGCATTATATTTAAGGTTTGGGAAAAGGCCCAACTTGTTTCTTTTATCTGTCAGAGGAAGATGGCAGATAAGTAATGGTTTATTGTGGTTTGTTGAAGCAGTATGTCATGATGGTTAGGCACACCTACTTTGGAACTCTCAGTCTGCATGTGAAAACTTGTTATAGATTTATTGATAGGGCATGGGTAGCTTGCTTTGCCACTCTATGCCCTTGGTTTCCATATCTGTAAATTGAGGATGAGGAGGATAATAGTACTTACACTTGCTGAATAATGGTGAGGATTAAAAGATTGAACACATGTGAACAGTTAATAGTGTCTGATACTTAACATAGTAATTACTGTTACCATTGTAAAATCATGAAGACCAATCGAAGTCTTTTAAAATTTGTTTTGCTTTTAGTACAATATATTTTTTCAACAATTATGATTTTAGAATCATTGCTGATTTTCACATTAACCATTGCTTTATATTTTTAATTTTCAGTTATTGTTAAATTTTATGCTTGTTTTTTTCTGAACCATATTTCACAAGCATTTGAAACAACTAAAGTACATAAACTATCTTTTTATGTGACCACATAAAAATAAATGACTTAATAGGGACTAAGTGTATTCTGTGTGATGATCAAAGATTTGGAAACAGAGATTATAGCACAAGGCAATAACAAACTGTATCTGCTTTTAGCTTTTTATTTAAGCTTCAGCTTTGTTCACAGCTATTCTATTGCTTTGAAGCAGTCTATTTTATTTTAATTTATTTTTTCCCACTGAGCATATTTATTTGAATTTGTTTTTTAATTTGTCCTTTTTGAGTATACGTGACAGTATAGTGTGTTTTGACATATATGCATGGAGTATAACTTATTCTAATTAGTATTCCATTCTTGAGGTTGTATATAGTGTGGAGTTTCACTGGTCATGTATTCATGTATATGAACATAGGAAAGTTATGTTTGATTCATTCTCCTGTGTTTCCTATTCCCATCCTCCCTCCTTCCTCTTCATTTCCCTTTGTCTAATACAATGAACTTCTATTCTTTCCTTCCCCCACTTCTAGTCTATTCTGTTTTATTTTATTTTTTGGTAATGAGGATTGAATGAATCCAGTCTCACACATGCTAGGCAGGCACTCTGCCACTGAAGCCGTCTATTCTTGGTGAAGGAGCTCATTTCTCATTTTCCTCCAAAGAACGAGGATTTATATTGTTTCAACAGAAATCAAAAGAGAGTTTCTGGAAGGAGTTAAGTGGTCAGCAGTGCTGACTCCTGGTGAGTAATCAAGTAAAATAAGGTGAGGGGAAGTGTTTATTGGATTTAGTTACAAGGTAGTTGTTGGTGACCCTGGTTGTGGTGACAGCAGTGGTAGAGAACGTTAAATTTGGAAATCAGATTGCAGTGGATTGATGCATGGTCAAGAAGTGAGTAAAAGAAGACAATTTATCTAAAGAACTTTGACTTTCAGGAGGAGAAAAGATGGTAATTGTAGGGAGACAGAGTCTAAGAACTCCCTCCTCTTCCCCGTAGATTTAAGTTAAGTTGATATTCTTTTTAAAATGGTTAATTTATTGTTATTGGTGCTTTATAATTATGCATAATAGTGGGATTCATTATGCCATATTTGTACATGTACATAACAATTTAATCACTCATTCCCCAGTTCCTTCCCTTTTTCTCCCCTCCCCTGATTCACTTGCTCTTCTCTACTGATCTCCTTTGTGTTACTAAGAACCTGTTTTTTGAGGGATGGAGGCTGTTGATAATGCTTAAATGCTGATTGGAGGGGGGCCATAAAGAAGGGTGTGGAAAATACAGAAGGTGATTCAGGGCACAGCAGAGTAAAGGAGGAAAGGATGCATTTGGAGGCTTGGTAAGTTTATAGTCTACAAATAAGAGGGGAAAATGGCTAGAGCATCTCATGAGAGTGGGAGAGGGAAGTGACTGGCAAAAAGTTTGAGAAGTTTGAAGTAGCTGCTAAGACCTGTTGACAAGATCAGGAAGAATTGATGATGTTGAGAGTTTGCCTAGTTGAGATTAGAAACTACTGATTTATTTTTCTAATTTTTTTAGTTGTTGATGGATCTTTATTTTATTCATTTGTTATTTGTATGTGGTGCTGAGGATCGAATCCAGTGCCTCATGCATGCTAGGCAAGCACTCTACCACTGAGTTACAGCCCCAGCCTGAGACTACTGATTTATATTGTCAACAATCTAATCTTTTTTTCTAGGAGTGTTCAGCAGTTTGCACACCTATGAAGAAAATTGTCAATTTGTGATAGGAGACTTGGGTTGTGATTGTTGGGTGCTATGGACGACAATTTGACAAAGGGGTTTGGGGCATTAGTAAGAAAGATGTTGAACTAATTGAACATGGTATCTAAGCTGGAGTGGGGAAAAGTATAGTAGGAAATTTATAGGGGGAAAAATAGGGGACCAGAAGTCTCTAGGAAGCCAAAGGAACAGCAGTAGTTGGAATACGTGAGTGAGAGTGCTAAAAAGACAAGAGACTGTTATATGAACTTAGTTATGTGAATTTAATATTTCAGGATCGAGTGATTTTGGGTGTTCACAAGGTTCAAGGTATAACTGTGGGAGTGAACAGCTGAAAAGTTGCTTTTAGGAGAGACTCAGTAAAACTGATTAGGCCAAGGAACTTAGAAATCAGGGTACTAATTATTTCTTTTGACATAACCCCTCCATCCATCTTTTGTCTTTTTTTTTTTTTTTTTAACACTACTGGGGATTGAACCTAGGGGCATAGTACCACTGACCTTATTTATTTGTTTTTATTTTTTTATTTTTTGGGTACTAGGGATTGAACTCAGGGGCACTTGACTACTAAGCCACATCTCCAGCCCTGTTTTTAATTTAGAGACAGGGTCTCTGAGTTGTTTAGCACCTTGCTTTTGCCTGAGTATGGCTTTGAACACTAGATCCTCCTGCCTCAGCCTCCCAAGCTGCTGGGATTACAAGCCTGTACCACCGTGCCCAGCTATTTGTTTTTATTTTTGAGACAGGGTCTAAGTGAGTTTCTGAGGCTGGTCCCAAAACTGTGTTACTTCTGCCTCAGCCTCCCGAGTTGCTGGTATGCACCACCACTCCTGGTGGTACTTTTATTTTTAGTGTTTTTCTGTCATTCCTCCCGTATGCCTCAAGAACTCACAAGTTCACCCAGTCTTACAACATTTTAGTTCTGTTTTCTGTCCTTCCTGCTGAACTTTGGTGGGAGAATCAAGTGTAAATTTTGTCTGTTCAAAGTCACCATTGTTCCTGGATTTTGAGCCTCTTTTCTCCCTTCCTTAAACCTCACTACACCACCCCGATGGTGCTAGGGATTGAACCTAGGGCCTTATGTATGCTAGGCAAGCACTTCATCACTGCCTGCATCCTCACTGAAGTACATCCTCAGCCAAATCTTACTCTTTAAAGATCCTCAGGCCTCACTTAACCCAGCCTATGCTGGCTTAATTTTTTGCACCAAATATTTTTCTGTTCACTAGTATTATGAATATGAGCTCCTCTTATTCAACCAGAACTGAATTATATTAGCTCTAAATATCTTTTTATATGGGTGGCCTCTTCTCTTATATCCTATTGCTTTCCCATCCAAGTACTCTTAGGTTCATTCTTTATGGATTCTACTTCAACTTTTGTAGGGTTCCATGTGTACATAGTTGTACTGTTTTACCTTTTTGTATGATCCAAGGTGTATGATTACCTAGAGGGTCTCTTACATTGCAAAATAGAGAAGTTGTCTGAACTTATAGAGGCTATTTCCTCATGCTTTCCTGGCTTTGGAACTCTAGGGCTTTTATATTTGTTCTTTGAAAGGAGTCTTATATTCACGTATCAGTTTATAGAGCATATTCATGTACTTTTTCAGTTGAGGTTGACAGTGTCAAATGGAATAAGGAGTGCTACAGAATTTTGAAGAAGGGAGTTGTCACTGAAACCTGGAGCTGCTAGAGAGGTTGGACTTTGATATAGACCTTGACATAAAGAGATTAGGAAAGGTTGAAGGGTTTTCTTGGCAAGGAAAAAACAAGACTGAAGGTAAAATATTCTGCAACAATGAATAAACTAGTCTGGATAAAGAAGAGAATTCTTAGGAGCAGTGGAACATGAGATTCAAGAGGTAGTTGTTAAAGTATGAAGAAAAATAAATTTTAACTTCCATGCTAAGAATAGGAATTGATGATTACAAGTGATTATTGCATTGATGTTTGGAAAGATGAATCAGATATCAAATGGAGGAAAGATTGGAGAAAAGAGATTGGAGATAGCATAACCATAAAGAAAGGTGTGGGAAAGACTTTGGTAACATGATAATGCTTTATATTCTTGTCATAAGTGGATGTGATGAGGGTGGACAGTGAACAGCATTACAAAAGAGGGGTCTGTAGGTCTTAATTACTCCAGATTTGGGTGAGGGAACCTAGAGGGTTTCAAGTGTAACTGGAAGAATGTTAGGACTGTGGGTGGAGATGGGAAAGGGCTGAGAGGGCTTTTGGGAAGGTAGGAACACATTTTGGTTGGCGATGTTGGACATTAGTTAAGAGAGAAGGTCTGTAGGTATATATTTGAAAATGAATTGAGATGAGAGAGCAATATATAGTTGTCTGTGACTAAGTAATTGGTCTTTTCATTATATTTAATCAAATTCTGTCAAAAGTCAGTTCTTGAGATGTTTGTGGTTATTGAAAGTCAGTTTAAATATACTTGGGAATGGAAAACAAAACAACCACATAGCATCTAAGTACATTAGCCCAAAGTAGTATTAACAATCAGTTTACTAGAGAAGAAATACAAATGGCTGCTATATAGTAATTAAAGGAATGCAAACATCACTCCTATTTTCGTTTATGAAATAATGATGATGATAGAGGATAGTTTTTGTTATAAATTTATTTGGCAAAGTAAAAGGTGGGTAACCTCATGTTATTAGGTAAAATTTTTGTTGAAATCCAGAAGTCTGGGACATTTGAATATTTGTGCTTACCAAACCTTCAAGGGCAGTAAAAATTATTTTACTGGTACTTTTATAAAAATATTTTAGCAGTAGATGGACATAATAACTTTATTTATTCTTTTTGTTTATGTGGTGCTGAGGATCAAATCCAATGCCTGCCATGAGCTAGGCAAGCACGCTACCACTGAGCCACAACCCCAGCCCTACAGATACTTTTAAGTACACTTAAGATCAAAATAAGTGATTTATATTTGATAATATATATGTTGTAGAAATGCTAATACTAATTAAATTATGGTTAGAAAGTCATAGTTCTTACAGTTTGTTTATCTGACAATGTCAACAATTATAAAATAATGCATTGGGGCTGGGTTTGTGGCTCAGTGTTAAGAGCACTTACCTAGCACGAGTGAGGCACTGGGTTTGATCTTTAGCACCACATTAAAAAAATAATAATAAATGCATTGTGTCCATCTATAACTAAAATATACATATAGAAATAATGCATTGGTTTTCTCAAGGTCAGTGGATACTTAAATCTTTCTTTAAAGAGAATATGTAGTTAAGTGCCTGGAAGTGAGAGGTAATTTAAACATTTTTAGAGTTTAAATGTTATTAGAGTTCGGTGGAATTAAGTATATTCACATTGTTGTTCATCAGATCTCTAGAACTTTTTCATCTTGCAATATTACCATGTTACTTTAAAAGCTGAATTTTTTTACTAAATTTTCAAGTGCTTCAGGAACAAGGCTTATCTAAGATAGAGATTGCATATTGGTTTCTGCAATTCCCTACACAGAAGGCTGATCCAAACTCATCAGATGGAAGACTTACCTTCTGTGGCCTTGGAAAGTTTTTTTTTTTTTTAAGAATTTAAAAATTAATTAGCTTTGAGTTGGCATATCTTATTAACAGTTGTAGAAAACTTATATTTATTCCACCATAGTTTATTATTTTCTTGGAGGAAAATCTAATACTAATACTCAAACTTGATACACAAACTGACTCTTTGGCATGTCTGTGTTTATGCCCATCTGTTCCTGTGGCTCCATGCCCATTATTATGGTGGCATGCCAATAGCAGTGAGGCATGTGAGCCAACAAAGATGAATTGTTTGGATGGAATACACTATTCTGTAATACTAATTAATTTTGAGCTGATGAATCTACATGAGATAATGTTAACCAAATACAGTCAAAATAATGTCAGTGAAAGTAAAATTTATTTTGACTTATGCAGGAGTGTATCACAGATGTTTTAGACTACGATTGAGAATAATTAGAATCAGTGTTTATTGTGGTTCCAGTGATCAGTTTTCTTTACATAAAAATTTTAGATTTAAAAGAAAAAAAATAATTTTTTTTGTGATGGATTGTAGATTAGGGAGGAAGTGGGTACACTATAAGTTGTTGATTTTACATTTCTTATAAGGTATTCACAGTTCTTAAAATATATTTTTAACACAATCAGCCTTATAGCAAAAATTGTCTCCAGAGTGGTAAATGGGAAGTTACAGATTTCAAAACAAGACCCTTGTTGACTTCATTGCTTTGCTGTTTCCTAGACCTATGATGATGTACTTAAAAATAGTATGATTTTAGAATTTGTTGAACATTTTATAGTTTTTCTACTTATATGTTGCCCTAATTTTTTAAGTTAATTTTATTTATTTGTTTATTCTACTTAGATTTACATGATAGCAGCGTGCATTTTGATTCATTGTACACAGATGGAGCACAACTTTTCATTTCTCTGGTTGTATATGATGTAGAATCACAACATACATGTGATCATACATAAAGCTAGGGCTGTGATGTCCATCATATTCCACCATCATTACTGTCCCCCTGCCCTCTCCCCCCTCCTACCCCTGTGGCCAAAGTTCCTCCATTCTTCCCGTGTCCTTCCCGACATTATGGATCAGCATCCACTTATCAGAGAGAACATTCGGCATTTGTTTTTTTGACCTTGGCTTACTTCACTTAGCATGATATTCTCCAACTCCATCCATTTACCTGCAAATGCCATAATTTTATTCTCTTTTATAGCTGAGTAATATTCCATTGTGTATATATACCACAGTTTCTTTATCCATTCATCTATCGAAGGGCATCTAGGTTGGTTCTACAGTCTAGCTATTGTGAATTGAGCTGCTATAAACATTGAAGTGGCCCTTATATTTTTCTGTGTCTGTTTCCTTATCTGTCAAATGGGTATAATTATAACCACATATATTTCATAAAGACTTTGTGTCTCTATGAATAGAAGACAGTAAAAAGTAAGACAATGTTATAAGTTCTGGAAAACTATACCCTATTGAGTGGCTAAGTAACTTACTGATATAAACACAAGACATGTTAGTGATAAATAGAGAAAGGATGTAACTACCATTCCCATATCCTCAGAGATAACTAAATTGATAACTAAGTTATAGTATATATTCTTCCAGAAATTTTTTAAAATCAAAAGGTTTTACATCCATACACACCCACACCACCTGCACACTTCTTATGTTCTTGCTTTTCACTTAAGTTATCTTGAAATCTTTCCATACCATTCTATGAAACAATTTCATTCTTTTAAACCACTGTATTTTTCCTTTTATTCCTTTTGTTCCATTTTTGATTGATTTGATTGATTTCAGCTTTTGTCCAGTAAAAGCAACACTGTAACATAAATTTTTGCATAATTATGTGCATTTATATATTTGTAGGAAAAATTCCTAAAGGGAGAATTGTAAAAGTTATTGCATTTTAAATTATGACAGATATTACTGAATTATCTTCCAGATAGATTACACCAGGTTTCTTCCAGCTACCAGTACTAAAGTTTGTTTTCCTTTTTCTTTTTACTGGTACCATCAAATCCAGTGGTATTTGTCAGACTTATAGGTGCAAAATACTGTTACACTGAGTCCTTATTATTATGAATGTATTTAAGTCGTCTCTTTTGTATTTATTGGTTTTTTTTTTAGTGAAATACTTTTAAAATATCCTTTATTTCCCTATGGATCAGTTCGTACTGATAAGTTAAGGGCTTTTTGTATTTTGAAGAATTTGCATTTTTATCTGATGATTCCTAAAATAAATCTGTCTTTTGGCTTGTTTATGGCAGTATTTTTGTATGCAAAAATTTTAAGAATTTCTGTGTTTATATTTGCCAATTTTTCCTTTTATTGCGTCTAAGACTTCCCTGGTCTTTTAGTTTCTTATATAAAGTGGCATTTTTGCTTTATAGTGCTATTAAATAGTGAACAAGAACTTTTTACCTGTTCCAAACAGTTTTTCTGTCACAGCGTATATTAACTCAGCTACATCAGTACCTCTATGAGATTGCCTTTAAAACTTTAAGGCTATGTAGTCTTATTATAGAAGACCTTCCTAATTTCCTCAGCTGAAGTAGAACCTAGTTCCTGCTGCCTAGCAAGAGACCAAGTAGCTAAGGGCATTGATAAAGGGCTTGGTGGCTGTGGAGACTTGCTGTTATATGTGTATGCCATGATGGATTTTAATATATATACTCATGGTATGTGTACATAGAGGGTGCATGCCTGATTTTTAACCATTTTCAGAGTAACGATTTTGAGAATCCAGTGCAAGTTAGAGTTTTTCTGTATCCCTGTAAGGAAAGCGTTTAATATATGGTTTGCATTCATTTATTCTTTCATCTAATATTTATTGTGTACCTATTAGGACCTGTAAATAATTTATTCTATTTAAGAAAATTTATAGGCTGTTGTTAGATTTTCTTTTGGGCCCTCATACAGAGATTCATAGAGGTCTTTTGTTATCACTGTTGCCTTTTCTTTTTTATTTCTTTGCATATCCTCTCTGATCTTTTTTCCATCTTCCTTCCTTCCCTTGTCCTTTTTCCTCTGTCATTCCCTTTATCCCCTCCACCTCCTGTCCATTCTTAGAATGTAAGTTTCAAGTGGTCAGGGACACCAGTACTCAGAACAGTACAGGGAACATAGGGGTATTTAGTAAATAAATGTGTTAGGCCCAGTGATAATTGCTTTATGATCTCAAGGAGTTCATAACAACCCAATTGATGCCAACTTTTAGTTTTGTTGACTTTTTTCTCTTGTAGTTTGCTTTCTATTTTACTGGATTCTTATTTTTATTGTTCCTTTATCTGCATTGCTAACTCCCTAACTTGCAAATTCCTTCACTAGGACATTGTTCTAATGTCCCTCTATTTGGCGTTCTCTGACCACTCTATTTAAAATTGTCTCCTCTTTTCTGTATTCTCTCTCGCTCGGTTCTGTTTCCTTCCCATATCACCTCATGACTGATAATTTACATGTTTATTATGTTTGTTGTTTCTTTTACTTACTAGAATGAAATTTATGAAGGCAAGTTTTTTTTTCCTATTTTTTCTTTTTTGGTGTACCACAAATGCAAATGGAGGATTAGATGAGAATAGAGTTATAGAATCTATGGGAAGAAGGGGTTTAAGACTGGAAGAGCAGTGGTCAATTGCATTAATATAGAGGAATAATCTAAAAGTATTCATGAGATTTTATATTGGATTTTTAAATTAATAGGCTATTTGTTGTCTTGTGCGAGAGAAGTTTTAATAGAGGAATAAGGGAGAAAAGGAAGATTATGGAGGGTTGTAGAAATGGCTATAACAGACTTTTCAACCTTATGAGCAGTATAGTAGGAAATCTTCATGTTTACTTGGATAATTTGTGGTTCCTCCTTTTAGAGAGTTAAGAGATAGATGAGTATGTGTTTTGTTTTTATTTTCTCTTGCACTTATTAAGAGAATACATTGTGCCTAAAGCTATACTAGGTTCTGGGTGTTATCCATGGAACGTATAGGCCCTAAGCAAACTGAAAGCATTATTAAATTTTAATGCTCTACACATAAACTCACCATGAAGGCCAGTCCTTTTGGTTACATAGCACAGGAAATAGATAAATCCTAACTTTTGTATACAGCTTTTTTTTTTTTCATTTCTGCATATCCATTTATGTTTGCAAAGCATCAACTAGAGTAGTATGATCCTTTGTTTGAGTGGTTCTCAAAGCATAAAGTACCGAAGTTTTAGAATTTTGGGGCAGGGCTTAGTAAAGATTCAACCCTGCCCTCTGTAGATTTCTATACATTAGTTTTGGGGATGTGCCTCCAATTGGAAGTCACTATTCCTTATCACTTTTCCCACTCTGTCATTGCTGGATTTAAATCTCAGGTATTGCTTTCTGTGATACACAACTTTTGGTAACTGAGACAAA
The DNA here is from genome assembly GCA_028644305.1 of Xerus rutilus. Taxonomy (NCBI): domain Eukaryota; kingdom Metazoa; phylum Chordata; class Mammalia; order Rodentia; family Sciuridae; genus Xerus; species Xerus rutilus. The sequence goes on along the minus strand of CM053405.1, from coordinate 55,291,207 downwards.
AGAAGGTAACTGGTTAGAGTGACTAGATAACAGTAATGTACTGGATATTTCAAAAAAGCCAGAAGAAAGGATTTTGAATGTTTTTACCACAAAGAAGTGATAAATGTTTGAGGACATAGATATACTAGATATGTTTACCCTGATTTGAACAGTATAGAATGTTACATGTATTGAAATATCACATGGTATCACACAAATATATATAGGTTTTTTGGGGGGGATGCTGGGGATTGAACCTAGAGCCTTGTGCATGCGACACAAACACTCTACCAGCCCTTATATATAGTTTTTATGTCAACTAAAAAAACATAAAAATCCATATCCATAGAAGCTTTACTCATGGTAGCAAAGAATGGAAGGAAACCAAATAATTGAACAAATAAACAAACCTTGGCAGATCAATATAATTAAATTAAAAAGGATGGTTTATTGATAGGTACAGTAGTCTGAATGCATACTTATGCTATGTGAAAGAAGACAAATACAAGATACCAAATGTTGTGTGACCTCATTATATACAATTCTAGAATAGACAAAGTATAGTGATAGAAAGTTGATCCAGTGGTACTTGAGGTAGATAGGGAATACGGAAGAGAGTGACTGCAAATGGGCACGAACAGACTTTTTGAGATGAAAAATGTATCACACCAAGGTTGTGTAGTGATTACATGACTTTCTACATATTTTAAAACTCACTGTATTGTACTCTTAAAAACGATAAATTTTATTTTAATACCTAAATAAAACTGACATCCTCACCCCCCTCCCCCAAGAAAAGAAAATGGTTCTTTTGTAGGTCAGTGCTCTCAAATTAGTGAAAAGCCTTTTTTTCCTTTAATATTTTCAGTTTGTCATAGATGGATAATTTTATAAAATACAATAAAAATAAGTTACAAGAAAAATAAAATGAAAAAAGCATATGAAAATATAAGCTCCAGTTTTTTGTATTAGATTCAATATGCATAAAATTGTACTGTCAAATTGCTCTGTCAGGATTCTAAATGTGATACTCTGAATTTCGGTACGTATTTCTTAAAAGATCAGTGATAGAAGTTTGTGAATTGGTAAACCATAAACTTCTTGATTCTTAGACCACACTTTCTCAGATAATGCTTTGAGTAGCACTGATAATAGCAACAGTGTGACATAGTTTTAATTTTTCTCTTGATTTACGTTATCTTTAAAAACAGTGGAAGGGTTTAATGAGTTGTGGATTTTAGATGTACAAAAAAAGGTAATTTATACTATGTAAAGGCCCTAATACCACTGAAATTCTTACATGTAACTGCTAAAATTTTTCTTTTCATAGTTAGTTATTCTGGTGCTAGAATAAAAGTGACTTTCCTGGTAATAATAAGTGCTTTAACTTTTCAATTATATATTCTCTGTTCGTTGAAACTTAAAACAGGCATTTTTTTGAACATGAAAGGAAAAGTTATACCATTTAACACCACAAGATGTCACTTATGTAAAAATAAAGTTGGTATCCTAATACTCAAAGCCAGACAGCTATAGGTAACTAGGTAAATGATGACTAAGTAAATTAAAGAACAAAAACAAAAGCGCTTTTTTTTAAAAGCAAGGATATGTTTTCAGCAGAGTCTATGAAAATATTGCTAATGCAACATTATTTTGAATTTAACTATCTTGATATTTAGCAAAAAGAATTTCTTAATTTCTAAGATGTTTCTAGTAATACATATTAATGGATCATTTTTGAATTCACATATGAAAAAGGGAGACTTAAAATGACTCAATAGAAGTGAATATATTTTGAAGGTGAATGAGGTGGTGTGGTATTAACTCTCCCAAATCTTTTCTATTTTGATGACAAGAAGAAAAAAATTTGGGAAGAAATATGTAATTAAGTATCAGAATTTTTAGTAGGTCTTAATGACAGATGTTTTGAGAAGTTGAACATTCATCAGGGTGAAACAGGGCCTAGGGTTTTCTCTTCTTGTTTCTCACTTTTAGCTCTTTGCCTGTGTTAACACAACAGACTTTTAAAAATAATTAATTATTTTTTGTGTGATGCTAGGGATCGAACCCAGTGTCTCACACATACTAAGCAAGCACTCTGCCACCGAGCTACAGCCCCAGCCCCAAGACATTTGTTTTTGCTCTTGAAGAAATCTCTCTCCTGTTAAATGAGAAGAGCAAAACCTTTGGCTTTAATACCAGGATCCTGTTTTCTTGTTTTTAGTTTGAGAGAGCAGGTCAAGATCAAGGTGTTTGGGTAGGGGACTCTGGCATCTTGGGCTTAAGAGGAACAAACTAGGTTTCCATTAGGACATGAATAAGATTATGTCTGGGGTTAGAGGTTGTGATGTCCTAAAAATTGATGTTTCATTCTTCTTCATTGCTCACTTCTGTCTGTAGATAACACTGGTAGAGGAGGATGATGGAATAGTTGTGGGTAAAAGGAAAGGGACACAGGCAGAAAATGTTTTCTTCCTTTTTGGCATGTGAGAGTGTGATCACATATACCACTCATATATCTTTTCAGTTTAGTTCCTATCCAATTGCTTCCTTGTTTGTTTGTTTATTTGCTTTCTTAACTTCCAATAAGATTTTCAGACTTTCTTTTTGGTTTGGGATTTTCACTTACAAAATTATACTTTATTACAAAAGTCATTAGATAATATGGGAAAATAGCAAAATTAGAGGAAAATGAAATAAAATTGTTTTCATTAGCTTTGCTCCCTCTTCTGTTGCCTGTGCAATCTGAAAGAGCCTGAGAAGTTTTAAGAAGGGATTTAAAATTCATTACAGTGAGCATTTATATATAGTATTTTGATAGTTAGTAGTTGTATATCCTCAGAGACAGTTTTTGTATATTGCTGAATCTACTATGTATTTTCTGGTTACATTTTTAGGGAAAAATAGGTGTTTTAATTATTGTATTTAGTTATTTTTTATCTCCCACAAATGGTCACTGTTGTATTTAATTTTATGAGCTGGTTGGGAAGTCAGAGTAATTTTTTTCAAATTAAATTTCATTGCTTTTTAAAATTTTTTATCTTATTTTATTTTGTGGTATTGGGGAGCACTCTATCACTGAGCCACGTCCCTTGCCCTTTTTATTTTTTTATTTTGAGACAGGGTCTTACTAAATTTCTGACACTGGCCTTGAACTTATGATCGATCCTCCTCCCTCAGTCCCAAGTAGTTGGGATTACAGTGTGTGCCACTGTGCCTAGCTTCGTTCCTGTATTCTTTTTGGAAAAAATGTTCTTAGATTTTTTAGAACTTTTTTTTTCTGCAATGAAAATTTGTAATGTTTAACCACTGTATTAGTTTACCAAGGCTGCCATAACAAAATACTACAGATGGGATGGTTTAATCAATAGAAATTTATTTTCTTACAATTTTATTTCTCACAGTTCTGAAGACTGAAAGATCAAGTTGTTGGCAACTTTGGCTTCTTCTGAACCTCTTTCTGCCTTGTAGATGGCCACCTTCTTGCTATGTCTCTGTGTGGGACATTCCTCTGTGTGTCTATGTCCTAATCTCCTCTTCTTACAAGAACACTAGTCATACTGGATTAGTATCCTCATAGATCCTTATTTCAGATAAATTAACTCTTTAAAGGCTCTGTCTCCAAACACAGTCACATTCTGAGTTAGGAGGTTAGGAGTTCAATATATGAATTTGGGGGTAAAAAGACATAATTAAGCCCATAACAATGCCTGGATCAATCATTTATTTAAGAAAAAAATTTAAATTATTATTATTTAACCACAGGCCTTACACATGCTAGAAAAATGTTCTACCACTGAGCTGTACCCCCAGACCTTACCATTTAATACTTAGTGATTACTACCTGTATCAGGGCTAAAGTTGCAGAATGTTTAAGGTTAAAGTAAGGTTTCTTTTGTGGTTTGTTAAGGCTGTGTATTTGGAATAAAGAAGCTCTTCTGGCCTGTAGTTAACCTTCAACTGAGAAAGAAGTTCTGATAGTTTTTATTTGGTGGTTTATATTACTATAAGCTTAGATTCCTGGCAGTGTTCTTATAGTAATTACTTTTCATTTGGTGTACTAAAATAAGATTCACTAATTAAATTCTTGAGGAAACTTGAATTTGATACTCTTAATTTGAGTGATGGCATATTTGATCTCTAATATACTTCCCAAATATAGATACGTTCTTTTAGAGAACTATTTTATTCACAAATGTGACCCAAATACTGTAAAACCTTTTGATATCAACTCTATGGTGACACGGTTTGCATATAATCAATTATCCACTTAAATGTTAGAATTGGAAGAGTTTTGAAAGGTGTGTATACCTGTGAAATCACTACCACAGTTAAGATACAGAACATTTATATGATCTTGTGAAATTTTCTTTTTTTCCCTCCTCCTACTGGAGATAGAACCAGGGAGTCCTTTATCACTGGGCTACATCCCCAACCCTTTTATTTTTTGAGACAGGGTCTCACTAGTTGCTGAGGCTGACCTTGAACTTAAGATCCTCCTGCCTTAGCCATCTGAGTAGCTGGAATTACAGGCATGTGCCACCAGCCTGACTGAAGTAAGAAATTTTCTCTTCTCATCCTACCCCTGCTTTCTACCACTATAAGAGTAGTAGGCTGTTATATGAATTAAGTCAGACCTTTTCATGGCTGGCTTCTTTGACTCAGGTAATGATTTTGAGAATTCATCCATCTTGTTGCATGTATCAGTGGTTAATTCTTTTTCATGAGTAGTTTTTCAGTGTATGGATAAATCACATTTGATGATGAGCATTTAGATTGTTTCCAGTTGTTTACTGTTATGAGTGAAGCTGTGAATATTATGTAAGTATTTGTGTGGATATATAGTATTCTTTCTCTTAGAGGAGGAATGGTGGGTCACATGGCAGGTATATGTTTAGATTTGGAAGAAACACCTAATTTACCAAAGTGGTTGTACCATTATATATTTCCACTAGCAGTGTGAGAATACTATTTGCTTCATGTACTTGCTAACATTTATTATTGTCACTTTTAATTTAAGCTATTATGATAGGGTGTATAATATCTCATTTAATTTGCATTTTCCTAATGATTGATAATCTCAAAGATCTTCTCATGTATGTTGGCATTTGTACATCTTTTGTGAAATATCTGCTTAAATTTCTTTGTGTTTTTTTGGAGAGATTGGCTTGTTTATTAATAACTGAGTTATAATTATTATATAACTGCTTTTTTTTTTTTTTTTTTTTTTTAAAATATTTTTTAGCTGTTGATGGATCTTTATTTTATTCATTTATTATTTGTATGTGGTGCTGAGGATCGAACCCAGTGCCTCACGCATGCTAGGCAAGCGCTCTACCACTGAGGTATAGCCGCAGCCCCTTATATAACTGCTTTTTAAATTAAATCTTTATTTTGAGATAATTATAGATTCACATGTAATTAGAAAAAATATAGAGAATACCTGTGTATCTTTTACCATTTTCTTCAGTGATAATGTCTTGCCAAAGCTACAATACAGTATCATAATCAAGATGTTGAAATTGATATAATCTATCAGTCTCATTCAGATTTCTTCAGTTTTACTGTCATTTACTTGTCTTGTATGTATGATTAGTTCTATTAAGTTTTATCAAGTATAGGTTCATGTGGCCACCATGTATAAATATACAACAGTTCCATGATCATAAGGATCGCTTTTTTTAAAATATATTTTTTTTTAGTTGTAGATGGACACAATGTCTTTATTTTATTGCTTTGTATGTGGTGCTGAGGACCGAACCCAGGGCCTCACGCATGCAAGGCAAGTGCTCTACCACTGAGCTACAATCCCAGCCCATAAGGATCCCTTTTATATCTACCCTCCTTTCTTTCTTTCCTTCACCCCCAGCAACCACTAATCATTTCTACATTTCTATAATTTTATTATTTCAAGAATGATATATAAATGAATCATCCAGCATAAAACCTTTTAGGATTGACATTTCTTATTCAGCATACTTTTTTTTTGTTGTGTGCTTCAATAGTTTGTTTCTTTATATTACTGAGTTGTATTTCATGGGATGGATATGCCACAGTTTATTCATCCATTGAAAGACATTTGAGCTATTTCTATTTTGACTAATAGTAGTAAAACTGTGTACGGGGTTTGTGTGAGTGTAAATTTTCATTTCTAAGGGGTAAGTGCCCAAGAGCATTTGTTAAGTCGAATGGTGATTGTAGGTTTTGTTCTATAACTATTTTATTGCTAATTCAAGGAAAAATTGCTAATTTTTCTATTTTTTTTCTGATCATTATGTCAAAGAAAATTTGGGTTGAGAGAATCAATATGCCGGTGTTTGCGTTGATATTTAAATATTAAATACAACACTAAAGAACAAGTTTTTTTGTTTGTTTCGTTGGTGGGCTTCATGACAGTATAGCACATGGATAAATAAGGGTTAAACAAATATATATTTAATTATTAATAAGAATTAAGTTACTTAAGATTGTCCATCATATTATTCCTAATTCTTAAAAAATTTATGTATTTTAGTAACTGTATTATGTAAAAATCCAAGTATGAATTTTGTTTCTTGTAATAGGAATGAAGATCTAAAACAAATGTTGGAGAGCAACAAAGATTCAGCTAAATTGGATGCTATGAAACGGATTGTTGGGGTAGGTAAAATGTTAGATTATTTTGATTTTTGAAAAATGGATAGGTAGATTATATTAACTATGTATATTAAGTAATGTGTAAATAATATCCTATTTATTCTTTAATATTAAAATTAGAATATCCTATCTAAAAATGTTAAAGTATTGAGGTATCAAAAATCAAGACACTTGGGTTCTAATTTCATCTATTCTCTTTTAATTTTTCTACCTCTAATATCAAGATATTTTTCCTGTGAGATAGAGGGAATTATTTTGTAGATAAAGTACAATGATATATCATCCTATTTAGACTTCATGCAGAGGAATATTCAAGGAATGTTTTGGTCATTCCACCTAAAAGTTGTAAGCACACTTTTGTTTTTCAAATTCCATTACTGCCAATAAAAACACAATCAATTTAATAGCCTAGAACTTTAATAAGCACTGTTAAAGTAAGAGAACTTACCAGATTTTAGTTGTAATGCACAATTTAAATAATTGACTACTATGTTAGGGATTCTGTGGCCAGAGAGCTAAAAATATAATGCAGTTTCTAATTATATTTACCATCTTTAACAAAATATTTTTGTAGTTTGTATTGTGTTCTCTCTCTTTCTCTCCATTTGATATTTTTCACATTCACGAGGGAAAAAAATGGTCTAATTTTGGTAACTATCTGATGTTAAAGAGTCCTGCTTTTGTTTCAATGGAATTAAATTCACAGAGTCTCTTTTATTATTACTACTATGCTACTGCTGATTTTATTTTCCATTGCACAAATAAATTTTACTATAATAAGAAATAGTACTGTTTTTCAGAAGGCAGTGCCACATGGGAGAGCTTGAAATTTTTATTCTTTTCTTGTTAAAGTCCAAGTCCCATTTAAGAAAAATGGTCACAGATATTAATAAGTTCTGTTAAAGAGTGGTATGAAAATAAAATATATGAACATAAGGACTAATTATTATCTATAGAACACCTATGAATAACCTGATCCTTGCCTTCAGACAATGATGGTGGAGATTTTGAGAATTATCTTATAAACTTTTAATTAAATGTTATACATAATAGTATTTATGGATAGATGGTTCCTGCATATTTTGTCTCTGTTTTTATTTTTGCTTTTTGAGATAGGGTTGTGCTGTGATGCCCAGCTGGTCTTGAAATTGCCCTCCTCTTGCCTTAGCCTTCCAAGTAGCTGGGATTGCAAGGCATAAGCACTGTCCCTGACTTGCATGGTTTTTATACACATGAACTTTAATCATCACAATTTAGTTAAGTAATTTAGTTAAGTCCCCCAATGATAGTGTAAATTTCAGCTACCATGGTGTACTAACTGAGTGATTACATCATGTACAAACTTCACTGCTAGTTCTTCAGGCACTACATCACTATGTAAATTTACAAATGTGCATCATGATCATTGATCTATCATTCCACTTTTTCAAAATCTGTCCATGATTGGTTACTGTACATATGTTACTAAGTTCAACCTCATATACAGAAATAAATATAGTTGTGTTGCCTTGTTTCTTGATGAGAAACACATGTGACGTTTTATAAAAATGGATAATTGTAACAGGGATTTGGTCAACAAAGATGGAAGTGCAGTAAATAAATGAAAAGTGATGTCACTGGAAATGAAATTCAGGTAGAGTGTTAATGGGGTTATACAGAAGTAGCTGTGGAAATACTGACATTACTCCTTTTTGACAAGCATCTCTGAATTTCTAACTGAAGGAACTTAGTAAAGGTAAGCTTATTAATGTAAATGACAAGGGATTTTTTTTAGGGGGGTGATCCTGGAAATTGAGCCACATCCCCAGGCTGTTTTTGTATTTTGTTTAAAGACAGCGTCTCACTGAGTTGCTCAGTACCTCGCTGTGGCTGAGGCTGGCTTTGAATTTGAATTTGCAATCCTCTTACTTAAGCCTCCTGAACTGCTGGGATTATGGGTGTGCACCACTGCGCCTGGCAGGAAAGGGGTTTTGATAAAAAGATGAAGATGTTCCAGAGGAAGTGATGCTGGCAGAATACTTCACATTAACTAAAGGAATTCCCAGAGATAATTGCGTTGGAAATACAAAAGATAAAATGTTGGAAGCTGATCCAAATTTAGAAGGGATTATGACAGTTTATCAAGGTAGAGAAAAGATGCTTGTTTAGTACTGTAAGTTACATAGTAAGAACAAGGCAAGCCCTGTTCAAACTACTCTTGATAAATCTCTATGTTTCAAAGTATAGTATACCAAATAAATATTATTTTTACTATTTCGTGTTTTCCTGTAGAGTTACTAAAGTTGTGACAGAAACGTTAAAGATCACAGATCAGTTATACTTTTTCTGGTGAATTATTAAGATAACTTTGTGTGGTTTCAGTTTATATTTCTACAGGTCTCAGTACTGCACTACTATGCAGAGAAGAGAATGCTCTTAATTTTCATCTTTTTAAAAAAAATTATTGTATTTTTATTTCTGATGGCAAAAACTAAAAGAATTTAGATGTCCAGCAGTAGATAATAAAATATGGAATATTTCCAGCTATTCAAAATAATATTCAGGAATACTGTGGAAACAGAAAGATTTGGAAGAAAGCATAGTTAACTGTATTTTTATTTACTTTTACTTTTCTTAGCACTGTATTTTTTAAGAAATTGATTATTGTAATTATACATATTAGTGAGATTCATTGTTACATATTCATACATGTACACAGTATAATTTGATCAGTTTCATTCTCCAACACCTCCCTTATTCCTCCCCTCCTTCCTCTGCTGGTCTCCTTTCTCTTTTCATGAGATTTCCCCCCATCAACCTCTTTTCCTTTTTTCTAACTTCCATATGTAAGAGAAAAATGACCCTTGACTTTCCTTAATTATTTTTTAAACTTTGGCTCCTACATTTCATTAAAGTAATTTATTTCACTAAATTCCAGGATACTATTGAAATTCATGATTCAGAAAGTGAGGCGAAGTGTATAAAATAGTCTTTGGGTAAAACTTTCAAAAATCTAAAAATGTGGCATTTGGTAGTATTTTCTGTGTTATACCTTTGACACTAATAAATAAAATCAGTGTTCTCATAATCTAGATTACTGGACTGTCATAAATGTAATTTAAATGTAAGTAAGTGGATTCTAAAAAATGTAAATATAGCCATGCATACCTGGTAGAGTTGTAGACTCTCTTTTTGGGAAATTTTGTTAACTATAGGAAAATGATGAATAATTAAAAACTGTTCTTATACAAGTGATACAAATATTTGTTATGCAAATAATATAACATTTATATTTGTAAATTTTAAAATTATTTATTTTGAATAATATTGAGGTGTATAAAAAGTAAAAATTTCATCTTCCAAATAAACTTAAAAATCAAGTTGTCAAGTTCTCTTAAAAATTGTTTTTGGACTTGGAGATAACAGAATTTGCTTGTTCCCTTCCCCTCCCTTTCAGTAGTGTTATATTTTGTAGTTTTCATCATAGTCTTGTGTACTCCTTGTTAGATTGGGTTCATCATACTTGCTTTAGTCTTTTTTTTTTGGGTACTGGAGATTGAACTCAGGGGCACTCGACCACTGAGCCACATCCTCAGCCCTATTTTGTTTTTTATGTAGAGACAGGGTCTCACTGAGTTGCTTAGCGCCTTGCCATTGCTGAGGCTGACTTGAACTTGTGATTCTACTGTCTCAGCCTCCTGGGATTACAGGCTTGAGCCACCGTGCAGGGCTCTTTCTTTACTCTGATTTTCATTATTAATGATTAGTAATGATTTTCATTAGTGATGATTTTCATTACAAATGACTTCTCTATCATCTTGAGTTTGGCCTTCTGAGTGAACTCTCCTTTAACTTATCTGGTAATTTTTTTCAGTACTTCTCTTCATTTTCTGGACGGATAATTATATCATCTGGAAGCTATAATAAATTTATATTTTAATTTAAAATATTTATATCTTATTTTTCTTGTCTCTGCATTGAATACAGCTTTACCATGATGTTGAATACTATGGATGGTATAGGACATCATTGTCTTGTTTCTGATTTTATTGGAAATATTTTAATATTTAAATATTTCTAATGCCTTACTCTTGGATATAATGTATTCTGTAGAATTCAAGTAGATATATTTTTATGTATTTATGTGATCTTGACTTGTAGTTTTGTCTTTGTCTTTTGTAAAGTTTCCTGACATGGGTTGAGCTAAGTTCAGAGAATGAGTTCTTACTATCTAAGCTTTTTTGGCCTGCTGTAGGGTTGAAAAGACTTCTCCTTCTTGTTTTTAGTTTTTATGTTTAGGACTAGAATCCATTTGCATTAACTTTTGTGTATGGTGTGGGATAAGAGCCAAGTTTTTTTTCTTTTTTTAAAATATTTTTTTAGTTGTAGATGGACACAATGTCTCTATTTTATTGCTTTGTATGTGATGCTGAGGATCGAACCCAGGGCCTCACGCATGTGAGGCAAGCGCTCTACCACTGAGCTACAATCCCAGCCCATTTTTTTTACTTTTTTTCTGAATAAAACTGAATATCCAGTTTTCCCTTTGCTATGTGTTTAAAAGGCTGTCTTTTCCTCTTTAAATTTTACCCTTCAATAAAAATCAGTTTATCCTATATACATGGCCCTACATCTGAGACATGGATCTACACCTGACATTTGATATCTGGCTCTTTTCTGGATTACCAGTTATAGCTATCATTTCCTGAGTTCCTTAGTTTTGATTTCTGTATCCTTAAAGTAAAATATACTGTAACTTCTCCAATCTTATTTTGTTTTACAAGATTTTTTTCTTTTTTGTGCTCTACCTTTTATGTTTTCATCTAAGTTTTAGAGTTAGCTTGTCAGTTACAGCAAGGAAAGAAAAAGCCTATGCGATTTATATTGGAATTGCATTGACCGTAGATAATTTTGGCAAAATTGACATTTTAACGGTATTTTAGTCTTAGGCTTCATGACTATGATTCTGTATTTTGTTTAGAAATTTGATTTCTCTTGGCATTGTATGTAGTTTTTAGTGTTAAATTTTAACTTCTGTTTTGTTAATACTTTCCCTAAGTATTTTGTATTTTGGATGCTATTCAATGCTGTATTTTTAAATCTCAATTTTCAACTACCAAATCTTGCTTGCTTGTTCCCCCTTTTATTAAATAATTATAGTTATTTGCTTGAAATTTTTTCAGTGAACTATTAATGACAATCAGTTTTTAATTTGATTTATAATTAGCACTATATTACTATGTGGAAACTCCTCAAATTATTTAAAACCTTCCACGTTTGTTTTTGTTTGTGTGCATGTGAATTTTCTGTTTAAATGTTGGATCTTGAAAGTCTCTCTCAAATTTAGTTCATTTATCTTTGTAATTATGAGATAATGAACAAATTTTAATCTTTATTTGATAATTGAGACTTAAAATTCCTCATGGGAGTTATTGATATGTGTTACATCATAGCCATACACGTCACTGAGGATTCAGTTGGATATTATTGAGTTGAAGGAAATTAAAAATAATTTCAAAGCTCTAGATATTTTGATTACATATCTTTCCAAAATAATTAAACCAGATGCATTGTTACTATAGGAAAACCTGGGAAAATTCTTCTAAGAAACAGAAATTAATAACGTGCATAATTCTTACTGTCTTGAGTTAATGATTATAATAAGTATTTTGTTCCTTATCTTCTTAGACTGTTGCACTCTCTTGCTTTCTTCTTTCAACGTAGTTCCTTCATTTCTATGTATATTTTAAAGAATTCAAGTTAAGGTTGTTTCTGACATCTTCCCCCCCGCCCCCCTTTGGTTTGGAAATTGCTTAAAAGGCCAAGATTTTCGCAGTCTTGGTGTGCATCAGGACCAGTTCCTTGATACCAGTCCTGAGATTTTACTGGATATACCTATCTATAGAACCTTAGTGTGTTTTCTATCAGTTTTGGTCTAGTCAAATCAAGAGCTGGTTCACTTCTCACTTTCCATTTATTCTTTCCGTCTCAGCCTCCTTAGAAGCTGCATCTGTCAATAGTATGTACCTCACTATTCCTGGCTTGGCTGCTGTTGCAACTGGGTCTGCAACTGGTTTCCTCTCCTCCTCCTTTTTTTTTTTTTTTTTGATAGTGGGGATTGAACTTGGGTCCTCGACCACTGAGCCATATCCCCAGCCCTGTTTTGTGTTTTATGTAGAGACAGGGTCTCACTGAGTTGCTTAGCACCTCGCCATTGCTGAGGCTGGCTTTGAACTTGTAATTCTCCTGTCTCAGCCTCCCAAAGTGCAGGGATTACAGACATGCGCCACTGCGCCCGGCTCTCTCCTCCATTTTTGTTACCTGTATATTAACGAGTAGTTATTTATAAATTAAAACTTCTGGGGCTGGGGTTGTGGCTCAGTGGTAGAGCACTTGCCTAGCATATGTGAGGCATTGGGTTCGATTATCACCATCATATAAAAATAAATAAATAAAAGTAAAGGTTTATCCGTGCGTGCATGCACGCGTGCACACACAGACACACGCATAAAAACTTCTGCACATTGTTCCCATCTTTATTGCTATGAAGAATGACCTGTTAGTATTGTTAAGAAAATTAGTATGATTTCTTTTTTTCTTCCTGAGTTTAAAAATTAATGTAAAATTTTGTCTTAATTATTATTCAGTGTTTAAAAAGTAATGTGAACAGCATATGAAAGCCAATGTAATATACTAATTAATAGAATGAAGGGAAAATAAGTCACATGATCATCTTAATTTATGCAGAAAAAGTATCTGATAAAATTTAACATACTTTCATGGTAAAACCACTTAACACTAGGAATAGAAGAAAACTACTACAACATACTTAAAGGCATGAAAAACCTAAAAGCTAGTATCATACTCAGTAGTGAATGACTGAAATTTTTATTCTAAGATCAGGTACCTGATAAGGGTTCCTGCTTTTGCCACTTCTATGCAATGCAATATTAAAAATTTTAGCCGGAGCAATCAAACAAGAGGAGAAATAAAAGGCATCCAAATTAGAAAGGAAGAAGTTAAATTATCTTTGTTCACAGACAACATGATGTTTATATAGAAAACCCTAAAGATTCCACAAAAATATTGTCAGAACTAACACCTAAATTCAGCAAAGTTGCCGAATACAAAATTAACAGGCAAAAATCAGTTGTATTTTTATACACTAACAATAAACAATCTGAAAAAGGAAATCAAGAAAATAGTTCCATTTATGATAGCATCCAAAAGAGTGAAATAATAAAGAATAAGCTTAACTAGAGAGGCAAGAGATTTATAAACTGAAGCTTTAAAATATTGCTGAAAAAAACTGAAGCCAAAAGAAATTCCATGTCTATAGACTGAAAGACTAATATGAAGATGTCAAAGTAATCCATGTGTTTTATTAAAACCCCAGTTATTTTTTTGCAAAAATAGAAGAATCTATCTGAAAATTTCCATCTAATCTCATAGGACCCTGAATAATCAAAAAAATCCTGAAAAAGAGCAAAGTTTAGGTCTCATGCTTTCTGATTGAAAAACTTACTGTAGAACCACAGTTATAAGAACAGTGAAGTACTGAGATAAAGGTAGACATACAGACCCAAATACCACAGAGAGCCCAGAAATAAGCCTTTATGTATCTGGTCAAGTGATTTTTGATAAAAGTATAAGATCATATAATGGAAAAAAAGACCTTATTTTCAACAAAATTCTACTAGGAAAACTGGATATCCACCTTTAAGAGAATGAAGGTGGAACCCTAATTTGTATCACATGTAAAAGAAAATGAAAACAGATCAGAGTCCTAACTGTGAGAACTGAAACTATAAAACTGTACAAACAGGAGAAAATCTTCATGGCATTGGATTTGACAAAGGATTCTTATGATGACCAAACACAACCAACAACAACAAAAAAAAATAGATAATTTGGATTTTATCAAAATTAACTTTTATGCATCAAAGGAGATCAATAAAATGTAAAGGCAACCTATAGAATAGGAGAAAATATTTGCAAGTCACTTATCTAATGAACAAGATTAATATTTAGAATATATAAATAATTTCTGCAATTCAACAACTGAAAAACCGAGAGAAGAAATATAAAGACTTGAATAGACTTTCCTCCAAAGAAGATATACAGATGGCCAGTAAGCACATGGATAGATGCAGATGCTCCATAAGACTAATCATTTGAAAAATGCAAATCAAAGTCACAAGATGAGACTACTTTTATACTCAATTAGGATGGCTGTTATCAAGAAAACAAACTACAGGTATTGGTGAGTGTTTTAGTCAGCTTTTTTGCTACTGTGACCAAAAGACCTGTCAAGAACAGTTTTAGAGGAGGAAAAGTTTATTTGAGGGCTCATGGTTTCAGAGGTCTCAGACAACCAGCTCCATTCCTCTGGGCTTGAGGGGAGGCTGATCGTCATGATAGAAGGATGGAAAGCAGCTGGGGACATCACACCAGGAAGAAGAGAGACTCTCCTCACCAAGACAAAATATAAATCCCAAAGGCACACCTGCAGGGACCCACTTCTTCCACCCACACTCTACCTGCATATTTTATCACATAGTTAATCCCTATCAGGGTATTAACACGCTGGTTAGGTTAAGACTGTCTAAGTCAATCATTTCACCTCTGTACCTTCTTGCATTGTCTCAGACATAAGCTTTTGGGGGACAACTAAACATAACAGTGAGAATGGAGAAATGAGGATTACTGGTGGGAATATAAAATGATGTAGCTACTATGGAAAAAGTGTGGCAGTTCCTTAGAAAATTAAAACTAGAACTACAGTATGATCTAGCTACTCCATTTCTGGTTATATGCAAAGAAAAATTGAAAGGAGGTACTTGAATAGATATTTATACAATAGTATTCTTCTGTTTATTCAAAATAGCCAAAAGATGGGAAAACACCACATGTTCATCACTATATAAAGAGATAAAGTAGATAGATATACATAATGAAATATTACTCAGCCTTAAGCCATGCAATTCTGTCATGCTACAATGTGGATAAACCTTAAGATATCATGCTAAGTGAAATAAGTCAGATACAAAAGGACAAATACGATTCTATTTATATAAGATACTCAAATTATAGAAACAGTAGAATGGTGGTTATCAGGAGCCAGGAGATGGGGAGGTTGAGTGCTTATCTTTCAAAAATCACTTTAGATATTTATTTTATTTTTTTTGAATGTTTTTTAGTTATAGATGGACTCAATAGCTTTATTTGGTTTCTTTATTTTTATGTGGTGCTCAGGATCGAACCCAGTGCCTCACATGTGTGAGGCAAGCGCTCTGCCACTGAGCCACAACCTCAGCCCTAGATATTTACTTTAAATGATATCAATATAGTGCTTTATGTTTGATCTCTGTCTTGCTCATTTAAGTTTGCTCATGGTGTTCCCCCCGCCCCCACCCCAAATCATATCCCTCTCATTCTTGAGATTTTTGGTTTGTTATCAGGGTACAGAAGCATTTCATTTAGGAAGACAATGGGGATGGCAATTTTTGAGTCCTTTCCTGTTGGAACTGGTTTTTGTTCTTTCACCATGTGAAAATATATTATTTAATAGAATTATTAGATTGCAATGTTTTTTTCTCTTAAAAGTTGTGTAGATTTTGTTTTACTTTCCTCTGGGTTTAGATGTAGGAAGCAGAAATGTGATGGCAACTGGATTTTTTAAAAAAATTATTTTGTAGTTGTAGATGGACAGAATACCTTTATTTTATTTGTTTATTTATTTAAATTTATTTAAATGCATTTTGATTCGTTGTACACAGATGGAGCACAACTTTTCATTTCTCTGGTTGTACGTGATGTAGAATCACACCATATATGCAGTCATACATGAAGCTAGGGCTATGATGTCCATCTCATTCCACCATCTTTACTGCCCCCATGCCCCCTCACCCTCCCTCCCCGTTGACCAAAGTTCCTCCATTCTTCCTGTGTCCTCTTCCTCATTATGGATCAGTATGCACTTATCAAAGAGAACATTTCGGCATTTGGATTTTTGGGATTGGCTTACTTCGCTTAGCGTGATATTCTCCAACTCCATCCATTTACCTGCAAATGCCATAATTCTCTTTTATTGCTGAGTAATATTCATTTGTATATATATACCACAGTTTCTTTATCCATTTATCTATTGAAGGGCATCTAGTTTGGCTATTGTGAATTGTGCTGCAATAAACATTTATGTGGCTTCCTCACTATAGTATGCAGTTTTTAAGTCTTTGGGGTATAGACCGAGGAGCAGGATAGCTGAGTCAAATGGTGGTTCCATTCCAAGTTTTCTAAGGATCTCCATACTGCTTTCCAGATTGGTTGCACCAATTTGCAGTCCCACCAGCAGTGTATGAGCGTGCCCTTTCCCTCACAACCTCGCCACACTTATTGTTGTTTGTATTCTTGATAATTGCCATTCTGACTGGCATGAAATGAAATCTTAGAGTAGGTTTGATTTGCATTTCTCTAATTGCTAGAGATGTTGAACATTTTTTCATGTGTCTGTTGATCGATTGTATATCTTCTTCTGAGAAGTGTCTGTCGAGCTCCTTGGCCCATTTATTGATTGTGTTGTTTGTTTTTTTGGTATTAAGTTTTTTGAGTTCTTTATATATCCTATAGATTAGTGCTCTATCAGATGTGCGTGTGACAAAACTTTGTTCCAGAATGTAGGCTCTCTGTTCACTTCATTGATTGTTTCTTTTGCTGAGAAGAAACTTTCTAGTTCGAATCCATCCCATTTATTGATTCTTGATTTTACTTCTTGTGCTATAGGAGTCTTGTTAAGGAAGTAAGGTCCTAATCTGGCATGATGAAGATTTGGGCCTACTTTTTGTTCTATTAGGCGTGTGGTCTCTGTTCTAATTCCCAGGTCCTTGATCCACTTTGAGTTGAATTTTGTGCATGATTTAGTTTCATTTTGCTGCATGTGGATTTCCAGTTTTCCCAACACTATTTGTTGAAGAGGCTATTTTTCTCCAATGTATGTTTTTGGCACCTTTGTCTAGTATGAGATAATTATATTTATGTGGGTTTGTCTCTGTGTCTTCTATTCTGTACCATTGGTTTACATAGCTATTTTGGTGCCATTACCATACACTTTTTGTTACTATAGCTTTGTAGTATAGTTTAAGGTCTGGCATTGTGATGCTTCCTGCTTCACTCTTCTTGCTAAGGATTGCTCTGGCTATTCTGGGTCTCTTATTTTTCCAAATGAATTTCATGATTACTTTTTCTATTTCTATAAGGAATAATGTTGGGATTTTAATTGGAATCACATTGAATCTGTATAGTGCTTTGGGTAGTATGGCCATTTTGACAATATTTATTCTGCCTATCCAAGAGTATGGGACATCCTTTCTATCTTCTAAGGTCTTCACTTTATTTCTTTAGTGTCCTGTAGTTTTCATTGTAGAGGTCTTTCACCTGTTTTGTTAAATTGATTCCCAAGTATTTTATTATTTTTGAGGCTTTTGTGAATGGGATAGTTTTTCTAATTTCTCTTTCAGAGGATTCATCACTGATGTATAGAAATGCAGTTGATTTATGGGAGTTGATTTTATATCCTGCTACTTTGCTGAATTCATTTATTAATTCTAGAAGTTTTCTGGTAGACTTTTTTGGATCCTCTAAGTATAGAATCATGTCTGCATGATCTCCCATCCTCTTGGATAGGTAGAATCAATATTGTCAAAATGGCCATACTACCCAAATGGCAAATAATATTAGTTTGAGTTCTTCTTTTCCTATTTGTAGCCCTTTAATTTCTTTTGTCTGTCTCATTGCTCTGGCTAGTGTTTCAAGGACTGTGTTGAATAGCAGTGGTGAAAGAGGGCATCCCTGACTTGTTCCCATTTTTAGAGGGAATGCTTCCAATTGTTTTCCTTTTAGGATAGTGTTGGCCTTGGGTTTAGCATAGATAGCTTTTACAATGTTGAGTTATGTTCCTACTATCCCTAGTTTTTCTAGTGTTTTGAACATAAAAACATAAAATTCTAGTATTTTGAACACAAAATCATGTATTTTGTCAAATGCTTTCTTTGCATGAATTGATAAAATCATGTCATTCTTATCTTTAAGTCTATTGATGTGATGGATTACATTAATTGATTTCTGTATGTTGAACCAACCTTGCATCCCTGTAGTGAACCCCACTTGATTATGGTGCACTATCTTTTTAATATGTTTTTGTATGCGATTTGCTGAAATTTTATTGAGAATTTTTGCATCTATGTTCCTCAGGGATATTGGTCTGAAATTTTCTTTCTTTGATGTTTCTCTGTCTGGTTTTGGTATCAGGGTGATAATCACTTGATAGAATGAGTTTTGAAGGGTTCCCTCCTTATTTTGTGAAATAATTTGAGGAGTATTGGTATTAATTCTTCTTTGTAGGTCTTGTAGAACTCCGCTGAGAATCCATCTGGTCCTAGGCTTTTCTTGGTTTGTAGGCTTTTGATGGCATCTTCTATTTGCTTGCTTGATATTGATCTGTTTAAGTTGCATATGACCTCCTGGTTCAGTTTGGATAGATCATATGCCTCTAGAAATTTGTCAGCATCTTTAGGGTTTTCTATTTTACTGGAGTATAAATTTTCTATAAATAAATTTTCTAATAGCTTCTAATTATCCTCTGTATTTCAGTAGTGTCTGTCATGATATTTCCTTTTTTATCATGGATTTTAGTAATTTGGGGTTTCTCTCTCCTTTTTGTTAGGGTGGCTAAGGGTTTGTCAATTTTGTTTATTTTTTCAAAGAACCAATTTTTTGTTTTGTCAACTTTTGAATTGTTTCTTTTGTTTCATTTTTGTTGATTTTAGCCTGATTTTGATTATTTCCTGCCTTCCAGTTCTTTTGGTGTTGGTTTGTTCCTCTTTTTCTAGGGCTTTGAGATGTAGAGTCAAGTCATTTATTTGCTGACTTTTTCTTCTTTGAATGAGTGAGCTTAATGCAATGAACTTTCCTCTTAGCACTGCCTTAATGGTGTCCCAGAGATTTTGATATGTTGTATTGGAGTTTTCATTTACCTGTAAGAATTTTTTTAACTCTTCCCTGTTGTCTTCTGTTATCTATGTGTCATTCAATAGTGTATTATTTAGTCTCCAGGTGTTGGAGTTTCTAATCTGTCATTGATTTCTAATTTTAATTCATTATGGTCAGATAGGATGCAGGGTAGTATCTCTTTTTTTTTGTCTTTACTAAGACTTGTTTTGTGATATAACATATAATTTATTTTGGTGAAGGATCCATGTGCTGCTGAGAGAAAAATATATTCACTTGTTGTAGGATGGAATAGTCTATCTATGTCTGTTAAGTCTAAATTATTGATTGTTTTATTGAGTTTTATGATTTCTTTGTTTTGTTTTTGTTTGGAAGATCTAACCAATGGTGACAGAGCTGTGTTAAAGTCACCAAATATTATTGTGTTATAGTCTATTTGATTCTTGTATTTGAGAAGGGTTTGTTTAATATACATAGATGCCCCATTGTTTGAGGCATAGATATTTATGATTGTTATATCTTGTTGATGTAAGATTCCCTTAAGAAGTATAAAATGTCCTTCTTTATACCTTTTCACTAACTTTGGTTTGAAGTCCACTTTATCTTATATGAGGATGGAAATTCCTGCTTGTTTATGCCATCCATGTGAATGATATGTTTTCCCCCACCCAGTTACTTTCAGTCTGTGGATGTCTTTTCCTGTGAGATGAGTCTTTTGAATATTGTTGGGTCTTTGTATTTTTAATTCAGTGTGTCAGTCTATATCTTTTAATTGATAATTTAGGCCATTCACATTCAGGGTTATTATTGAAATATGATGGGTAATCCTAGTTGTTTTGGTTTATTTTTGGTTTTTACCTTGACTTGGTTTCTTCTTTGATTGGCCTTTCCTTTAGTGTAGTTCCTCTCTTTGTATATTTTCAATGTTGGTTATCATTTCCTCCTCATAGAATATTTTGCTGAGAATGCTTTGTAGTGCAGGCCTTCTTGCTGTAAATTCTTTTAACTTGTGTTTATCATGGAAGGTTTTTATTTTATCATCAAATCTGAAGCTTAATTTTGCTGGATATAAGATTCTGGGTTGGCATCCGTTTTCTTTCAGAGCTTGGTATAAGTTGCTCCATGATCTCTTGGCTTTTAGGATTTGGGTTGAAAAATCCGCCGAGACCCGAAGTGATATCCCGCTATATGTAATCTGATTCTTCTCTCTTGTGGCCTTTAAAATTCTATCCTTATTCTGTATGCTGGGCGTTTTCATTATAATGTGCCTTGGTGTAGATTTGTTGTAATTTTGTACATTTGGTGTCCTGTAAGCCTCTTGTATTTGATTTTCCTATTCAGTTTTCATGTTGGGGAAATTTTCTGATATTATTTCATTGAAGAGATTGTGCATTTGTTTGGTTTGAAACTCTGTGCCTTCTTCTATCCCAATAAATCTTAAATTTGGTCTTTTGATGCTATCCCATAATTCTTGTATGTTCTGTTCATGGTTTCTTATCATCTTCACTGTATGGTCAACTTTATTTTCAAGATCCCATAATTCTTGTATGTTCTGTTCATGGTTTCTTATCATCGTCACTGTATGGTCAACTTTATTTTCCAGATTTTATATTTTGTCTTCATTATCCGAGTTTCTGTCTTCCAAGTGATCTAGTCTGCTGGTGATGCTTTCTCTTGAGTTTTTTATTTGGTTTATTGTTTCCTTCATTTCAAGAATTTCTGATTGGTTTTTATTTTCATAATCTCTAGCTCTTTCTTAACGTAATCTCTTGCTACCTGTATTTGCTTTCTTATTTCTTTGTTGATGCGATTGATGGTTACCTTTTTTTTTGGTACTGGGGATTGAACTCAGGGGTACTTTACCACTAAGCCACATCTATAGTCCTGTTTTGTGTTTTATTTAGAGATAGGGTCTCACTGAGTTGCTTAGCACCTCACCATTGCTGAGGCTGGGTTTGAACTTGAGATTCTCCTGTCTCAGCCAACCGTTGGTTGCCTTTATTTGCTCCCTTATCTCTTTGTTGGAGTGATCAATGGTTGCCTTTATTTGCTCTCTCATTTCTTTGTTGGAGTGGTCAATTTTTGCCTGTATTTGCTCACTTAAGTCATTCTTTAATTCGCAGATCATTTTAATTACGTACATTCTGAATCCTTTCTCTGACATTTCATCAACTGTGCTGTCAATGGATTCTATTATTGTAGTATCTTGCTTTATTTGGGACACTTTCTTCCCTTGTTTTTTCATGTTGCTTATGCATCTTCCTTTCTTGCAATGCTAATCTGAGATATTGTGGTTTCTATCCTATAATCTTGTAGTGACACTACAGATTACCTATATCTCACCTTGGGGTTCACTTCCAGTCTTCAACAGGTGTCTGCAGATGGACACTACTGCCACTAAAGATGGTGGCGGCGGTAGTGGAGATAACTCAAGATGGTGGTGGGAGTGGCCCACGATGGTTGCAAACACTTTCAGAGATGGGGCTAAAAGGGTGGGACTTACAATGGGTTTGGGCTGATTGATTGGAGATGCAGTGCTTTGGTGGGCTGCTGCCTTTAGGCCCTGTTGACCCAAGGTAGAGGCTAATACATGGGAAGAACTATGGGGATGGCTGTAGTGTACAAGATGGATACAGGAAGGGAGCAACAATGAGGATCCCCACTATGTGCAAGGGTGGTCTCAGTCCTGGGCTCTCACACAGACCTGTGAGGACAGTCCCAGGTGTCATCTTGATCCGGACTCCCTCAGGGATTCTGGGTGGTGGGTCTAGCCCTGGGCCTGGGTTCTTGTGGATCTGCAGGGGCTCTGGCGTGGAACTGTGGGTGGTCCCAGGCCTGACATAGGCCAGGTCTCCAACATTGGTCCCCAGAGGCAATCTTTCACCTGGAATAGGTTCCCCTGTGATGGGTGGGTAGCAGTCTCCAGTCTGCCCTTGGCTGGACTCCCACGGTGGTCCCTGATGGTGGTCCTGGGCCTTGGCCTGTGCTCCAGCCAGTTAAGGTGCAGGGGCTCTGGCACAGCTTATTTGTTTATTTTTATGTGGTGCTAGGGCTCAAGCTCAGTGCCTCACACATTCTAGGCAAGCACTCTGCCACTTAGCCCAAGCCCAACCAGATTTTTTTTTTTTTAAATTTCTCTTCTGTGTAAGTACTCTGCTCTGACTGTACTGAGGAAAAAGAAATTTAATCAAGATGTAATCTCTGTTTTGTTTTCTTTTCACTGATTTGTTACAGTACTAATGAACCCTTTTTTAAAATCTTAAATCTATCTTTTACTTAGAGAAATTTTCTTGTTATTTCTCTTTTTTTTCTGTCAGTCTGCCTTTTCTCTCTTGGCATTTGTATTATGTGTTTATTACATTTCTTGGATCTATCCTTCATGTTTCTGTCTTCTAACCTGTCATTGATACTGTCTCTCTATCCTTTCCTGATTGCTGGATGAATGTTTTAAGCTAGCATTGTAATTCAATATAGATTTTTGTCGGCATTTTATGTTCTCCTATTATATTTTAAAATGTGGTAGTGACATCTTTATCTCAAAGCTTCTTTTCATAATTCAGATTTACTCTTTTTTACAAGAAATACCATATCCTCTCAAATATAATTAAGAATATGAATTGGATCTTTCCAATGCTTTTTTAAAGAATCTGTTTTTCCTTCTTCAGCAAACCTGTTTTTAAATTATGGGATGTTTTTGTAGCCATTTATTCTCGCCCCCCTTCCCCCTCCCAGTTAGGTAATGCTTAGAATGCTTCAGATGTGTCTGTAGTTGTCCAGCATTTCTATTTGAGATTGGTTCTGTTATAGACTCTCTAAATTCTTAGGATCAATGTTGGCAGGCTCAATGATGTGAAGAAGAAAATAGTATCAATATTAGTTATTAATTATTAGAAGGTCAGTGTCTGTATTGAATATAGTAGGAAGAACAAGTAGCTCCAACACAGAAGACTCCAGTTCTATATAAACTCTTCCAGAAAATAGAATATGAAGAAATATTTCTGAATGCAGTATATGATGTAAGCATTGTATTATGTGAAAACTAGACCGACATTTGAAGAAAATTAAATACATCCATATCTCTCATGAATATAAGAGTACTGAAGTGAGGCAAATCAATCAAATCCTCCATATTACAAGGCTATTAGTCTGAACCTGTGCTCCAAGGAATATTGATATTGGGATGAGGCCACCAAAAGTCAAAGAATGACAATAAGTCATATGTAAGAAAAGGATGATCAAGAAAAATTCCTATGATTTTTGTGCTTGGAAGATCCACCCAGTTTTTAGAGAGGTGGAGAGGTTCAGAGCAGCTTCTTATATTGACTGCAGGAAGCACTACTTCAGAAGTTCAGAGTATCTGACATCATTTCTGAATATATCTGGGTAACACCATTCTTCCAACACCATAGGCACTTGGAGTTGATTACACTATGGAAAAACCTATGGAAGTTACAGTTGCAGTCCAGAGACCAGAAGATACAAAACCTCTGAGCTTATTGAAATGGATTTTCCTGTAAGCATTGATGAGATCAATTATAAAATCTTTAGAAATGCACAATCACATATACTGTAGGACTTTTAGAAATAAATTATCTGCTGAGTTGTGATAACAAAGAAGTTTGAGCTCCTAGTAAAGTGTTTTCACAACTGAGACTTTGTAAGTGGCCCAGGGATTAAGTATCACAAGGCTGCTTGTCCTGGACAAACATCCTAAGGTTACTGGAAAATATGGAGAATAAAGTTCTATACAATGACAGCAAAACATTCAGAATAACCCAGTCACATCTGGACTAGGAGAAAATAAGTTTT
The DNA here is from genome assembly GCA_028644305.1 of Xerus rutilus. Classification (NCBI taxonomy): domain Eukaryota; kingdom Metazoa; phylum Chordata; class Mammalia; order Rodentia; family Sciuridae; genus Xerus; species Xerus rutilus. Next base: position 55,266,799 of record CM053405.1, on the reverse strand, counting down.
AAACTTTTTTTTTTTTTTTTCCTGGAGAAGTTTGCAAACTCAAATGGCTAGAGATTTCTTGCAAAGTGAGGAGGTTGTGTACCTTGGTAGAATCTGGAAGCCAGAGAATGTGTTAAAAATCCCTTTGAAGGAAAAATAAAACACAACAAAAACAACAAGACATATTTAGACTCCCCCCTAAAAGCCCCTGATTATTTAACATCTGCTTTTGCAAGGAGAAGCACGCACTGTACTCCCAAGTGCACCCTGAGCTGCTCAAACAGGAGGCAACCAAGGTCCTGTCTGAGAAATAGGAGCAGCTCCCCAAGCAAATAAAGCAGAAATATATTGAGGATTTCCAGAAGGAGAAACAGGAGTTTGAAGAAACACTGACTCACTTCAGGGAATACCACCCTGATCTAGTCCAAGACTCCAAGGAATCTGATGTCCATAAGAGGTGCCAAATTAAAGCCCCCCAAAGTTACAAGGAAATGTGAAAAATGTGTAGTCTCTTCCAGAAACTGGTAAATATTCCAAGAAGATGAAATCTCATGGATTGCCCAAGAAGCTCTCCATAAATGGGTATTATAAATTTCACCAAGATTCATGGTCAGAAGGGAGCTGCAACATTCACCTGTGAGGAAATGCATACTAGCGATTGGCAGACACTGGCAGTGTGTCCCACAGCCTGAAGGAACCATAGAAAAGCCAGGCTGAGGAGCTGCAGAAACAGTACGGAGTGGACCTGGATCTCTGGCTCAGGAGTTTGTCACCTAAGGAATATGCTGTGTACAAAGAGACAAACAATGGTAAGTGCAAGAACATGACCCTGACAAGAGACCTGAACCCCAGGATCAGACAAACTAGACTTGGAGTCTTCATCAGCCAAGAGTCTGCAAGAAGAACTTAGAGAGGAGCAAGGACTGCAGGCCCCCGGACAGACTCATCAGAAACTATTTGAATGGGATTAACTGTAAACTGTCATTTCTCACAGGGATCAAAAGAAAATAAGAAGATGGGGAAGAGGGTGAAGGAAGCAGCTCCTCAGGCTCCAGCAGTGGAGATGAAGATAGTGGCTCTGAAGGCAGTAGCTCTTCTTCCTCAGGGACTCCTCAGACTTAGACTCCATCTGAGCTTTGTTTATATGAATTGTTGTCATCAAAGAATTTCCTAACAGAAGTATCCCTGTCAAACATTTTTACTTCATTACTTTTTTCCCCCTCCTTCATTCTCTCTTTTGCCCCCAAATGCAAAGGAGTGCAGGGTGGGAAGAAGGGAATTTAGAGCAATACTTTCTGTATCAGGTCCATAAACCTGGGAAAAAGAAGACCCTTCTGAAAGAATGAATACAAGTATTAGACATTATTGTCTTACTTTGTTTCCAGTACCACCCCCGGAGGAATTCCACACAATTAAGACTCTTAGAATACACAATGAGGTGATTGGGTTTTGGGGCGCACTAGACTAGACTGAGTATTCTTGAGTAAAGTTTGCTCTCATTTTCTGCCTTCTAGTGGTAGTAGGGGAACACACAAGTCTGTGACTCTGCCCATTCTGTGGGGTCCTCTCAGGATTCTTTTTTTTGGTACTGGGAATTGAACTCAGGTGTACTCGACCACTGAGCCACATCCCCCAGCCCTATTTTGTGTTTTATGTAGAGACAGGGTCTCACTGAGTTGCTTAGCACCTCGCCGTTGCTGAGGCTGGCCTTGAGCTCGCGATTCTCCTGTCTCAGCCTCCTTAAGTGCTGGGATTACAGGCTCGCGCCACTGTGCCCAGCTTCCTCTCAGGATTCTTACACTGATCCAGGGTGAGGAATATTTGATGGGGGTTAGGATAAGAGCCTTAAAAACATTGGGTGACTTCTGGTATTTCCCTATCAGAAGGAATTAGCCTTTGCCACACCTAGAAATGGATAGTCACGTTGTCAACAGTATTTCTATAGGTATAATGAGATTTTTTGGTCACTAATTTAAAAAGTGGAAATTAAAATTTAAAACCCACCTTATGTATTTTATTGGAATAAGATCCTCCATAGAATCAATATCTTAGGACTTCAGGAACTGTTTCTCCAAGTGGTCTGAATTTTTTTCTGGGCAGAAGTTCCAAAACCTTGTTGCCCTAGCTGAGTGAATCTTACCTTTAATATTCAGGATAAATGGGTACACAGGTATTGAGATAGACAAGCATGCTGTTCTGTGATTCCATCTGATCTGACTTGATTCATGTTCCAGTATCACAGTGCAATTATTTATTTTGGTTTATTAGTATGTTAGGGGTTAGATGTGGTGTCCCCCAAAAGCTCAGGTGTAAGACAATGCATGAAGGTTCAGAGGAGAAATGATCAGGTTCTAAGAGTCTTAATCCAATCAGTGAATTAGTCCCCTGATAGAGATTAACTGAGTAGTAACTGAAGGGGTAGGGTGTAAGTGGAGGAGTTGGGAATCAGGGCATGGCTTGGGGGTATATATTTGTATCTGGCCAGTGGAGTCTGTCAGTCTGCTTTCTGATCACCATGTAAGCTGCTTCCCTCTGCCATGCTCTTCTGCCATGATGTTCTGCCTCACCTTGAGCCCTGAGGAATGGAGCAGGCCTTCTGGGGATTAAGACCTCTGAAACTGTGACCCCTTAAATAAACTTTTTTCTCCTTTAAAATTGTTTTGGTCAAGTCTTTTAGTCAACAGCAGTGAAAGAGCTGACTAAAATATGGTATTTATACAAATATATATAAGGCCTTCTTATAATGCTGTATAATTTCTCCTTGAATATTCCTATTTTCACACTTTGTTCTCATGAATATTAGCATCATAGTAGTTGCATTCTTATGTGAAAATCATTGAGTTTAGAGTATCTAATTTGTACTTGAATCTGTTTTTAAAATTTTTTCTAATACATAAAAACATAAAATTTAAACTTACTAATGGGGTTCCATGTTATGTTTAGATACATCTATACATTGTATAACATTTCAAGCAGGTTATACTTATTTATTTATTCAAACAGTTATTTTGTTATGGTACTTTCAAAATTCTTTCTTCTAGCTTTTTGAAATGTACAGAACATTATTGTTGTTCCTAAGTGAATTATTATTGGTAATCATTCTTTAGGTGAACAATCATTTTGAGAAAACAGTGGTGATATTTAAAATTGCTGTGCCTCACTGAATTTTTACTCTTAAAGGTCTTAAAGTATCCAGAATAATATTCAGTAATAACAGTGATATGTTCTTTACTTGCTTCTGATTTCCAAGCTGAGACTTACTGGATTCATAACCATGAAATTTATGCTGATATATATATTTGAAATAAATATTAAGAAAAAAGCTGTGTATAAATTAAAGAACAGATATCAAATACTAGTGTCTCCTTCAATTAGATGTGGGCAGTTAGTGAATATTCTTTGTAGAAATGCTCTGGAATTCTATCATGCTTTGGGTAGAAGCTGTCTAAGGTTTAGGAGAGGGCATGGTTAGAGCCTGGTAGAGCTTAGAGCTGTATGACTTGTGTCATTTCAACTTCTGCTCAGTTAGCTGAACATGACTCCCACCTTTTTCCTGAGAACCTGTCTTCCCTTCTCACCTTTTTTTTGGGGAAGCACTGGTACTACAGCTTTTTCAAGCAACAGGAACTTCAACTAAATACAAAAAAGGGACATATTTCTTCGTGCTTTCTACTTGTGAACCTTCATTTCTGCACAGGTCCCAAATGTGGGTCCTCTCAGTTCTCATGCTCTCTGTTCTGGGGAAAGGAGCACAAGGGAGAACCAAGAACAGGATTTTACCTAAAGTAGAGGGAGAAGAGATGGGAGTAGTGGAGAAGGTCTGCTCCATTTCATATGAACTTCAGGCAATCTTCTTAACTGGTTTCTCTTTTTCTCCACAATTTCCACCCTTAGGATTATAACATGTCTTGTCCCTCATTCCATTTTTCTGTCTGTCTGTCCTGCCTAGTGATTTGACCCCTTTTCAAATGCATTTCATCAGCCAGGGTGCTTTCCTATATTCTCCTATGGTTTCCATGCTCATATACTTCTCAAAATGTCTGAAACCTCTTGATTCATCATCTTCCCTGAAACTCTTGCTTCTTCCCTTAGTCTTTTTCATCTTAATTAATGACAGTTCCATCATTCTTCTGATTACTCATGTGTAGACTTTATTTCTTGTTTTTTAAAAAATCCACATGTATCCACTTCCGAATAAGTCCAGAATCTATCCTCTTCTCACAGTCTCTCAGCATCTTTCTCCTGGGTAATTTCAGTGGCCTGTTAATTGTTTTCTGTGCGTCCACATCTCCTGTTTACTTAGGTAATGTATTTCACATTATAGCTGGAAAGATCCTTGTAAGATATCCAGTGACAACTATCCTCTTTTCAGAATTCTCCAGTGGTTTCCCATGTCATGTGTAATACAAGCCACCTTCTTTTACAGTGGTCTGTGTGTCTCTGACTTTTTCTCCTGCCACTCTTCCCTCACTTATTCCAGTCTGGCTACCCAGGCCTCCTGCTCCTGGAACATGTCATGCTAAAACTGCTATTTGCCTAGCTGGTCCCATGGTTCCCTTCTTCTCTTCTCTCAGGTTTGTGCTGAAAGGAGAACCATTTCTGATCAACCTGTGGAAAAGAACAGCTTCTACTCCCACCTTAGCACTTCCCATTTCTCTTATAGTGCCTCTTATATCTTTCTACTCCTAAATGTATTGATTTGAAATATCCAGTATTCGTCTTCATAGTTACCATCTCATATTTTATATTTACTTGTTTATTGACCCTCACTCCTGCTAGAAGAAGGTAAGGGCCACATGGGCAAGGACTTTGTATTTATGATTGTATCCCCAAGACCTAGCATGGTTCCTGGTATATTATATTCTCTCAGCAAATATTTGTATTTGACTATAGAGTTCTTTTTCCTCTCTCATATATTAACATCTTTTTATTTTTATTTTTATTTTTTTTTATTTTATTTTTTTTTATTTAAATGCATTTTAAGTCATAGTACATAAACAGAGCTCAGTTTTTCCATTTCTCTTATTAACATCTTTTTAAATAGCCTTCTACAGAATAAAGTTGGACAAAAATTTCTGATGAGGTAATCATTGAAAGGCTGAATGGAAAGCTCAAGAGAGCATTTAATCCTTCACTCTTCTTATTTTACAATTAAGGAAATGGAGAAAGGTGTACAAATCATATAAAGATGTTTTTCTTGAAGTTATTTTGTAAACCTTCTGCATTGCTTAGCAGGTTCACAAAATATTTAGGTGAAAAGAATATCACAAGTAAGGAAACAATATAAAAAAGACTAGCTTACATTAAAGAGTATTATAAAGCTATCATTTTAGAAAAATCTCATGAGAAATTCTTAATGGGATTATAATTCTATGTATGTTTATATATAGTATTTATATGACACTTGTCATAAATTAATAAAGGTAATTCCTTCTTTTTAAGATAGTCTGTTAGATGTGGTGTGTAGTTCCTAAAGAATCCCTTTCTATAGCTGGACTTTATTTTAGGTTTTTTAAAGTCTGGACTATTTAAAGTCATAAAGATGAATTTTGAGAATGAGAGAAGGAAATGGTAATACAGATAGATATAAAACTAAAATAAATAGAAATATTAGCTAGCACATAGGTAATTGCAAATGAAAATTATAGATTACAATTTTCTAGAGGAAATTAAGATTGGACCTTCCATATGTTGTTAGGAGATGGCTGTAGCAGTGGGCACAGAGTATAATCTGATACTTTAGATAGAAGGATAAGACTTAGAAAACTAAAATGAATTGGTTGGAAATACGATATGAGTAAAAGCATAGCTCGTGTTCTGGCAGTAAGATCAGTTTACTTAGGTAAAGTACTGATATAGAAGATTAGGTCAAGGAGCTTAGGAAGGGATGCTAGTGCAAATTGTGAGGGCATTTGAGTATTTATTAAGTGAAATAATTTGGCTCTAGGCAGTCAGGAGGTTTTGAAATCTTTGAGGGAGGGCTGGCATGTGCAAAGTAGTTTTTTTTTTTTTTTCCTTTAGTAGTGCTGGGGATTCAGTTGAGGGCCTCATGTATACTAGGCATGTTCTCTGCCATTGAGCTATATACTCCTAGTCCCTAGCATAGAACATTAAGCATGATGTACATTCTGGATGGAAGGGAGACTGTTGAAAAGTCCTCTGTTAGGTGATATCATTCTGTTCTAGGATAGTAGCAGTGAGAAGGCATGTGAGTATAATAAGAAGTAACAACAGGACCAAGTTACTGTATAGTTGTGAGAAGAGACCAGGATAATTCTGTGGTTTCTGTCATCTGGGAGAATTCGTGGAAATAGGAAATTCTGCCATGAAATGTCATTTTATCTTGAAAAATGAGTTTGGTTTAAGGCATAGGAACTTTGGGATGAGAGACATCTAAGCATGTCTAGTTAGAGATGTCTTGGGCTCAGAATTTGGGCTAGAGTTTTGGGGAAGGATCCTCACATACGTAAGAGTCATGAGAGCACATGAAGTCTACGGAATTTCAGAGATTAGAAAAGATGGTGGTGCATGGGACTCAGTGGGTAAAGGAAGAGGGTTTAATGAAAGGAGCTTGAAAAGGTAATGGTTGGAGAAATAGAGAAACCTATTAACAAAAAGCCAAGTATTCAAACTTTATCCCCTCTCCCACTGCAGATGCAGTGTATGTTTAATGTAAGAACTAGAAATATAAAGAACAGCATGAATATTTTAAGAAGTATTATGTATATATCATATTATATATTTATATATTACTATATATATTATACATGATATATATAACTCAATTATCCAGAGAAAAATATTGTACATATTTAATATTTGTCTTAAATTACTATGTATTTCTTCCTTAATATGTCTATGTATTTGTGAATTTATATTATTATAAAGAAATTGTTTATTCTTAAAGGAAATTTTTGCCCTTAAATTCTTATTTTATTCTTCAGATGATTGCAAAAGGGAAAAATGCATCTGAACTGTTCCCTGCTGTTGTGAAGAACGTGGCCAGTAAAAATATTGAGGTACTTATTTGATTCGTGATTTTCATGATTCCTTTTGTTATAAAGGGACCATATGCTTTTCGGTTACTTGGAAATGTAACAAATATATTTAAATATCACTAGATTTTTGTTGCAGTTAAAATGTGTATAATCTTAAATGTAGGTAAAATAGAATTTAAAAAAGTAGATGTAACATTAGCTTTGAATTTTGGGTGGCAAATGTGAAAAATAAAATTGAGCTTGATTCACCTGAGTGAATGACTGTAACTTGCTGCATTTTAACCAATTCCTATGGGTAAGTTTGATTTTGCTCTAGGGATGTAATTTTTTCCCCCTATGCCTAATCAAGGATTCCCAGACCTAAAATATTTGGAGCTTTTTGACATTTCTAGGACTAAGCCCAGGAAATCTCATATTACTCATGACATGTACTAAGCACTCAGTACATATTATTTGGATTTATTTAATTAGTGTTTTCCACCCAGTAAAATACTATTTTTCTTACACTGTAGTGATGTAGTCTAGTATTAAAGTTATAATCACCCTCCATCTGTGTATAGAAAAAGTCTGGTTAATTGATAGAATTTGCTCAACTTAAAGCTTTAGAGCTTTTTTCCTCATAAAATTTAAAATGTGTTACTGAACAAATAGGATCATTCTGGGTGAGGAGACCATGGTTATGGTGATAGTTTGAAAGAATGAGTATGTGTGGAGTATGGGTATGGGATTTCAAGAGAATGCTGGTTTTGTGATTTTGATTTTATTTTCCATACATTGTATGGCCATATTTTGCTAGTGCATGAATTTGGTTTTTTTCTTTATTTTCTGAAAGTATTAATATCTAAAGCATCATTGCCAACAAAATTAATTAGAGAAAAAGAGAAAACAGATCTGGGTACAGATCTAATTTATGTCCCACCTGCTTTATTTGTCTTTCCCCAAGGACATGTGCTTGATCAGGTCAGTTAACCAATCTGGAGCGGTAGTCCTCCTCGCTGGAATGGAGTGTAATTAGAATGAAGGGTACCTTAAACCTACCATTTATTAAAACTGGAAATGGATGTGGTTTTGACATTGGGGCATTGACTTTAATTTAACACTGTTTCCTCAAGAACCTAAAATGACCCTATAGTCATCACCTTATTTATCTTTTCATTCAATATATCAGCATTGACTAACATTCTATTATTAATTACACATGTAAATTTGTGTGCTACTACACCCAGCTTACCCCTTATTTTTGAATCTGGGAAATTTGGCAGAAGGAGCAGTCTCTACTTGTAAGAAGGACTGTGAGGCTGCTTTTGCTAAGATCAGTTTTTTTAAAAAAAATTTTGTTAATTTTTTTAGTTATATATAACATTAGGATACATTTTGATGTAATCACAAAAGCATGGAATATAATTTGCTCTAATTCCTTCCCCAGCACTCCCCCTCTCTGCCCCTCCCCATGTTCCTCTTCCGTTAATCTGCTAACTTTTCTGTAATTTATTTATAGTGTTTTATTTTTTTAGATTAGTATCTTATTGACATAGTTGACGTTGGGATTTACTGTGGTATATTGATATGTGTACGTACGAAAGTTCAGATTTATTCCACTGTTGTTCTCTTTTCTTGTCTCTCTTTTCCCTCAATACCCTTCATCTATTTTATTGATCTTTCCTTTATTTTGATGGAATTCCTTCTCCCTTTTATTTTTCCTTTCTCTCTTTCTACCTCTTTCCACTTACTTTGATTTAGCTTCCACATACTGTGGGGGCATTTCTTAAAAAGGCTCTGGGCAATCTGCCTAGAAAAAGCTGCGCCACACGGAGAGAGCCGCATCACTCTAATCTTATTGGCTGACCTCAGTTTCCGCGCTCATAAACAATGCATGATTCTTGGTATAGTCACTGTTCTGCTGGGACAAACGACTTCCACATCCATGGCTTAACAATGAAATGCTATTGGCCCTGAGCCCATATATAAGAATGTAACTTCCTTACCATAAACGGAGTTCCTGCTTGAGACAGAACTCTCTGGTGCGTGGTGGTTTCCCGCCGGACGACTTTACCTTTCCTGGCTTTTTCTTGTTGGGGGCACCTGGGGATTCCTCCTTTCCACTGGTCGGAGGAGCTGACACCCGGCGCAAAACCCCGACAACTGGTGCCTTGCGTGAGGCATCGCGAGGGCTTGACCTGTACATAGCCGGTGAGTCGAGGAATCGAGGGCGAGGTAAAGTATCCCCAATCTGGATGGGGCAATCATCTTCAAAAGCAAATGACCCTGCGCTCAAGGCGCTGAGATATATACTTAAAAGCAGAGGTTTAGAGATTTCAGATGCCCAAGCTAAAAAGGTTTGGGAGACCTTTGATTGCGCTAGGGCCTCGGCTGCCGGCTTGCTGATTGCTGCCTCAGGCCCCAAGTCCGGCTGCAGCCAGGACCCTGGCTCCGCCCTGCGTGGCCCATCCCCAGCGCAGCCCCACTGGCTCCCCGCCCCGCCGCCTCAGCTCCCCAGCCCCCTGGCACGCGGCTCCGTGAACAAAGGGTGGACGCGGCGGTGGGGAGGGACGCAGGCTGGAAGTGAGGGAAGGATCTGCGGGCCGGCAGCCAAGGCCCTGGCCCTTGGCTTCCCGCCACCAAACTGGTGCGCAGGAGGGAAATTCCTCCTCCTGGCCACCCGCCACCATATTGTCGTCCCCTGGCCCAAGATTTGCCGCCGCCTAGTTCAGATGGTGGGAAATCGCCGCCATCTTGCCCCATAGGCAGGGACATGTCGTCATATTGCCACCCTCCATCCCCAGATCAGCCACCAATGAGGGAAATGTACGCCCCCTTGTGGCCACTGGCCTTACCACCAATTTATTAGGACAGGATATACTAAGTGAGTGACCTCCTTGGGAATGAGTAATTTACATGCAAGGGGACCACAGTCCCGAATGTTGTTAGCTTTGTTAAGTAGATGCATTAACATCTCTCAGAAAGAGGTGTCTAGGGTGGGAAAAGAAGCCCCTCTGAAAAGTTCTCTAGAAGCTCATAGTAAGGGAGCTTCTTGCAAAATGCCCTGTCCGCAAAAATCACAAAGGCATAAAGGTTCTAAACAAAAGGATGCTCCCCCGACTTGGGGACAGTTAAAAAATTTTTGACTCAAAAAGCAGAAAACATACTGCAGAGAGTGGGTCAATTTCTTAATTCTGTTAATTTATTTTTGGCAATGCTTACTATTGTAACTTGCCAGATAAGTATTGTTACTGCAGAATCCTATGCTTATTGGGCTTATATTCCAAATCCTCCTTTGTTAAGAGGAGTTCCTTGGGAACAACCTGCAGTTCCAGTATGTACTAATCAAACAGCTATTTTTCCTCCCCCAGAATATGGAGATATAAAAAATTGCCCAAACATCAAAAGCCACATTTCATTACTAGCTTGTCTTTTGCTATTACATAATGGATTTCAAACTGCTGATTATACAGGAGAATGCATAAAGAGGCTCATTTGTTGTGGAAACAACAAAAGGATTTAGATTCTCAATTAGCTACTGATGTTCTAAATTTCCAACATATTGTATCTTGGTTAGGAGATCAAATTACTGTATTTGCAACACCTAGTGTGCTCAAGTGTGATTGCAATTTTACCAACTTCTGTATAACTCCTGTGCCTTATAAAATTAGTCAAGGCTGGGATAAAGTTAAACATTTGTTGATAGGACATCAAAATTTAACTTCTCAAATAATGAAATTACAACAACAAATTATTAATACCTTTAATAAGACCTTACCAACTCTTATCAGATATTTTACAAGGGCTATGTACAAGCCTTAATAATCTCAATCCTTTGGGTCATGTGTCTACCCTATTAACAGCTTCACTTGGTAATACTTTATTTATCATTGGATTATGCTGTTTTTTATATATAGTCTTCCAATGCTTGCAAAAATAAAAACAATTAACAGATGAAACTGCTCAAATTTTGGCTGTAAAAAACATTACAGCCAAAAAAAAAAAAAAAAAAAAAACAAGGGGGAAATATAAAAAACAAAATTGCTTACAATATCTTACACACAAATATGTTTGTCAGCTCCTAAAGAGAAAGCTAACTTAGGGACAAATGAAACTAAATTGATACAGTAACCACAAATGCAGGATGTGTTCCATAGATGACCTTGTATTTATAACAATAAGCTTTATGCATGTACACTATTAAATTTGCTGACAGGATTTTTACATTCAATGGGGGCGAAGGTTCCCAAATGCTGGGAACTCCTTGATACTATTGCTGCAGGTTTCATTATTAAACTAAGGTACAGCTTAAGTTAATTCAAATTTGGCTAGCCTCCTTCCTCAAAAGTCATGGGAGATAATGTTTTATAAAGTTTATACCCAAACCTGGCCTAAATGCCAACTGGGGAAAAAGTGTTAAAAAGCCCCGGAGAGATAACAGTTCCCCTGGCCAGACTGAATTGGAGTTTCCATTCCAATGCTAAGAGAAACCCTGGTAAGGGGTTTGAAAAAAAAAAAAAAAGAAAGAAAGTAAGAAAGAAGAGATATGTTCAAATTAACTTGAGGTTTCTCTTTCCCCCTCCTTCCTCTCCCTCTCTCCTTTTTTCTTGTGTTGCTTTATTGAAACAATTAACAGCTATGTCATTTTTTCCAGGACTCTTGGGTTTTGAATTCTATATATTTTTTTAGCTCCTGATTTTGACTCTGCACGCTAAAATTAAGATTTCTGATCAGATATATTTTATCCAACTATAAAAGTTTTTTTTATACTCTACTTTGCTTGAAAACCAATTTACAAGGTATACCTTTAATTCAAGAGGCCTTTATTTTTCGTTTGATGTTTACATGTGTTTGATGTCTATACGTGTTTTGTGTATTGTCTACATGTATTTGTGTATCAAATCCAACATATAGCGTGCTCAAAAACTAAAATTAAAAAATAAATCCAAATACCTTTGATTCACATGATTCAAAAGGTTCAATTTAAATTGGGTAAACAAATAAAATCAATAATGTCTTTAAAATCACTACCTCACATGTTTTTCTTTCCAGACGGTTGGACAATAAAGGATATTGTTCTCTATAAATTACTTAAACTGTAATTAATTATCATTCCTTCTAGGACTTCCTTCAGTAACAAAGGATGACTTTAAAAGTGTTAACTAAACGTGGTTTTTATGGATAGCCTAAGTTAAAGGTAAATAGATCAGACTTAACATATGGGACAAGCTTTACAGATGTGGGTTTCATAAAGTTCTGTCTTAAGATACAAAGCCAAATTTGATAAGCGGTCATAAAGGTTTATTTTTGTTTTATCTGCTTGGATCATGTTTGACTTTGATTAGATAATTGTTCTTTCCTTTGACACAAAGGCTTATAAATTTCTAAAGGTTTCTACTGTTTATTTCTTTTATAAATAACAAACTACTTCTTATCATTAAAATGGAGTAATTTGCCTGCATTCAAAAATTTACAAGTATTGTTTTGGGATGAAGTACTAAATAAAAAAAAAAAAAAGGAGGATTTAAGGTAACTATTAAAAAAGGTTTAGAGTAACTGATAAAAGGTTATAAAATTAACAAGTCTTTACCCAAAGCTAATCTAACTAGATATGATCCTACGATGAACCTGACAACTATCGTCTTTAATCATACAACTCCTATGGCATGCCTTTGACAAAATAATTGTCCTTTGTATTAGGAACATTTCTCCTTGGCTGCTGCCTCTAAAATTACTTCCAACATTCAAAATCTTTGTAGTTTACTTATAAAAATTACGAGGCAATCAAAAATATGTCCATGTGATTATAGACACATACTCCTCTTTTACATTTGCCTTGGCTCAAACTGGAAAAACCACCAAACATGTTATTACAGCTTTACTGATGGCTGTTAATATTATGGGAGTACCCTGATCTCTAAAAACAGACCATGGTCCATGCTTTGTGAGTAAAGCACTACAGAACTTCTTCCAAGGTTGGAATATCCAACACATCACAGGTTTACCCTATAGCCCACAAGGACAGACAATAATTGAAAGACACGATAAAACCTTAAAAGATCAATTACAAAAACAAAAAGGGGGAACAGACCCCCATACCACAGACCCCCATACCCAGCTAAGACTAGCATTACTCACATTAAATATTTTAAATTTTTCTAAGGACTGCCCTCTGACAGTGTTTCAGAGGCATTGGTCACAACAAGCGCCATATGTTGCCGTTGAAGTTCGATGGAAAGATCCCCTGACAGGCGGCTGGAGAGGCCCAGACCCGCTCATAAGTTCTGGGCGAGGCTTTGGTTGTGTATTCCCTCGTGGAGAAAAACAACCTATATGGGTTCCAGCAAGAAATCTTAACTATACCCCATCTAACTATCTCTGCCCAAGAGAAAGCCTGTCTCTTGAGGAATGATCTTTTATTCCCTACAGGAATGCCTGAACTGTCCTGGACCCTTTGCCTGGCCTGCGTGGGACTACTCATCATTTCCCTGATCACCTTTATTGTGGTAATCTGTATCTCAACAGGGCTAACTCTCTTTAATCATATTGTGGCCCCCTAGTGATCATGAAGGTATACATGTTTCTTTTCCTGGTCCTCGGTGACCTTTATCAGGTCCCAACCAGCATCAAGCCTATAACATCACCTGAGAAGTATTCATCCCGGGCTCTGGAGCTATTGCATCCAGCGTTACAGGGCTCCATCCAAAAACCTGGTTTCCTTCCCTGACAGCCGACTTATGCAAATTAGCTGATGGGTATTGGAACCTACACCCATCAAAGGCAACGAGGACCCCTAATGCTAGTCTGCTTGGGTGCTTAGCGCCTTGCAAAAGGAGGCCTTTTACATGTGTCCTGCGCATACTGAACGGCGAGGCTGTGGAGGCCCTGAATCCTTCTACTGTGCAACCTGGGGTTGTGAAACCACAGGTACAGCGTACTGGAAAAAGGAGAACCCCGATAACTTCATCCAAGTCTCTCGAGAGGAGACATACCCCTGTAACAGGTTGAAGGCCCTTTGTAACCCCCTCAGTATCACCTTTACAGATAAGGGAAAATCTTCAACTGCTTGGGATGGAGGAGGTATTTCTTGGGGGCTATGACTTTACCAGACAGGATACGATGATGCTCTTCTCTTTGGGATCAGGTGGAAAATAGCAACCACGACCCAAGCCATAGAGCCAAATAAAGTCCTTGCCCACCCCCAAGGTCCCAGTCCCTTGGATCCTTCCAATACCTTAGGTCCCCAGGGCAATGCTCCCATGACCTCTCCCCGAAGTCCCATAACTCCTCCCCAAGTTCCTTTGAGAAAACCTCCCAAACTCCTATGGGATGTTATTTCTGCCATGTATGACACCCTCAATGGGTCATACCCTAATCTCACTGAGATCTTTTGGCTGTGCTATGATGTTAACCCCCCATTTTATGAAACGATAGGGATGAACATCTCCTTCAATTCATCCCGCATTACCCCGAGCTCCTGGACAAACAAAAAACTAGATTAACCCTGACCCAGGTCAGCGGCCAAGGCACCTGCGTGGGGACCATTCCATCCCACAGAATGACCCTGTGTACCAACATTTTTAGTTCCCCCTGCTCCGACACCTATCGTTGGCTATCTCCTAATGGAGGGGGTTGATGGGTTTGCTCCGAGACCGGTCTGAATCCCCACGTGTCATGCCAGGTGTTTAACCAATCTTGAGAATTCTGCATTATAGTTGCTGTCCTGCCCCACATTATCTAACATGATAAAGATTATGTCTTCTCATGCTAGGACAAGGGGCTCCTGCAGAGAACAGAGAGAGAACCCTTTACGGCTCTGACTGTTGCCACCCTGTTTGGCCTGGGAGTGGCCAGGGCTGGCACCGGCATCGCCTCGTTGGTTACCCAACAACGAGGTTTTACCACCCTGCGGGTTGCCATTGATGAGGACTTGACGCGAATCGAGCAGTCCATCAGCCTCCTGGAGAAGTCCCTAACTTCACTATCAGAAGTGGTCCTACAAAATTGGCATGGACTCGACCTATTGTTCTTACATCAGGGGGGCCTCTGTGCAGTGTTAGGGGAAGAATGCTGCTTTTATGCTGATCATGCTGGAGTCATAAGGGACTCCATGGCTAAGCTTAGAGAGGGATTAACCGAAAGAAAACGGGAAAGAGAATTGCAAGAAACTTGGTTCGAGTCATGGTTCAACTGAGACCCCTTGCTCACGACTCTGATCTCTGCTGTAGATGGGCCCCTAATCCTCTTATTGCTAATTTTAACCTTTTGCCCTCTGGTTCTAAATAAGTTAGTAGCCTTTGTTAAAGATCAGATTGGAGCAATTCAATTGATAGTCGCCCAACACCAATACCAGGTGATGTTGGCCAATCCTCGATATGAGGAACTCTCCCAAAAAGAAGATGACATCTAAGTTATCCCCCCCTCGTCTCTTCTAAACACTGGGCCAGCCAGCCATCAGGCATGTAGAGCCTGAAGTGCTAGTGTGGTAGTCAATGATGGGTAAGATCCCCTGAAAGATGGGGACAACCTAAGACAGGCACACACTCGAGTACGGCCCACTCTGCCTTAAATAAAACAAAAAGGGGGAAATTTGGGGGCATTTCTTAAAAAGGCACTGGGCAATCTGCCCGGAAAGAACTGCACCACATGGAGAGAGCCGCATCACTCTAATCTTATTGGCTGACCTCAGTTTCCGCGCTCATAAACAATGCATGATTCTTGGTATAGTCACTGTTCTGCTGGGACAAACGACTTCCACATCCATGGCTTAACAATGAAATGCTATTGGCCTTGAGCCCATATATAAGAATGTAACTTCCTTACAATAAACGGAGTTCCTGCTTGAGACAGAACTCTCTGGTGCATGGTGGTTTCGCGCCGAGCGACTTTACCTTTCCTGGCTTTTCCTTGTTGGGGGCACCTGGGGATTCCTCCTTTCCACTGGTCGGAGGAGCTGACACCCGGCGCAAAACCCCAACAACATACCAGAGTAAAACACAGACTCTTCATTTGGGCCTGCAAATGTAAAAGCTTGCCTCCATTTTACATCTATCTCTTTTCCTCAGAGTGACTCACCTTGTTTTCCATGAACAACGGGTCTGATCATTAAATATCTTGTGATGAGTTGAAACTACTCCCCAGGCAATGGCAATTTTCGTATCAGAGCTGACAAGGTCCCAATCCTGAGATAATGACCAACCAGACTACAGTTTGACCAAGAATACTAAACTGCATGTACTTCTGGTCCTTCTTGTTTATGTCGTCTCGGCGCTCATGTCAGTATCACAGAAGAAGGACTAGAAATGCTATTTCTCTTTGTTTTCTGAGTATAGCTATACTGATTAAAGTCCCTTCCCTATTTTTTACCATTATTTTTTCCACTTGGTTTTTAGGGCAAGTGGCCAGGCTTGATTTGTTGAGACCCCTAGAGTTGGGGCTTTGCCCTAGGACTGTAAAATATGGAAGAATATTTTCAAGGATCTTGTGACATTGGGGATGTATTTTTTAGGGGTAGAGGTGAATGGAGTATAAAAGATAGAAGTTAAGGGTATAGGCAAGTTTTTTCACTTAAGCAAGTATTATAAATAATATTCTTAAAGCTTGTCTGTTTATTTGGTAGGTGCCTTCTCTAGGGCATACAATGTTTATCTTATTACAGTTGACCACTAGGGTTTATAATGTACATTTTTAAATCATCACACTCTATTTTCAAACATGATTATATGACTTCACATATAGTATGGAAACTTTACAACAGTGAACTTTTCATTTGTTCCTCTTCCCTGATTTCTGTTACCATGTTTTTACTTCTAAATATGCTAAAATTCCCCAAATACATGGTTATTATTTTTATTTTAAATTCATTTTAAGAAAACATTATTGAGATATGTTTCTCACTTTTAAAGCTTATAATTCAGTTACTTTTAGTCTATTCATAGTATTATGAACTTATCACTACCATCTAATTTCACAGCATTTTCTTCACCTGAAAAAGAAGCCCCCATGTTCTTTAGCAGTTACTCTCCAGTAACTTTACTCTTTGTCTCTATGAATTTGCCTATTTAGGGCATTTCAAATAGAATCATATGTTAATAAAAATTATAGGAAGTCATTGTTATAGTCAAAGCAACTAGCTGCGCTAGGTCCCAGCAGACCTGACTGAAATAGAGTCACTATGCTGAAGTTCATATCACCAAACTGAAACTGAATTGTTAACTAACCTGAGAGGGATAACAACCAAATTTCTCAAACAGGCTACTCTCAATTGAAATCATAAAGAGTTCCTTTTGCTTTAAACCCTCAACAGAAAAGTAGCCTGAAGTAACTTGATATTAACAAATTTTCTATTGTTCCACCTTCCTGAGCCTACCTTATATGAAGAAAACAACTTTGAAATTACCAATCCACTTTTTGTTCTTTGTTTCTGCTTTCTTCAGCTCTCTATTGTCTGTAAAATCAACCTTCTCTTTGGTTGGCTCATTGGAACACTTATTCTGTTACGTGGAATGAACTGTTATTATTGGATTCTAGAATTGCAAATAAAGCTGATTCAGATTTTAAGTAGTTAAATAATTTTGTCCTTTGACATATATAATATGTGGCTTGTGTCTAGCTGCCTTTATTTAGCATGTTTTTAGGGTTCATCCATGTTGTAGCATTACATTAATACTTCTTTTTTTTTTTTGGTACTGGGATTGAATCCAGAGGCTCTTAACCACTGCACCATGTCCCAGCCCTTTTTATTTTTTATTTTGAGACAGGGTCTCACTAAGTTACCTAGGGCCTTGCTAAACTACTGAGGCTGGTTTCAAACTTGGATCCTTCTCCCCCAGCCTCCCAAGCTGCTGGGATTATAGACATGTGCCACCGTGCCTGGAACATGAAGACATTTTTATGGCTGAATAATATTGTATTTTATGGATATATTGCATTTATTTATTTGTTCATCAGTTGTTGGGCATTAGGGATGTTTCTTCTGTTGGCTGTTAATGAACATTACTGATGTGAACATTAGTAAGTTTTTGTGTTCACATTTGATTTAATTTCTCTTGAATAAGTATATGTTGGAGTCATATTATTGGATTGCAGAGGATCTCAGTATTTTAACATTTTTGAGGAACTGACAAACTATTTCCACAGCCACTATATCATTTTATGTTTCTACCTGTGGTAGATGTGAGTTCCACATCCTTATTGACACTTATTTTCCTATTTAAGAACACTTATTTCTCCACATCCTTATTGACACTTATTTTCCTATTTAAGAAAAAAAATTTGTGTTTATATTATGGCCTTCCTAGTGGGTATGAAGTGATACCTTATTTGCATTTCCCTAATAGAAAGATACTTCTCCAAAGAAGAAATAGAAATGGCCAACAAATACATGGAAAATTATTCAACATTTCTAGCAATTTTAGGGAAATTAAAATAAAAACTACATTGAGATTTCATCTTCAGTCAGAATGGCAATTATCAAGAATACAAATAACAATAAGTGTTGATGAGGATGTGGAGAGAAAAGTACACTTATACATTTTGGGTGGATTGCAAATTAATGCAAGCACTCTGGAAATTCTGGAGATTCCTCAGAAAACTAGGATGGTATCATCATATGATCCAGCTATCTCATTCCTCCAGTACATATCCAAAATATCTAAAATCAGCATACTGTGGGGACAGAGCCACATCAGTGTTTATAGCAGCACAATTCACAATAGCCAAGCTGTGGACCAACCTAGGTGCTTTTCAAGAGATGAATGTGTTTGTACACACACACACACACACACACACACACACACACACACACAATGGTGTATTAGCTATAAAGAAGCATGAAATTGTGGCATTTGCTGGTAAATGGATGGAACTGGAGACTTATCATGCTAAATAAGATAAGCCAAACTCAGAAAGTCAAAGACCAAATGTTTTCTCTGATATGTGGAAGCTAGTCTAAAATGAGGGGGGAGAGAAAGAGAAAAGTGGGACTGATTCCATCAAAGTAGAACAAAGATTGATGGACTGAATGAAGGGGATTGAGGAGAGGGAGATGGGTTGGGATAAAAGGAGAATAGTTGAATGAATCTAAGGTACCTTTCCTATGTACATATATAAATATACCATAGTGAATCTCACAACTATGAGTATTCATAAGATGGTTAAAAAAAAGAAAACCTTGAAGTAAATAACAGTTCAGTAGATTAGAGAGAAGGGAATTGAGGATGAAGGAGGGGATGTAAAGGGAAAATACTGGTGACTGAATTAGAGCAAATTATATTTCATGCCTTTATAATTATGTCAAAATGGATTCCAGTGTCATATATAACTAAAAAGAACCAATAAAAAGGAGGAAAAAGAAAGAAGGGGAGAGAAAGAGGAAGAGAAGAGAAGAGAAAAGAAAAAGCTGGGTGCAGTGGCACATGCCTGTAATCCCAGCAGCTTGTGAGCCTGAGGTAGGATGATTGTGAGTTCAAAGCCAGCCTCAGCAAAAGTGAGGTGCTGAGCAACTCAGTGAGACCTTGTCTCTAAATAAAAAATGCAAAATGGGGCTTGGGATGTGGCTTAGGGGTCTAGTGCCCCTGAGTTCAATCCCCGCTACCCCGACCTCACCAAAAAAAAAAAAAAAAAGAAACCGAGCATGTGTTGGCCATTACTATGTCTTCTTTGGGAAAATATCTGTTCAGTTCCTTTTCACAATTTATAATTGGATTGTTTGTCTTTTATGGTTCAAATGTAGAGTTTTTTTTTTTTTATGTCTTCTGGATATTAGACCCTTACATGACATAAAATTTGCAGATATTTTCTAACATTTTGTGGAGCTTTTCACTTCTTGCTAGTGTCCTTTGAAACACCGAAGTTTTTAGTTTAGATGAATTTGAATTTATCTATTTTTCCTTTAGTTGATTGTGCTTTAGGTGTCTAAGAAACCAGTATTTAATCCAAGATCAAAAAGATTTTCACTTATTTGTTCTAAGTTACTTTTAGCTTTGTATTAGAACGGTGATCTGTTGTGAAGTTAAAAATTTTATGTGGTGTCTCCTCACAACTACTGCTCTGCTGTCACTCTAGTTTTGACATTTCTAAACTTTCTTATTAATTGAATTATACAGTATGGAATCTCCTGTATTTGACCTCTTTTACTTAGGGAACCATGAGATCCATCTGTATTGTTTCATGTATTCACATTTTATCTTGTTATAATATAAATATTCCATAATTTTAAATTTATCTGCTTGAGGATGCTTGGATTGAATATATATATGGGCATATGTTTCATTTTTCTTTGGTAAATATCTTAATAGAATTGTTGCATTGTCTGGGAAGTATATGTTTAATTTTTCAAAAATAGTGCCACATAGTTTTCTAAAGTGGCTGTGCCATTTGCATTTCTATCAGCAATGTGTGAGTTCCAGTTGGTTCATATCTTCTCTAACACTTGATCTTATTAGACTTTTTAACTGTAGCCATTTTGATGGGTGTGTAGTGTTATTTCACTGTGGCTTTAATTGCTTTTTCCTAATATTTAGTGATGTTGGACAGTTTTTCATGATCTTCTCAGTCAGTCATATTTTCTTTTTTAAAAAATGTTTCTTCACATCTTTAGCCTGTTTTAAATTATTTTTGGTCTTACTAAGGTATGAAAATTCTTTATAAATTCTTGCATAACCCTTTTTAAGTAGATGGTTATTTACTATTCTTTATTCTCTCATGGTTTCTCTTTAGTTTTTTTAATGTCTTTCAAAGAACAGATTTTGATTTTGATAAAGTCCATTTTCTCTCTATTTTTTTTCAGTTATATTTCAGACTTTTTGTGATCTATTTAAGAAATTTTTGCCTAACCTAATGTCATAAAGATTTATCCTGTTTTGTTCTAAGGGTCAGTAGTTTTAGGTTTATGGTCCCTGGCACTGGGGATTCCCCAGAACAACCACAGATTGGGTGATTCACTAGGAGAATTCACAAGACTCAGAATATACTCATACTCCTGGCTGTGATTTATTAAGGTAAAAACACAATGGAATCAGGAATACAAAGAAGTACATGGTGCAAAATCTGCAAGAAACTAGATGGAAGCTTTCAAGATTCCTTTCCTAGTGGAATTACCCAATACCTACTTAGTGTCCCCAGCATATTGTGACAAAATGTGTGAAGTGTTACCTACCAGGAAACTTCATTAGAGACTCGGTGTCCAAGTTTTTTAAATTGAGACTGTTCATGTAGGCATTATCAGCCTTGCTTGTACCAGAATTCTACACTTCCAGAAAGAAAGTAGATGTTCAGTTGGAATCATATTATTTGTACAAATGTACAAAGAGGAGTTTGTCCATTGGTTCGTCTACTTGTGCTTCACCCAGTATTCACTTAGTCTCAAGTGGAAAGCCGTGAAAAGAGGATTCATGTATGTCTTTCTCTTTGATGTCTTTTGGCCATGCTGTCTGAGCTTCTAATTGGATAAGTATGCTAGTATTATGGCTTCTGATATAAGAAAACTCAAATATCTGAGAAAAAAACAAGATTTGACTTAGAAAAATCATGAGGCATAGGTGAGGCTGGACTTAATGTTATCAGGAACAGTCACAGCAGTAATAATGGTTGCTAACATGTCAAAAAATGCTCTCTGTGTCAAGTTATTAATACCTTCCATAGATTTACTCATTTTATCCTCACAAATAACCCTGTGAAGCTTGGTTCTGTCACTGCTATATTGTACACATGAAGGTAAAGCAGCTGAGAAGTTAATATCCTGATCATGGTCACACAGCAAGTATGTGGTAGTCAGCTTCCACAGCTAGGTAGGCTGGCTTCAGAACTCCTTT
This sequence comes from Xerus rutilus, assembly GCA_028644305.1. NCBI lineage: Eukaryota > Metazoa > Chordata > Mammalia > Rodentia > Sciuridae > Xerus > Xerus rutilus. The sequence goes on along the minus strand of CM053405.1, from coordinate 55,245,030 downwards.
CAGTGCCATCCTTTCTGTGTGATGGTTACTTCCTTTTCTAAGTATCTTTGACCCTTCATCAACATCTGGGTATTAGCTATTCTTTGGGAGACATTTAGTATTGGTATGCTTATTAAGTTTTAGATATGGATAGAAATTGATCAGGTCTGTGGAAAATAGTGGTAAATCACTAGTTCCTTCTGAACCTGAAAATTCAGTACTAATTATTCATTCATTCAAAGCTGTTTATACTAATCAAGTAGTATGATTTTTCTCGTTGTTCATTTTTCCCCTTTAAAATCACAGTTTGATATGCTCCCTACTAGTTTTATAACAAAAATGCCAATATAAGCATAGTTATTGGCCTATTTGTTTTGGATTTCTTTTGTTCCATAAATACCTTGATATGTTTTTTAGATATATCTGATTTTTTCATATTGTATGAAAACTGACAGGAGCTTCTTAAATTTGTGTTCAGAGAATTGATTAATGTATCCTAGCTATCAAGTACAAAATTTCATTTTACAAGTACATGCTGCCTTAGGTGCACAGGTGAGCTGTAGTATATACGTCACCTGCTATTAGATGTCAAATGATACCAAAAACGACCTAGTAAGCAATCAGTGGTTATAGTACAAAAATAATCAAAGGCTTAGTCAATAACTCATGAAGTTTGATGTACTAGTATTGATAATCTAATTAAACAGATCTGCCTGTGTTCTTCCAGACTACTGGGGCTCTGCTATGATTAGCTTTACAGCAAAGAGTGTTGTAACATTGAATGAAAGTAACTGATCAGAGAATGGTGTAGTCACGGAGCTTTAACTACTCCCATTTCTGGTCACAGAATGGTTTCAGGGAAAGTAGGCTTTCTCTGCACACCTGCAGCCAGTGAGCGCACAGGCCTCTTGTGGTCAATATTGATTGATTCTTATAACAGAACTAGAACAAATTTAGTGTTTTGCAACCTTCTGTGATTTAATATTGTTATGCTTTTTGCCATAAGAGTCACAGAAATCCTTTTCCAATAGTGAGTAATTATAGCAATGCCTGCTAACTCACCTGTGGTTCTGAATGTTTCAGTGGTGCTTTTATAAACTCCTAGATATATTCTGGAGTTCATAATACCATTTTAAAGCTGGCTGTATAGTTACTTGACAAATAAAAGTATTGCTGAGAAATAACCCACAAGGAGATCAGGTCAGGGTAAACTCCAACTCATTCTTTAAAATTTTCTAGAGAATTGTACAGTGAGATCTGAATATAATTAGTAAGAAGAAAGAATATCTTAAATGATTATTAAAGATAAATAATAACAACAATGAAAACAAACACACTAAAGGCTTTGGGAGCAATCTTCCTAATCTCTGGGGTTTCCATCCAGTATGTTCATAGCCTTGTAGACATTGCTATTCAGTGTCTTGTAACCATTGATAAGAAGTTAGATCCTAGGTGTAGCAATCTAATGGGAAACTCTAATATTTTTTCAGTCTGCCATTGATCTGGGGTATGATTCAGCTGATAATGACTGAGCTCTTACTATATGCCCGCCAATGTGATAGATGCTAGCGATGTACTAAACAACTCCACATTTATGCTGGTAGATCTTAGAAATTAAATGTATCTTATATGTTGGTTGATGTTTCAAAATTGTAGCCAGTCAGCCAGCCAACAAGTTTTAATGACTTTTTTTTGTTGAACTCTTAGAAACTTTAAAATCTAGTTGGGGATAAAGTCACCTATCCTCAATTAGAGATATGCTTCTACAATTATGATCCTAAGAACTTTGAAATTTTTATTTTTACTTCTGCATAATCTAAAACATTAGATATAGTTTGGATCATTTGCTTCTCATCATATAACCAATATTACCTAATTTTGAAACCTATTTTTTTTTATTATAGGATATAGTATAGGATCACTTGTGATCATTTAAAGGAACAGTATTTTATACTGTTACAGGTTGATTGATTTGAAAAAGCTTGATTATTCAGGAGACTTTTTGTTGATCTCTTGAACAAGTTAAAAATGGTTATAGTGGCTATATATTGCCAAGGTTGCAGAAAAAGCTGTTTTTTCCTAGGAATTTGGGAACTTAGTATCAGTTTTAAAAAACTTTTAAATGAAGGAGTGTAAAATATTGTTAAAAATCAGAGAAAGGGCAAGGCCTGGTGGTGCACACTGATAATCCCAGCAGCTTAGAAGGCTAATGTAGGAGAATCACATGTTCAAAGCCAGCCTCAGCAATTTAGTGAGGCCTTAGGTAACATAGCTAGATCCTATCTCAAAATAAAAAATAAAAAGGGCTGGGATGTGGCTCAGTGGTTAAGCGCCCCTGGGTTCAATCCCTAGTACCAAAAAATGAAAAACTAAAAAAAAATTCGAGAAAGTGCTATTGTTTTGTGTTGGAGGACATTTGGAGAGATGAGACTCACCCCTAAAATGAAACTGTCCATATTGTTTTATCTTAACATCAAATTAATTAATATTTCTTGTAAAAATTAAATAACATGGAAAAATATAGAGTAAAAGTCACTGGTTAACACCATCACTCAAAGAAAGTCACTGTTTACATTTTACTCTATAGATGTCTTGGCTTCTATGCTTACTTGGTTTGAATCGTGGCTCTTAACAGATGTGATGTCTTGGTCAAGTTAACATTTCTATGCTTTAGTTTCCTCATCTGTAAAATAAGATAACAATTACTTGTTTATTGAGTTTTGAATATAAAATGAGTGAACCAAAGTGAAACATTTAGAAGAGTTAGCATTATGTATGTTTGCTATTATTACCATATTATGTCCTTTCTAAAGCCTTTCTATTTTAAAGTTTCTACAATTAAAATTTATCTTAACAGCTGATGAGGACTTGTAATGGTCAGGGTTTTGTTTTGTTGTTGTTGTTTTCCTTTCTTTGTGGCCCACAAAGTAATGGTACATCTTATAATCAATAGTATATTTAAGATGGATAGTATATAGTGTGTATACATCTATTTTTTATATAAAAATGAGATTATACAATGCATACTGTTTTACATTTTACATATTTACCTTGTCAAATACAGGTTTACTTTATTCTATATGACTGTTACATAGGTGCACTGTCATTTATTGTTCATATATTGTCATTTTATTATTTAAATTTGGTCTTGTGGCAGATTTTAGTAAGTGGAATTTGGGTGGGGGATAGCTCAAGGAATAACTTGAGTAAAGTTTAAGACAAAAAGTACAAATTATATTTGGAAACTTTGTTTGACTAGAATGCAAATTTGGGGCATATTATGCACTGTATTTAATATTTGGTTAAGGATTTAAGATTTTGTGGAGCTATCTAACGCTGAAGAGTAATTGGAAATAAGTTTTTTGTTAGTGTCACTTATAACTTTGCCCATATGATATAGATGAATGGTTTAATATCAACTTAAAATGGTTGTATTTTTATTATAATTATGAGGATGTAGAAAGTATACTCATTAAGTTTTTACTTGGGTTTATGAAATTGTGAAGAGTAGTAAAATAGATTGGATTATTAAATTAAGACCTGAAATGATCTTAACAAGGTGCCATGAAGGGTTAAATCTCAGTTGCTGAAAATTTCTGTAGACAAATATACAATTTACGCTTCACTTGAGAGAAATTAAGAAATAAATCCCATAAGGATAGTTGCTCAAAATACAGTTTGATTTAAGTCTGCAGTACATTTGGAAAAGGTGAATAGTTTTAATCAAGAATGAGCTAATCAGTGGAAACATCTCATCTGGAACAAGGTCTTATTTAGGTATTTTGTTCTGCTTACAACTCATTTGTAGTTCAGAGTGCCACACTGAAATAAATATACAGAAGTTGACAGCTGATTTTAAGAAAGACCAAACAGCATGGTGAAAGAACTTAAGACTATGCTATATCAAGAGAAATTGAGAGCTGGGGGTGTAGATCAGTGGTAGAGTGTGCATTTAGTACACAAAATTTTCTGGGCTCAATCCCAGCACTGAGAGAGGGGGTGGGTGAGAGAAAAATTAGGGTATGAAGGGAAGGAAGACTGCGGCAATTTCTTTTTTTTTTTTTTGGTTCTGGAGATTGAACTCAGGGGCACTAGACCACTGAGCTGCATCCCCAGCCCTATTTTGTGTTTTATGTAGAGACAGGGTCTCACTGAGTTGCTTAGTGCCTCACTGTTGCTGAGGCTGGCTTTGAATTTGCGATTCTCCTGTCTTAGCCTCCTTAAGTGCTGGGATTACAGGCTTGCGCCACTGCGCCCTACTCGCAATTTTTTAAAGTAGTTAAGATTGGTTAATATGATATAAGGTATAATGAAGTACACCATTTTTCCTTTCCAGTATTAATTCTAGCTATTTCCAATTCCTCCCCCTCATTTCTTATGTTCTTCGACTATTCCATAGACTTGTAGCTAACGCATAATGAAAGGTAATCAGGAAATGGAATCTGAGGATGTTTGAGAAGGGAATTATTATAAGTGATATTACAGGGAAGCAATTGAATTGTTAACTCAAAAATTTTCACTTATTTTTTATGTTAATGATTTTGTTAGAAACAGTGATAAATTATCTTTAATTTAGATAATCTAATAGTCTAGAACACATGTCTAGACTATTTGGGATTTTTATTTCATTAAATTCATTGGTATTATTGTTATTGTTATTCTTATTGAACCGAAAATATTATGAAATATATATTAGAAGTGACTCTTACTGTAAAAGGACTTGGAGCTTCAGCACCTTTTGATAGTTGAAGAAATAAGACAGAGGCCAAGTTCTTTCTCTTATTTTTATCTTTGGCTTTGAAATATTTGTACAGGTCAGTTAGTATTTGAACATTCTTTCTTTTTTTTTTTCAAATACTTTCTAGTTGTAGATGGACACAATATCTTTATTTATTTTTATGTGGTGCTGAGGATCGAACCCAGTGCCTCACACATTCGAGGCAAACACTCTACCACTGAGCTACCCCAGCCCAGTATTTGAACATTCTTATATGAATTTTGTTCAAGGATTTAAAAACTTTCCTTTGAGAGGAAGGGACACCTTGATATGATGTTTCTGTTATGGACTGTATTATTAAAATGCTTACTTCATAAGCTTTTTCTGTCACCATTCATTATGTCACAAAATATTATATTTATTTTACAACCAAGCCATGACCAGGTTCAGTTATTTACTTGAGGAAAATTAAGAATGGATTTTGGCATAGAAAATACTGAGTTTTAAATTTGTTATTTCTCTGGCTAGGAGTAATTTTTTTTTTTTAACCAGATCAAGAAGTTGGTGTATGTTTACCTGGTCCGATATGCTGAAGAGCAGCAGGATCTGGCACTGTTGTCCATAAGCACTTTTCAGCGAGCTCTGAAGGTAAATGATGGAGTGAGCAGGCAGTAGCTATAAGGTTTTTGCACAGTTGAAGGTGTATCATTTAAAGAAGCTGAGCAATAATCTACTAGATGCCCAGTAGTGTGTTGAAAGAGTTAAAAGGCCTCCCATAAGTGCTTATTCAGTATGCTTAGAAAATATATAAGAAAGTGAAACCTTGCCATGTAAGTTACAGCTTCTACATGTTTGGGTTCAATATAATTGTTATCATAAATCAAAGAGATGTTTATCACTGTTGAAAGTATGCAAAGAGGGGAAATAAGACATTTTAAAGGTAAAATTTATGACATACAGCATTTTCTTATGAAATGGTAAAACCCCAGCACTTTTAGTAATATCAACTACAATTATAACTCTTTATAACATTTTCTTCTCTTTTTCTTTATCCATTTCCATATACTAGTTGTACGTTTTAAATTAAGTAGCTTTATTTTATGATTCTTACATTTATTACACTCTATAAGTGTGTGTTAACTGTGTCATAAAAATGTCTTTAGAAAATTGTAAACTTTGAGATTTTGATGAATGCTTTTTGCACTATTTTCAGGACCCAAACCAACTAATCCGTGCAAGCGCTTTAAGAGTTCTGTCAAGTATTAGAGTGCCTATTATTGTTCCTATCATGATGCTTGCTATTAAGGAAGCTTCTGCTGACTTGTCACCATATGTTAGGAAGAATGCAGCCCATGCAATACAGAAACTGTACAGGTAGGTGCTTTGTTAATAATAACAGAGATCTGTAATACTTTGTGGATTGTTATAGACCACAGAGGCTTATTTTATTCACTCTTATGACTGGCCTGTCCTCATAGCAAGCAAGAATACTAGCTATGTTTTTTCACCCTATAAACATTCTTTATGTATCTTTAATTTTGTTTTGAGACTCCATGCAACTTTGTACTTGTGAGCCTATTAGGGACTGTGATAATTTTGAGATTTTGTAACTTGAAAATAATTAGCACTTTAATTTTCACTTATATAGTCTGTCTTACATGTATGCATGTATTATTAGAAAATGGAGATTTTATCCATTATAGAGTATTATATCCATTATTATTCTTACAATTCACTTTATTTTCCTTTCTTACATCTTTGTTCCTGCTGTTTCTTTCTTGAGGTCTGATTCTTATCCAGAATTGTTTTATTAAATAATTTTATCAAAAATGTAGCGATTTTTTAAATATAGTAGCATACCATTGTTGTATACTATTTGGTAAATATATAATGTCTTGATCTCTTTTTTTATATTTTTATTTTTTAGTTGTAGATGGACAGAATATCTTTATTTTATTTTTATGTGGTGCTGAGGATTGAACCCAGTGCCTCAGGCGTGCTAGGCGAGTATGCTACCACTGCACCATAACCTCAGCCCCTTGATCTCTTGGAAAACATATACTCTAAATAAAATTATGTACCCACAGTTGGGTATTATTTCTGTTGTCATTTATTCTGCGAGGTTTCTGAGATCATTTTTGTTTCTTGTGTTGTGTTCAGAGTGTTGTGCTCTGTGCATTGGATCTATGAAATCAGTAGAGAATGCGACACTTATGGATAAAATATCACATGTTTGAGGAAGAAAATCAACCATATGTCAAATAATTAAAAGCCATCTGTAATTGAGATGTTAGCATATGATTTATAAATTTCCTTTAACAATGGTTTTGATAGGACAGGGGCCATTGTGTTCTAAGTGTACTAGAAAATAAAGATGTAAATAAAATGGAAAAGGAAGATTTAACTTGGAAAAAGCAGCTGGAATTTGAAAGAATTGAAAGGTTTGAATGTTCAGGTAATTTTAACACTCAATAATAAACGTAATGTTGTAAAAAGTCCAAACTCATTCTTAGATTAATTGTCAGTCAATTTTATCATGCTTCTTTTATCTTTTTTCTTCATAAACTTGTAGAGTAAGATACACGCTTATTAAATTATAATGATTTAAAAGCACATCTATCGCCAGACTGTAGTTTATTCTGCAGCCTCAGCTGTCTGCTCTCCCTACTTCGGTGCTGCCTGTTCATTTCCTCTATCAAATGTTTTAATCTCATCACTACATCTTATTTTTTCTTGGTTTTAACTGGTAGGTTTTTATATTGCATATCTCCATTAGTAAACGAGGGTGATGTGCAATTCTTATTTGGAAAGCATCTGTATTTGGTTTTGGAGGTTATGTATCCATGGTCAAAAATGTTGGCTCTCTTGTTATTTTCTCCCCCTAGTTGTAAAAGGAATTGTTTTTTATATACTTGGAGTTACTTTCTTGAGATTTTAAAAACTTTTTAAAAATATTTTTTTAAGTTGTAGATGGACACAATACCTTTATTTTTTTTAAGGTAGTGCTGAGGATTGAACCCATGGCCTCACACATGTGAGAGGAGGACTCTACCACTAAGCCACAACCCCAGCCCTTAAAAACTTTTTAAAGAAGTGAATTTGTTTTTTAAATACTTTCTTAATGGCATGGGCATCTGATTTAGTTAATGGGAACAACTTTAAGAGAAAGATTAGGACACATTTATGAGGAAACCACTCCATTTTAATTTTGTTCCTATTTGTACTTTTCATGAAATAATTCTTGCTCATCCTCTGCTATTATAAACTTTTTCAGCGTCCTTGAAATGATGAGCATCGCTTTAAGCTAGAATTAAAGGGGAAAAAATGCCTGGCACCGTGGTGCACGCCTATAATCCCGGCGGCTGGGGAGGCTGAGGCAGGAGGATCTCGAGTTCAAAGGCAGCCTCAGCAAAAGTGAGATGCTAAGCAACTCAGGAGACCCTGTCTCTAAATAAAACACAAAACCAGGGCTGGGGATGTGGCTCAGTGATTGAGTGTCCCTTAGTTCAATCACTGGTACTAAAAAAATAAATAAGTAAAGGGGAAAAATTAATGTGACTTTTCTTTTTATATTTTAGTCTTGATCCAGAGCAAAAGGAAATGTTAATTGAAGTAATTGAAAAACTTTTGAAAGATAAAAGCACAGTAAGTAATATTTTTATGTCATTAAAGTAAAATAAAGTAAAATTGTGCTTTACATAGTATTGTTGACCACTTTATATTTGATATAATTATTTTTATTGATTTTTGAATGCTATAAATATTAATGGAGTTCATGCCTATTTAAAAAAGTTAAAGAACAAAAATCTCCATGTAATGAGAAGGATTGCATTTCATATTTTAGTTTGTTACATGTTTCTTTATCAGAGGCTAAAGAAGGGCAAGGTGTGGGGGGATCGTTCATCTGTGGCTAAATTATTGACTACTTTTAAAGTTGAAATTTTATTTCAAGTAGTGATGTACTAGTATTTTTAAAGGCTCAATCATCTGGAAACAAATAATTTTTTTAAAATAGAGTATTAAGAAGTATTTAAGAGGTGTGGGGCTCTAGCTCAGTGGTAGAGTGCCTGACTAGCATGTGCAGGGCACTGGGTTTGATCCTTAGCATTACATAAAAGTAAACAAATAAAATAAAGGTATGCTGTCCATCTACAACAAAAATAAAAGTATTAAAGAGATACTGAATATTAGAAAAATGTTTTAGTATACGTGTATTTTTAAAAATATTAAAACATTTCATCTGTACAAGACTGTTTTACTGGCTGCTAAGGATTATCTTACTGATTAAAATAGTAATCTTTTGGGAATGTATGCTTCTCTTCCTTCTCCTTTCTCTAGCCCCATTTTTTGTGTGTGTGTAGTGGCATGGTAGCAAGATCTAGGAATAGGGTTGACCTATGGGGTCTGTGAACAGACCCACTGGAGAAGTTGAGCTACTGGTATCTTTAATGGGGCTTCCAGAGTCACTTTTTATGATTCATATCTATTGAGATAAAAGATGCCAGCTCATCTTAGGATGCTGTCATCAGGTAGCATATACTATCTGTTTAGAACAGCTATCTATTGTGGTAGTTATTAACTTCTTTTCTTACTTTGTTGATTGTTATGCCTACTAGTTCTGTCCATTATTCCAAGTGGTATATTGAAGTCTTTCTTCAATTCTGTCATTGTTTGCTTCATATACCTATGAGCTCCGATATTTCTTTTTTTGTGTGTGTATGTATATATGTTTATATAAAATATATAAACTAATATAATTATATTAATTATATATACTATATATTACATATTAATTATATATAATATATATTATATAATATATATTAATTATATATATAATGTAATTATATATAATATATATAATTATATATATAATATATATAAATATATATATAATTGTTTTATCTTTTCTCATTATTAAAGGTCTCTCTTTGTATCTAGAAATATTTGTTTTAAAGTCTCTTAAACAGCCATTCTAGCTTTCTTATGGTCACTGTTTTCACTATATGGGTTTATATTCTTTTATATTCAACCTGTTTGTACTTTTCAGTTTAATGTATGCCTGGTACATGTGGGCAGCCCTACAGGATGTTCTTTTTGATTGGATTGTCTAATTCATTCACTTAACTCATTGCTTCTTTTTTTGAGTTCAGTGAATATGTTACAGTGAACATTTAAAATCCTTTAGTGAGTTTTTCACTGTGTATCTTTGATAATATTGTTATATGGAGATTATACTTGGAGTTTCATTCCTAAACCATTCAGCAAATTTCTTATACTTTGAAGTATAACAGAAATCTTTATTGCATTTCTCCTATGCAGAGTTGATATAATGTAGAAGATAATCAAATATAGATTTTGTCAATAAATGAAGATAGAGAAAAGAAATTTGAATTTTTTTGTCTTCTGTATGACAGATATGCCATCTGCTTTTATGACCCAGATATTAAATCCATGTTATTGATACTGTGGTTTATTTAATTGTAATAATTTTTTAAAATACTTAATTTCTTTATATGCAGGACTTTTATTTGCTGAGTACTGTGGAGAATAGTAAGATTTACAAGAAATGGACCCTTATGATAGTACAGTTTACCACAATTTCTGCTTCATTGTAGGCTAAAATAAATTTGTTGCATGTCCCGAGAGTGAAATTTCCTTATATGTGTGCATGTTTTTTCCAAATAGGGTAGATTTTTGTCACAGGTAAAAACTATAGTTTTTTGAATTAGAATTGAATTCATGCCTGAGTTTCTGCCATTTAATAGCTATGTACTAGGTCTTCATGAGTTTTAATTTCCAAATTTATAGTGTTTATAATTTCGTAATTTATAAGATTGTTACTTTTGTTGAAAGAGCTGTTTTCTATAAAACTCTCAGCATGGTGCCTGACACCATGGCATAAGGTATTAAAATATCCAACTAAAAAGAGAATGGCTCAAGAAGGTATGTAAAGAATGTAATCTGCTTGTAAATTTAGAATGTTTATTTTGGTTTCTGATCATTTATTTCTAAAATGCTAGAAAGAAAAAATACTAAAAACTTATTCATAGTAGGTATTCACTACTTTTTGAATGTCTGTTGAAATTGTCATATTCTTGGTGACAGTAACTGGTATTTGATATCTATAATGATTTCTTTTCCTTTCCTCAATAGTATCATTCTCAGTGTTCACAGACCTTTTGAGGGTTTTGATGGCCTATCTATTCTGAGGCACTCATTCCACTAAAATTACATAGTTTTTTTTTTTTTAAATAAAACACATGTATATCTTTTCTTCTATCTTAATATTAAAAAATGTCAAGGCCTCTAATTCTAGTTAAGTAGCACAAAGTTCCTTCTAGCCTCTTCCCTTTCCAAATTTGTAACTTCCACTTCAACAGTAGGAAATATGGCTCTGATTATGCACAATATTTTTACTTAGTTCCAGAACTCAGAGGAAATATTATTTCATGATTACTAGCATGTTTCTCTGTGAGGAGTAGTAGGAAGGAGACTAATAACTAGACTTCAGTGTTGGTTTAGAGTTGTTTTATCTTTAGTTTTATTTTTTTGTTGCTGTAACATATCGAATTTTTTATCATTATATCTTTGAATTTATTGTGTTTGTATATTTAAAAAACTATTGATTTTCTGGATGGCCTGCTTTTTTACTGAATTATTTTATTGTTTGAGTTACTTTTTTTCATTTATTCTCCTTATTTTTTCCCCATAGAATGAATCATTTCAGCAAATAGAGATACTTTCACTTCCGTTCTTCAATTTCTAGGACTCTGCTAGCTCTTCTGTAATTATGTTGACTGATCCTGTCAGTAACACATCTGATAGTACTCAATATGGTGGGCGTCCTTTCTTTGTTTTAATTAAGTAAAATGCCTGTACTGTGTTCACAATAAATAAGATGCTGTCCCTGAGGATTTTCTTCTTAACCTTTGAAATACATAGTTTTGTAAGGTGTTTCAGGGTTAGCTGATGTGGACCATTTTTTCCTTACACCAGATGAACACTTACATAACGTAGACTCAGAATTTAAGTATTATTTCTGATAAAATATTTTTTCTTTTAAGAACATACTTTTAAGTGTCAATTATGTTCAATTGTTATATTCTTCTTCAAGGATTCAATTTTACATGTTTTAGATCTTTTCTGCTTATATTATATTTCAGCCACTTTGTCTCTAAACCATTTTTATTTCTTCGTTTATCTCATTTTCATTCTCTTGGTGGTGGTTCTTATTTTTTTCTTTAATGCCCCTAATAATTTTTCGTCTATTGATTTTTGTCCCAGGACATCTTGCAGTTTAGACCTCATGTCTGATAATTTTTCTTCCTTCAATTTCTCTCTAGTTTTAGTCAATGAAATGAGATGCTGTTTCATTTCTTCCTGATTTCTTTTGGTAATTTCTTTTCTCTTCTTTTTAAATTTTGTTTTACATTTATTTTTCCTGTCTTCAAATTATTTCTTTGAGGGTATTTAATTTGTGTTGGAGTATTGTATTAAAGTTTGCTTTTGGTTATCCTTGATTTTTGGGTGGTAATTTTTACCAGTTGAATTGTTTTGATTTTCTTTTTCTGCTTTTAATACTTATTGAGTCTTGGTGTTTCTTTGGTTGGTGATTTGATATTTGTGGTAACTTGCAATATTTTGAGTATAGGAGCACTGTCAGAAAGCCATCTCAAAAGCCAGTGAGATGGCTTTTGATGGGGAGGGCATACAAAGTAGGAGGCCTATGTCCTAAGTTTATTTTGAGATGTATCTTTCAGTAGTCTAAACTTTCCCTTCTTTCTTCTTTTTCCTGTTATCTCACAGTTTCTAAAGGGACTCCTCCCACTCCCTACTTGCCCCCTCCCTTTTGTTTTGGTACTAGATTTTTAACCCAGGGGTGCTTGACCACTGAATCACTTCCCCAGCCCTTTTTAATTTGTAATATGGAGTCAGTGTTTTGCTAAGTTGCTGAGGCTGGCCTTGAACTTGTGATCCTCCTGCTTCAGCCTACTGAGCAACTAGGATTACAGGTATGTGCCACTGGGCCAATTGCCCCAGTTCTTTTTTTTTCTTGAAGCTGTTTTTTTTTTTCTTGGAGCTCTCTTTGAGAGTTCATTGGCCTCACTGAATTGTCTTATCCTGCCTTAAGTCTCTTTTTTATAGTCTGCTCTGTCGTACCAGGACTCTTTTTTTAGTATTTTCACACTCATGGTGTTCTTTTTATTTCTGTTGCTTATTTCAGTTCACTCTTGTAGCCACCACTAACTCTTGTCTGCTTTGTTTTGAGTAATTTTTTTTATGTGCTGTTGTAAGTCTTTGTGAAATTTTATGGTACAAGCATAAAAATAGCTCTCCTACAGAGCTGTTTGAAGTTTGGAGGTGCTCTATTTTGAGTTGTTTAGGGCATAGATTTTGGTCTTTTTATTTTTTGGAGATGCAGACTGATAGATTCAGATTTACGCAGGTACCATTAATTTGTCTGCCTGATTTCAGGAGCGCCAAATAAATTATTTCTTTCAACTCCATAACCTTGGACAGCTTGACTGCTGCATCTGGGAATCTTTCCCTGCAAAGGTGTAGAAAGACAGGCCCATTGCAGGCCACTGTTAATGGGGCTGATTCCATGCCTGGTGTGGAATTTATGGGTTCAATAGCTTTGAATTTAGATTCCTGCTACCCTGGTGTGAAAGAGATACCAGTATGCCTAACTAGCTTGTGGCACCAGCTGCCTGGAGGAGGAAGAATTACTGTATGAGTAGTAAGTCCCCAATCAGGCCATTTCCCAACAACTTCTCCAGATTTACCTTGAAGAACCTCCCTTATAATAAATGCCTTTGGTGTGTTTCACTATAAATAAAGCATTGGCAGGCTTTTCCCTTTGTTAGGATCAGACCCATCAGGTCTCTCCCACCCATCAATGCCCCCACTTTGAAAAATATATTTCTCTCTCTCTCTCTTTTTTTTTTGTACCAGGGATTGAACTCAGGGGCACTCGACCACTGAGCCACATCCCCAGCCCTATTTTGTGTTTTATGTAGAGACAGGGTCTCACTGAGTTGCTTAGCGCCTGGCCCTTGCTGAGGCTGGCTTTGAACCCGTGATTCTCCTGTCTCAGCCTCCCAAAGTGCTGGAATTACAAGCGTGAGCCACCGTGCCCGGCTGTCTTTTGTATTTATTTCTTAATTCTTCTTTTCAGACTTTATTTCCAGCCAGCCCACATCTCCAAGGGTTACCTATTCCCTCCCCACGTAGGCCATGGCTGAGAGCCTAGTATTTAAATTAATTATGTTTTGAGAGTGCTTTCTGATATTTTTTTCCTTCTTGTGATTGTAATCCATTACAGAAAGATTAAAAATATTGAGATATTTACACAGATATTTATGAATCTCACCTTAATAATTGCCCCCTTTTTTGGGTCCCACGTAACACTTTATTGAATGAAGACATGTACATTGCTTCTTCCCCTCACAAATATAATGAATGTCAGAATTGACATTTAAAATAAAGAATTGCACATTGTTTTTATTTAAAAATTTTCCAAGTAAAAATCTAATTTACTTCCACATTTTGAAACGGAATTCATTTTCTATCAGCAAGAACTTCTTGGGATCATTATGATGATGATGATGATGATGACATTGATGTTACTACTGGTAAATTTAAATTTGAAAGATATTAATGAATTAAAAACTTTCTTCACTTCTATTAATTTTGAGATATACCTTCTATTTCTTATAGGCTGAGGAAGATTTTCTTAAATAATTTCATTTTAAGGAAAGGTTGAACTATAAGCATGTTAAAATATAATACAACAGTTTTTCCCTTTTACTGGAAGAAGACTAGCATTTGTCCTATGAGTAATTCTTTCCTAAAATAGATCACTTTGGAAGAACACTTAATGTTATTTAGGCAACTATTGTCTGAAGGTGTCTTTTATGTTTGTAAAGACAATATAGAGAACCTTACAACTGTAGTCAATGAAATTAAAAGGAAGCATTTTATCTCTATTTTGTTCTTTCCAATCACTGTTGATAATTTTTGTTTATGTAATTCTTTTCACTGTTGGGGATGGAACCCAGGGGTATTCTAACATCAGCATCTCTGGCCTTTTTTATTTTTGTAATCTTCAGGTGGTCTCACTAAGTTGCCAGTCCTGGCATCATAACTTAACCATCTGCCTGCCTCAGCCTCCCAGGTCACTGAGCTTCTAGGCGTGCACCTCCACATTTGGCTTGATTATATAATTTTTTCTTGTATATTCCTAGACATATCATTTTCATCTTCCTTCTCTAATTAACATGTTCTGAATACTTTTCTACTTTACTGTAAACCTTTCCCAATTAATGTTTACTTATGAACTAGTTTTTAAAAAGTATAACACTTTTATTTTTCTTTCAAATGTAGAAATCCAGATTTTTTGAGCAATTAAAGCATAGAAGTGGACAATCTTTTATTTAGAATGCCTCAAAAGCAGGGTGGCATTTATTTTCTTGTCCTTTCAATTTAATTTTAAAGAGGTCCTTTTGATAGCATTTAAATTTCTCATGGAAACAATTTCTTAGGAAGACAAATTAGGTTAGTGCCTACTGAAAAACTGAGCTATTTATGTGTTTTTGATAATATGAGTTTTTTTCTCTTTAATTTTAGCTATAAAATTATGTTTAATGAGTAGATTGGTAGTTTATAGCTAAGCTGTAGGGGTAAGACACCATTTTATATGTTATTGATTTAATGTTGGTAAAAGCCTCAGTGTTATGGGCAAAAAAACACACCCCTGAGTTTGTGCAGATGTTTTATTGTGATAGATCTATTATCCAGCTATTAGAAGATAAATGACTGATCTTTCCTATTTTCCATGCCTCAAGAAAATTGAAATAAGAAGGGGAATATCATTTGGGCTGTATGATTAGGGCTGGTTGGATGGCCATTAATTTAAGGGAAGAAAATCTTGGCAGCATTGGCCAACTTATACCATATTATCAATCAAACCTTGATGCACTTCTTGTGATGACCCAGCACTCTCAGGTTTTTGCAGCGTTAATTAGAATTCATGACAAAATAGATGCAAGGAAACGTTTTGTACCCTTCATAATTTTATAGAAAATTTATTGTTATTAGAGGAACCATTTGCTTAGTGTGATTTTTTTCATTACCAGCTTGTCAACTAGCATAGATAATCTAGAGAAAATATGAACTCCATAGATGGGGTGTCACTTTTGTTGATGGTTCATGTAGTTTACCTTGGAGCACAGCTAATGGCTGAAGTTCATAGCAACAGCACAGAAAAACGTGGCAACCACAGGGAGATAAATGAACCATGTTTATTGCTTTAATATAAAAAATACATAAATGGAAAACTGCATTTGAATTTGATGAGCTCATTGCTAGTTTTGTTGGAGTGATTTATTTTTCCCCTTATATGAAAAGCTACTATTGACACAGTGAGATGAAAATTAACTGTCTGTTTTTTGGAAACCAATATTTTTGGTTTTAAAATCTGAGTAGATCATTTTATTTTAATTCTGAAGGTTTTATAGAATATTGAACATTTAATAGGCCCAAATTATCAATTCTTCTCCTAGCGTTTAGACTAGGGTCAGATTGTTAAAACCATAAGTATAGTCAGTTTTGTTTTGTGAAAGTACTCTCTTTACATACTTTCTATTTATTAATCTTTCCTTAAACTTTATTTGTACTTAAAATTATTTTCTTGCAATGATATTTGTTAGTATTTTAGAATGCGTAAGTGCCTTGCAATTTTTGTATACTTAAAAGTTCTTGGTTTAAGAAATTTAATGCCTTGGGGCTGATTTTCTATTTAATTGTTTGGTTTTAACACATTTAGGAAAAATTTTCTAAGTTTAGACCAAATAACTTGATTTTATTTAGCATTTTTAAAAATTAAAACTGTTGATCTTAATTTCATATATTATTTATTTTTTGTAAAGACCCCCGTTATTCATTGATTTAAATATTAGCATGAGATTGATTTATATATAAAATATATAGTGATGTTTATATTGCACAAATATTCTAACATAAACTTAGTTGTTTTAAGAGATATTTAAATTGTCCTAATTCTGATCTGATAGAAATGTGATTATCAAAGAGTACGTCAAAATGTGGAGTTGAGAACATGCATTTAACTTCCTTTCCATATCAATAGCAAACAGAAAATTATACGTATAATACATTTTTATTTAGTTCACACAAATAATCAATTCCTTGCTTTTTCGATTGAGGCGCATACATGCTGGGACCAGCAGGCACCAGTACATGGGCAGGGCTGGAGTCAATAAATGCAGCTTCACGTTCATACTGATTGGTAATTCATAAAATCCCCACAGGACTTGAAACTTGTTTAGCATAATAGCAGGTCTATATTCTGAGCTGTTTTCTTTCAATTGTATTGTTGGTTGCATATTAATAAACTAAATGTCAGCCAAGTAGAGGGACAAATACTCAAAATATGAATATCATTGTATCTAATATTTTTCAAAAAGTACCATTTCAATAAGTTATATTTCTATTTAATTGCTTATTTTAAGTCATTGGGGAAATTTTAGACACAAAAAGAAGATCCCTAGTGTTCAGAAAGAATATAATATTAATTTACTTTTTTCAAAACTGTATCATATTGTTGGCTAACATCTATCAGTGGTACATATATAGAAGTATTTGTTTATTATATATTCTGCTTACTTTGTATTTTTATGCTAAAGGAATCTTAGATTCACCTAAGATTTGTAAGAGCATGTCAATTTAGAAATCATTATTTACGATTCACTAATTGGATTTGGGGAAAGCTGCCTTTTGTTGGTAGTACATTATTCCAACTTATGCACATTGTAACAAAAGTCATAATAATGCACTAAAATTTCAGTGTATTTTCTTTGTAAATAAATTATTTTGTTAAAACACGAATTAAGATATGTAAGATTTAGAAGGGTTTTAGTACTAAAAACACGTAAATTCCTCATACTTTTTAACAAATTCATTGTGGAGTTGTCATTTTCATTTTAAACTGACAGTATAATCTTGTTATTATCTGGATTCTTTTTCTGAATATTGTTACTGACTAAGAAATGAGTCCTTAGATTAGAATTTAGGTTAGCTTTAAAGATGAAAAATGTGAATGATTAATGTTGAATTCATGTATAAACAACTTAATTGGAATTTAACCTGATAAAATAAAAAATTATCAGAATTCATCTCTGCTCAGGAAAGCATTAGTTATTCACATAAATGACAAGTATTAAAATTATTCTTCTAGGGAGTGGTGCTTAAAATATTATTTTTTACTCAAATATGAACATTCATTTTAATGGAATAAATAAACACTTTAAATGTTGATTGTCACAACACTGACTGTACTACTATAAAAACATGAGTAGGATATTTGATGGGTTGAAAATGTTTTTTAATGAGTTACTATTTCTTTCTTTTGTAGCTGGTAGCTGGCAGTGTTGTGATGGCTTTTGAAGAAGTATGCCCGGATAGAATAGATCTGATTCACAAGAATTACCGAAAGCTATGTAACTTACTAGTTGATGTAGAAGAGTGGGGGCAGGTGGTCATAATCCACATGCTAACGCGATATGCTCGTACACAGTTTATCAGTCCTTGGAAAGAGGTAAGTGCTGAACAGCCTTCCACTTACAAAGTATGCTAAGAGAATAGGTGAGCATTTGAAAATGTGTACACAAAATTAAGAATAGTGAAATGCATAAATCTTCATATTTAACAAGGACTCATTTTCCTCATTTTGTTTTAAAAAAGTAGGAAATCAGTATAAAAATACAGTAAAAATTGTCTGTTGTTTTGGCACTGATTGATACATATTTAATGACATAGTGTATACACTTTCACTATGACACTTGGTAAGAGACCTTTGTTAGTAGCAATAGCATGATGCAGTATTTATAACATTGCTGAACCATGATTTGTTTTTGTTACTAGTTACCTTTTCACTTTTTTGAGTCCCAGCTATTCCAGATATGTATTTGTGAAAATAGGTAATTTAAATATATAATGTGAATTTGTACCTCAGGTTATTAATTTCTTGCCTTTATAGATAAATACTTTTGAACTTTTAAACTGTTTTTTCTAGTTTGTATTGCTAAAGTATATTTCTTTTCCTTTTCTTTGCTTCAACTAGTAACATTTTAATAAAACTAATAATTAAATATACTTGAAGTGAAGTTATTTGTTTCCTTATGTAGATTAACTTTGGAAGCATGCCTATTCTTTTCATTATATGACAACTTAGAAAAGTTTAATTTTATCACGTAGTTTGTAATAGAGCTTACTCAGTATGTGTATATTTAAGAATGAAATCTAAATTTTAAGCTTGCTTAAAGAAATCCGTAAATGTTACAGTAGTGTATTAATCTTGTCTTTTGATATCTCATCTTTTTAAAATGGCAATATTATAGATTTTAAAAATAACTTGTGTAAAAAAAAAAAAAGAGGTCTTCTAAAACCCAGTTATGTCAAAGTGACTTATATGCCAACTTATGACTAGGTCCTTGATTGCTCAGTACATCTTGTTTTTGTTAATTAGAAATAATATTAAAATGAGAGAAAATGATAATAAAATTGAAATGTGTTCATAATAACATGCTTTTGATAACATACATAATTATAAAATGTTTTATCAAATTTTCTACACTAGTATTTGTTAGCATTAAAAACTATAACTTTCATATATCTTTATCTAAACACTAGTATTTTTTTTCATCCCAATTTTAATTTCTTTGTTTTTTGGTATTGTATAGTGAACCCAGGGCCTTGCATGCTAAACATGCACTCTACCTCTGAACTATACCTTCAGCCCCCTCAGTTTTAGTATTAACAAAGTGGTTATATTATTCTACTTAACAATTTAAGTTTGTTTAAAATCATCAATATGAAAAGGCTTATGTCATATAAGGATTCTTAAATTGATGGAAATTTACATTTGTATGCTTTTATTCTATAGTTTTATTACAGTTTTGAGAACTTTTGCTCAATTAAGCAACCTATCCATGATGATAATATTTTGACCCATTGACAAGAGATTTTTGTTGTGAATAGCATATTTGTTTGATTTCAGCCAGTTTCTCTAAAAAATTCTACTCAGATGTTTTTTGTCCTGTTCTGTAAGGTTATAGGTCATTTTGGCATATCTGATGATTGTCACCATTTAAATATTTTTGTTTTACTTTCCTTTCATTGTTGAATCATTTTCAATAGCTCTTTACAAATAAATGATCCTTTATCTTATAATATACAAGCCAGAGCTATAATACATGCTATACTTAGCATATCTTCTAGAAATATGTAATGGATATTAAACTCTTTTGTAGTTTGTTTTTCTGTTCCTTGAAATTTATTTCATCTTATTTTAGATAAAATTTATAAAGCTATCTATACAAGCAATAAAGTGAAATTCTACTTTATGATATACACTTATTCTTTTGACAGATAACTGGAAAAATTGGGCCGTATTCATTTATTCTTTGTGCTTTCATGTTAAGTTCATGAACATTAATTATTCCAAATATTAGAGGAAATGTAGTCATTGTTAAATCCTAGCATGCTAGAATTGATCTAAATCATTTCTTATCTTTGACATTTATTTGCCATCTGACCTCAGCATTATTCTAAAAGCTGTGGTTATTAGACTAATTTAGTGGTTTTCAAATGTGCACCTCAGCCCTCAGAATGCTGTAGTACGACCACAGGAGCAGCCATCTGGGCAGTGGTGCTGGAGACTGGCTCTAGGCTCTGCCACTGCTTCAGACAGAGCTGCTTCCTTTGCCTGCCTTTTTTATGCAGCTTTGCTTATGATTTCCTTTGAGAAAGATTCCTTGGCTTTAATAAAAAAGAAAAAAACCCCACTTAAATATAAGATTTGTATTTCTTAGTTAACTGTGATGATAGTCTTTTTTTTTTTAATTACCAAAGCATATGGTGAAATAAAAATTAAGTTTCTTTTGTATAACCTCTTGGTGGACCTTGAGAGATGTTTATTGGCAGTCATTTAATATGGCAATCATTTAATCACTTATTTTGGTGGTTAAAATTTTACATGGGTAAAACATTTTACTTTATTAACATAAGATGATAACAATTGACCTCAAACCATGAAAAAATTCTTTGCTTGTTTAAGTTCTACTTGAGAGTCTTGTGTAGTCCAGAATAATCAAGATAGCAGGCTTATGTCTATAGATTTACTTCTCTGTTCTGTTCAGAACCCAGATGAATGATTTGCAAGTGTCAGTCCTTACTATATTAGTCTTCATTCACTTTAGAATTAAGAACTATAAGAGATTAGGCTCTTTGTTCAAATACATCTTATAAAATTAAGATTCAAATGGGTTGTTAACATTAGGGCCATGTCCATGAGCACCCTCTTTCATTTATCCCACCTCAGCCTTTCTCTACTAACTATTTTGTTTTACTGCAAAACTCTGGAGTGAGCAGTACAGCCATTCGTAATTTTGGAGGCTTTCTGGCCTCGACTTTATGTTGCTTCTTACTTATTAGCACTGTACATGGTAGTTTCAGCTTTAGAACTTGGCACACTGAATCACAAAGCCAGGTTTGACCACAGCTGGAAGAAACTAGAGTTAGTGTATTCAGCATTTATATTTGCTTTCTATTTCATATCTGATGTTGTAAAAAGCATACTATGTAGTAAAGAATGACTATTTTAGAATAAACAGACAAGATGGGTAGTGCTCCAGTCAGTGCTTAGTGGTTACCATCCTCCCCCCTCCCACCAGCATTTAAATGTATCATTTCATGGAGTCAGTGGAGGAAAAATGTCTTCATTTTAGCATTCCCTTTTTTTTTCTTAAATATTTTTTTAGTTGTTGGTGGATCTTTATTTTGTTCATTTATTATTTATATGTGGTGCTGAGGATCGAACCCAGTGCCTCACGCATGCTAGGCAAATGCTCTACCACTGAGCTATAGCCCCAGCCCCTTAGCATTCCCTTTTGACAGAAGTCACTCACCTAAATGTTATATGGGCACCATTTTACCATAAATCAAAGGCCATGTTACCTTGAAGTAAGAGAATTTGCCATTGGGTAGACATTCTCAATTAAAATAACACTTCCACCTGAAAATTTATTTAAAATGCAACAGTTTTCTTTTACACCAAATTCATTGAAATCAAATAATTTTTTCTCTCCTAACAAAAATCTAAAAAATGATACCACAATAGGTTATGCTTAGCAACTTATCATCTTATAGTACTTTCTTGTGTAGAATTTCATTTTTTGACTATTTTTATAGGCCATTCAGAATTATACCCATTTTATAGATAAAGAAACTGAGGCACACAGATTTTAACAATTCACCTAATTTAATATTGTTTATAAAAGGTGGAGCTGGAAACAGTTATCTGATGCCCAAGCCATTATTCTTTCTTTCATATTGTATTACTTTGTGACTTTTAAATTAAAAAGTTGGTTACCTTAATAAGTTTTTATGTTTTTACTTATTGTGTTCTTGTCAAAATTGACTTCAAAGCCCTTAATCCATGGTGTTCAGACATTCCAATTAGCTAACAACTCTAATTACATTTGCTTTTCAAAAAGAAAATTCATGTTTCTCACTGAATTTTTAAAAACATTTGTTTATGTTAATATGCTTGAAGGGTAGCAAAATTGTGTTTTGAGGAATTGAGAATTAGTAGAAATACTTTTGGAGATGAGCTGATATACATGGTTTTGTCAGTTAGTTCTCAAATGAACACATCATATACAAATAAGCTTCTTCTGGGCAGAGGAGATTTTAATTTAGTTTATTTGCATCATTATAGATCAGTATTTAGGCTGTTTATATGTAAATGTATGATTTGAGGAACAATTAAGTGTTGACAAAGTAGATTGCAGTCATATCAATTGCAGTGCATTTTCCATAATTTTTCTAACTGACATCTTTGATGATAAATAGTGGATGCCAAGTCAAAGCCGATTATACAGTGCACTAGGAATTCATGGGGCTGTCAGGGAGAAGACCGATTGACTTTAAATTTACATATTAATGAGAAGATTTGTTAAGAGGGTGCTTGACTATAGAAAATAACAGAGTATTTATAGGGCACGACATTTTATAAATAAAGCTGAGGCAGGAAAATGGAAATTAAACCTTTTAGGTTAATAAATTCAAGAGACTGCTAAAATGCATATTTGCATTTTTATTTTTCTAAATTTACTTTACTCTTTGCACTCCATGTGGATTGTTTTTTATTCTAGGTCAAGTTTGTATAATTTTCAAGGATATAAGATTATTTAAGTATTTTCTTTTTCTGTCAAGCCTATTGTGGGAGAATACTTAGAACATAAATATAAATCTTTAAGTCTAAAGTAGGTTTTCTAAAAATAATGTATTTTAAAAAATACTATGAAACACAAAGTATATTTTAAGAGTGTTTAAAAACAAAGAAATAAACTTCAAAACCCTTTGGTGGCATAATTGTAAACTGAAATGAAATTAATTGACATTAGGTCCTACAGGAATGTTTTTAATTTTGTGAATCTAGCTCTTTATAATTGAACTTTCTCTAGGAGATGACAGTTTCTAAGAATTACCAAAATATTTGACTTCAGTAACTTCAAAGTAAATATGCATCATTACTTTTTAGAATATGAATCCAGATAAAATAATATTATGCCATTTTGAAGTTTAGAGTGATTAATTTACTTTTTGTCACTCTCAGTATATCTACACTTTGATTATAAAACCTTAAATAGGTTCAAGAAAGTTCTAAATTTAGAATCCTGTTTAAAGTATTTTTAATAAGTTCTTAATTTCTTTCGGAGCTAGCTAGAAAGTACAACATTATCAAAATGTTAAGTCACTTACCTAGTTCTTGATTAGCAGTTTTCTGCAAGTACAAAGGTATTTGGGGGAAATGCTTCGTGAACTCCACATCTAGGTGCTGCTTAAAGGACCAAAATATTAGATATTATTTTACTGGGATTATTCTACCTTACAGGATAATTTTTTTGACCAAGCAAATTTTCTATTTTATCAATAAACTATTAGATTTTTACTATTCCAGGAGATTTAAAAAAAAATACTGAGGAGTTGTGCTATGGCATAATCCAAACTTTACAGTATAAAGGTAATAAGTTGGTGTGTATTCTCTCTCTCTCTCTCTCCCTCTCTCTGTCTCTCTTTTTTTTTTTTTTTTTGCTACCGGGGATTGAACTCAGGGGTGCTTGACCACTGAGCCACATCCCCAGCTCTATTTTGTGTTTTTATGTAAAGACAAGGTCTCACTGAGTTGCTTAGCACCTCGCCGTTTCAGAGGCTGGCTTTGAACTCGCGATTCTCCTGTCTTAGCCTCCCAAAGTGCTGGGATTACAGGCATGCACCACCACGCCTGGCTGGGTTGTGCATTATTATAGGCAATAACTGACATAGAGTTCAATATATAGTTTAATGTGAAACTACAGACTATGAGCTGATATTGAAATGAGGTCCTTGCTTCTCCTATTGGTTATGAAGCATTTAATTTTAAAGATTTCTTTTTTTTGTCCATAATTTATTATGGATTGGATTTTTTAAACTCATGAAATTTCCTATTATTGTTGTTTTTATTATTACTATTGCTACTAGGATAGAACCCAAGGCTTCTCCCATGCTAGCAAGCACTCTATCGCTGAACTACATCCTCCCAGCCCTTTTAATTTTGTTTTTGAGCTAGATCTAAGTTATCTAGATTCACCTTGAACTTGCGATCTTTCTGCCTTAGCCTCCCAAATAGCTGAGATTACAAAAAAACTGAAGAGATATCACTGTATGTCACTGTACTTGACTTAAAAAAATTATTCAAGTAACATGTATGTGGTTTTAAAAAATTGAATAATATTACAGGGGTCATAAGAAACATTTACTAGTCATATCATTTTTTATGCCTGGATTAGTACCCCCAGAATCTTCTTTTACTGTGCAAGTATGTGGGTATATGTATGTGTTTACCTTTCTGTATTTCTAAGTAATGTACATATATTACAAATATAATACATTGTATATTATATATACATTTGTATATTGACTGCATGTTATAGAAATGAATTCTTCATTCTCTTCTGTAATTCTAAATTTACATCTATTATTTTTCTCTTCAACCTAAATAATATCTTGTATTTTATGTAGTATAGATCTCCTGTATAAGAATTTTTCATTCTTGTTCATTGGAAAATGTATGTCTTGATTTCATCTTCATTTTTTTAAAATATTTTTTTAATTGTGGATGGGCACAATATCTCTATTTGATTTATTTTTATGTGGTGCTGAGGATTGAACCCAGTGACTCCTGCATGCGAGGCAAGCACTCTACCACTGAGCCCCAGCCCCAGCCCTCATCATCATTTTTGTAGAATAGTTTTGCTCCATACAGAATTGTTTTTTCTTTCGGCAATTTAAAGGTGTTTCATTGTCTTCTGGATTCCAGTTTTTGTAATCAGAAGTTACTTGCAATCATTGTTCCTCTGTATATTGTGTTTTTTAAAAACAATATGTGTTCTTTTAAGTTTTTTTCTTTCTGTTTTGATTTCAGAAGTTTGACTTTAATGTGCATAGGCATGGTTTTCTTTTTCCTTTTTTTAAATTTATTTGTATTTTATTTATTTATTTATTTTTAAAAAACTAGTGTATAGGCATGGTTTTCTTATTGTTTATTGTTGCTTGGGAGTTTGTTTTCTGGATCTGTGTTTTGTATAAATTTTGTAAAAATTTATTTTATTAAACTAAATGTTGAACTTAAAAAATTTTCAGAAATTCATTTTGCTCCATTTACTCTTTCCTCTTATTCTGGGATTTTAATTATAAGTATTTTAGACTGTTCAATATTGCTCCATATGGCTGTGAGGTGGTTTACTTTTTTTCACATTTTCCTCTGTTCTTCCAATTGAATAATTTTCTGTTGATATCTCTTCAGGTTTCTTGACTCAACCTGTGTAGTATATTTTCAGTCCTGCAATTCTTGTTTGATTCTTTTGTATAGTGTCCTCTAAGATTATCTGTTTCTTTGACATGTCTATGTTGCTTTTAATATTTTGGCTATATATAATCACTGCTTTATAATTATTATGTGATTATTGCTTTTTCTGGGTTATCTTCTGTTGCTACTTGTTCTCTTGAGCATTAGTTATTTTTTTGTTCCAGCTCTCTCTAGTAGTTAAAAAAATTATATTCAGGATGTTATCAATCATATACTATAAACTCTGCTTATATTACATTTTCCTAAAGTATATGAATCTTTGTTGTATCAGATGTTTTACTGGTTTCAAACTCCAAATTGTCTGTCCTAATATGGACAGCAAGTAAAATCTCCATTTTATTTTTTATATTCTAGTTGCTCCTATGTAGTTTATTGGTCAGTCAGGGATTTGGTAACCAATATATGGTATTTACATGCATTTCCAGGGGTGTCACCCCTCTGTAGTTCCTACATCCTTCTGGAATTTACCACTTTTTGACTGTTAATCTGATTCCTACACAAGTTAGTTTATGATTTTTCTATTATTAGTTACATGGAATTGGGGAGTGCAGTAAGGCAAAAGCCTGCAAATTGACTCATCTCACACTTTGAAATTTCAGTCTTTTGTGAGTAGAGTCTTTTCTCAGTTTTGACTGTCTCATTGTCCTATAGTACGTTTAGATTGCTGATTTTTAAACTAGTTTTCCAGAGAGTTAATGCTGTCAAGGCATTTCATCAGTGAAAGCTGAAACTACAATTCCATGAAGTACATTTCAGCTATAGTTCAATGTCTTCATGCTTTTTAAGTGAAAGTTATCCTTTCCCACTCATCACTCTACACCCCACTAACCTCATATTTCCTATTACTTCTCATTGGGCGTAGTTGCATTACATGCCATTCCTAAATTTATCACCTACAATGGGAATGTTATTGACTAACTTGTCTTGGCTTGGGAGCCAGATGGTTTCCTCTCAAATACCTGGTTGCACAGTCCTTGCAGAAAATCTTTTTGCAAAGAAAAAGACCCTGTAAAATGGGATTCACTGTTGAAGACAATCAACAGTGTCTAGCATTTTCTACATAAGAACTTAATAAAATTTGAAGAGATCACAATTTAGAAAGAATGTTTAAATTTTGCCCATTTAGAGACACACAAATCTATTTAATATTGATATTAAATTAAAAGGACTAAAATGAAAAGAGTTCTGAGAAATTCTTCCATCTAAGAAGAATATCTGCTGTTTACTGCATATTTTGAAATGTTCCATTTTATTTTGATCACAATGCAATAGATACTGTTAGGTGGGGAAGGACTAATGCACCATAGGGTGAAAGCTCTTCATTTTTAAGTGAAATGGCAGTCAGTCCTTTTCTCGTTTTCATTTATCAGGAAGTACTTTAAGTACATCTAAGTTGCTAGTTCATTCCAATTCATAAATTTTGTTCTGAAAACCTTTATGTTAAAAAAAAACCCAGGGCTGGGCTTGTGGCTCAGTGGTAAAGTGCTTGCCTAGCATGTGTGAGGAACTGGGTTCGATCCTCAGCACCACAAAAAAAATAATAAGTAAACAAAATAAAGGCATTCTGTCCATCTACAACTAAAAAAATTTAAAAAAGAAAAAGAAAAAAAAATCCCACACAATTCATACTCACTTCTGTGAAATGCTTTGAAGAACTCTGTAAAAATGTTAGATGATGATATGGTTTAATCCCCTAAAAGCTCATGTGTGAGACAATGCAGGAATGTTTAGAGCTGAAATGATCAGATTATGAGAGCCTAACATCATCAGTAGATTAATCCACTTGATGGATTTATAATCTGAAAGGAATACTCTAACGACAGGCAGGTAGAGTGTGACTGAAGAAAGTAAGTTAATAGGTAGGTGTCCTTAGGATTTATATTTTGTCCATGGTTCCTCACTCTCTCTCCCTCTCCCTGGCTGCTGTGACCTGAACAACGTTCCTCTGCCACACCCTTCCTCCATGACGTTCTGCCCCACCTTGGGCCCAGAGCAGTGAGATCAACTTACTGTATACTGAACCTCTGAAACTATGAGCCAAAATAAACTTCCTCCTCTAAATTGTTATTATGGTCACATCAATGAAAAGCTGACTAACACAGATGAAATAAATTTTCCTGGACTGAAGTTTAAGACAACAACTTTTCTTGGATAAGTCATTCCATGTAATACATAGAAAATCTTTCCTGGTATTGAAAAACTGCATTCTGGAAAATTAGCCTGTCTAGCTGTGAAAATCCAAGTAATTGTCTAGCATGGGAGTTATAGGAAGTACAATGTAAGTATTAGATGTTGGTGTCTAAATATACTAAAACAACTGAATGAAATCAGGAGAACAGTGTCTCTCTAAATAGAGAATATCAGTAAAGAGAGAAATTAGAGGAATCATTCTGAAACTGAAAAGTTCAGAAACTAAAATAAAATATTCAGCATATTTGAATAGGCAGATAATGAATCAGTGAATTTGATTGGTCAACTGAGATGATCTAGTCTGAGAAGTAGAAAGTGAAAAAGAATGAAGCAAAATGAACACTGTCAACACATAAGGGATATTCCAGAAGGAAAGGAGAGAGAGAGAAAGGGGCAGAGAGAACATCTGAAGAAATAATGATGAGAAACTTCCCAAATTTGATGAAAGACACTAATCTATACAATCAAGAAGCTCATCAAATTCTGAGTAGGAAAATTTCTAAGATCCACAAGACAAGGACAAAGAAGAGAATCTTGATAATGGCAAGAGAAAAGTTAGTCATTATTTACAAGATTTCCTCAATAAATTAACAGCTGGTTTCCCATCAGAAGGCAGTGGAAGAAGTATATTTGAAGTGGTAGAAGAAAAATGGTCAACTGAGAAGTCTATATCTGGCAAAATTAGTATTCAGAAATGGAGAAATGAGTGCATTCTTGTATTGAAACATTAATTTTTTATGCATTTAAAAATAAGATGCAGACATCTATACAAATCACCCCTAAACACTTCAATGTGCATATCATGAACTAAAGTTCAATATTTTATTGATGATTCCTTTCCTTTTGTTGATGTGAAATTTTCACAATGAAATGTGCAAATTTTAGAGGTTTAATAATTGTAGTAATACAATCTCTTATGATATGGAATATTACCATTATTTTTCCAGACTAATCCTGTTCTCACTGCTTGCCGTCAGAGGCAAATATTGTTTTTTTTCCCCACTATAGTGTTGAGTTCAAAAAGTGAAGAATCTGAGATGTTACCCCAATTTCATATATATACATATATGGCTTATATATAGTGTACATATGTGTACACAAAAGTAGAAATCATGATGTCTGGATCAGAGAAAAGACTTTTTATCTACTTACAGTTCATCTTAGCGTAACTTCCCTACTTTCCAGTTCCCCATGAGGGTGATGTTTTGAGGGCCAATGCCCACCTGCATGTATAGGGGACAGGGATATAATACAGGGGAGGAGCCCTTCCTGAGTTCTGTATGCATCTCAGAGCTTGTATAGGACTGCTTTTGCAGATGGGGCGAGATTGGAGCAGGGGGAGAAGGAGAGAGGTGCCATGGGAAAAGAATGGAAATGTCTCATTTTTAAAAATTACCCTTTGGAATTTAAATGAATGGGTAAAAAACTTATCAGTCTCCTTGGATGTCTGTCTGTAACATCTGGGGCTCATTTGTTAATCTAGGTTGCCAGCCGTTCTTTGGTCAAGTTCTGACCTTACAGAAACATGAATATAATCATGAAACATGGTTTACCGATACGAAGATTAGTTTAGCTTATTATAGAACTTTATATAATTATATCATACTGTATTCTTTTTGACAAGTTGTCCTTTACTCAGCATAATATTTTCGAGATTGAGTCATGTTGTTGTATTGATAATTCTTTCATTTTAAAATATTTTCTAAATAATATTTTCAGCATTTTTCTGAATAATATTACATTGCAATATGCTATAGAGCATTCATTCTCGTACCAATGAATAACTGGGCTTTTCCCAGTTTTTACCTGTTATAATATGTTATGAACATTCTTGTATAGGTGTTTTTGTGGAACTGTGCTTGTATATATATTGAGTCAGTGCCTACAATAAGATTTTTGTGTCACACAGTAGGTGTGTTTTAAATTTACAAGACCTTCTTGGACTTTTCTAAAGTGGTTAACTATTGTTTTGTTTGCTGTGGCTACCATAACAAAATATCACAGACCAAGTGGCTTAAATTTATTTCCTCACAGTTCTAAAATTTGGAAATCAGAGATCAAGGAGTTAGCAGGTTTCGTTTCTCCCAAGGCCTCTGTCCTTTTCTTATAGATAGCCACTTTCTCTGTGTCCTCTTTACATATGTGTCCTTGGTTTCTCTATGCCTGCCCAGATTTCCTCCTTTGACAATAGTCAGATTGGATTAGGGGTTAACTTAGGGGAGGACAGGGGTGTGGGGATGGAAAGGACAGTACAATGAGATGGACATTATTACCCTAGGTACATATATGGTTATATTACTGGTGTGACTCTACACCATGTTCAGCCAGAAGAGGGAGTTGTGCTCCATTTGTGTACAATGTGTCAAAATGCACTTACTGTCATTTATAACTAATTAGAACAAATTAAAAAATTTTAGAAAAGCTTAATCACCTTTTTAAAGGCTCTGTTTCCAAATACAATCACATTTGGGGATAATGGGATTATTTCCCAAATACTAGGGGTTAATTCTCAATATAAGAATTTATAGGGGTCACAATTCAGACCACAACAACTGTGATTATACTCTCTATAACAATGAATTGGGATTTTGGTTACCTAATATCACCATCATAATGGTGATGTTATTACTGATTTTAGCCATTGTGTTTGGTTTAGTCTGTATTTCTAAGTGATTTCTCTTTATGGATATTTTAATAAAGCAGTATTTATTTCTGAGATGTTTGAGGTTAGAAAATTTAAGCTTTTTAATCCTAAAGTGTTAGCTAGATAATTGTAAGGTCAGAAAAGTCAGCGTTTGAACTTTCTTGTTTCTCCTTTTACACATTCAAACCCACATGTATCCCTTCTTTTCCCTCTCTCTTTGGCAGTCACAGAGTAGCTTGCTTAATATTGACTCTTAAATCTTTTGCATACCTGTGAAGCTGTAACCCTTGCCTGCAGTGCCGCAAATCTTTTTTTTTTCTTGTTTTTTTTAAAATTAATTTATTTAAATGTATTTCAAGTCATAGTACATATATAGAGCCCAATTTTTTCATTTAGTGCCACAAATCTTAAAATGAACATGTATTTTCCTTTCTCTTAAGAGTAGAACTGCTAGCTTCTGCCATAAGAGTGTGTGGTCTGCCCATATCTTTTTAAAACTTGTTTATATAGTTTTTTCTAGCAACTAAAGTGTGTCCTTTAATTTAGATATATGAATATTTTGGAATTAATGAAAATTAAGTGGTCCCTTTACAAAATTTTATATTTTATATATAGATTTTTCAACACTGAATTTTTTTGATTTTACTTAAAAAAATTAAATTGATATTTCTTGGAACTCTAGTTCCGTGCCCTCAGTTTATTATAGAGTTTAAGTACGTGTGTATGTATGTATATATATAATTTTTTTCTGTTTTAAGTATTGGAATTTTCCATAGTACGTAAACACACATACACACACTCTCTCTCTCTCTCTCTCTCTCTCTCTCTATTAATTTATCCCCTTCTTTCCAGAACTTTCACAGACGTTATTATACCTCTGCTTTAATCCATTTGTTTTTATGTCCTAAAGGAGAATTAAATTTATTGATATCTGTTCAGTGCACATTTTCCTTCCTATTCCTGATAAAATCTCTCTGTTTCAGGGATTAAAGAAAGAATGAATATGTGAAGAATCATTATTAGTTTTACTTTAATTTTGTTTCATAATCTATGATTGAATGAAAGCTACTCTAAAATTCATTCAGCTTAACAAAAGGTGGTACCTTGCATGAATGGTGTGACACTACTTCATGCACAACCAGAGAAGTGAAAAATTCTGCTCCATTTGTGTACAGTGAATCAAAGAGCTTTCTACTGTCATGTATAACTGATTAGAACTAATAAAAAAAGTGATACTTAAAAAAATTTACAGCATTAGATGTAGATTAGTTTCAAATAATTAAGCACGTATGTCTTGGAACCCTTAGCCCTAAGTTTGACATGTGTCTTAAGCATATTTTATTTCAGAGAAATTTGAAATATGTTTTATGTAGATTTTATCCAGATTGCTCAATAACAAAGTTTGGAAACAGTTGTATTCAGAAAGTTTGTTTCTTACATGCTAAAGCTGAACATACAGTCATAAGAAATGAGAAGTGTTGTGGGCAATTGAACACTGTGAATTTTCATACTGGCTCAACACAAAGTTACTGTGCACAGGTGTTTCCATAATTTTGATGTATTGGGGGAGATTCAGTGTTCAATGGTCCTCAAATCCAGAGTTCCACCTGTGTGGTATGGTGGTTACTGGGCTGTATTATAAAACATGTAAGGTGAACAGCATAGCAGTTTCCTCACAAAAGAAAAAATACCTCAAAGCAGTATTCACACTTTGTTTTTACCTGGAATTTGGGGAAGAGGACTTCACTTTTTTTATTCTTTCAGAAAAAAGTTGAAAGTTTTATTAAACATGAAAAAGTTTTTTGTGTGAATTCATTTTTGATAATGTGCGCTTTCCATACTAAATACCTAACTTTTTTGAGTGTTTATGATGGTTAATTACCTAGTCTTGTCTGGGATATCTAACCCAATAAAAGAGAGAGTTTCCTCTAGTATGTTGCTGTGGTGTTTGTGCTGGACTAACTCAATGTGATGGTATTTGGAGGCAGGGCCTTTGGGAACTAATTATGTTAAGGCCCTTAGGATGGAAGTAGTGTCCTTAGAAGAGTAGACATCAGAGGGCTTGCTTCACTCTTTCCACTATGTGAGGTGGCTGTCATCCAGCCAGGAGATGGTCTTCACTGAGAACTAAATTGCTATAACTCTGGTATTTTGATGTAGTAGTCTGAAATGACTAATACAGTGTTTCAAATTACATGGTGTGTCAGTCAGCTTTTCATCTGTGGCAAAAATACCTGCCAAAGAAGAACTTAGAGGAAGAAAATCTTTATTTTGGCTCATGGTTTCAGAGGTCTCAGTCCATGGTCACCTGTGTTTGCTCTGGGCCTGAAGCAAGGCAGAACCATGGTGGAAGGATGCAAGAATGTTGCTCAGCTCATGGCAGTCAGAAAGTGGAGGCAGGGGGGTTAAGGGAAAAGAGAGGAGGAGGAGGAAGGAAAGAGGGAATGAATGGAAGGAAGGTAAACCCTTCTAGGACATGCCTCCAATAATTCAGTCCTCCAACTAGGTCCTACCTCCCAGTAATCTATCCAGCTGTCAATGGATTAATCCATGAAGTAGGTTAATTCCATCAAATAGATCATGTTTTTAACACATGAGCTTTAGGGGACATTTCAAATCCAAACCATAACATATGGAAATGTCACAAGGGGTTCTTCTGATCAATTTTAAACATTAAGGAAACTGGGTGTGGTGGTACACGCCTGTAATCCTAGTGACTGAGGAGTCTGAGGCAGGAGGATCCCAACTTTGAGGCCAGCCTCAGCAACTTAGGTCCTCAGCAGCTTAGTGGGACCCTGCCTCAAATTTTTAAAAAAGAGAGGGGCTGGGGATGTGGCTCAGCAGTAAAGTGCCCCTGTGTTAAATCCCTAGTACCAAAAACAAAAATCTGAAACCAAACATTAAGGTACTAAATCCCCAGCTGGCTATAGAAGTTGTTTTATCCTGTCTTAAGGATAGTACTGGAGCCCTTCAGGCTCTCTTGGAATTCAGAAATCAAGTGGGTACATTCAGTGTCTTTTAATTGACTGTTATAAATGCCAGGGTAATAAAGAGGAGCAATGACAAGACCAAGAATAATCAATCCTGAGTTCAAGTCCTAGCCCCATCACCTTTAATCTCTCTATTAATAGTTCATGTAAATTGTCTGCCGTTAATTCTTTCTTTAGTGAAATAATTTCATGGGGTTGTATAGAGGATTCAGAGGTTTTTGTGCAAATGTTTATTAAAGATTACCTCAGCCCCACTTGCCTTTTATATTTACTAAGTCTGATGTTACTGGTCACATGTTGCAGAAGTATGTATTTTTCAAAAATATTTTATCCCTTTATTAACTTTCAGATATAAGCAAATTTTGCTGTGTGCAGTTTTAAATTTTCTTTGTTACTCATTATGAACTGACAGATAGACCATAGTTTATGGTCTATTTCTTAGCAAATCCATTTAGATAAAATGACCATCTCCTTGTGTCTTAAGATTCCTCTAAAACACAAAGATTATCTAAGAGTGCAAAATTGGGGGTTCAAATACTGACTTACTATAGTGTCTGTGAACGTTTGTATTCGATCTCCAGACACAAAATCTGTAGACAGTATTACTACTTAAGTATAATTTCACATTTTTCTATATTTCTTAAATCTATATTACAGTACTTTAAGGGTATATAAACAGTGCCTTTTCCAAAATAAATTTTGTAGAGTAAAATGGATTTTTTGCCTTCATAAAACATATTTAATGTAGCAACTTTTCTGTCTTCTGAAGATGAATATTCTAGAGCAAAGTGAAAGCTGTATTTATTCTGTTTTTTTTTCCCCCTCTCTTTCAGCATTTGGGTGGCACACATGAGTGGAGGGGCCCATATGACATGGATTCAGATATATTAAACTCACTGTTTTCTAAATAGGCTTTAAAAACTGAAGAGCAATTATAGGTACACACTTAAAAACATAGCAGTTGCCCACAAATGCTAAACTCCACCTTCTTAACATGTTAACCACAGTCAGTGAATCTACATTAAAACATTTTTTATCACCCAAAACCCATAGTTTACACTAGAGTTCGTACTTGATATTTTACATCCTATGGATTTTGGCAGGTATATGAGGATGTGAATACTCCATTGTGTTTTTCATAGACAATAGTTTTGCTATCCTAAGAGTCCTCTGTGCTCTGCCCATTTGTGGCTCCCTCCTGCCTAACCCATCCTAATAAGTGTGTAGTATTCTATCGTTATTTTAATTTGCAGTTCCCTGATGACCTAAGACTTAGAATATGTTCTTGTATGATTATTAACCACCTGGATATATTTTTTTGGTGAGGTGTTTGTTTAGGTCTTTAGCCCATTTAAAAAATTGTATTACCTGTTTATTTTCTCAAGGTTTAAGGGTTCTTGGTATACTTTGGGTAATTGTTCTTTATCAGGTGGATCTCCTTTTTTGTGGGTTTGCTTCTAATTCTCTTGACCTTGTCTTTTTCAGAGCAAAAAATTTTAATGAAGCTTATCAAATTTCTTTCACAGGTCATACCTTTGGTGTTGTATCTAAAAGTTGCCATATTCAAGTTCATCTAGGTTTTATCCTGTAGTATCCTCTAGAAGTTTATAGTTTTATGTTTTACATTTATGTCTGTGGTCCATTTTGAGTTAATTTTTGTGAAGAGTATTAAGTCTGTCCAGATTCATTTTTTCACATGTGAGTATCCAGTTGTCCCAGCACCATTTGTTTAAAAAACTTGTCTTTTTCTTCATTGTGTTATCTTGGCTCTTTTTGTGAATGTAGTTAACTGTATTTGTATGAATCTATTTCTAGGCTTTCTCTCCCGTTCCACTGATTTTTTTTGTATATTCCTTGAATAATACCACACTGTCTTGATTGCTGGAGCTTTAAGATAAGTCTTTGAAGTTAATCTCTGTGTTTTCAATTATGGAAAAATTTAAACACATCACAGTAGGGATAATGATCTAGTGAATCCCTGTATTCATATTGTGTGGGTACATAGTGTATTAACTCACAGCTCCTTGTGTTTCAGCTTTACCCCCACAACACTCTCAGATTTCATATAAAATTCTAGATATATAATTTCATCTATATCTGAGATTGTATTTCTAAAACTGTCTTTACAGAAACCACAGAGTTTTCTCCAGTATACGTTGGTTCTTATTTTCCACATGAAAGAATGTAAAGCAAATTTTTTCTGATCCAGCCTGATAGATTTTAAGATATATGGAAAAATTAGTCTGTTGTACTAATATGCTTTCATTTCATAAGGTACTTATTTTAAAACAGAAAAACAAACTGCTAATTTATAAATGTAACATTTTATACTAATTTTGTGAAGCAGTTTTATTGCATACATTTTAGGGATTTGTATTCTCATTATAACTAGGGCTCCTATATCTAGTCAATTAATACATTCCCATCGGGAAACACTGTTACTTCTTTTTACGTTGTTGGAGATTCATATTGCCTTGGAGTATGGAAATGATGCTGCCATAGAACTACATTTCAGACCTTCAGTACTACTAATTCATGTATTATCATAGTTATTATTTGAAATTCTTTTGTAGTGAGATTTACCCTTTCTCACCCATTTTCTTGATAGTCACTTGTTTATATCAATACGAACTTACAGATAATTCTTTTATTCCTGAGGATACAATTAATATTATTATTACTTTTATTGCTCATATGTTTCAGCTTTGCCTTTGGAAGTATTTTTGTTTGTTAAAATACTTGATAAGCTAGGCTAATTCTAATTTCCTTAGCTTAGAACCAGTTTTTCAAAGTATAAAAGATAAGATTTTTGTGGGTTTATTGGTAATGTTTTCTATATCAATTACATTTCTATCAAATAGCTCTGGTCCTAGAAATGTTAGTATTACATGGGAGGAAAGTTG
Organism: Xerus rutilus; assembly: GCA_028644305.1. NCBI lineage: Eukaryota > Metazoa > Chordata > Mammalia > Rodentia > Sciuridae > Xerus > Xerus rutilus. Next base: position 55,208,615 of record CM053405.1, on the reverse strand, counting down.
GCATTACTGAGTGATTGTATAGCTTAGAAAAATTGCCACATTATAAAAAACTATAATATTAAATGTTATGATTAATACCATAATTAATTGAAATGATAATATTTATTAATTAATAATAAAACATTTTAATTAATACCAGCTGGAAACTGCAAGTATAATATGCCTCATTTTATTAGGCTCGATAAAAATAACACATGTAATAATTGACCCTTTTTAAACTTTTTGGGTGCTAACATTTCTAAAACACATTTCTCTTTTCTATCCCTTGACAATGGAAACTATATTTAATCTTTACTTCTTTTTTAAGTTATGCCCTTTATTATCTATGTGCCAAGAATCTAAAACATCAAGGTGTTTAAAATAATATGTATAAAGTACTTTAGAAAAAGGATTAATTCACAGAACAATGTATATAATATAATAGCTATGTAGGAGGAACCTTTATACCTAGTTCCAAGTTCATAGATGTATAATTGAGATTGCTTAATATCAATCTCTACACAAGAAATACAAAGTACAGAATAAGTTATGAAGATTCAGCAATTCTACTAAAACTAGAACATTTCTGAAATTTTGCTTTCAAATATGAAGTTGGTTCATCTCTCTTTTATGTTTATAAAATATAGTTAATATAGTAAGTGGAGTCAGTGGCAACTTCTGCATGTAAAGTAGGCTTCAGAGTCTTTAAAACTCATTTGTTTTTACTTTTAAGCAGACTAATCATTTTTCATAATATATCATTTACCTTACTTGCTTAACCAGCACCAGCTTTTCTGTTTCTGAGTAAGGGGAATGTAAAATTCATTCCATCATATACACACACTGTTAATTGAGAGTGATTTTTCAAAACTGTTCCACATTCTCCAAGGTGTAAACTTTGGTTTTTCCACTTAACTTATTTAAATGTCTGATCTATTATCTATCTCTAAGAGAGCAGAAATCTGATTAAATCAGAGTATTCCAAAGGTAAAATCAGTCAAGTTGAAATTTTAAAAAGATTGCCAGATTTAATTAATTCTATAAGTTGCTGAAATTATATCCCTTCATATAAAAATGATATAAAAATTGATATAGACTTTTCTGTAAAAATTGTACTGCGTTGAATTTCCTGCCAAAAGATCAATCTTATCACTTAATTCCTTGAACATATTAACCATAGTCTGTCTTAGTTTGGGCTAGTATAACAAAAGTATCCTAAATTGGATGACTTAAACAACAAACATTATCTCAGTTCTGAAGATTGAGGAATCTAATGTCCAGGTGCTGACAGCCGTGATGTCTGATAAGGGTCTGCTTCTAGCTGTGTTCTCACATGGTGGAAAGAGGGTGAGAACTCTCTGGGGTCTGTTTTGAAGGGGTACTAATCCCACTTATGACCTAAGTACCTCCCCAAAGTCCTGTCTTATAATACAATCACACTGAGAATTAGGATTTCAACATGAATTTTAGGTGGTCACAAGAATTCAGTTTATAACATAATCCATTTTAAAAATCCACTTGATTATCCTCTTCTAGATTCATTGTATGTTTTTATTCTCTTTGTTTCTCTTGGTTGATATTCATATTATTTACTTTTTTCTTACATATTTTTAAAGCATTTTTATAGAAGTAGAAATATATACAGAAAAATACATGCATCAGAAGCAAATAACTCCATGAATTTTCACATGCTGAGTTCACCATATAACGAGTACCCAGATTATGAAACAGAAATTACCATTATACTTCAGAAGACCCCTCTTGCCATTTTCTACTTAATATCCCGCTTTCTCTCCTAAATGGAAACAATATCCTGACCTTTAATGATATCACTGTTTCCTTCTTGATAAATGGTTGAACTGCTTTGAAGTTTAGATGATGGATTTTGGTCTGTTAATGGCATGTTGCTAGGTAAGGGAATCAGCAGTCCTCGATTATGGACTGAGGTGCTGTTTCGAAGCTGATCTTCAGTCTGATGAACTCTGCTACTTAGGATGTAGACTTTCCAACTTTTAAACCAAAGACTAGGAGAGTTAGTAGGATTGTACTTTTGGTGAATCCTAAGGTGAAGTTTTCATTTGTGTGTTTTAGTGTGTCTGCTGAAAGCTCTATTCAGGTTTTAGGTCACTCATCTTCCTCTTACGTAATTATTAACACATGCTTTTTAGAGGAAAACAATTCCCAAGGCCAGTTGCATGTCCAGATTTTCAAGTTCCATGTGCTTTTTGTTTATTTTGGGGATGAAGGTGGACTTAATAATTTTAAACAAAAGCCTAAAATCAACTTCTATGGGTATTTTCATAACAGCTCGGGAACCAACTTAATCACTAGTTCTTATCTGTTAAGCTTTATTATTATGTCTTTTATGTTACTAATCAAAAAATGCTTATCTTTCTTCTTACTCTTTGATCTAGTTACAGAGTGATTGACAATTTATGCAAACGGTTTTTGGTTTTATTTATTCTCATATTAGAGGTCGTATTAGAATCTAATGGTTCATTGTTCCCTTTGAGCTATATGGGAATTTCTATGGGAATTTAAAATTCAAAGATTTGCTCTGTATGCAATAAGAGCATTTTAGCATAAAATGGCAGTTACTGTGGTATATAACATATGAGAAAAACCCAGGCTTTTTATTCCATATAGGTTGTGTAATACTTTAAAATTACCCCCATGGTATAAATTCTACCATAGAATGTTACTATGAAAAAAATTTTTTAAAGTTTTCTTTGAGTGTAATATTTGGGCTGTTGAAGGTCTGAACTAATCTTGGGATTGGATATTTTTCCTTATAGGATGATGGTCTAGAAGACAATGAAAAGAACTTTTATGAATCTGATGATGAACAGAAGGAAAAGACTGAAGACAGGAAGAAGCCATATACTATGGATCCAGACCATAGACTCTTAATTAGAAATACAAAGCCTTTACTTCAGAGCAGGAATGCAGCGGTGTGTTAAAACCCTTATAAGAAATACTTTACAGATTTTTTAAAAATAGTGATTAAAAGTATGTAAATTCAGTAATCACAGCTAAGCATGCTGATAGAACCTTATTTATTTACTTATTTACAAACCAAGCACATATAACGGATAGTTGAAAATATAGCATGGAATATAAGGTACAGGTTAGAGACCTAATTTCTGAGAAGTAATACCTAAACATATTTCAGCCTTCAGTGTTCCCAGGTATGCAAAATTAGGTTTGAATGAGAACACCTAATTTAATAGTTTGTGACCTAATGGACTTCATTTACTTTTTTGTGGTTTTGTTAATTGGCTTTTTGCAAGACATGAGCTCAAGCTCCTTCTCAATTGATTAGATTATATCTTCCCTTATACAAGAGGCATGTATATTTCTCACTCTCTCATGCTTGAGAGTAGTAGATCTAGTGTCAGTCCCTAATGTTTGTATCTACCTGGAAAAAAATTTAAGAGACTAAAGGATACCAAAATTTATGCCTCACACATAGTGCTAAAATTAAAAACTTTACTTGGGTTTTAAGGGCTTTTTTGTTGGACATTTTTTAATTTAAAATAATGTTTTGTGTTTTAGAAGAATACTTGTGCACAATAGAAAATTAGAAAAGACTAGAAAAACTAACAAATAAAGAAACACTAACAAAGAAAAACATTTAGTTCATTTTCTCCGAAATCTTTTTGTCTTCGTAAATATACATGGATTTACATGTATGATTTACATATGATTTACATGTGAGTATATTTTTATAATTAACCAAGATAAAAACCACATTGTGGGCTGGGATTGTAGCTCGGTAGAGCACTTGCCTCGCATGCGTGAGGCACTGGGTTCGATCCTCAGCACCACATAAAAATAAATAAATAAAGATATTGTGTCCATCTACAACTAAAAAAATATTTTTTAAAAAAACCACATTGTACACAGTGGGGTTTTTTTTAAGCAGTACTGGAGGTTGACCCACTGAGGTACTCCCAAGCTCTTGCTATATGTTTTTTTAAAATTTTGAGACAATATCTTGCTAAGTTGCAAGATTGTGGTTATAGGCATGCTCCACTGTATTTGTACACGATATTTTTAAATTTATTTTTTCTAGCCAGTCTTTACCACCTTTCTATTTCAATGAAATTTCATTACAATTTATACTGGTTGATTTTAAATTATCCTTTTCTGATAGTTTATTCAAACCATTACATAATGCCTTGCATCTGGTTGTTCTATCTTTTAACATTCTCAAGTCTTTAAAGTGTGCTTTTGGGTTTGTCTGATTGCTTCTTTTATAGTTTCATTTCATTTTTTCTTTGTTACCCTGTCTTTCCTATTAGCTATATCTAAAGGCTTGACAGAATCAAGTTAAATGTTTTCTGTTTTAATTTATTTTTACCCCCCCCTTCCCTTCCTTTCTCTCTCGCCCTTCCCCACCCCCCACCCATCCAGGTACTGGGGATTGAACCCAGGGATCTCAACCACTGAGCTATATCCCCAGTATTTTTGTCAGTCTCTCTAAGTTGCCCAGCCTGGCATTGAACTTATGATCCTCCTGAATCAGTCTCCCAGATATCTGGGATTACAGGCACCCAACTTGTTAAAAGTTTATTAAAAAAATTTTTTTAAAACTTTATTTTATTTATTCATGTATTTTGTATGTGGTGCTGAGGATTGAACCCAGTGCCTCACGCGTGCAAGGCAAGTGCTCTACCGCTGAGCCATGACCCCAGCGGCCCCCCCCCCCAATTTTTTTTAAATCAAGAAAATATTCTTAATGAATTATTCTTTTCAGTTAGTAAAAACTTCAAATACAGGGAATTTCACTTGAATTACTTTGAGTGTTTTGATTCTCAAGAATTCAAAGCCTATACTTTGTATATCTTAGTATTTTGCATTGGTTTTTAATCTTACATGTAATTTGGTTTCCAAATCATTATTTATTAACCATGTCCCATTATAACTAAAATATTTTTTTATCTATGTTATAAAATGTGCTCATATTTTGTGCCTTAGCTTAGCTAGGTAGCTGTAATCTATCATTTAAATTTCATTGTTATTATCAATTAGTATTAATTTCTTTTTGTTTTAGAAATTGATTTTATATTTGAAATACCGATATTCTTATATAGTAAAACACATAGAGGTAGTTTGCATTTTTTGTCCTCATAATTTTTGAGTTCCTTGCTTATTTGATGATTTATCAAATAGAGAGACAATTTACTTTTTTCTCCAGTGTATTTTGGTACCTCATTTTTTGATGCTGCTAAATGTAAGTCAAGGCTAACTTTTAAACAGTCATGAATAGGGTTTTGTTTTGTTTTGTTGGTACTGAGGATTGAACTCAGAGGCACTCAACCACTGAGCCACATCCCCAGCCCTATTTTGTGTTTTATGTAGAGACAGGGTCTCATTGAGTTGCTTAGCACCTCGCCGTTGCTGAGGTTGGCTTTGAACTTGCGATTCTCCTGTCTCAGCCTCTCAAAGTCGTGGGATTACAGGTGTGCACCACCGTGCCTGGTTGTGAGTAGGTTTTTTAAAAAAGTGTATTCTGTAGTTTACAGAGACTTTGAGAATTTGTTCCAGGAAAATTAGATTGGAGATAGATACAGGAAGCAGAATATTAGGAGACTGTTCTAACAGTCTAAGTAAAATGATAGCAGCTTGAATGGTTAAGAATAGGAAAGTGAGCCAGGTGTGGTGATGCTTGCCTCTAATCCCAGTGATTGTAGGAGGCTGAGGCAAGATGATTGCAAATTCTAGGCCAGTCTGCAATTTAGCAAGAATAAAATAAATAAAAATTATAAAGGAAAGAGGATGTAACTCTGTAGTAAAGTGGCCCTGGGTTCAATTTCTCAGTACAAAGAAAAAAAAAAAAGGCATAGGAAAGTGTTTATAGCATGTACTTTATTAAAAGCATGCATAATATAACTAGAAAATGTGACCGTGGAAAGCCTGTGTGGTTATGTATAGTCCTTCTGGAATCTGGGGTTCCCTTCTCGAGTTTTTACAAATTAGCCTATACATTTCAAATCCTGAATATTGAAACTTGAAGCTGTTGGATTTGTAAATACTGAGGAAAGAGATCATTTTGTCCTTTGGGATTTGGGCATGGTCTACCTAATATATTAGAACAGGTAATATACCAAAGGAAATCTCAACATATATAGAATGTACAGTTTATATTCTTGCCAGTAGGATTAGACTCGTTGTAATGGAAAAGACCTTAATATTTGTCTATAAAATATATTACAATTAAGCTTCAGCTTTTTTCTGTAATATACTAATACTAGCCAACTGTATGCTTTAATATTTTTTAAAATGATTATCACTTTGTAGATTAGATCAATCATTAATTGACATTTTCATGTAATATTTTAAGGAGAATTTGTGCTATAGTTAAATTATATTTATAGATCACAAGTGAAGAAATGAAATATTTTTATATTCCTAAAATTCTCAACTAATGTCTGAAAGCTATATATCAATCTTGTAAAAAAAATATTTTAGGGCTATGGCTGTAGCTCAGTGGCAGAGTGCTTGCCTAGCATGTGTAAGGCACTGGGTTAATCCTTAGCACCACATAAAAATAAACAAATAAAATGAAGGCATTCTCTCCTTTTACAACTACAAAATTTTTTTAAAAAATATTTTAAAAATGCTAAACAACAGTAAATTTAGGACCTTGTAACCTGCATTTGTCTTAATTTTTTTATTTGTTATTTTTAGATAGAGTATAGAGTGTATTTTGACATATTATATATACATAGAGTATAACATTCTAATTAGGATTTCATTCTTCACTGGTGGTGTATTTATATATGAACCTAGAAAAGTTTTATCTGATTCATTCTACTGTGTTTGGGAAACTGAATTTTTAAAAAATAGTTTTAAAAATGTTTTAGTTTCCAAAGAAACTCCTTTTACCTCAAGCACATTCATTTGCTGTATTCTATTTAGGAATACATAAAACTCCTGCCATATATTTATTAGGTCTTTATGGACCTAGCAAAAGTGAAGTAGTATTAATACCTTAGTTATAACTTATATGTATTGATTTTTATTTATTTACCTATTTTCTACTGTTATCCTGGAGAATCTGACTTCATTACCAAAGGCATGCTTACAATTCTGTAAAGATCCCCAATCACAGCAGCAGCAGCAGCAGCAGTACTAGGAGGAGCATGAAACGTGGAGTGTCACTTTGAACTTTGTCCTGTGCTGGCTGTCACACCTTGGGCAGTTCATTTAACATGTTTTCTTTTCTAAAGATAAATTAGTTTCCTAGTGCTGTTATACAGATTGCCACAAACTAAGTAAATTAAAACAACAGAAATTTAATCTCTTACATTTCAGGAAGCCAGAAGTCCAAAATCAAGGTAGAAATAGGATTAGTTTCTATTAGAGGCTCTGAGGGAGAAACTGCCTTTTTCCAATTCTCTAGGTGGTTTCTGGCAACCTTGGCATTCTCAGGCTTGTAGAGAAGTTTCACTCTAATCTCTGCCTCTTTTTTACCTTGCCTTTTTCTCTGTGTTTTGTAAGAACACTTGCATTGGATTCAGGGCCCATTCCAATCCAGCCAATCTCAGTCCTTAGTCATCTGGTAAGACTCCACTACCAAATAGGATCACTTTCTGAGAATAGACATGAATTTTGGGGGGGAAACTTCTCTAACCAATTACAGAAGTACACATTTCATTTTACTTCACTGGGATTTTGTAGGAGTTTAAAGGAAATAATGTGTAAGAATGTATTTGGAATTGTAGAGTGTTCAAATGTTCACAGTTCCTATTATTTTCATGTTTTATTTGTAGGTGGTTATGGCAGTTGCTCAGTTGTATTGGCATATATCACCAAAATCAGAAGCTGGCATTATTTCTAAATCACTAGTACGCTTACTTCGTAGCAATAGGTAGGTCATGATTTTATATTGGTTTTATTCTTCCCTTATGATGAATCACATTTAATTGTTTAGTACCTTATAGGAAAAATTCATATTAAAGCTTAAATATGAAAGATTTAGTAAAAACTTTGAATATTATATTTAAGAGTTTTATTTATTATGAAGTTACTGCTCTTTTTCATTATCATACTGTTTACTTAAAATGTTGCTTTAGAAAATGTCCAGTTAAAATTCTCTTTTAACTTCTAGGGAGGTGCAGTATATTGTCCTACAAAATATAGCAACTATGTCAATTCAAAGAAAGGTATGTGCATTGTGAATATATAATTTAAGAAGCAAATAAATGCATTATATATGTATTTACATACTTATTTTTTCAATTTAGGGCATGTTTGAGCCTTATCTGAAGAGTTTCTATGTTAGGTCAACTGATCCAACTATGATCAAGACACTTAAGGTGTGTATGCTTTTAATTTTCAGATACTCTTAACAGTTTATATATATTTTTTTCTTTTTTTTGGTACCTGGGGTACTCGGGGGTACTCAACCACTGAGCCACATCCCCAGTCCTATTTTGTGTTTTATGTAGAGAAAGAGTCTCACTGAGTTGTTCAGTGCCTGTGTATTACAGAGGCTGGCTTTGAACTTGTGATTCTCCTGTCTCAGACTCCTAAAGTGTTGGGATTATAGGCGTGCACCACCGTGCCTGGCTTAACAGTGTATGCTTTGAAGAGATATTTCTGTAGCTTCTAGTATGTGCAAAAGTCTAGGTACATTCTAGGATTTTTCTTTATACATTCCAATCTCTATTATTACATGCTAGTTACTATGCTACATTAAAAAAATATAAAGTTAAGACAATGCTACCTATATATACCTTGAATAACTCACAGCATACTGAAGGAGTAAAAAGATAATTTTTGTATTATGTATTTTAAATGATAGATTGGATTGAGTGCTGTGATAAATGCAATGATGAGGCTAATTCTCTGGAAGAACTGAGAAAGGTGATATTTGAAGTTTTTGTTACTAGTTGTTAGGTAGATTGATAGATTGAAAGTTAGGATTAGGACATAAAGGAGTTTTGCTAACATGAGATTGTGAAAGAGTATTTTCAGGGAATGATAATTACGGTCTAGAGTGCAGTTAAATATAAAACTGTGATGATTAAACCCTTTGACATTTAGACAGAAAAGTAAACAAAATAGAATAGAAAACCAAGGAACACATTTACGCATATGAAACATACGCATATACATATGCTGTATTGTATAGGAGACATTAGGAACCAAGGGGGAAAGGATGAGCTATTCATTAAATATTGAAGTGAAATGTTATTCACATGAAAACTGAGTTTAATGATAAGAAAATTTAAGACAAATTAAAGGATACTTTACCAAAAAGTGATTTTTAATTATGGAAAGTTTTGAGGTCATGAAAGTTGAAAAGACTGAAGAACTGACTAAAGGAGACAAATACTATATGTGGTGTTGAATTGGATCCATTTACTGTGCATTAGACAGTGAACCTTAAATGCATAGTTTATAGTTACATGGAAATAATGCATTAGTGTTAATTTCCTGATTTTCTTGGTATTCTTGTGGTCTGGAGAACCTGTTTTTGTTTATCAGAAATGCACATAGAAGTATTTGGGTACGATATGGCAACATATTAGCCACTCTAGTCTCAGATGGCTTAGAGAAAAAACAGTTCTTTGTATTATACATGTAATTTTTTCATAGAGTGTTTTCATATTATCTCAGATTGTTTTTAAAAAGTTATCCAAAAAGTTAAAATATTCTCATTTAAATTAAAAGTCAAGTTATAACCTGTAGAAAATAGTTCCAGTACATAATAGAGAAATAAATGGCTTGTGCTCAGACTATGTAAAGAACTTTTTCTACAATCTTTGCTTTTTAGTTGGAGTATTCAAATCATTTACTTTTTGTAATTCTTGTTATGTGTTTGTCTACATCTTTAATTTTCTGTTTGTCTCCTATGTTCTGTTCCTTTTTTGTGCCTGTCTTCAGATTAATTTTTTTTTATGAGCAAGACCAAATTTTTTAGTGAGCCCATTGGGATGAACTTGTAACTTCACATTTATATCTGTAAACCCCAATGAGAGAATTAAAATTTCTAAGTCTTTGGGATGGTAGGATATAGGAGTGCAAAACAAAAGAATTATTTGTTTGTGGAAAACAGAAATATTCCATAGAGGGTAAATTGTTTCCTAACTTCATTAGTGAAAAACAAAAGTCAAATTAGCTTAACATTTTTAGTTTAATTATATTTAAATTATAAAGTTAGAGCTAACAGTGAAGATGTAGGCTTCTACCTTTCTTAATTATTTTTTGAGAATTATGTACTTATCTAGTCTTCAATTTGTAGATATAAGGAGACAGACTAAGTTCATCTTATCACATTTGTGACAACGTGAGTTTTAAAAAAAGAAATTAACTTTGAATTAAATGCCTAGGCTCTTTTATTTGTGTTTTAAGATGCTTTTGTTCTCTTTTTCTACTATAGCTTGAAATTTTGACAAACTTAGCAAATGAAGCCAACATATCAACTCTTTTACGAGAATTTCAGGTTTGTATACAATGCTAATTATAAAATAACATCTAAAACATGTTTGCTCTTACAGATACCTTTCTCAATCTTGTAATTGTATAATAAAATAGTGATTTGGGACAAGATTAACAACTATGAAATTGATACATTTTCAAGAATAAATATAATTTTATTTAAAAGAATGGCATTTTATTCCCTTTGATATTCATAAAATTTGAAAGATATTAGCTTATAACTGTTCAAAATTTTGTTTCTGGTTAGGATTCTATCTGTTTATACTATCATCGTCAATAGGCCTTTCTTTACTCTCCATGCATGAAATTTTGATTGTTCCTATTTGGTTGACTTGACTTGTAAAGAAACTCCTCATAGCTCATGTGGAGCTCAAAAATCTTTTGGTTTATACTTGTTCTATCATGATTTTTTAAATTGTTTTCACTTTGATTTTTTTTGTTGCATTTTAAAACTATTTGTGCTGATGGATGAGTGCTTCCTAAGAGTATTTCTCCAAAAAGCATTATTCAGTAATTATTTCATGGACACTATACCCTTAGTGATAGAAGAGTCAGGTCAGAAACCTTAGCAATGGAACACAGCAATAGAAAGCCTTATATAGTTATCATGAGTTTTACATCCCATCAGCAGTTTCTTCACAATAATAAACCAAATACTACCCACTAACAAGAGTTTTTAAAAAATCAAACCTCAACTTTTATATATTTAACTTATTTTGTTGCCATAACCTATCCTTAAGACTATATTAAACTTTTTTTAAAAAAATATGCTCACTATATTTATTTATAGCCAAGTAATTTTATACTGTTTTCAGGAGTAGTCAAATTTTTTGAGATATCCATCAGTGTTCCAAACTGGATTACTCTACTTTTTGTTCTGTATATGTTTTCTAGAAAAATTCCCAATAAAATTGGGATGTATTACAGACTCACTCATATTCATATGCCAGAAAATATTTCAATTTCTTGTCCAGTACTCTTATAGCCATAGGTCATTGCTTGAATTTGACTCTTTTTATCATCCTTAGTGTAAGTTTATTACATTTATTTTACTTTTAATGTTTCTTTTTGATTATACATACCATTATGATTCATTCTGACCTAATTTAAAATGCATGGAATATAATGTACTAATTCAGTTCCCAGTATTTTCCCTTTCCCACCTCTCTTCCCTCTCCCATCCCTTTCCCTCTATTCTACTGATCTTTTTTCTGTTTATTTTTATTTTTTTTTTAATTTTTAATTTTTTAAAATTAGTGTCTTGTGTCATAATTACAATTTTACTGATTTTTATGTTTTGACCTTTTTTGATTTTATCAAGACCTTTTCCTCTTGCTCTTTGTATCTCTTTGGGTATCCTTTCATTTTCCTTTGTCAAATCTGTTGGGATTGTGGTAAGAGAGTCTTGGTTATCTTAGTTTTACAGCGTTGATCTATTTTAGAATGTTGTTGATCCAGTTATCTCATTTACTATCAGGATAAAATTGGGATGTTTATTGCAATCCATTTCCAGTCGAACTTTTAAATATATTATTTCTTCAACTTCATATATTCACTTTTGTTTATAGGTGTGTGTGTGTGTGTGTGTGTGTGTGTGTGTGTGTGTGTGTGTGTGTTTTACTGGGAATTGAATCCAGGGCCTCATACAATGCTAGGCAAGCACTCTATCACTGAGCTGTGTTCCCAGCCTTTACATATTCATTTGTATTGCTGTCTAAATTTTAGTACCTTATTTCTCTGTTCATGTATCATGTTCTTGGTTATGTACAATTTGCTTTTAATAACTTTGTGAGTAAAATAGGGATTTTTTTTCTAAAGACTCAAATATATTTTTATGAGATTTTAGTAATCTGGGAAATATTTTTAAAAATACAACTGGTCTTCATGGAACTAAGATTTAATTACTTTATTTCTTTAACATTTAATCACTTTCTTGGTACCATTTCACTAAATTATATATTTTTACAATATTCTTAGATTTTCTCCTCTATTTGTCATTCAGATACTGTTTTAAGTACATATTCTTTTTTGCATTTTAGATAATCATAGTGTTAATTTTATATTGGTTTCTTCTCATTTGAGGTTGGAAATCTTAGAGATTTAAGTCAAAAAGGGATTTAAAGTTTCATTTATATATAATATATAAAATATAAAGACATATTTTAAAAGTATATCTCATTTCTGTAAATAATAAAACCTTAGTTTTAAATTAGGGAAGTTCTAATCAAAGTGAACTTACATGGGATAGGTTAAACTTTGTAAAAATCTTTTTGGTTCCTATTGCTAAACCATTGATTTCTTTAAATTTTATAAATATACCACTTACAGTATATTTTTAAAGAAAAACTATTTTAAATTTATTGTATTTTACTTTATTTAAAACTGCATATTTACAGTTTGGTTTTTTTGAACACCACTCACTGTAGGTATTGTAGTTTTACAACCATTCTGATACCCTTTGGAAGTAAACTATTAATATTGTATTGGTCCTTTTCTTTTATTTAGCCCCATTTTTAGATATAGTGTTTCTGTAAGAGTCCCCCCTCCCCGCCCCGTAGATCCACAGGTGCTGCTGGTTAAATGAACTGAAACCTCCAAAGAGAGAGTTCTCATCATCTCTTTCAGCCTTGCCCTAAAACTAATTGCTATCTTTGGGTGACTGGTCCCCACTATCTGTTTTGGAGTCTCAAACCATTGTGGCCACAGGTGAATGAGCTTGGTTTGAAAATGTGCCTTTTCTACAGACATATTCTTTAAAGAAAAAAAAAAATTAAGCCATCATTTGGGCATCATGTTGTGCTTTTGAGAAGATTATGTGATCTGGAATTCTTATGCATTGACAAAACTTAATAAAATAGGGTGTTTGGGGTTCACTTGATAGCACCAATGTGTAAAGTAATTGAAATAATATTTTTTAGACCTACGTGAAAAGTCAGGATAAACTATTTGCAGCAGCCACTATTCAGACTATAGGCAGATGTGCAACCAACATCTCGGAAGTCACAGACACCTGCCTCAATGGCCTGGTATGTCTGCTCTCCAACAGGGATGGTAAGTTTAGAGTTTTATTTGATCTTAAATTGCTTTATGGTTTGAATACTATTAATATGATCATCAAGTTGTAACCTTTTATATTTTAGTTTCCTTGTACATCAGTAGTATGGTCACAATAAATATCAATTTTAGTCTTGAAATGCACATTCTATTTTTAAAATAAACTAGATAATTCACAAACATTATTTGTCTTGCCCTTACTAATAAAATTTAATTCATTTTGCCTCTTCATTATTTAATCACCTTCATTGTAACCCTTTCCATAAGGGTTCTATTTTACTGCTTTTTAATGACACTTAAGTTATGCATAATATTGGTTCACCTGCAGAGGGTGCTAAAAGCAGGCAAATGACTTCACAACATGGAGAAGTGGCTAGATGAAAAAATATATCAACTGCATACCTTCTGCATTTTCCTCCAGAAATTTATCTAATAATTTTTTATTCAAGATTAACTAGGTTTAAAATTTGGATGAATTTGGATCACTTGATGTTTTTAAGCCAAATAGTATATAAGAATTCTAAGAAACTAGATGTAATATCTAACAGAATAGGTGACCCGTGGTAAACTGTCAGTTCTTTCTGTGGCTATGACTTTAGAATAAGTGGGGCCATTTAGAGAAAAAAAAGAAAGGTGTTACCTTTTTACCTTTTAAATAATTTATTTAGAAGATTTTCATTATGTTTTTGATTAAAATGAGATTTTTAAAAGAGGAAAAGTATAATTTTCTGTATAAAATCATTGAAATTATTTGTGGAATTTTAAATATAATTGTATCATGTCTAGACACATGCCTATGACATAGCAGCCATGAAGTGAAACAACAAAAATTATTTTTATATTTTATTTGAAAAATAACTTTTCATCACAACAATTCATATGTAGATTATCTTTTCCCACATGGCAGATTTTTTTAGGAAACTAATGTATTTCTCATGAAAAGAAATCAAAACAATATTTATTCCCAAGTAACAATAATTTTTGTTGTAAACATATAATTACCCATTTGTGCCTATAAACTTAAGATATTATACAATAGAGCATTTTACTAGACATAGTATTAAAACTCTAAAGTGCCAATGAAGATTGTCAAGGAGATAAATTTTATTTTTGTTTCCTTTATCTTTAATAATGACTTCTCATGACCAAATAAAATCCACTCCTTGGGAAAATAATTCTAAGACATTTATTTAAGATTTTGAACCAAGCTTGGTTTACTAGGTTAAATGCTCTTTTATAATTTAGTTGCACATAAAAAGTATCAGAAATTAGTTTGGACACTGATACTTCTTTCTATATTAATAGTTTCTCAGTTTTACTTTTTGATCTTTTCTTCCAGTGTGACATTTTCAAGTTGTTTCTGCTTCAACATAATATTAATGTTTCCAAAAATATTTTTTACTTTTATTTAAAAGATAAATATTCTACTCCTATAGCATTTTTACAGAAAGATACTATCATAATTTGATAATGGCGAACTAATATCATCTATAATCACTTTCAAAATGTAGGCGGATATATGAATTTAAATTCTGATATTTTAATATTTAGGCTTTCATTTTTGGCAAATCAGAATTCTCTTTATAGCCATGAGTTTTTGCTGTTGTTCAATTTTTTTTAATAGTTCAAATATTAACAGACTTTAATTGAATTGTCCAGGTTCTGGTTGCATACTTATTATTAGCCCAAAACACCTGATTTAACTATCTTTTTATCATATGTACTATACTTGTTGTGGTACAGGTGGTCTTCAACTTATGACAGGGTTGTGTCCCGATAAACCCATCATAAACTGAATTTATCAGGTCAAAAATTCATTTAATATACCTAACCTGTCACACATCCTTGCTTAGCTACACAGCACACTGCAGATTATAGGTTGTTTTCCCTGATGATTGCATGGCTCTCCAGAAGCTGTGCTTACTGCTGCCACTGCCCAGCATCTCCAGTGGGTATCATGCCTCATATTGCTCTCATTAGCTCTGGAAAAGATCCAAAATAAAAATATGAAGTATGGTATCTAACGAATCTGTCAATTTTCCACCACAGTAAAGTTGAAAATTCATAAGTAAGGGACCAACTGTAGTTTGGAAATCTGATTCAGTAAAAGTGAGAATTAAAATAAATAAGGTAAATATTTACATTAAAATCAGTAATATAAAAGAAAATAATATTTAAAAAAATCTTAAGTGACCTCTCCTGACAACAGAGCTCTTTCCCCTTCTTATCAAAAAATCTAGTTTTAGGAACAAATTCCATGAATAAAGCTTCAGTTTCTTTAAAATTTGTAAGATCTTCTGGGGTTCTAAAAATCTTTGATTCTTTTGTTTTATGAAATTAATACCTCATTATCTCTTCATATAAAGTATATCTAAGTCTCAGGAATAGCATTTAGACTCTCTTGTTTTTACAAATATTTAACATATTCTACTTGGACCTGTAGTTATTCCCTATCCCCACTATTGTTGACTTCTACCTTCTTGGCATGGGAAGAATCTTCTAAGCAGACTTGAAGCATGCTCTAAGATGGTGTATTACCATTCTTTAAGATTAATTTAATAAACAAATTTCTTACAAAACTTATAGTGGGAGAAATTTATGTTCTTTAGGCTTAGAATAAGCCTAAGATAATTTATTTTAGGTACATGTTAACAAAATTTGCTTGTCTGAATAACCCTATTGCCACCTACTCTAAACTAAAAGATTGGGGTAGAAGACTACTTTTAAAATTTGTTAAGATTTTTTTTTAATAATTCAATAAGTATTTGCTGAGGATTTAAATCAGTTGATGTGTTTAATAAATGTTAAATAGATTCATGTAGCTTATAAAAAGTTCTTGCCTTTATGGAGCTCACAGTCTAGTAGAAGGAGACAGTAATATAAAATAAATATACTGTCGTCTTCCCATATACTGCCACTTACTCTGCTGCCAGCTATTTATGTGTATAACTGGACTACCTGTGTTTGAAAGTTAATGCTCTCATGA
Organism: Xerus rutilus; assembly: GCA_028644305.1. Taxonomy (NCBI): domain Eukaryota; kingdom Metazoa; phylum Chordata; class Mammalia; order Rodentia; family Sciuridae; genus Xerus; species Xerus rutilus. The sequence continues at coordinate 55,192,144 of CM053405.1, read as the reverse complement.
GTAATTACTCAGTCTGTTTGTGCTCTAGATCACTTATTTGTAAAATGGGGATAATAGTAGGCTATACTTTTTAGAATTGTTGAGGACAAAGAGAAAACTAGAAAATGTTCAGAATGTAGGATTATTTTAGCTTCTGGTAGAGTAACAGCATAGTGCTGAGGTCTTTGGAAACCAGTAGGGAATGTAAAGGAAAAGTAGGTGGAACAGGAATTAACTGCAGTGAAAGAGAAGGACCTGTTGTAGACAGAATAATACCCCTCACCCCCCGCCCCCAGCACTCAAAAATTTTGTTTTTCTGCAAGTTCTAATGCCTGGACCTGTGGCTGTGTTACCTTATATGACAAAAGGGACTTTGTAGATGTACTGAAGGTCAGGTAGCACCTGCTTATAGTAACACAGAACATTATTAGAAGTAGAATGGTACTCCTGGTTCCAAGTTTGACTTCTGGACAAAGTCATATAATTCCAGTGCATTTCTTTTTATTCTTCTTTAAAATGATAATAAGGTAGCTGCCATGTATTACAATAAGAAGAAAATGAAATACAACAATGTTTTGTAAGCTAAAGTGTTAATATGAGTTAAAAATTATTTAATATTCATTAATTTTTATTCCAATGCAGTAAGAGGTATGCAGTTTGAAATACATGTGTTTAATAATACATAATGATAATGAATTTCATTTGTATTCTTAAAAGAAGCTAGATAAGAAAACAAATCTCAGAAAAAAGTAACAGGACACAAATCATGGTATTTCACATGCAATTAAAAGAAACCTTTGTGGTGTGTGTCAGGGGAATTTTTTAAATCTATGTAACTATTAACTGTCAAAATTATAAGTAAAGGCAGTGTTGGGTTACCTCTTTGGTGTCAGTGGCTTTAATAATAGTTTTCGTAAAATTCATTCTCCAAGGTCAGGTGTTCAGGATAGTTATATTACATTTCTCTACTGGTGCCACCAAAAAGTAACTGGATCCAGGATTAGCCACTTTAGTGTGATAACTCAATCCCCAAATCCCTATTTGAGGATCTGCTTCTTTGCCACTGCTAGTAGCAATTAATTGTATTAGTTAGATGCTGACAAGAAACAGCACATTTTCAAGGGGTGATTAAAGAGAAGTTACTGAAGGATTGTTTATAAGATGTAAGCAGGATTATGGGAAACCCACAAGGTATTGTGTAACACTCTTGGGCTAATGGATAGCAGTAGTGGGAAGCCCTTGCGACACAGGATTAAAGAGAAGGGGTGTGGGAGCAGAGCCAGCTCCCAGATCTCATAGGAGAAATCTACTCACAAGAATGGAGACTTTCAGTGGAAGAATGCAGGTGCTGCTAGTGATGTCAGCAGGGAGAGGATTCCTAATCATAAATGCTCTGCCTGTGCTCCCCTCCTGTTATGCTTGCTATTGTCTACACACAGCTATAAGCCAGGGACATTGGAGTCTGCTTGATGGCATCTACAGGTCAGTCTCTGAAGGCATAGAATTAGGGAGAGATAGGCAGAGTGGGTTTACCAAACAAATGGAGACAGTCCAGCTCACAATTCCACCCTTTCTGGCTCTCTGTTCTAGCATGAAGTCCATACTGGTTCTACAGTAACATCTTTCCTACTACAATTAATTTTATTGCCCACTTTCCTGGGCAGTTGTTAATGAAAACAATTTTAATTACTGATTTCTATAGAATGGAGAAAATATTATTTAGAGTGTAGGTATTCGATGGTGACTAATATTTAGTGGGAATCAAAATACAGTATTTACAAGTTCTGGTGAAAAGCCAAAGACATTGTACAATATGGTGAACAGCATAATCCAACCTCAACTGCTTTCCTGACAGAGAAGCAAAGATGCAAAAAGGGTAACAGAAGCTAGGAGATAGCAACAGAAGTTAAAGATTAAAGTTAAGTCATTATCTTAAGCCATATTTTACCCAAAAACTCTGAGTGTACATTCGTGGTTGTATTTTTCACCTAGTCTTTTAAGACATGCAGAATGTTTTGCTAATTTTATGTTTCATCAAGCATATTGCATTTAAATTGAATTACACATATTTAATATGAATAATCTCTGTCTCTTTCAGAAATAGTTGTTGCTGAAAGTGTAGTTGTTATAAAGAAATTATTGCAAATGCAACCTGCACAACATGGAGAAATTATTAAACATATGGCCAAACTCTTGGACAGTATCACTGTGAGTATTCATTAAGAAGTGTTTGCTGAGTTCTAGTGAATTTTACTCAGTAAACTATATTGTGTTAAAACTATATTCTCCAGTGTAGTGGTAAAGAGCTGAAGTGTCTGGGTTCAAATTCTGGTTCTAAAGTTTCATACTGTGTAGGAGGGAATTACAGATCAGAAAAGGGGAAAGGATGGAATGAACCCTGCAGTGTTGGGTTGGAATTGAAGAGAGCAGTATGACCTTCATGGCTTTTTCTAGAGAGATAGCTAAAGCTTATGTAAGTGTATATGTGCGTATATTTGTTGGTCTAAACTTGTGTCATGTGAATATAAACACACATTTATTTCCTAGTGCTGTCCTTTATGCAGGCGTGAAAGCAATGCCCCAGCACCAGTGAGCACACTTTGTGCCCAGATCTTTCTTGTTTTGTTTTATTACTGAGTTCTAATTTTATACCATAAAATTTAACATTTGAAGTGTATAATACAGTGGGCTTTGGTATATTCATAAGGTTGTACAGTTATCACCACTAAATAATTACAGTGCATTTTTATCATCCCTACAGAAAAAATTTCCATTTCCAAAATTACCGAATCTCCCTTCACTCTATCTTCTGGCCACCACTAATCTTTCTGTCTGTATGGATTTTCCTATTCTGGATATTTCATATAAATGGAGTCATATAGTATGTGGCCTTTTGTTTCTGGCTTCTTTCACTTAGCATGTTGTTTTAAGGTTCATGCGTGTTGTAAGATGTAGTACTTCATTTCTTTTCATGGTAGATTTTAGTTTTTAAGTACCATTCTGTACTTAAAGGAACCAGGAGTTCTTAAAGAAATGACTAATTTGAAAGCTAGGAAAAAGAGCAAAGTGAACTTGGAACATTTCATTGGACCAACAACAGCCACCAAAGGAAAAAAGTGTTCACAGAATAGAGACATATCAAAAGGATATAATAGCCAGCTTGGAGGGGCATGGGGCTCCCACTGGCCAATTTCACAACAAAAAATTATAGTAAAGAATTATAACCTATAGAATAGGTAAGACTATAAGTCTATATTGGAATAAATGAAAGGATGAATTAGTGAATAAATGAATAAATGAATGAGTAGAGGAGAAATGGAAGGAAGCTCTTTTTGAAAATTACAGAATAACTAATAAATATAGAAGGAATGATGGAATTAGAATTATCACCATCTGCCAACCATCACAATTGATTCAGACAGTAATTATCAACAAATACTAAAAACTAGCAGGTGAAAATTTGAGGAATAACAGGATATTTGCACTATCTCAAGGTTTATCCCTCATAAACTACTTCTTAGTTACAAAGGTTAAATAGTGACTTAACAATGGAGAAACCTGGCAGGCATTATCTTAACCAAATGAACATAGTTAACATTGTTAGTATTGGGAACATCTATGTTTTGATACCATAACACTGAAAAGAACCCAGCATCAAGTGCCCTTGCATTCCTGCTAAAAGTGAATGATGTGAATCTAATCATTGGGAAACATGAGACAAATCCATGCTGAGGATATTCTATAGCATAACTGGATTATACTTGTTAAAAAATGTCAATGTTATGCCGGGCGCGGTGGCTCACGCCTGTAATCCCAGCACTTAGGGAGGCTGAGACAGGAGGATCGCCAGTTCAAAGCCAGCCTCAGCATCGGCGAGGCACTAAGCAACTCAGTGAGACTCTGTCTCTACATAAAACACAAAATAGGGCTGGGGATGTGGCTCAGTGGTCGAGTGCCCCTGAGTTCAGTCCCTGGTGCAAAAAAAAAAAAAAAAAAAGTCAATGTTATGAGATGCAGAGAAAATCTCAGTATTTCAGATTGAAAGAGACTAAAAAGGACATGACAGTACTATGCAACATAAAATTTTGGGTTTTCTATTGTAGGAGCAACTCAGAACCTCTGTAAAATCTACAGATTAGACAGTAGTATTGATTTAGTGTTTAATTTACCAATTTTAAAACTATTTTAAAACTATTTTGCTGTGGTTATATAAGCATTTTATTATTTTAGGATGTTTATATGGAAGTATTTTGATTATAACAAGAAATTATACCCCATGCTGTAGCTTTTATCAATCAAGAAAACAAGATATATGTGTATATGTGAAGAGATAAATAACACAGTAAAATGTTCACATTTGGGACATCTGGGTGGAGGGCATCCAGAAATTCTTTTTACTCTTCTTACAGCTTTTCTATAAATCTGAAATTATATAAAGAAATTCAATTAAAAGTATATTAATCCTGGCCCTGCTTTTAGCTCTATATCCTCACATGACAGCTTTAATACCTTACTTTTCCCATCTATAAAATGGGTAATAGTAAAAAACAAACAAAAAAATCCTAAGTTATAGTATTGTAAGTATTACATTAATTATTACAGATAATGCACTTAAAACAGTACCTGGCACACAGTGGTGCTGCGTGTTTGCTGTTATCTATTTCATGTTCTTCTTTCCTCCAGAACTGACACTTTGAGGAAATTATCTGAAAAGAATTTCATTTCCTTGCCTCAGACTCATTCCTCAACCCATCACAGTCTGATTTTGACTCCCCAGAACTACACTAATTCTGTTTTTTCCAAGGCTACTGTCGCCTCCTTATTAAATCTATTAATTTTATTCCATTTATTCCTTGATCTTCTGTTAGTATTTCACTAACAGAAATGCTAGTCACTTCTTCCCTTGTAAAATATTCTGTCTTTGTGGGTTCTGTTATTACACACACTGCTGGTTTTTCTTCTAACTCTTGATCCATTTTCTTCTCCATTGTATTTGCCTTTTGCTATGCCTGATACTTGAGTGTTGGCTTGTTGTGCCGACTCATGTTCTCTTATGAATAGTATTGTGGTTTGCAAGAGAATATATTATTTCCTTCTTTGAAGAGGGACAATCTGTACTCTCCATCTCTTCAGGTGGATAATTGTGTAGTGAAAGGTAGTGGATTGCAAGGTTAAGAGCCTGCCATTTCTAACCAATTTTAAATATACCTAGTGGCAAATTTTTCCCCCTCAGGGATTTTTAAAGCTTGCAGTGCAGTTGTGCATGTACCTTAAAGCTAACAATAGTGAGACTCACATCACTTGCTTAGCTTCTGAGCTTCTACCACTTCTTGCCAGTTAGTTATTTTGTTTTCGTAGCTACTCTTACTGTTGATTCTAATGACCACAGCCAGAACTTCTCATAATGATTGTGTTGTGTAGGGTATAAGAGAGTGGATTTGAAAAGCAGATGACTTGGGTTCAAATTCCAACCTAAAAAATCTGACTCTTGGGGAAACAGCAGGGGTAGCACAATGCAGCAGGTGAATAGGGGACAGAGGAGCAGTCCTTCATTTGTGTAAGTGAAGTCCATTGAGATGAAATTATCCACCTCCATGATACACATGATAAATCTGAGGCCAGAACCAGTCTTAGCTTGCTAGCTGACCTTCCTCCTAGTTTTCTGTACTCACTTTGTCTCTACTCAGTGATGCAGTATGATTTCTGGATTCAAACTTGAGTTCCAATTTTGATTCTGGACACTAACAAGCAATGAAATCTGGACAAGCTTTTTAACCCCTTTGTTTCTCAGGTTTCTTTTGTATATCATGTGGGAATAATGGTAGAGCTAATTTAATAGGACTTTTTTCAGTGATGGACTAAGAAATTACATGAAGTCCTCAAAAACAGTGCCTGGAAAGTTGTAAGGTCTCAGTAAATGTTAGCTATGTAATTTTTAAAAGAAGAAAATGTAGCCAGGCGCGGTGGTGCATGCCTGTAATCCCACTGGCTCGGGAGGCTGAGATATGAGGATCGCGAATTCGAAGCCAGCCTCAGCAGAAAGTAAGGCGCTAAGCAACTCAATGAGACCTTGTCTCTAAATAAAATACAAAATAAGGCTGGGGCATGTGGCTCAGGGGTGAAGCACCCCTGAGTTCAATCCTCAGTACCAAAAAAAAAAGAAGAGGAAAATGTAAATTTTTATCATATTGAAGATTTTGATTCCATGGCTCTTTAAGTACATAGCATAGTTGAAAATTGAGAATTAAAGTTTAAATTTACTCTACTTTTGGAATTCATTCAAATTGAATAGATTTATGCCTATAGTTACCTATATGTGTTCTGATTGTGAATATTTTATCCATTGGTGTGTCCTTCATTTGTAGTAAATACTACTTTTGATGTTAAAGCTTGTCTAGAATATAAAGCATACTACCCAAGGATTGCTCTAACAGGATTTCACGTAATGTTTAATGGGACAGATGGGGACTTTGTGTCATAAAAGAACAATTGGGAGATGTATCTATAAGGACTATCAATTAATATTAAAGTAGCACTTTATATATTCCTTGCCCAGGTGCCTCGCTGGACTCCTGCCATTTTATAAGTTATCCTCCCTTGCCCTTCCAACTTAATGTAACTCAGGCTTAAGTTTTAATGTATGCTGAGTCCAGATACAGAATATTGCATCTGATTTGCTGTTGGTGTGCAGTTTGTTTAAATGTCTACTGATTCTGCCTTTGACAAATTTAAATAAATAAAATAGATGCTTTTGCAGGATTTAGATGGTTGCACTGTGCAGTGAGCTGCTTTGAAACACAATAGTTTTAAAATTGATCTGCTTACAGAGTGATCTATAAAATATTTCTAGATGTCTTTCTGTAGCTGCTGTGGTAGACAAGGAATCTCTGCCATCTCGCCCCAGGCAAATTAATGGGTTAAAATGGCAGTGGAAACTGCCTTCTAGTAGAAGATTTGAAAAGTGCACTTAACCACTTGCTAAGGGCATTTAGAATAAAGAAGCAGGCTAAGTCATTTATAATCCAGTTTGTCTTTGAGAATACTGGAAAGCAGAGGTTCATAATAAAAGTATTATATCATATATGATTAGTGTGTACATGTATTCATGCCTCTGTGTGTGTTTCTTAGCTTGGTTTTAGTTCAGTTTTCTATTTATTCTGTGATTGTTTTAAATTGATCTGCTTACAGAGTGATCTGTGAAATATTTCTAGATATCTTTCTGTAACTGCTGTTAACAATCATGGAAAATAAAGAGTGAATAATTTTCTAATTTGTACGGTTTTTTTTTAATAGCTCTAAATCTTTTACAGTAGTGGGCACAGATTCATAGTGTCAGTGGTGTACAAATGAGAGTCTTGTTGACTTGATTTAGAGAGAGGGAGGGCTGGAATCTGAAAATCTTAGGATTTTAGTTCTAGCAAAATGCACAAAAATACTGGTTTTTTCAGTTTCCTAAACTTTTAATAAAATGCCATTACCAAGAGTTTGGCATAAATATACTTGCATTGATTTTTAAATTTTTTGTAGCATAATTTTCTCTTACAAGTTTTAAAAATGTTTACTACATGGGATTTTTATTATCTTAGTTCTTAGAAAATTTTAAATATTATCCCCTCTACACCACTATCCCCACAAGATTTTCATTGTGGGCATTAAAATATAATTTTTTAAAAAATAGAAATTTTAAATGTATGCATGATGAATGCTTAGAGTATTGAATGTTGTTATTTTAATTTTGGTATATTTTTGAATATGAACAAAATCTTTTAAAACCTTACTTCATTTTAGATTGTCTTTTTAATTGCAGAAAAAAGAATTATAAGTGTCTTACCAGAAGACAATTGCTTCAAATGGGGAAATAGATTGTGATGTCATAGAATTCTAGTTTTTATCCTAGTAATATATAATAAAATATTTAAGAAAAATAAATCTAGCATAGCTGAAATCTGAAGTTGCTCATATATTCTTATTTAGAAGAAGCTTTCATTATTGCAGGCAACCTGAATTGCTCCATACTGGAAAATTTAATGTACCACTCAATTACTATTCTTTAGCCCAATTTAAAATAATAAATTGGGAGTAAGGTCTTAATGCAGTGTAACCTTTGGAACATTAGAAATAACCTCTTCCTTTCCAGAAATCAGTATACAGTAAGGGTATTAGTTTTATCGCACTGCATGAACAGATTTGTAATAGCACTTAGACCTTTTTTATTACATAAGCAGACTGATGTCTTCTATCTTACTAAACTTATTCTAAGTATTAATTTAAAGATGATGCTATTATAATGTTGGGAAACATAGAATATAGGCTTTTTATTTTAAAGTTTTTCTGATGACCTCATTTTGATTCTGGTGAATGATTCAACTTGTGTATTTGTTAATATTTTTACATTATCTCAGGAAGTGGGTATTTTGACAGAATTTGAGATGATAGGTGATAAAATTTTAGCTATGGAAAGGTCCTTATTCTCACTTTTTTCTCTTGCAGTCACACTATGAATAACCGTGAAAACTATTCAGAAATTATTAAGACTTTGAGAAGTTGTAAAAAGACTTCATAAAAAGAGTGTTGTCTTTTCTCATGATGCTACCATTTAATGATAGCCTTCAGCCTTTTCACTTATTATAACAGGCAAATTTTCTATGTGAGGTGAAAATGTTCATAGAAATTAATTTACATACCCTCTCAAATTCCTTTTGGAATTGGGGAAGATACAAATAAGCAAATAGTCATAAAACTAATTCGCATACTCTAAAATGTTGTTCTTAATGGTACTGATGGAAGGCTTCCAATTTGTAGGAAAGCAGTGATTTTTAAGAAAGCAAATTATATTTAAATGTACTGTATTTTAAAAACATAATGCCAAATGCAATGTTGGACAAATTTATTTCTGTTTCTTCTGTTGACCAAATAGTAGAGTTTATGATTTCACAAGCAGACACTGATGATCTACAGTTTGATTTATTTCCAGTACTGTCGATGAATATACCTAGAGGATAGTAACAATTTTGATTTGGACTCATAGTCATAAATGACTATTCCTTTTACAATATTATTTACATGTTCTCAAGATGTGGCTTGTGGACCACCTATCTTAGGAATCATCTGTGATGCTTCTTAATGTGTAGATTCATGAGTTCTACCACAGAAACTTGGCATTTTAGTAAGAACCTTAGATGTTTTTGTGGTATTAGAGAGTTGTTAATCTAAAGCAGGGATCAGCAAACCTTTCTATAAATTGTTAGGTAATCAGTATTTTTGGTTTTGAGGCCCTTATAAACTTCATTGCAATGACTCACTTCTAGTGTTATAGCACAAAAGCAGTGATGAACAATATAGAAGCATTTGCATGGTCAGTCAGATTTGGTCCAAGCATTTTCCAGCCTCTGGTAGAATCTAGATTCCATATCAATGGTTTTTGCTGTGTGAATTCTTTCTAAGGCCTTCTCTTTGAAATCTGTTTTAATTAGATTACCTTAGTGCTTTTTTTTTTTTTTTTTTTGGTACTGGGGATTGAACTCAGGGGTACTCGACCACTGAGCCACATCCCCAGCCCTATTTTGTGTTTTATGTAGAGACAGGGTCTCACTGAGTTGCTTAGTGCCTCGCTGTTGCTGAGGCTGGCTTTGAATTTGCAATTGTCCTGTCTCAGCCTCCCTAAGTGCTGGGATTATAGGCTTGAGCCACCGCGCCCGGCTACTTAGTGCTTATTTTTTGATAACTAAAGAAGATGTATAAATTTTAAGAGCACTTCCTGGATATACATTTAATGAATGAATAGATGTAAATCCTTTATAATATTTAAAATCTTTCCTATACCAATATTGAGAGTGAAAATCTTATTTCTTAAAATCTGTTTCTTGCTGGGCATGGTGGAGCACGACTATAATCCCAGCACTTTGGGAGGCTGAGACAGGAGAATTGTGAGTTCAAAGCCAGTCTCAGCAATGGTGAGGTGCTAAGCAACTAGTGAGACCCTGTCTAAATAAAACACCAAAAATGGGCCTGAGGATGGGGCTCAGTTGTTGAGTACTCCTGAGTTCAATCCTCGGTACCAAAAAAAAAAATCTGTTTCTTATAATCTGTTTCTGTTAGGTTCCTGTGGCTAGAGCAAGTATTCTTTGGCTAATTGGAGAAAACTGTGAGCGAGTTCCAAAAATTGCCCCTGATGTTTTGAGGAAGATGGCTAAAAGCTTCACTGGTGAAGATGATCTGGTAAAACTGCAGATTTTAAATCTGGGAGCAAAACTTTATTTAACCAACTCCAAACAGGTAAGTGGTTAATCTTTAATCAATCTATCTGATAAGCATTTTCCTCTTTACTCTGATCAAGTAATTAAGGTCTGTTCATGCCTTAGCCCACATTAAACAATTACTAGGCCCTGTTTGAGGTTTGATGCTAGATAATAATAAGAAAAAAAAAAGAAAGAAAGAAAGAAAAAGAAAAAATATTCTACTCTAGTAGAGGAGAAAAACATTTAAAATGGAATAGTATGTAGTATGTGTTCTATAGAAGTATTGAGATACAGTGAAACTTCCGAGGTGTTATTAAAGATCTGATGTAGGAGGAGAAAGTTTAGATAAACTTTCATAAAAGATAAGATTCTTGACTAAGAGCTTGTAGGGAATGCTTTACTGTATGGAATAAGGAAAGAGAAATGCAGAGGGTCAGAGCCATAGATAGGTTGAGGTTTTTAGGAAACTTTAAGGTGAGTCTGGAAAGGTAAGTGCCATGTACTGAATGTTTGTGTGCCACCCCTCACCCCCATTAATATGTTGATACTTCACCAGTGTGATGATATTAGGGCCTTGGTGGGTAATTATGTCATGAAAGTGGAGCTCTTATGAATGGACTTAGGATTCTTAGAAAAGAGACCCCCTGAGAGGGTCTTCTACCCTGTGAGGACACAATGAGAAGGCACCATCTATAACACAGGCCCTCACCAGGCACCAAATCTACAGATGCCTTGATCTTGGACTTCCTAGCCTCCAGAACCGTGAGAGATGAATTTCTGTTGTTCATGCTCTTCCCGGTCTATGGTATTTTGTTGTAAAAAGGACTAAGACACTGGGCAGTTTAAAAACTTGAAGTGGCTCATATCCTCTGCCAAGTTTAGGGACCTTTTCTATAGGTAAAAGGGAAAACACCTAAAACTTTTCAGTGGTGGAACAATTTTTCAGTTTAGAATATTTATGTAAGTCTACTGAGCAGCCATTGGTTAGAGAAGTAATTTTTTTCCTCTGCATACCAAATGGAAACTGTTCCATCTTTTATCCAGTATCTGAATTGCTATTTTTTGTGGATAGAGGATTTGCTTATCTAATAAGCTTGAAAAAGGATTCTTACACACTCGCAGCTAGGTGTCTTAGTAGGCCTTATGCTCCTGTCTCAATGTTTCCCTTTCTCTCTGTATCTTGCCTTTGTGATTTTTTTTTCTATTTCCTTCACTCTGTTTGACCCCCTGCCTAACACTCTGCCTGTATCTTGTTCTCATGCCCTTCAGTCCTTTATCACTCTGCCTCTTTATTGCAGTCCAGTGCCTCTTTACTCTATTTTATCTCTTTTTGTATTTGCTGTGTGTGTCTGTCTCCTGCCATGTGCCTTCTTTGCTTGCCCATAGGTCATTATTTATTCTCTAGAAAGCTGATGTTTGCCTTTTAGAATTCTTAGGTAATTTCCTCAGATTCATTTCTATAGGGTTAGGGATTTTTTTCCATTCCTAATTTGATTTGAGTTTTATTATTACACTTTGGTTGATTGGTATACAAGATTTATAACCAGTTAATTACAATTATTGGAACATATTTTTTCCATGATTTAAATTTAATCATTCCATTTTAAGTCATCTTTCAAAGAAACTAGGTAATCATTTCCAAATGTCTTACAGATTTCTTCATGCAATGAGTTACTTAAAAAAAAATGAGTGATAGAAAGGAGATCTGTGTTTGCTGTTGAGTTTTGTATTTATTCATACAACAGTGAGTTTCAGGTTAACTCCCAGTGTTCACTAAATCCATGCAGTATGGTACATATGACTTGTACATAGTGTTGGCACCTAGAATGTTGTGATTTTCTCTGTGGTTTGGCTAAGTTTGTGTGTGTGTGTGTGTATGTGTGTGGGAGAGAGGTCATAGCTAATGAATTATTATCAAATAAAAGCAATATAAAATAGTATGTTAATCTATACTGAAAAAAAAACTAAAGGTTCTGCCATTGACCCTTTTCTTCATAGCTGCAAACAACCAATAAGGCCATGTAGTACTCCTTATTTAGAAATTATAGAGTGTATTCAGTGTCTTTTTTTTTTTCCTTCAGTGAGTTGGAAGAAATGTAGTTGACACTCAGATTTTTTTTCTTGAACTGTATTATTAATGGGAGTTTTGAAGCTCAGCTTCTGAAGTGTTGTATATTTTAGAATAATACCTCTAGATAACCACAATAGGCTTTACCACCCAGAGGTGAAATGCAGTGATTTTTAAAGTATCTTAAGTTCTCACATAACTTGTTGTTTTTAAATGATTAAATTTAAAAGTAGATGAATGAAGTGTCCTCTAATATTTCTAATTTCTCAAGAAAATGAGGTTGAGAAAATTAATCAGTGAATATTATCATTAAAGAATGGTTTTAAGCACCATCAACTTGATAGCATTTTTTATTTGCATGTGTCATTATCCATTGGATATGAGACAAACTAAAATGACAACGCACCAAAATGTAAAAAAAAAAAAATTGCTTTCTTATTTATTTTAGCCATCTTTAAAACTGAATTAGGGAATCCAGGCTAGGGTTCAGAGGCTGCTTTGTCTTCAAATATTGATACTTATTTGTAGACTTGATTTCTTAGGGTCTAGATATCTCAGTGAACATCTGTAGAATTTTCATTGGATTATATAGTTGTAGAGAATGTCTTAGTTGATTTTTATAAAATTGAGCACATTATATGTATTTGCTTAAAGAATAATTAAATAATAAACTTTAAAATGTTTTTACCCAATATTAAAATGAATTTTAAAATAAGTCAACCGTCTGCTTTCAGTAAGGCTAAGTAAACTCATATTAGGCTGATCCTACCATAGATAACAACAACAACCAAAAAAAACCCTCTGGAAAAAATATAAATCAAAACGAACAAACAAACACAACAGCCTGAAAATACAGAAGAGTAAAGAAAAGCAAAAACAATAAGATACTGAAGGGAAATTAATTCTTGGAAGAAGTGGTTGGCATAGTGTGATTTTTCCTGTTTTTATGGCATTTATCCAAAGGATAGACTGAAGTTAGCACTATCTACAAAGATTAAAACTCCAAAAGGAAACCTATAGTCCTTGTGCTGTGAAGAAGTAAAGGACAGGATTTCAAGAAAACGCACTGGAAAGTTAAGGAAAAATTCTAGAAAGAAGATAATCACAGTGGAGGAGCCTCAAGATCTGTGATTAACCCTGCCCAGGTTTCTGACAACTGAACCACACCTGTGCAGGGCGGATTCAGAGCAGCACAATGAAGACTAAAAGAATGGACCAGAAATTCAAAACAGTTTGTACCTTGTACACTGCCAACCTAATCCCTGCTAAAACAAACAAAAACCCAACACTAATCCAAAGAGTTATAATAATTTTTAGGGTCTCTACAATATAACGTATGTCCAAGATACAGTCTAAAATTACTCAACACAGGAACCATTGGAATGGGAAGTTATTATTTAATGGGTAGTGTTACAGTTTAGGATGGTGAAAAAGTTCTAGAGATGGATGTTGGTAATAGTTTCACAATGCTATAAATGTTCTTAGTGCCACTGAACTGTATACTTAAAAATGATTGAAGTGGTAAATTTTATACTGTTTAACCACAATAAAAAAAAATATATGACCAGGAAAGTATGATCAATTTTCAAAGAAAAATAAAATGGAAGCCAAACCTGTTGTGACCTAGACATTGGAATTTACCTAACATTTTGAAACAACTATTAAAAATCGTGACTATTGAAATAAATGAAAATGCACTCACAATGGATGACATGATAAGAAATCTCATGAAATAGAAACTGTAAAAGAATCTAATGGAAATTCTGTACCTTGTCTATTTTGAGTAGTATATATTCTCTAATATTTAATATTTTTTTCTTTTGGTATAGGGTTATAAAACTGCTTTAAGAATTTTTTTGCTTTTTGCTTTTTTTTTAAATGTGTTACATAAGTATTTAAACTTTTTTAGGTCAACTTCTGTATGCTGAACTTTTCTAATTCTGGGTCTTATCAGGTGGATATTGCATTTGGAAAGCATTTTTTAATTAACTGTGTGTGATGACTTTCCATAGAACTATTTGGTGTCAATTATGCAAGGCAAGTAGCAATGAAGAGTATAGGCTCTAAAGTCAGATGATCTAGCTCCAGACTCTGCTGTGCTGCTCATAAGCCACATATTTTGGATAAATTAGATAACCTATCTATGACTTTGTTTCCTTATCTGTAAAGTGGGAATTTGAGCAATATAGTTAATGTTATCATATTGTAACACATGTTTCTAAAAATCATCTTGCTGTACAAAATCACACAATAAAAAACATAGGAATTATTGGAAAAATGTAGCTAGAATCACAACACTCAAAAACTTCATTGGTGATATTTTCTTAAAAAGTACCTACTAAAGAGTACAATTTAGCCAGGCGCGGTGGTGCATGCCTGTAATCCCAGCACTTTGGGAGGCTGAGACAGGAGAATTGGGAATTCAAAGCCAGCCTCAGCAATGGTGAGGCACTAGGCAACTCAATGAGACCCTGTATCTACATAAAACAAAAAATAGGGCTGGGATATGGCTCAGTGGCGAGTACCCCTGAATTCAATTCCCGGTACGAAAGAACAAAACAACAATAACAACAACAACAAAAAACAATTTTACACATATTATTGACTACGAAATATATAAAAACTATTGTGAATACAGTTCTTTTTCTTGAAAAAGCATTAGAAATAAATATTCATCTGAGGTTTCACATGGAAGTGGTGTTGGTAGAGTTGTACTTGGAGGTAAGTGACAGAAGGAGGTCAATCTGAAATTGGATGGGAAGTCATACCACCAAATGTGGTATGGCCCATAACACACACAGATGTAAACATCTGAATTGATATGTGAGTTGTGTGTGTTTCGTGTATTCCTAGGCAGCCCAGTTCAACTGGGTGCATTTTTCTGCCTTCGCCTAGTGTTTCTTGCAGAAGAAATCACACACAGAATTCACGTTATGATCAAATTGCTCTGTAATACATCAACTCAGTTGGAACAGATGCACATTTTCAAAACAAGCATTAGAGCAGAACTGACTGTACCTACCTCACAAAGTTGTTATGAGGATCAAATGAGACAGCCCATGTAAAATGCTTAGATTTCCTGACACAGAATAGTGTTTAGTTCATGTTAGTTACCCTGCTATTTTTGAACTCTGGTTTACACTGTTAACCAAGTGCTAGATTTTTCTTAGGGAAAATCATTATTTACAGTAAAAGAACTAGTCTAGTTGCTGAAAATCTCCCTATATCTTTTTTTTTTTTTAAAGAACACTTTATTTGGCCTTATCCTATTGAGAAAAGAATGCTGAAACTCCTCTTTTTTGATTGTCCATGGAAGAAAAAAAAGCATTAGAAATAAATATCAAGAATAGAAAACACTGTTAAAATATGCTGGAGTAATGTCACTGTTGTATAGGAGAAAAAGGTAAAGGGCTTTCAAACTGGTTGCAGTTGCTCAAATCTAGAGCTCTTGAGACAAAATGTGAAGTTTTAGTATGACTTCATTGAAATAGTCTATTCAAGTTTTAGGCAGAAAGCTAGGATTTTATTAAACTTATTAATAGCAATTATGTTGATGAATAAAGGATACTTTTTTAAAAATTTTAATAGTGTGCTATCTTTTAAATGTAATAAGTAACATAAGTTAATGTTTTTCTTAGCTCATGCTTTTATTTTTTTATTTTTTAAAATTTTTTTTTTAGTTGTAGATGGACACAATGTCTTTATTTTATTGCTTTGTATGTGGTGCTGTATGAGGATCGAACCCAGGGCCTTATGCATGCGAGGCAAGCACTCTACCACTGACGTACAATCCCAGCCCCTATGCTTTTATTTTTTATTATTAAATATTGCAAGCCTATGGAAAAGTACATAATAGCATAAATATGTATGCATATTCTCCACGAAGATTAAATTGATGTCAGCATTTTCACATTTGTCACTCTTTTAAAAGGAATATACGAGATAGAACTAAAACTTCAAGCTCTTGGTCACATCTTCCTTTCTTCTCCATTGACAACCATTGCCATATATTACTGGTGTGTTTCATTTAATCATGCATGTGTTATATTTTTATTATATGAATGCCTATTAATAAACAATATGTATTACTGTTTTGTCATTTTTCAAATCTTATATAAGTATTCCATATACTTTAGCAAACTTTTTCAATTAATATGTTTTGGAAATAATGTTATAAATCACACTGATGTTGATGCACACCTGTAATCTCAGCAGCTTGGGAGGCTACGCCAGCCTCAGCAACTTAGTGTGGCTCTAAGTAACCTAGCCAGACCCTGTCTCAAAATAAAAAATCAAAAGAGCTGGGGATATGGCCTAGGGGTTAAAAAAACCAAAAATGGAACCAATTTTAATCTTCACTATGTTGAATGCTGAATTCTGTGTTCTTTCTTGTATTCCTTGAGAGTATCACAAAGCTGATTTTAGAACTGTTTTAAGTGACCTTTTTTGTTATTTTGTGCTGACTTATAAACTACAATTATGTATTGCATAATGACATTTTGGTCAGTGACAGAATATATATATATATATATATATATATATATATATATATATAATTTTTTTTTTGCGGGGGTGGGGGTACTGGAGATTGAACTCAGGGGCACTCAACCACTGAGCCACATCCCCATCCCTGTTTTGTAGAGGCAGGGTCTCACTGAGTTGCTTAGCACCTCACTGTTGCTGAGGCTGGCTTTGAACTCACAATTCTTCTGCCTCAGCCTCCCTAAGTGCTGGGATTACAGGTTTGCACCACTGTACCTGGCTGACAGAACATATATGTAACAGTGGTTCATAAGCTGTATCTCCTAGTGACAAAGTAGCTATCTTCGTTTGTATATGAATACTCTGATTGTACAACTATTAAGTCATGTGATGCATTTCTCAGAATATATACATTACTCTATTAAGAAAAAGCTGTTGTTTGAATAAATATTTACCAGCTTATTACTTGTTACAGTGCTCGGGTAATATGATAAATATGATACCCATATTTTGAGAAGTTATTTTAAATAATGAATTTTATTAATGTCCCACCTGTTTTTGGATTAAGTCTATAGTGTTATTTAAAATACCATGATTATTTATTTCCGTCCAGTTTAGGATGTATTACAAATATTTACTCTTTAATGAAGTAGTAGTATTAATGGTTGCATTAAAATAAGACCAAGTATATTTGTAGACTCTGCATTGAGATTTCAGCTTCTGCCTTGCTTTTGTCTAGTAGATATAAGACACAATTGCAGTGAATAGAGATTTCATTGTAATGTATGAAACATTTAAATCTGAAAGACTCTTATTTTTGTTTTTCCAACCTTTTCTGTGTATATACTGTCATAACTAACTTCTTCCTTTTAGAATAGCATGCAGATAAAATGAAAAGCACTCTGACAAGGCAAGTGGGGAAACCTAAGTCACTCTTTTACTTTCCTGGTGGTGGTGAGATGAATATTTCACAGTGTTCTTCTGCGCAACTTGATGTACCAGCAAGTTGTGCCCTGACCTTTGAAATTCATGGAGCTCCAGCTGCCAGTGGGTAGAGTCAGAGGAAAACACAGGAAACTGGTTACAGTTGAAATAGGTGTGGGAGGTAGAGTGATCCAAGCACTCTTGCTATGGTAGTTTTGTCATTTATTATTATTATATATTATATATAATACATTATCATTTGTTATTATTGTGTGGTGTAAATCTAAAACCTATCTTATTTGTCAGTTCTTTTTGTTTTGTTATAAACTCATCAGCAATAGTTTTTTAAAGATTGAAGTGTTTATTTAGTGAAGAATGAAGTGCTAAATTTCCATTTTATTACTTAATATGTACAAAATGTTTATCGACATTTACTGTCTACCCAAAGAGTTGTAGTGCCACTGACCACACAGTAGATTTACTAAGAAGGGATTGAAGTCCATTTAAGAAGTTTGGACTTACTTTAAGAAGACTATGCCTTATTATGTTTTATAAAGTTGCTGTGAACACTGAATTAGTGAATACTGAACCATTACTCCTAGAGGGAAACCCAGGGTTAGGTTTTTGTGAGGCCCTGGTCACAAGATTTTTGTCAACCGATGAATATACATTATCTTATTTTATGTGTGTTTCTACTTAAAGACACTTTATTGAATATATATTGTTGATTCTTTACAACTGGCTAGTGGCCAAGAGTACTACAATTCATATCTGAGTGCAGCTCATCAAGCGCATGTATTTTCTCCATCATAGCTGCCTAATGCTGAGAAATATTAGCCAGCACTTCAGCACTATGCTTGGGGCCATTTTATTTAATTTTATTGAGTATCAGGGATTGAACTCAGG
>CM053405.1:55124545-55173047 GCA_028644305.1 Xerus rutilus | reverse complement strand
GCACATGTTTCAGAATAACAGTGAAAGCTTTATGGGTATGGATTTTGGGATTACAAATAATTTTTAGCAAGTAGATGAATTTATACAATTCACAATCTGTGAATAATCAAGATCAACTGTATGGCCATTTCTCTTTCTGTATAGCTAGACATTAAAGCAATTTGAAAAAGTGTTAATGCCACTCCTCCTCCTCCTCTTCCTCCTCCTCCTCCTCCTCCTCCTCCTCTTCTTCTTCTTCTTCTTCTTCTTCTTCTTATTTTCTTAGTTTTGGAAAATATTTTTCACCAAAATGTGCTACTTAACATTAATGTATAGTGGACCTTTTCTTGTTATATGAAAATGCATAAAGATTTGCAACTAAAAAAAAAAAAAAAAGAAGACTATGCCTTAAGATGACAATTTAATGTGTACAGATACAGAGGATGTATTCATAGCTCTCCATGAAACATGATCTCGTTTAGAACAAACAACTTTTAAAAATTAATTTTTCATTTTTTACTTCAGTTTTAATTTGCATGTGTGGAAAAGGAAGGAATAGTTGTGTGTTGAAATAGAAAAAAGGTCCAAACCACAGGTTTTGAAGTAAGAGAATCAATTAATTCTAATAAAATTCAACTCTTTTGGCTTAAAGCATTTGTATGTTTGTTCTGTTAGTGCCATAAATGGAATCAGAGTAAAGCTTTCAGAAGTTTATCCTGTCAAAATGCTATAAATTGTATTATAAATTTAAAAAACTAATATTGAAGATAAAATCATTTGTTTTTACTAAAAGGATATTGTCATGGTGAAGTCAGTGTTCTTATTAAATTAAGAAAACTGTGAAACAGAATTGTTTTAAGAATTGGTGCTAGCCAGGCGCGGTGGCTCACGCTTGTAATCCCAGCACTTAGGGAGGCTGAGACTGGAGAATCACGAGTCCAAAGCCAGCCTCAGCAATGGCGAGGTACTAAGCAACTCAGTGAGACCCTGTCTCTACATAAAACACAAAATAGGGCTGGGGATGTGGCTCAGGGGTCGAGTGCCCCAGAGTTCAATCCCTGGTACCAAAAAAAAAAAGAATTGGTGCTGTTGCAGTAAATATACTGCTTGTTCAACCAATTGAAATAAAACACTAGTGGTCAAATTGACAGCTAGTATATACAGGTTAACTGAACTACAGAATTCCTATAATGAAGTTATGTTACATATTCTTTGCTGCATGTTATCAACAAGATTATAGAAATACAAAATACTTTGAAATGAAATATTTTGTGAAGAACTGTTTTGTAAAGCAGTTACTTGGCTTTTAATTTAATTGATAAGTGAATATTCTCTAAATTGGTTAGAGTTTAGTTCAAAAATTATCTGGAAATCCTGAAAGCGTCACAAAACAAAATACAAAAACCTTTAGCTTTTGAAAATTGTAACACGTAGCCATTGTTGGCAACAAATCTTGCATAACAAGAAGACTTTGAAGTGTATCTCTGTAAATGCAAGGGAAGAAATGAACAAATTAGACCATGAGAGCACAAGATTTAATTGAGACATTCTGCCATTTGTGCTATATTAACTATTGTGAAGATTTTTAAATAGAGCCCTTTTTTTGGTTGCAGGAAGTTTATTAGTTTATTTTTAAGAGTGCTTGGATCACTCTACCTCCTACACCTATTTCAACTGTTCTCAGTAGGGGGATGGAGGGAGAAAGGATTGAATAGGAGGATAAGGGGGAGACAAATATTTAGTTACAGATTAATATTTTTACTATTAAGTGAAGCACTGGAAAAAACATGAATGTCTATCATAGATTCTTAAATAATGTATATGCTACAGTTAATAGGGTATCTTTGAACACAAATTGATGTGTTCAAAGAGTTCTTAAAGGAAAAGGAAAAAATTCATGATACTATAGACAATTAAGATATAAATCTCTGTTAAAATGATGCCAAAATTATTAAAATAATGTATATATAGGTAGCAATACAAAACACTAAGAAGAAAATATAATAAAGTATTGACAGTGTGTTGTTGGTAATAAATTGATAATGATTATATTCATTTTCAAACATTTCTGTCCTCTCCAAATGCTCTATAACTTGAAAAACAGACATTTTTACATTACCTTTTGCCATCCTCAAACCCTTAAACTATAGGAAAGTGCTCTCTAGGCGTATCTTTCTTTGACCTGATATAATTTGTATTTTTAAATTGGTCCTGCAACAAAAAGAATATATGAGTTTTCACAACAATTCAGTTTTCTCCTCTTTGTAATACCTGGTTATTTTTTCTTCCTTCATCTAAAATGTATGAATGCCTGCTAAATACTACATACCATTCTAGGCACTGGGATTCCCAGAGTGCTTTATTTAAGTCTATACTCATATGACTAACAAACGTGGTGACTGTTCAAATAACACATGAAACTAATTTTCTACATTGCTAATTTTTGTTTGTAAAATTTTGTCAAAACACAGTGACATTAAAGTAATTAAATATTGTCTTTTTTTAATGTCCCAACAAAATGGGACAAAATATATCTTGATAGAGCTATTTTTTAAATAATTTTACATTTTGTATTAGAATAAAATAGAGATTGATTTTATAGTATCTGAATTTGGGGAAATATTTTGAAAGGATATATAGTATTATTTGAAACTTTCATCTTATAAAATTATTGAAAAAACTTATTAACTAAAGGGGGAAAAGTAAAATATTTGAGTTTGAAATACAGATTTCAGTGTGAGAACTGAGAATATCTTTCATTCAACAGAATTTTCTCTAAACTTACCAGATTACTCAAAAATACTTGTAAAGAATATATTTTCTTCATTAAAAATATTGTGTACAAAGAAGAGTACATTGAAAATACCAAGTTTCATAATTACTAATAATAAAATTCAATTTGAAAAGGTTTTTGGTAATTTTATTTTTTTAAAGATATAAAAACAATAAGACTGTGAAAATACATTCTTCAGAGAAATATCAATGTTGATACTAGAAATAGATTCAATGAAGACACTACTGTATATCAATATGTGATAAAAATTATTCTACTTGTAGTTTTAATGAATCATTGTACACAGATATACATAAGGGAATTTAATTTTTGAGTATATATATTTTGAGTATATATATATATTTACCATAACTGCTTTGTAAGCTTACCAATAAATTTGACAGTCATATAGTATAAAATTGTATAATTTTAATTACTTTAATTGTCCTATCTCACTCTCAATAGTGTCTCAATATATTGAAAAGGCTTAATTTTCTAAAAATTTTGATAGGAAATATAAGCAAAACTTATCACTGTACTAATTCATTACAGTTAACAGACTTAATTTGTTTCTCCGATTGATTTTACTGGCAGATTCTAAATCTCAGTGCTCAAATGAACTTTAGAGTTAACTAGTTGCAAATTCTCATTCAACATTTGAGAAAACTAATATTTACCTGAAATTGCCAGATTTTACCACCAAGATACTTGTACACTTCAGTGTAGCACAGTTCTTTCTAAGCTAGTTTGAGCTATATTCTTCATTTGGTGAATATTTTACTAATTGCCTTTTAAAAAGGGATCTTAGATTTTTTCTTATTTGTAGTTGAACCAACATGGTATAGTAATTCATAGATAGCAATTGTTGGTAACCGAATTCAGAAAATCTCTATTAAAATTTTTACTTGTATTTTTAAGTGATTCTACTTTAATGAAACTAGGTTAATGCTTTTTGAATACCTTGCTACTGAAAGAAGGTTGCTTTCTATCCAAATCAATTATCTTAACCAATTATTATTATGAAAGAGTTTACTACACTACTCCTGTACTTTGACTTATTGTTCTAGAATTGTCTTTAGTTCTTCCTACCTTGATTGATTTTATTTTTATCTCTTTCTAATGTGTATAAAATGCCCTGATGTAAGTGATTTACTATTCCTCAGTTTATTTTCCCCATGTTTTATGAATCCTATTTAGCTTATAGTTACAGTTGTACATGGGTAGCCTTCTAATTTAAAGCTTAGCTTTTTCAATTAGGGAAAAAACCTATACTTTAAAATGCAAGCCTATTTTGTTAACATTTCAATTTTGGTTTAATTATTATTAAAATTATCTCACTATATGTTAATGTAGTACATTCAAAAATTGACTGAAGAAGTCTTATTACCGTGTAAAAGCTACTGTAATAAGTTGTTCCCTCACATAAATAAATAAATGACCAATATTACTAGAGGCTATAAGCAGCATGGGGGAAAAATGGAAGAAGTCTTTTATCCTAGTTTTTAGAGGGCATCAGCAGCTTGCTTTTATGAAAAAGTAACAGCTAAATGCACTGCAAATAATTTGCAGTAATCCAGTTCAGTGATTCATGTGTCTGCTTTAATGGGTCATAATTCAGGGTAAAGTAACTGAGTGCAGTCAGAGTGCAGACACTGCTTATGCCAGGGACAGTATCTCTTCATAAAACACACCTCAGGAGAAGCAGTTTGCCAGCCCCCTAATACTCTCTGATGTTTTGATGTCCTGCATATTTTTCCGATTAAGTTTTGAGTGCCATGTTTTTAGTTGTATTTCCACATTCATTATTCTCACGTAGACCCTTCAGCAGGTTTGCCATATATGATTATTTTTTTAATGATGCCTTTCTTTCCACTTCAGCAGTTTAATAATCTAGCACATGGCTGCTTCTCAGTACTCAGCATTCACCTCCCCAACACAGAAGAGGACATGTGCTTTGGCTTCAAAATTCCATTTGCTGTGTTAGAAATGCATATTCCCTACGGAACAACATTTGTTTGACATAACCATTCATTTTTATTACATCTTTAAATATGTTTATCCAGAGTTATCAATAATCATAAATAACTGTATTCTCATCTTGTTCTGTTTTTTTCCAACAGACAAAATTGCTTACCCAGTACATATTAAATCTCGGCAAGTATGATCAAAACTACGACATCAGAGACCGAACAAGATTTATTAGGCAGCTTATTGTTCCGAATGAGAAGAGTGGAGCTTTAAGTAAATATGCCAAAAGAATATTCCTAGCACAAAAACCTGCACCACTGCTTGAGTCTCCTTTTAAAGGTATTATCATCAGACTATATACTGCAAAATATACATTATCTAAAAAATTATGGCATCATGTCCCATTTCTAATGTGCTTAAAATTTATCTCTTAGAAAATATAAATGATGGATATATGTAGATATATAAGAACAATATGCTTTCTATTCATTCATCTGTTTTCCAGAGCAAGTTTTACATTAGTTAAAGTTTATATTTTATAGACCTTATTTACTTAAATAATTTCAGATCTTCTGATTTTATTCTTATGGAATGGTTTAACTGAACAATAGATAAAGCTGCATTCTTATAGATGTTTTTCCCATTTCTATTTTAAATTTATAGCTTTATTTTATAAGGACTATGAGTCATCTTAATAGAGAGTTATCATTAATTGAATATTCTCTGTATACTAATATGAATGTTTCTAGGAGAAATTTATTCCTTTATATTTAAAATTATTTTTCAAGAAGGGAACTTGATTTATTTTTCCCAGATTTTTAAAAAACTAATTAAATTTTTATCAGTTTAACAAGTAGCCATCCAGTTGTTATCAAGTGATTATATACCTTGGTTTTCATATTGTTTATTTAATTGTCTTAAAGCTATAAAAAGTAATTCAGTTTCATAGAAAAACTATTAAAATTCTGGATGTGTTTGTGCCAAGACATGTATATGGATTGTTTAACTGTGCTGTCATTCTTAATATTCACAGTAAAGTAATTTTTAGAGAAGCTACATTTCAGAGCAACACCTCTAAACACACTGACTGATTAGCTTTTTTATTGACCATTATGGGGGAGATTATTGTAATCTATGGACTGAAATCAGTTTTTTGACCTACGAAGAGCTTCCTAGTTTATATTTATTCCTTGACATTTGAGGTAATATGCCAATTACCTTGAGCTCTGATTATGATTGTTCTCTGTTATATACAGCTCATATTGTTTATTTTATATTTTCCTCTTTTTAATAGATAGGGATCATTTCCAGCTTGGCACCTTATCTCATACTCTCAATATTAAAGCTTCTGGGTACCTGGAATTATCTAATTGGCCAGAGGTGGCGCCTGACCCATCAGTTAGAAATGTAGAAGTAATAGAGTTGGTAAGTTGACCTTTCTGAAATTAATTTTGTTCAAATAACGAGAAATTCTAGGATAACTATTGTTTTATATAAAAAGCTTTGGGGATATTGAAAATGGAAAATTGTTCAAGTATTTCTAAAAGTAATATGTTAGATATTTCTTATCTTTATAGGAACTAAATATTTTAGTAATCCTGTGCCATTATGCAGGTACTGTTCCCTTCTTCAAGGAAATAGTTGAATGCTCTGCATCAGTGCCACCTACATTTGTGTGATTGCATTTGTAGCTGTGTAGATCCAATTTCTAAGGTATTTAGTTTCATTGCATTGAGCTTTTTCTACTCCGTTAGAGATTTGTAAGCTTCCTGTCTATGTTTTTCTAAATAATTTTTGCTGTTCTCTTCCAGAAAAACTATACAAAATGTTCTTCTGGATTTTATGATGAACCTGTTTTAAGTGAAGCCTAAACATAAACAGGAGCATTGTGTACCAGAAATGTCCTTTGGCAAGGTCACAATAACATTAAATAATATGTTACTTTTACATAACACAACAAATGCTCTTTTCTACAGCTTTATAAAACACTAGCCATCAGGTTAAAACAATATTCTTCCTAAATATTATATTTTTTCTTTGTGCAAGAAAAATAAGGAGAGAGGCCTTTTGATTGTATTTAGAAATTGGTTATGTGGAATATATTCAATACTTTTTAAAGTAGAATTAATTAGAAAAAAGCAATTAAGAACTATATTCTGGGGCTGTGGTTGTAGTTCAGTGGTAGAGCACTTGCCTAGCATGTGTGAGGCACTGGGTCCAATTCTCAGCATCACATATAAATAAATAAAGGTCCATTGACAACTACAAAATATTTTTTAAAAAAGAATTATATTCTGGATGTTTTTCTGGTATAAAAGATAACATTGAACTACAATTCAGATAACCAGAGTTCTTTACCACTAAATTCTGTTGGAAAATCAGTTAACCTTCATGCTGCTAACTTTTCCATATACAATTGAAGAGAACCTTTATTATTTTAAATATAATTTTAATAACGAGCATAGCCATGGAATTTGATTCCTCAGAAATATGTTTCTCTTAACTACTGAATCTTATCCTGGCTTTGGAGGATGGTCAGAAACAATGATAACTAACAATAACTCTGGCAAACCCTGGCAGTATACCATGATGTTTATCTTGTTTAAACCTCATAATTGTCATTCTCATTTCACATCTGAGGAAATCAAGTCTCAGAGAACCTAAGTAAATTGCCTAAGTTCACGTAGCTCACAAGTGATAGGACAGGTATCCTAACCCAGATCTGTCTGAGTCTACTGTCTATGCTCTTACTACATTTTATTATGTAACACTAGGAGAGGAAGCTTGAGCTTGTTTACAAATCTGTTTTTTATTCTTAGTACTTAGCATTATAATTTTCATGTTGTGACAAATTATTTCCATTTAGAGATAGCCAAGAAAAAATGTAAAAGTTATGAAAACTAGTTGCACATGTCTTCTTCCAACTAAATTTGTTGATTTTCTCTCAAATCTACATATTCTTACTCTTCAAAGCAGTTGATTTTTTGGTGCAATTTTTGCTCAAATACTAGAATATGACAAAAATGTTCTTGTTATGACTCTACAGATATACTCTGCCTCCGAATTTCTTATTGTGTCTGTTTGTTGTTTTTGTGGTTCTGTCCTTTTTCATTACTGGGTACATAATGTTTTGACCCAAGTAGAACGGTCTTTTTCTCTTCCATCAAATCTACCCCCTCCTCACCTTCCTGCTGCTTTATTTCTCCCCTGAAAAAGGTTTATCTTCTCAGAAATTGATAGCAATGCTATGCAATTTAATTTGCTCTCAGCAGTATCCTTATATTGGCTGATAGATTGGTTGGTTGGCTGGCTTCTTCCATTTTCATGTGTTCTTCTACGCATTAACTACCTTATAGGGACAGTACTTAAATAACCTATTTTCTTATGTTCATTTCACCTGTCCAGTTCAACAGAGACAAATTGATTTCTTTTTCATTTTGCTGACTACATTCGTGAAATTAATAATTGATAACTTATGGAGAATAATTATAACTGATGGAACCAAGTTGAAGAGAACTGTCATTGTCCATTGATGCCATGCAGAAAGCAGCTTCAATCTATTGGTCTCTGAAACATATTGGCTTAAAATTATACTATGAGGGATACAATTAAATATAAAAATAATATGGCAAGTTCTGTTCTCAAATGCATCAGTAACAGTGCAGAAAGTAATATTCAAATCATCTTTCTTGCCTCTCTAACTCATTCTCCCTCAAAAGTCATACCAATGTTTTATGCACGTGATACACTGTTATTCCAGGTTTGCTATAAAGTGATTTTGTAGGGTCAAATCTTATTACTATGAAATACAACTTAGTAGGAAAAATGGCCTAGGTTTAGATAATCTGATATCTTAATCAAAATAACAGGAAACCTAGTAAGATTCACACTAGAAGTCACTTTGAATTGCACACCACCATTTCCAGGATATAATGTATATTTATATTATGATTCTAGTAAGTTTTGAAGATCCTTTAGACCTCTTTTGCCTATTTCTTCTCCTTTTTATAAGAGACTGTCTTTTGCACACCAGTGGTATTTTGCTTTATAAATAGAGTAGTAATCAATATTTCATCATTTATAGGAACTTTCAAAAATATTGTTACTATTATTCTTTGGTCCTTTAATTCTGAAACTGTGACGATAGTTTGTGGCCATGTCAGGAAAATATGCCCCTTTTAGCATAGAGCCCATTTTTTCCTAAGTTATTCACTTAGTCTTATCAAATTGTTGCAACAAGCTTTTTACTAGACATTTAAAAAGTACATTTAGATTTAAGAAAAACATGAGCTTAAATATAAGGGACCTTTGTTTATAGACTTCATGTTAGAGACATTTTAAATATATAAAAAAGCAGTAATGCTGATCTTAAATACTTGTTCAAATATATTTAAGTAATATTTACTCATGTTGCCGTTATTGTCTATACAGTAATTTTTCTGGGTTACTGAAGCTTATCCTTTTGTGGTTCTTGGGATTGAACCCAGGGATGCTCTGCCACTGAACTACATCCCCAGCTCTTTTTATTTATTATCTTGAGACAAGGTCTAATTATATCTCCCAAGCTGGCCTGGCACTTATAATACACCTACCTTAGGAGGATATTTGTCTTTTTAAGCAGCATACCTTAAGCCTTCTACATACGTGATTTTCAACCATGGCTGCATATTATGATCATATGGAGAGCTTTAAACAAAACAAACTTGTATTACATACACTTGCTCTAGATCAATTACGATCTCAGGAGGTGAACTTCAGGATTCACTTTTTTAGTATGAATGTTTTATTGTTTAGTGTTTTAAAATACATTCTTAGGTGATTCTAAGGTGCAACCAGTGGTGAGAACCATTCTTGAATTAGGACCTGTCATGCTGTAAAGCCCTTAATAACAAAATATATACTCTAGCACATAGTAGAAACTCAATTAAAAGTGTACTAAATGAATAAGTTAGCCATTTTGACCTTTTTTTGGAAACATTCATTTTCCTGATTTTTAAGAGTTCCATTTTCATGTGTTCTTCTACGCATTAACTACCTTATAGGGACAGTACTTAAATAACCTATTTTCTTATGTTCATTTCACCTGTCCTTCATATATGAAGCATAATATTTTTATGATATTTCAAGATCACAATTACCACTTTCTCTGATATGTGGATGCTAATTCACAATAAGTGGGGGAGAATAGAGGTGCTTTTGATTAGACAGAAGGGAATGAAGGGAAGGGAGGGGAGGGGACCTGGAGGTAAGAATGATAGTAGAATGAATTGGACTTTATTACCCACTGTGCATATATGATTACACAACCTGTATAACTGTACATCATGTAAAACCAGAAGAATGAGAAGTTATACTCTATTTATGATGTGTCAAAATGCATTCTGCTGTCATGTATAACTAATTAGAACAAATTAAAAATTTTTTTTGAAAAAAGATCACAATTACCAAAGCAATTTTGTCAATTGCAGTTTGAGGGCTAATATTAACAAGTTAATAATATTAGCCCCCTTCAAATTCTGTATTTAGTAAACACCAGTCCATCCTTTCTAAAAATCCAAACATATTTTTTAATTTAATATTGAAGTTTTTAAGGGGCTACACATATAACTAATATTAATTGTGGCAGACATATTCAGGATGTGTCAGCAAAGTATTAAAAATCTCTGCTCTCCAGAAGCTTACCTTCTATCAGTGGTAGCCAACAATAATACTAAAGAAATACATATATTGCATAGTATATTACGAAGCAATAAATGCTGTGATTTTAAAGGGGTAGAAGGTGATGTTGAAGTGGAAGCACCTGGAGATGAGGCCCTAAGGTGAAGCAGGCCTGGGCATGTGGAGGAACAGTAAGAAGTGGCTGGAGTGGAGGGTACCAGAGGGAGAGCAGCCAAGGAAGTCAGAGAGGCAAGTAAGGAGAATTAGTCCTGAAGGGAGAGTCGAATGTCAGATCATGCAGACTTTGGTAAGGACTTTGGCTTCTTCTCTGAGTGAAATGGAGAGCAATTGTAGGGTTTCAAACCAAAGAGGAACTTGATGTGACTTAAGTTTCAATAGATTCATTCTAGCTGCTGTGTTGAGCAAACTCTAGATGGGGAACGCAAGGTAACCAGTTAGGGAGACAGTGGCATTAATCCCATAGAGAGAGATGGCCTAGACCGAGGTGGTAAAGGATTTCTTAAAGGGTTATATGTTTAGGGGATGAGAGAGAGATGTCAGGCTTAGGGTATTGAGATAGGACAATTTTTGCTGACACTAAATATTTTCTTTTTCTTTTCTCTTTTACGTCAGTGTCAAGCTATCAACTTGAATTTATTGCTGTTATTGTGTCTACCTCTAATTGCCCTTAACCATTTTAGGTTGCATTACTATAGTTTAAGTCTTATGTGGACCAATAAGCACAAAAGTTTAAAATTGTGAAATTAGACAGCTGGTTCAACACAGTGGGCTCTGAGGGAGGATTTGTGTTCTTTTGTATTTAGGAGAAAGGTAGATCAACCTTCCTGCCAGGTTTTATTTTCCTGTCTTATTTTTCTTTTTATTGATTCTTTTTAGTTATACATAACATTACGATTCATTTTGACAAAGTCATAAAAGCATGGAATATAATTTTTGTTCTAATTCAGTCCCCAGTACTCCCCTCACTCCCTCTGTTCCCTTCCCTCTACTCTTCTGCCACTTACTTACAGTTTTTTTTTTAATTAGTGTCTTATGGATGTATACAATGGTGAAATTCATTCTGATATATTCATAAATGTACATAGGAAAGTTAGGTCAGATTCATTCAGTTGTTCCTTATCTCATCCCTCCTTCCTCCCCTTGAATCTCCTTCATCTACTCCACTGATCTTTCTTCTAGTTTTTTTTTTTTTTTTTTTTTTTTTTTTTTAAATATTTATTTTTTAGTTGTAGGTGGACACAATAGCTTTATTTTTTATTTATTTTTTTTTTATGTGGTGCTGAGGATTGAACCCAGTGCCTACCGCGTGCTAGGCGAGCACGCTACCACTGCGCCATAACCCCAGCCCCTCTTCTAGTTTTTAAGTACACACCCTCCCTTATTTTGTATTAGCTTCTGCCTATCAGAGAAAACATTCAACCTTTGACTTTTGGAGTGACTTTTTTCCCTTAGCGTGGTAGTCTCCAGTTTTATTCATTTACTGGCAAATACCATAATATCATTCTCTTTATGGCTGAGTAATACTCTGTTATGTATATATACACCACATTTCCTTGATCCATTCCACCTGTTGAAGGGTGCCTAGGTTGGCTCCATAGCTTGGCTATTGTGAATTGTACTGCTATAAATATTGATATGGCTGCATCACTATAGTATGCTGATTTTAAAACTTTTGGATATATACTGAGGAGTAGGATGACTGGGTCATATAGTGGTACCATTTCTAGTTTTTTTTAAAAAACTCTACATACTGCTTTCCAGAATTGTACTACTTTGCATTCCCACCAACAATGTATAACCTTTCCCCCAAGATCCTCACCAACATTGATTGTTTATTTGTATTCTTGATAATTGCCATTTTAACTACAGTGAGATGAAATCTCATGTAGTTTTGATTTGTATTACCCTAATTGCTAGAGATGTTGAACACTTCTAGCAGTTGTTTTCTCAGTTGAGGGCTTGAACTTTCTTCTGGGTACCCAGTGGATTCTGAAGGATTACACTTGCCAGAGTCTAAATCCCTGAATGAGTATTCATTTATATTAACTTTGTGGTTTTTTTTTTTTTTTTGGTGTGTGTGTAAACAGGCAAAAGAATGGACCCCAGCAGGAAAAGCAAAGAAAGAAAATCCTGCTAAGAAATTTTATTCTGAATCTGAGGAAGAGGAGGACTCTTCTGATAGCAGCAGTGACAGTGGTGAGTTTTATGATACATTGAAATATATTACTCATACTTTAGGTGACATATGAACTCCTCTTAACTTTCCTGTCTTCCATCTTCCAGCCTGTGACTAAATTCAAGACATAACAATTCTCTCTTCAGAGCCTAAAAGATTGAGGGCATTCATATACAATGAAAGAAAAAAATCTAAGTAGGAAGAATTCAGAAGTCCTGGGTTTCAGTTATACAAGTTGAATAAAGCACCTACCTTTCTTTATATCTAATAGAAGAAGAGGTAGAGTTAGTTGTTTTTTAAATTCCTTCATTACTAAAATTATGTGCATGATTTGCATAACAAATATGTATTAGAGTTACTTTCTGAAACTTTTTTTTTTTGGTGGTACTGGGGATTGAACTCAGGGGTGCTATACCTCAGCCCTTGTTATTTATTCTTGATTATTTTTTAATTTTTAAAAATTTTTTTGGTACTCGAATTTGAATCCAGGGGTGTTTTTTTCACTGAGCTATATCCCCTGTCCTTTTTATTTATTTTGAGACAAAGGTTTGCTGAGTTGCTGAGGGTCTTGCTAAGTTGGAGGCTGGCCTTGAACTTGTGCTCCTCCTGCCCCTGCCTCCCTAGTAGCTGAGTTTACAGGTGTGTGTAATCTCAACTCTTGACACCTGGCATTTACTACTCTTAACAATTAACCTTAGAGGCACATGTGGCGAGTCCAAATGACACCCAACTTCCTTTAGAACATTTATTCCTTAGAGAACCAGGGCCCCTTACTATTACTTGGTTTTCTCTATCTTATTCTAAGGTAATTCATTCTTTTATTCCCATCTCCCTTGTCAAAATCTTTGTTTTCAGTATCTGATAAATTAATCTGTTATGTATTACACACTGATTTCATAAACCAAAAAGTGGAGAAAGTGCCTAGCAGTTCACAAAAACTTAATTCTAAAAAATATGGAATTTCAGGAGTGGTATAGACCAGTAAGAAAGATCTGTTTCTGTAGTTAAACTTGCACTTTTTCATTTTGTGCAATTTTTATACATTTCATTTTACATTTTATCCTATTCATTCATAAGCTCATGCCTATTCTAGGTAGTCTTTTTCAATACATATTTGAAGTATTCCTTTAATATTATGGTTTAATATTATGGCTTTTCATGGGTTTATCTGAAATATATATATATATATATATATATAAATATATATAATAAGTATATATATTATATACAGAAATATATAAATTTGCTTTATTTAATCCATCTTGCCTTTGTGTTCCTCTACCCATTATCAGAGCATCATCTCTCTGTCCATTTGATTCCCTTCAAGCTCACCCAGCTGCAGAAACCCAAAGATCTGAATGAATGGGGTGCAGAAATAGAAGTGCTTGAATGAGTGAGGTCCACACAACTAAAGTGCAACAACACCTGGTTTTCTTTGTGATCAATATTGGCAGTTACAGGTGTCCTCACATATAATTAAATGGCTGTAACTCAAAGAACATCTGGTTATGTTTTTCAGAGAGTGAATCTGGAAGTGAGAGTGGAGAAGGCGGCAAGAGTGAAGAAGAGGTAGACAGTAGTGAAGACAGCAGTGAGGATTCATCTAGTGAGGAGGAGAGCGAGAGTGGAGATGAGTCCGAAGCCGAAAACAAAAGAACAGCCACGAGGAATTCAAAAAACAAAGGGAAAAGGTAAATTATTTTTTCAGCATTACCTTCGAAGAATATTCTGTGGTATGTTCTCCACAAATATTTCCTGTTAATTCAAAGAATAAAAAAATATCTCTGAGGGCTGGGGATATAGCTCAGTTGGTAGAGTGCTTGCCTTGCATGCAGAAGGCCCTGGGTTCAATCCCCAGCACCACACACACACACACACACACACACACACAATCTCTATTTTTCTCTCAAAACAGATATTAAATATTTTTAAACGATGTGCTACTAGTTCACATTATTCTACTACTTAGAATACTTAGATTTAATTTTGAACTTGAGCAAATCTTAGGGTTACATTTTGAAAATTGGTATAACCTTGGAAAGCTGAGTTAAGTGATCAAACAGGAGGCATGAACACTTAATTACCTTTTGTAGCAGTTTTGCTGAGGGCTAAAATTAAATCCTTCAACACTTCGCCATTATGTAACTAAGACAATTGATTTTTCTAAATAATGTTATATTAAAAAGATTATGATCCAAATGTTAGAGTCAAGGGCTGTGAAGGAAGACGGTCGTAAGATATTTAAGTGTTAGCACTTTTTAAGATCTCCCATTATCAACAGCATTATCGTGTACTGAAGTATCATTAAAATTTTGAGTAATTGGGGCTAATAACTTAGATTGTGTGACTCTGTTTTCCCCACTGCTGTCAGCGAGTGGCCTCTGCCGACATGATGGCCCTTTCCCCGGGAGCCTGCTGCCCGCTCACTTGATGAGCTTGCAGCTCGGCTCAGTCGTGGCTGACAGCACTGATTGGGGCGCAGTACGCTCTCTGCTCCTTTTATTACAGACAGTAATTAAAGCAGCTCGCCCTGCCACTTCCATAACAAACACAGCATAATGCCCTAATTATGACTTTATTAATTTAAGTCAGGATTTAATGATTTTAAAAGTGATTTATATTGTTTTTCCTGTTCAGAACAAATGAAATCTGTAGGTTAAATTAATACAGGCTTTTCATCATTGCAAAGTTAAAAACCTAGTTACCAGTAAATTCTTTTCATTAGATTAACATCTGAAACTCTAAGCAGTAAGGTAAACAATAATTACCATCAAAATTGAGTGATGCATAATAAAATAACACTTTTACCTTTAAAATCTTATCTTAAATGGTAGAAGCTAAATATATTTAGAATCATTGACTTGTTGCAGCAGAAGAGCTGCTTCGTTTGTAACAGGCTTATCTTGGAGAGAAATTCTGTATATTTGGTTTAACAGCAGCCTATATGGTTTACCAAAAGTATCTTCTTTCTAGAAAGGGAAAGTTTTGATCATTATATGAAATATCTTTTCAGATAGCATAAGTCAGTATGCTAAGAATCCATAATCATATAGTTGTTCCATTATTTTTTTTTTCAGAAAACGACTTATTTGAATTTGGAAGAATTGTTTATCACACAACAGAATACATTCCAAATCCTCAAATTTTTCAGTTCTTTCTTTAACCAATGAGTTGTAGATAATACATTGCCATTCTTTTCTCAGGGAGAAAAAACAACATATTTTTTAGTCTTCTCATATACAATTATGTGTGCTCTGAGATGTTGCCATAGCTCCATTTTTAAAAAAGAGCAATCATATTTCCACCATAAAAGTCAGTTTTGAGAAATACCAGTTCTTCTCTTGCCTGGCCATTCTGTCTCCCCATGTCTTTCTGCCTGTCTCTTGGAACTTTTTTTTTTTTAAACATTTTCAGTATGATTTTTTTTAAGCTCTTAATAAGCTTTACATATCTTCAAAAATCAGCCTTTATTAATCATTACTATGTCTGGCTCAATTTGGATTTTATACTCCAAGGCATTTTCATGTGCTAGTAAATAGTTTAGTGTTGGGGAAAAACTGTACATTGAAGTAAGACAAACTTGAGTTCATATTTCATTTCTGCTCTTGTGTGCCCTTGAGCAAGTTATTTAGCCTTCTCAAATATTGGTTTCATTATTCTAAATGGGATAATAATGTACCTAGAAAGAGTGCAGCTGAATTTTATAATTGACTAGACTTGCTGGCATGTGCCTGTAATCCCAGCAACTCAGGAGGCTGAGGCAGAAGAATCTCAAGTTTGAGGTCATCCTTAAAAGCTTAGCTAGTGTCTATCTCAAAGTTAAAATTTAAAAGGGCTAAGGATGTGTCTCAATGGTAGATGCCCCTGGGTTCAATTCCCAGTACCAAAAAGCAAATAAATATGATAATTGGTAGGATTGGTATGGAATGCCTAGGACTACTAGGTTCAAGGTAGGTTCTTGAAAATAACACACACACACACACACACACACACACACACACACAGAGTAAACGAGAGAGCACAGAGAGTAGAGAGAACTAGACTTTCAGTTTGGGGAAAATGTAATACATCTCAGGGTATCTTTCATCCCCTTGAGAGAATTCTGTTTGGCCATCTCACATTTTATTTCTTCTTTTTTTTTTTTAGATTTTTTTTAATATTTATTTTTTTAGTTGTAGGTGGACAGAGTGTCTTTATTTTATTATTTTTATGTGGTGCAGAGGATCGAACCCAGTGTCTCACGTATGCTAGGCAAGCACGCTACCACTGTGCCATAATCCCAGCCCCTATTTCTCCTTTTTTTGAGATTGCCTTTCCACCTGCCTGCCTACCTTCTTCCTGTTTCTTAATTTATATGTTTTTGCCTCTGTTTTCCTCCATGAAACATTTCTAATCTTGGTCAAATCAGTATAGATGCCATGGCACACTGTACTTCATTACTTATTAGTTATATTGTATTGTCACTGCCACCTTATTTCTCTGTATCCTCCAGTGGACTGTTGACCCTGTAAGGTAGACATACAGAGATCATGTGTAACTTATTATTATCCTTAGTACCTAACACAGTGCCAGTATGTCATCAATAATCAATAAATGTTAGTTGAGTGAATGAACAAATGAAATGAATACCATTAAGCCTAAGATGTCATCATTTGATATTTTAAAAGTTTGTATTTGACTTTTAATATTTTTAGTAAGACTTAGTGCATTAGAAGAACTGTCTTTGAACTGGTTAACATTTTTCTCATATGATGTGTTTAAAGTCACACTGGAAAGTTTGTGTAATTTCCTTGGACAGGAAAAATTCTATAAAGTGCAAGTCTGTTTTGGCAAAAGTAGATACATAAATATTTAAATTTATCAATAAACAGTCTTTAGGAACAGCATTTTGAAATCAGCCTAAGGATCTTTGAATTTGTAACTGTTAGCATTTAATTTCTAATAAATTAAACTTTCATATTAATTATTTTCTTTATTACCATTGGTGACATCATTTAGTGTTATTTTATGGTTCTTTGCATCTCAAGTAGTTTTAATTTATTTGGTTATTGATAACACTACCTTTATTATTTCACTAATATATTGTGGAATTTTAAAAACATTTTTATTATGCTTTATATAAACTATTTAAACCTGTTTATGTATAGGAGTTACAGTTGATAATTTTACAATTTATTGATATACATAGTGATACTGAAGATAGGAAGAAGAAAAATGAAAAATCTAAAACTTCAGGTTCTTCTGATGCTGAGTCTAGTTCAATAGAAAGTTCTTCAGAATCTGAATCAGAATCTGAAAGTGAATCTGAATCCAGGAAAGCTTCTAAGGTAAGAGATTACAGAGTTGTTATAATCAAAGGTAAATACTCTTATAGCCTTTTCCTCATTAACAATAAACCTTTTTGAAAATTAGTATTTTGTTGAAAGTCAAGAAACTAAAAAAGAAGTATTTAACATTGTCACTAACAACAAAAATAGATGGTCTTATTATTCATCCACACCTGTGATTTCCTCTAGATAATCCTTCCCTTATAACCCAACTCTGCAGAGGAGTTAGAGCTGCTTTCTTTCTCATCCCTTGCCACTGAAATTCTTGGCCAGCTTATAACAAGGGAAGATTTTGCTAAGAAGAATGAAATAAATGGAAGCCATAGAAGTAATATTGAACAAGAGTAAATGTAATTGGGCTTGGTGGCACACACCTGTAATCCCAGTGGCTCAGGTGGCTAAGGCAGGAGGGTCTCATGTTCAAAGCCAGCCTCAGCAAATGTGAGGCCCTAAGCAACTCAGTGAGACCCTGTCTCTAAATAAAATACAAAATGGGACTGGGGATGTGGCTCAGTGGTTGAGTGCCCCTCAGTTTAATCCCTGGTACCCGCCATCCCCCAAAGTGTGACACTACATACATTATAAAAAATTGAGACTAATATGCTTTAAAAAGTATTAAACGTTTCACAAAGAATGTTAGTGGATAGTAGAATGTTCTGAAAGCTTTAGTTAAAAGGTATAAGTTATATACTTAATTACTAAAATGCAGCAGCCATTATTTTAAAACAAATGCAAGAACCACTTGTGGAGTAGAGTAATAATTTTTTTGAGAAAACATTTGTAACAACTTTTTGTCTGCTTTGTAGCAAAAAATACAAGTATAAGTTGTGAACATGTAATTATTAATGTAAAATTCAGATCTAATTATCTTTCTGATCTTTATTATCACTTACTTTGTATAAGCAGATCACATTGATGCTAGGCTTCAAGTGCAGTAGTTCATTGAATCCAATTTCTTCCTGACCCAATATTTTTTCTTTTACTTGTTAGTTCTATGAACTTAAATTTCTTCTGAATGTCCTCTGAGTAGCCAAGGATGAAAATAAATTCATTGAAGTAGACAGTTGCCCTCCTTGATGCAGAGATTAATTGTTAAAGAATAAGCATATTTAGAATATTGCTAGGGGGCTGGGAATATGCTCAATAGTAGTGCATTTGCCTAGCATGTACAAGGCCTTGGGTTCCATCCCAGCACCAGTACCACCACCACCACAACAACAACAAACAAACAAAAGAAGTTGGTATTTATCTTGCTATATTTCTAATATCTTGCTTATAGTAAAACACCTGAAAGTTAAATTTCTGTTAAAATCTTGTACCTATATATAACATGATCAAAAATTTCTATTTTTCAGAAATTAACCTGAACCTTTAAAGATTTTTAAGACTTAGTGTGGCCTCATGTAAAAACCTGTCACAGGACTGGGGTTGTGGCTAGTGGTAGAACGCTTGCCTCAACGGCACCTCAGCACCACATAAATAAATAAAATAAAGGTATTGTGTCCGTCTGTAACTAAAAATTTTTTTTAAAAGTTTAAAAAAAACCTGTCACACAATGAGTTTAGTATATCTCATTTTCTACTTCTATTGGATTATTTTTAAAAAGGTTAAAATAAAGAACTTTTAGAAATTGATTGTAAGTATGATCCAGAATAAGAAATCTATGCTTTTTAAAAAATGACAAAACAAGAAATCAGCAAATGACAGGGAGGTGAAATTGAAGTTAGTTATTCTTATGAAGTTTTTTAGAAGTTGAAAAATTGTAGCCTTCAGTACCTATGTAATATCAGATGCAGAGCTTCAGGAGCCTGTTATAAAACCACAGGGACACCCAGATCAGTGTTTCAGTTTATTTCTTCTTTGTCAAAGACTTCAATGATCAGATTAGATCTCTTGGTAATGGGATAATAGAACATAAAAATTCAATCTGTTACAATGAGACAAGACCCTTGAGAAATACAGGTTTTTCTCCCATTATTGGTAGTTTTGTATGTACATATTTTCCTTAGAAAGTTTATTTTCTTATATTAGAATGCCTTTTCCTATCTATAATAGGCAGATAGAATTGTGCCTCTTTGTTTTTGCTTTAATTTAGCAATTGTAACAAATATTCTCCACCCCAGAGCTGCCATAATTACTTATGTCCATTTCTCTCTGAATGACTTGGAGTATACCTTGTGATTACAAGTGTACCAGTTTTCTAATAATAGGCAACTCTATAATTGTGGAAAAGTCCTCCTTGCACCAAGTGTTGTGGCTTCTGCTCCAAATTATGAGTAATGAAGGCAGATGGTGGGTGCTTTACCTTAATTTAGCATGACAGTGTATTACTGCTGAAAATTCCTATGCCTTAAATCTTCAGCCTAATAAATCTATACTTTTTATTCTTTCTCTCTCTCTTTTTTTTTCTTCAATCTGGACAATGTGTTTTGGGGGTGCTGAGCATAAAAATGAGACCTTGGAGGTATATTTAATTTATGGCTTTCAAAACAGTTAATTTTTATGGTGTTCCTATGAGATAAATATAGTGTTCTACTTGTTGGGAGATCATATCTTTATTTTCAGCATCCTCGTGTATAATGTAGGAATGCTAATACCTACCTCATTTGTTTTTTGTATTATGGTACAAAATCAAAATGTGAAAGATCAATATAAAGCACCATATAAAACAATAGTTTTAACACTTGTTAACTTGAACATTAATTGTATGAAAGATTAATAATAGCATTGGAGTTACAGAACAAACAATGCTAAAAGGAATTTATATATTTTTGCAAGTTTTAAATCTGCATATTTTGACTTTTTTCCACACTGTTCATATTGTAAGTCAGCAATTTTAAGCCCTTCCTTGCAGCCTATAATCTTATCCACTTACTTCCAAAGACAGATGATATGCACTGTGTTTCATCTCTCTCTGTTCCTGAACTCAAAATCCATGTGTGCCCTCCTTTTTCTTGGAGTGAAGTCCCAGTAAGTGATGTCTATCGAGTTAGATGTCTAACTTTTTTGTTAATAATCACCAGTCTCTTTTTGGCTTTTAATCTCTTTCACCACTAATTCCTCTTCTGCTAACCATAACACTCAAGTCTTCTCCAGTATTTAAAAAGAAAAAGGCAGCAGAAAGGGAACAGAGTGAGAGTTTAGAAAAAATAATATGCATATCATCCAGCTATTATTTCTTAATCCATTAGAAATTTTGCCCCATCTTTATCATTTTCTATAGACACTGCTCTGAA
Organism: Xerus rutilus; assembly: GCA_028644305.1. NCBI lineage: Eukaryota > Metazoa > Chordata > Mammalia > Rodentia > Sciuridae > Xerus > Xerus rutilus. The sequence continues at coordinate 55,151,909 of CM053405.1, read as the reverse complement.
AAGATAACCATGATCTTTCCCCAAGCCCATCTGCCTTTAAATGGATAGTGGTCTTATCTATTTGTGTGACAGTTCTCCTACTACTTGAAACTTTCTGCTTCTGCTTTGTTCTGTCTTTATTGACCTTTCATTCTTTTGTTTTAATATATATATTTTAGTTGTCAGTGGACTTTATTTATATGTGGTGCTGAGAATCGAGCCCAGTGCTTCACACACGCTAGACAAGTGCTGTACCACTGAGCCACAATCCCAACCCATTTTCATTCTTTTGATTGCTTCACTTTTTACCCCTTCTAACACCCCCACATGAACATTGCCTCCAAATTATTACTTAGTACACATCAGTTTTTCAAATATATTGACATGAATTTTTCTTTAGTCCTCTTTCCCTGCCGCCCCCCAAACATCTTTCTTGTTTTGAGATTTCATTTACTCCAATAGCTTCCACTAAATTATTTTCATGATAACATCTCTTAATCTCTACAAGAGCTCCAGCTTTTCTTCCCAAATTCTGATCAAATTCTTGGGCCTTTCTAGGACTACTGGTTTTCCACACCTAACACAACCAGAAGACATGCTCTGTCATTGGGCAATAGCATTCTTTCCTTTCTCTCATAACGATCTTTGACTCTTCTGTCAAGTCCTCCAGATTCTGTGTTATTCCTCATACTGTTTCTTCTTTTCCTATTTTCACCGTTCTAGATCAGCTCTTCATTCATTATCTTTATAAACCATTGCCATTGGTCATCCTCAAACCAATGCTTTCCCAGCCCCAATTCTTCTGTACAACTGCCAAATTAAGATTAAATCACCTGAGCCTGGTGTGGTGGCCACACCTGTAATCCCAGCAGCTCAGAAGGCTAAGGCAGGAGGATTGCAAGTTCAAAGCCAGCTTCAGCAAAAGTGAGGTGCTAAGCAAATCAGTGAGACTCTGTTTCTAAATAAAATACAAAGTAGGGCTGGGGATGTGGCTCAGTGGTCGAGTGCCCCTGAGTTCAATCCCTGGTACCCCCACACCCCAAAAGGGATTAAGTCATCTGTATTGTGTTGCAATTGACATTTGAGTTAATAAATTCCTCAGGCTAATATGTCCAAATGTTCCATTCTAGTCTTAACCCACCCCATCTTATAATTCCAGTGGAGTATTCGTGGTTCTCTTACAAAACTCAGTTCCTTCCTGTTTCTATGCCTTTGTTCTTTATTTGCACGTTTCTCCTTTTACAGAAAATACAAGCCAAGGAGAAAGTGGCACAGTGTGGTCCTTCCACTTCACTTCTCCTATGAATGACTATAGGGAATAAAAAATTATATGATGAGAGGGCATCACTCATGTGAATGGTCCAGGAACAGTCAAAAGAGCAAGGACCATTGCTAAATTGCTTACGTTCCTAAGAGGTTTCTCATTCAATACCATTCCCCAGTACACCCATAAGACACAAAACTATAGTCATACATTCAGATGTCATGTTTGATTATTTGTTTACATTATTGATTGAAAGGCATCCTCATTTGAGGTTACATATTGTCAGTAATAACCAAATAAAATTATCTTGTTTCAGTTACAGTTACTTTGATGGCTTAGCATATTTTTATGCATAGGTGTTCTTTTCTGAAGTATAATTTGATAAATATTTTGAGAATGATCCTTTTTATGAAATAATTCTTTTGCCCCAAATAATGCCTATTAACAAAATACTTTTAGTAATTCCATATTTTAAGTGCTTTCACATACTTAACAGAGTGTAAAGAAAGAAACATTTTTATACAGAAGAGCAGAGAGAAAAATCAGTAGTATATACCATATTGAGTCCAAAAGATATTCACTTCTATATCATTTTATCTTATTTTTTAGCAATGTAAGTAAGTTATACTCTTCTGGCAGTTAAAGATTGTGTTGAACAGATGGTGAAAAGTTTACTTAGAAAATGTTTCTAACATTTCCATTGTTTTTTCTTTTATTGAACCTACATTCCAGGGTTCTTATAACTAACCAATATATTAGAAAGCTCTTGCATAGTATAGTTTTTTCAGTGTTACATTGTTATTCCACTGTTCACACCTTAATTGTGGTGCAGCATTTTAATTATATTTACAGTGTCTATGTACTAGCAGCTAAAGATTTAGATAATTGATTAAATTATGATGATTTAAAACCATGATTGTTATTTTTTGTGAATAACATATATTTTCCTTTTATATATTACAACATTTTAATTACACAAAATGCAATTAAAGTGTAATAATCTAGTAGTGTGAAACAAATATATTTAGTGTATTTACACTTAACAATATTAAGAGCATTTCTGTATTTGAATCAAAATTAAAGATTAATATTTGTACAAGTTGTGAAAGAACATTGTCATCTGTGTATTCCTGGCAGTGTTCAAGATGTTCTCAGGTTATGTATTTTAGGACTTTACTAATCCCTCTTTGAGAGGTGCAAAGAAACAGATTATGTCTCTTAAGTACTCTGAGGGACCAAACTATAAGGTTACTAGTGTTCAATTGTCAGCAAATGTTAAGATTTGCCTTAATAAAAGATCTTGTGAATGAAGAGCTTTTTTGTGATTCATGGAATTAAAGCAATTTTGACGTGAGATGTATAATCATGAATAATTTCTGATTGGTTTTCTTTTCTCTGTGAGAAATAGGAAACCAGCTTTAATTATATTTTTATAAGTAGTTGTGTATTTTTCTATAACTTCTGTGAATATTGAAGAATGCTGATTTCTACTTTAACCATGCAAAACCTTGCCTCTTGGGTTTGATTTGTCTTTCCCAATTTAGTTCATATTTTAAGTTCTTCAAAACAAATATCATTTGATTTCAACTGAGACCTTTAAAAGAAAGGGAATACCAGTAAGCATTCCTTCTTATTGAAGTAGGTGTAGTCTAATAGAGAAAGCTTTATTTTAACCATTTAAACTTCTTAACTTATAATGAAGTCTCAATATACTAGAATTGTACTTTGTTTTAAGGCACAAGTTTATGAGTCTCAGATTTTTTAAATCAAATTTGTCAGATGACTTGAAGGAAAGAGAGTCATTTAATTGTCCTTGGCGGGTAATTCTAATTGAAAATATTTCATGCACATAACCTTGCCCTGTGAAGCTAGAAATTATCTTCAAATTGTTGTTGATTTCGAAGCACAGTATGGGTTTGGCAAACTTTACATACTGCTTATCCATTCTTATAGTTTTAAATTTCAAACCTCTTTCCAGTGGAAGCATATTTGATGCTTGTCATGTCAAATCTTTTTTTCTACATACCTTTCCTCTTATAATCAGCATGAAAATGAACATGCATAATACATAAAAGATATTTACAGGTATATTGTTACATATTTTCATTTGTATTATTTGGAACTTGATAAATATTTCCAGGATCTTTTATTTATTATTTGAAATGAAATACATTAAATAGAAATCAGTTTCTTAACCCTGTGACTTTGTATTTCATTTTGAAAATGTTGATGTGTTGAGGTGTATAATCGAATACCATAGAAACAAAATGGAGATTTGAGGATGATGAATTGATAACTAGATATATTTTATAGTGAGATCTTAAGATCAGTTACTGTTGTCCTTATAAAAGTCTAATACAGTCACTCAGCTGTTAAAAACCTAATCCTCTATTTAAAAAAATATACAAAAACAAATTGTCTATCTTTCTGCCTGATCTCTTCTCAAGTACTAACACAATGGAAACAGTGGGTGATCTGTCAATGTGTTTGGTTTGTCAATGATGGTTTTGTATAAATATTGGGAGGGTAAGAAATAAAATTCACACAGTAAAATATGATTTCATCTGCCTTTTCTCTGCAGCTCCATGGCTCATGCTGCGGTGTGAAATTCTCATTTTACACACTTTGCAGGCGGAGCACATGAATTATGCATTGAGCAAGAAAAATCTCCTGCCTCAAGTCCTATATGCATTTACCTAGGTTCTGTCTCTATTACCAAGATGAATTGCAAATGGAGAAATGTTTGATGGAATAGAGCTCTTAACTTCTTTGTTTAGAATTCAGATTTTTATTTTTATAGTAGATCCTTTAAGTATGAAAATGTTTTGAACTTACTATGGATTTTTTAAAATGAAAAATGAAATATAATATAAGAGAGGAATGCCAAACACATCATGAAGCATTTTATACCCTTGATTCAGAATGCAAGGCTTTTTCAATTCAGTAGAAATGACCATTATCTATTGCTAATGTTGTATTTCAGTCACTGGTTATTTGCCGTTCTCAGGAAGTCAATAAAATTCTGTCCTTTTGAAAGCCTTTTTTCTTTCTGTTTTAGGCTTCTAATAAGAGATTATGCCAATTTCACATGCAGCCCTGTTTTGTGTTGTGTGTGACCTGATGTGTGTGTAATAGATATTGTTACACATTCTTGCCTGTGAAGTAGGAAATAAGGTACAGACTTGCCTTCAGCTTTAACTTTATCTTGATATGATAGATTTCTAATTTTTCAGGTGGGGAGGTCACAGTTCCATAAAGACAGTCATGCACTATTGTAGCTGATAGGAAGCTACACCCATTGTGCTCAGCATAGCATTTTGATAAGTCACATGATGATAAGTGCTTTTTATTATATGTTCTTTTTCACAGGAATGATATTCTAGTTGAAGTGGCATTTTTATTCTGAGCCTGTTTTCATTTTCTTACAACTTTTAAATTTCAGCCTCAAAACTAACATTTCTTCTGTTTTTCCTTTAGCCCTAACATTGTTATTTACTTGAGAAATAAAGAGTGACAAATACTGTTCGGTTTGTTTTTCAATAAGGAATGAAAATGAAAACCCATCTAGATGACTTTTAGTTTTTTAGTGGCAGAAATAATAATTATGAGAAGGAAAATCAATGTTGATCGTTTTGTTAATGTTTTAATGTATATTGTATGAACCTTAAAAATAATTTTCTTAGTATTGGCGTAAGAGAGAAAACAAGCAGAACTTAAATCATTTAACAACGTTGTGTACCATGTATTTTATGTAATGTTCTTGTTCGTGTACATGCTGGCATAAGAGCTTCAGCATTTTAAATGGAGGTAATGCACCTTTTCCTTCAGTGATATGTTGCCATGGCTAGAGAAATACTTCAAAAATATTTATACTAATTTACATTAGCAATAATCTTTAAATCTCTTCAGTAGATGGTAGGTTATTTGAAGTCAGGGATTATGTGTGTCTAGGCTGTTAATTTCCATTGCTTAGCACAGAATCTGATACACATTTGAAGTTGTATACATATCTATTGAATGAATGAATTAATTAACAAAAAGATTTTAGTAAAAACTCAAGTTCTAACTTTTAACCTAAGAAACTTTCACATAAAATAAGAGCATAGATTATAAATAACTTTGACACAGATATATGTTTAACCCCCATTCTTTGTTGATCTTTATTTGTTAATAATGCTACTCAACATCGAACTTAATTATACTTTTTAAAAAATGTACAAATCTTTTCGGAAGGTGTAAACAAGCTGTGAATACCTCAGGCTTTAAGGGGCACTGTATTCTAGTCCATAGCTATACATGTTTCATAAATGTAGGAAACTTAATAAGCAAATCTGTGGTGGGTGAAGCTCTACTTACGAGCAGGTATATTTTGAAATATCTATTCTGTTTCCAAAACGATCAAATAAAAGTAAGCAAATCTTTTCCACTCCCCTAAAGAGCAAGAATGTGCAAATATCATTTATAGACCTTTGGCAAAGAAGTCTGACACAACCCGGTATCAAAGTACCAAGTACTTAGTACAGTGCGTATCACAAACTTCATCAGAAGATGCTAACCCATCACAAGCCTGTCAGCAGTTTTAGAGCTATGCATGTATTGTTTAAGCATTTCTTTTTCTTTAAATAAAGTTATTTTAAAAAAATTATTTTCAAGACAATTTGTGTACTTGCTACAAAGAGTCACATTACATTTTTATGTTTGCAGAAACTTGCCAGGTTATAATTATTACCTGTAAATTTTCTTCTTAGATCCTTTATAATCTTTAAACACAAAATATTTTAAAATATTTACAGTTTGCCTATCTGGGCCAAATGCTATGCGCTAATTGAAACACAAATTTGATTCAGAAAAACATTTTTCATAATCATACAGAAACTTAATTTGTAAGACTAGGAAAAGAAAAAAATTTGTTTTATAATGTTAAGTAGATTAACATAGGTTGTTAAGACAAAACATGATAAAATTAATGAAAATTTTATTTTATAGGAGAAAGGAAAACAAACAAAGCAAGATAGAAATCTTCTTACCAAAGATGTTTCACTTCTGGATCTAGATGATTGTAAGTATGATAAAACTTTTCTTCCATTTTGAGTAAGAATGGGGTTATTTTTGGTAGCAAATTATATTTACATGTCCCCAAACTTACCAACATCTATTGTAAAATATTTATAAATGAATAAAACAAGAAAATTGGAAATCAGTGGTATTAGTATTTCATCTATTCAGTCTGTTATTTTTGTGTCACATGAATATAGATGGCCAAATAAAGTATACAAAATTCATTTTAAAATATTTTAAAATATTATATATTATAAAAATATATAATATATATTTAAAATATTATATATTGTTTCACTATATAAGTAGTCATAGCTCATGGCTTCTACATTGTGAGAGGTTGGTTATGGCAACTGACACATCTAACTTACCCAGGTAGGTGGGGAATTAAGAAAATAATTGGAAATGGGATGGACATCGCCATCTTCCACTTGCCATAATTTGGGTGGGAATGAAATGGGTTATGAAGTTTTTGGATACACCTATCAACATTTTAATATTTGTCCCAGTGAATCTCCTTCTGAGAATTTGGAATTCTACAAATATACTCACCCAAGTATTCAAAGATGCATATTCACCACTCCTCTCAAATCCTTTAGCATTGTGAACAGGAGATAGTGCTAGATAGGTTTGCACTAGAGAAGAGCAAAAGAAGTATGACTTCATGAATATTAAACTACTGTCATTTTTCAATATAGGTTTTCCAGGTTGGGATGAGTTATGTTTTAAGTTGCCTCATTCTGTGATGAATTAGTTCCATTTGTATTGTTTAGATAACCTATTGCTAATAGTCACAGCCAATTCTTACTATATAGAAATTCAAATATATAACAAAGAAATATGTAGTATAGAGATATTAAAAATGAAATTAGAGCCAAATTTTTTTACATTTTAGAAAAGATTTTTTAAAGTTTGGTCTTAACCAGTATTATTAAGAGTTGGTGAAACAAAGTATGTGTATGCTCTTTACAGGAATACAGATAGGCTCAGCATTTGGGGGTCATTTTAGCAATATCTTTCAAACATAAATTGTATAAGCCCTTTGACCTAGTAGTTCTCTTTTGGAGGGGGTGGGGTACCAGGGATTTTACTCAGGAACATTCAACCACTGAGCCACATCCCCAGTCTGATTTTGTATTTTATTTAGAGACAGGGTCTCACTTAGTTGCATAGGGCCTCACATTTGCTGAGGCTGGCTTTGAACTAGAGATCCTCCTGCCTCAGCTTCCCGAGCCACTGGGATTACAGGTGTGCACCACTGTGCCCAGCTGACCTAGTAGTTCTTTTATGGAAATTTATCCTACCAATGAACTATAAAATGAGATCTGATTGCTTTCTTGTTTTAAACTCTTTCTTTCATTTGGTGGCTTAATTGTGCATTTAAAGTCCATACTCCTTTCCTTGTTTTCTAAGACCACAATGATTAGACCCCTTGCCTCTCATCGACATTTTATATTATTCTGCTTCTTTGCTTGCTTAAACATACCATGTTCCTTTGTGCCAAGGGCATTAGTACTGCTGTTCCCTGCTGAGAATTCTTCCCCCAGATCCTCTGATGGTAGGCTGATTCTTGTCTTTCAAATCCCAGCTCAAAAGTCACCTATTCTTATAAACTCTCTTAGTCATTCAGACAGTTGTAACAAAATACCATAGACTGGGTAATTTATAAACTACAGAGATTTACATATAGAGCATGTTAAGAATAGAGACTTGTAAAATATATAATTGTTATAGTTTGATTCATTTTTTAAAGAAGTATGTCTTTGAAGAGACAAAAAGTTTCTTTAAAATTTAAGTTTTGTAAGAATTTAAAGGTAAGATTTTTGTATTCTTTTAAAGGAAATTTCATCCTAACCTACATTTTTACAGTCAAATAGGATATATTTCCCTTTGTTTTTAATACACAGATACTTAGTGATTTCTTTAAATATTTTTCATTGTTCTACATTTGTCAGAAATGACACTTGAAACTCTTAACAAGTCACTTCAGTGAATGTTTATGGATGAGTTGTCTGCTAAGTACAAGATACCTTGCTAGGTACCCTAATAAATAAATAGAATTATCATTCTTTTCCAGAAACTAAAATGTAGTCAGGGGCACAGATACCTGAACAAGTACATTCACATATATTCTTACATATATATCCCTATTATGTAAGAGAGAAAGTAGAGATGCAAAGTGTACTGAGAAGCAAAGAGGGAGGCAGTCACCAATTAAAAAGCTATGGAGGCCTGCTGAAGAAATATGATCTGAGCTCAGAGATAGAAGCTGCTGATTAGCCCACCGTGGTTTAGCCACAGTGGTTCAGCATCCATGGCAAGCAATTTGTTGGTGAAACATTAAAAACCAATCTTCAGTGGCTTAAATTCTCCATTTGTGAGAGTTAGATTAATCTTGTAAACAAGGCAGACACATTCCTTACATTTTATCTATATAGAGGTTGTTGGTTGAGTACATACAGTAGCATATCAGGTTGAGTAGCATATCAGGAAAGGAAAATGCCGAATTTGTCTGTTTCTTCTTTCAGGAAATATTTATTGAATACTTGCCATGATGTAGGTAATCTGCTACATGCTGGAGATTCTAAATACAACTTTGTCCCTAACCAAGGAACTCTCAAAGAGTAATAGGAGAAACAGTTAAGTTGGCAATTAGACTGCCACATTATAGATGGAGCAAAAGAGGGACTTGCACAGAATGCTGTTGGGGTTGATTATATCTAATCCACCTAGCAGGATCAAGAGGTAACTCCTGAGCTGAGCATAAGCAAGCACTAGTCAGGCAGTCTGAGGCAAGAGGAGAGCATGAGGGGAGCATATACTATGCAGAGTAAAGGCATGGAGGAGGGAAATAGCTACTTCCAGAAGTTTCTAAGAGGTATATTAGCAATTCTAGCAACAGACTGGATTATTCTGGTGTTCTTCTATAGGAAATGTAAACCTATGTCATTACATAATAAGTACAGCTAACTCTGAATCCTTTTAAAAATATCTATCAGCCAACAATAACTGTACTTCAAATAAGCCTTATGATCTGTGATGTCACATTTTTTAATGAGTTGTGGTCAAGGCAGTAGAGTGGGGTGGCCAAGAGGACAATGGAGCTAAGCTATCTGAGTTTGAATCTTAGTTCTCTTCCTAACAATTTAAATATTTATTTATTTTTTTATTTGTAGGTGGACAGAATATCTTTGTTTTTATGTGGTGCTGAGGATCGAACCCAGTGCCTCACGCGTGCTAGGCAAGCACGCTATTAACCTCCATGCACTTTAGTTGCTTCATCTATAAAATTGGAGTAATATTAATACTTTTTAGGGTGACTTCATCTTTAAAGGATTAAATAAGTTTGTAGAAGTAAAAGCACTCAAATCTGTGCCTAACACATGACAGACATTTCATAAGAGTTGGTGATGATGACAGCAGTGGTCCACATATTGCAGCAACAGCACCAATTACATTGAACAGGCTGAACGAGTACATATTAAGCCATTATATACCAAGAGTTTTACTTATTTTTCATTTTTGAAATGAAACTTTGATTAGAAGAATAATTATGTAATTATTGTACTAAATACGTTTAGCAAAGAAAAATAGTGTTTTGTATAAAGTGAAAAAGAAAGAAAGAAAGAAAAGTAAATTAGCATCTAATCTGAAAGATTGTCTTTCTATCCAAATCTCCTCTTCAGTTGGGGTGTATTAAGATTTTCTGCTTCTTTCATTTATCATACACATATTTTTCTATATCAGAACCTCTGTCTTCTGAAGTGTTACTAAAGGTTTGTCTTCTTTTTTTTAGAATAGAACTTGCCTATGGTGTGAATTTTCTTCTCATCTCTCCATGGTACTTAGCCAAGCCATAATTGAAATGAGAGGCTGTTTCTTCTTTAATTTCTTTTTCTGTTTGTTTGTTGGTTGGTTGATAGTACTGGGTATTAAACTCAGGGACACTTCAACACTGAGTTATGTCCACAGCCCTTTTTATTTTGAGACAAGGTCTCATTAAGTTGCCGAGGCTGACCTGAAACTTGTGATCCTACCTTAGCCTCCCAAGAGGTCACTGGGATGAAAAGCCTGTGGCTCCTACTTATTTTTTAAATCTCTCCCTGGGCACTTAATATTTTGGATGTATGTATGGATGTATAGATAGACCAACAAATGAACAAACATGTTTAGAACCCACCAGAAAAGTCACATGTTGAATAGAAAGACATTTGAATCCAAGTTAAAAGAACTAGTTCTAATTCCCTGTAATGCTGCCATTTACTTACTTTATGACGTTGGCGAGTCTTAATCTCCCTGTGCTTCATTTCCCAATGTCTTTAATATACATATCCTTTAGAAGCCTTTTCACTGCCATTGCTTTTCTTCAGTTCTTTTCACCTCATTCCTGAATTATTATAAATTCTTCCTTACTGCCAACTCCACCACTCTCTCCTGCAGTCTGTTTTTTACACTACCACCTGATCAATCATCTTGCAATACCATATTTCTCATACCATTCCTCTCTTTGGTAGATTTTTAACAGTTCCCGTTGGTCTTGTAAATAAACTCAACTCCCTTCACTTTCCAGATTCCCACCTCAGCCTTTGTTGACAGCATTCCTTCATCCATCAGTTAACTGGATCTCCCTTTTCTCTTGTGCAGATCTCACATTTACTTAAAAACTGGGCTTCATTTCCTCCTGTTCATGAAACCTCCACTTACACTCTATCCCCAGTAATCCTCCTCCAGTCCCACTCTCCATGGCACCTGCTAACTGTGCAGTGACAATCAGGAGGTCTGGGATTTGTAGCAATGCCCCAATCATACAGAGTGAGTATAGGGGCAACTCTTCCACCCAGTCTTCATTCTACTTTTTCTATTGTGTATGTTTAAATTTTGCTATTTCCTTTCAAAGTTTTCTCTTTTGGCAATATCATTTATGGACTTTACTGTTACTTTGTTTTAATGCATTTGTTTCTTTTTCTCTTAGATTTTAATTTATTTGAAGACAGAAACCATATTTTTATATTCTTTGTTTCTCTCTCGCCATCTTGCTGAAGAAATATTTATTAACTTGATGAATTAATATTTCTTTGGGCTAATTTACCAGATATTATGAGACTACAATGAGAAAAAGATGCTTTGAAAAACAATGTCAAATTGAGTAAATGTTACTCTCTTTACAGTATTATCTTGGAATGAGAATTGGTTGGAAGCTAAAACTTTTTCTGCATTTTAATTTATTTCATTCAGTGAACTGTTGAGAAAGTTTTAAGCACTAAAAAGTAATGTCAGCCTCTGTCCACACAGACTAGTAGAAAGTAAAACATGAAAGATACAAATTTGTATTACATGAAAAGTATAGTTATAGAAATTTGACAAGAAAACCTATGGAACAAAGAAGGCACATATAAGATTTATTAGGTGAGTCAGGGAGGTCCTACCCTCTAAATGTTATCTTATCAGGAAGTTGTGAAATGAATGAGACAGGGAAGTCCTGCTAGGCAAACTGAATAAAATACAAAAGGCTCTAAGACATGAAGCAAGATCTTGAGAACTTTTATGACATAGAACTAGAAGAGCGAATGAAATCGACGATAAGCTGGATCTGAGCTGTCTGTCCAGTATGGTGGCCAGTAGCCACATATAGCTATTTAATTTAATTAAAATTTAAAAATACATTTCCATAGTCATCCTACCTACATTCAGAGAGCACATTAGGCATATGTGGCTGGTGGCCAACATATTAGCACACATATAGAATATTTCCATTATTATAGAAAGTTCTGTTGGGCAGGGCTGAGCTAGACCATGGAGGACCATGTGCTCTCAGTTAAGGCAAGACTTTTATTGGCAATTAAGAGCCTTTGAAGAATCTTAAGCAGAGGAGTGACATGGTCAGATTTTCATTTTTACAAGATTTTCAAGTTCATACCGATTTTAGAATAAGTAAAACGTTTCAATCAAGCACATAGCTTTGCTGAAAAAGTATAATTAGAAGGGAATTAGGTAGCCTGGGCCCTTAATTAATTAGAGTGGAGAATAAAATAGAGAAATGATTTAAACATCCTTTTAAGACTTTTGACTCCACTAGAGAACTGTCTTGAAAGCTGTTGTTATTCTTTACATTAGTGTGGAAAATGTTTCTTCACCTTTTTCTTTTAGTGAAATTATTGGGTGATAAATGTTAGTGATAATGTTATGTGATAAAAATTTTCAAAAACTATTACTCAAGATATTTATATCCTTATTTTATTATAGGATTTGCCATTATGTTTTGAAAGCTAAGACTAATAACTACCATGACTTGATAATAACTTGACTAAATCAAGATGTTAAATAGAATTGTCATACATTTATTAATCAAAGTAATTTAATTAGATTTACTAACAAAATAAAAATGTTGCTTTTAATAATTTGAATTAAATTTTCATGCACATTTGCTAATTTGGGCCTTTTCTTACAGTTAACCCAGTATCCACTCCAGTCGTACTTCCCACACCAGCTCTTTCTCCAAGCTTGATAGCTGATCTTGAGGGTTTAAACTTGTCAACTTCTTCATCAGTCATCAGTGTAAGTTATTTTAAAAATGTACTAGCTCAGTTTTAATAGGATGTGATTGCATCTTTTTTATTGAAATGCAAATAATTTAAGCATATTCTTAATGGAGAATAGTTCCTCATCTAACAAGTCCAAATCAAGTGGTTTTTAAATTGATTCTGCCCAAACCATTATTTTCTCAATTTAATTCTGCTTGATATTCACATTTAATTATTAAGAGTACATTTTTTCTGGTACTATTATTTATCTGTATTATATAGGGACTCTGTGCCACATTGAGATGGTTTACATATAGTCACGTGTCACTGAACCATAAGGATATGTTCTAAGAAGTGTATTAGATGTTTTCATTGTGGGAACATGATAGAGTGTACTTACACAAACTAAGACAACTGTGATGTCTCTAGGCAATACAGTGTTATGGTCCTAACATCATACATGATCTGTTATTGACTGAAATGTCATTATGTAACACATAACTGTACTTAAATTCTACCTTAAAGAATTGTTGTCTAGGGGCTGAGTATTTAGCTCAATGGTAGAGTTCATTGCCCTTAGTTCAATTCCTAGCACCAAGAAAAGAATGAGAAAGAATTTTCTATATTAACTGACGTACATTCCCATAATCATTCTGTTTCTTCCACATAGCTCATTTACCATACGCTACTAAAAGTTCATAATTGTTTTCATTTTAAAAGCCCAAGATTATATTTTTCTTTGTGTTTATTTATACTACTGAGGTTTTTAAAAAAATTTCTTTAATGTTATTTATAGAGTATGACTTGATGTGAAGAGTCCTGTTTATCACAAAATAATGTCAGAACCATCAACCCATCATAGTACCTGAAAGTGCAATAACTTATTTTGCATTAGCATGTTATATCCATTAACTGCTCACTTTAAATCAGGAATGCTGCCTAGGATGTATAATCTGTTGACCTGCTTGACTCGTTAATTTGTTATCGGAATCTACAAACTAAAACATAGTAATAGGGAAGCTTTGATGGGCACAGGGCCCATCGATGATCAGGTACTTCAAGTAGTTCGCAGGGCTGACAGGCAACATAACTGATGATCTCAGCTTCCAGGGAGCGTACAGCTGCATCTACCAAATGTGGAGAAGAAGAGTACCTAAGTCTTATATATTTTACAGAAAATTTCCCCTTCAGAGCAAATGTAGTACCCCAGGGCCATGCAGTGAAACTCTGAAAAGAGCTGCTTGCGCTTTTGTTCACCTTTGGTCAGCTCACTTAGGAAGTATAGGTGAAAAATACTAAGCTACAATGTTCTTTTTAAGTGTAGAATGATACTTTCTCATAGCCACTTAAATGAGTAAGAATAGTATTTGAGTTTTAGTTTTCATCCTTATTTCTACAAGGAAAAGGCACATTAAAAGAAATGGAGAAGCATTGAAAATAAAGTTAAGTCTTAAATTGTTTTCAAGTAATAAATATTTATTGAGCATTTGTGTTATACTCTAAAGACAAAAGTATAATCAAAAAATCTATAGTGAAACAATTCCTTGAATGGAATAAGAGACCACTAAAAATTTGGTAGGCAGTAAGGAAGTGGATAAATAGCTTATGTGCTAATATCGGATATCCAGGGTACAAGTCCCTGCTTTGCTGCTTACTAGCTGCTTAGCTTTGGGCAAATTGGTAAGTAGCATTTCTGCACCTCAGTTCCTATGAGGATAATATCTACCTTGCAGGATTATTGTGAGATTAATGAGATAACAACATGTAAAAGACTGGCACATTATTGTCACTCAGTAATATTAACTAATATTTTTAGGAGTGATATGTGATGATAGACTCTCATACTTCATTAACTGTAAAAAAAATGTAGCCGAGATCACAAAAGTTTGTAGTCAATGTTGATTCATCACAAAGCAATTGGAAGACTCACCCCTTTATACTAAGAAAACATTTATTGGGATGATCTCTTGAAAGGAAAGAAAAGCCCTCCTTCCAGAGTTGGGTAAAACAGGACTGCCAAGTAATACAGCTGAGTGAGGCAGGCCCTGAGCACTCAATCCCCAAAACTAACAGAATGATCAAACAGTGAATATCAAAGAGAAAGAACAGCAACCAGAAATTTTCTTTATTCAGCTGCCTTTGATGTACTTTCCCTTAAATAAAGAATCGGGACCTTTTTCAGTTGTTCAGTTCCAGTTCCTATCAGGGCTGGAAGACCTGCTTCTGAAATCTAATCTCTGACTTTGTCTTAATTTCTTACTCATTATTTCAGACTTTTTATCTTCCCAGCTGGCTCACCCCTCCTAGCAGGAACCTGCTCTGCCAGGGTGCTGGTTACCTCATCATAGCTTTTTGGATAATAGATGTATTACATCTAGATCAAAGAAAATCAGAAAAATGCTAAAATATATAAATCACCATAATCTCATTATTCAAAAAAAATTCTACTAACACTATGATGGATTTCTTCTACTCTCATTTCCTTGTAATTAAAAAAAAAACCACACCACACATAGTTTTACAAAAGTGAGATCTACATATATAACATTTCTGTAATCCATTTTTTGTTCACACTATAACATGTTATCTCATTAAAGTACCACACTTTTTATTTTATTTTATTTTTTTTGTTACTGGGAATCTTATGTGACAGGATCTTGAAATAAATAGATTTGGTGTTTGACAGGTTAAACCCATCTTCTAGCAGAGGCTGTGAGATAAGGCAGGGCTCCAGCATGATCTGATTTTCTCAAACTGGGGAATTTCACCTAGGAGTTCCCAGAAATGCAGCTTCCCTGCCTTCTGTTGGCTCAAACAAACCCATAATTCATATGCAGCTTCCAACAAAAAGCAATACTTTTGTTTTTTCCCTACTGCTGGGTATTGAACCGAGGGGTGCTTTACCACTAAGCTATACCCCCAATCCTTCTTATTTTTTTAGTTCGAGACAGGATCTCACTAAGTCTCCCTAAGTTGCCAAGAGTCTAGACTAGAATTTGCACTTCTCCTGCCTCAGCTTCCTAAGTCTCCCTAGAAACTTACAAGTGTGTACCATCATGCCTGGCAAAGCAACAGCAACAGCACCAAAATTCAACTTTCTAAAAATGGAAATGAAAAGTGGATATATTAATGACTAGGATTTTTATTAGGATATAAGTTTAAATAAAGCCCCAAGAATACAAACACAGCAGTCTTCAAAGTGTTAGGCTTCTTGTGGGGATGAATAAAGAATAAGGAGAAAGAAAGGTTCTGTAGTTGAGCTATTGTTAATTGAGCTGCTATGAACACTGATGTGTCTGCGTCAATATGGTATGCTGATTTTTTTTAAGTACTTTGGGTATAGACCAAGGAGTGGGATGGCTGGGTCCAATGGTGGTTCCATTCCAAGTTTTCTAGGAATCTCCATACTGCTTTTCATAGTGAGTGGTTGTACCACTTTGCAGTCCCACCAGCAATGTATGAGTGTACCCTTTTCCCCACATCATCACCAACACTTATTATTGCTTGTATTCTTGATAATTGTCATTCTTACTGGAGTGAGATAAAATCTTAGTTTTGATTTGCATTTTATGTATTTATTGATTGGGTTATTTATTTTTTTGGTATTAAGTTTTTTGAGTTCTTCATGTATCCTGGAAATTAGAAATGCATTCTGCTGCCACGTATAACTAATTAGAAGAAATAAAAAAATAAAGGTAATTTCCATGTATAAGAATAAATGTGAAATAAGAATAAATTGTTATTAGAAATGCTGAAGTGAAACTCCAGTTTCTTGGAATTCAGATGGCTCTTGAATATTTAGGTCACAAAATATTAGTATAAACAGTTAAAATTCTGTCTGAAAACTATTTTAGTGTATATTCTGCTTTAAATGACAAACATCCACATGAAACCTTGGCTCACCCTGTACATTGTTGTTTCTTCTCAAACTAGTAGTATAATGAACTTTATTAATTTATTCAGTATTTAGTATTTTAAGTTATGTTTCCATGGAAAAATATGATTCTGATCTTAGTAGTTATAAGGTACCCAGGGCAGTCCCCCACGTGCTGTAAAACCTGCTCTAATGGAGGATCTGTATTGTGATTCTGTAGCACCTACTCACAAACCAGTGTGTTTCTGTGGGAATATATTTTCAGAGTTCCACCTTAAAATGCCAAAAAGTCATTTACAAGGACAGGGTGATATTTGGGAAATGCCTCGAATTTGGAACCCAAAAACCTATTGTTCTCCATTTTCTGAGCTACTTATTATTATTATGACTTTGAGTAGTTTTTTGACTTGTATAAACTTCCACTTTTGAACTTTTAAAATAGATAAGATAATTTCTTTAAACATCTAATTGTATTTTCATGAAAATAAAATGAAATAATGGACCCCAAAGTGTTTGAATTGTGTTCTGTAGCTGTATACCCCAGAATTGGCTCCTGTGGCCCTGTAGCAAGGATTTAATGACAGATGATCAATAGAGATTCACAGACCTTGGGTGTGACATAGGATATGGGAGGAAGGATTTAGTCACAACTGGGATTGACAGGGCCTAGAGGCCTCAAAACCTTTATATTCAGTAAAAATATAGGTTTCCAATCACCTGTTCTACTTTTCCCCTTCCTCCAGCCCCCAAGTTGAATAATAGAACTATGCAAGGAGAATGAGGAAAAGTGACTCAGAGAGCCAGGTGCAGTGATATGCAACCTGTATCCAGCTACTTGAGAGGCTGCAGCAGTAGGTTTGCATGAATCAGAGTTCAAGGCCAGCTGACAACCTAGTGAGGCCCCCCTATATAAAACAAAAAAATAAAAAAAACAATAGAAGAAGGAAAAAAAGAAGAGAAAAAATGGTTCTGTGAAACAAAAGTTAAGGACCCCAAGAAGTACAGGGATCTGCAGAATCAGAATCTTTCTTTGTTGAGAAAATGATCATTTATGAGTCTACCCAGCAAAATTGACCATTCTCATAGTGTGCATATCTAAGTCAAGAAAAAGTCACTATGTGCCAATCCTGAAAGTTTGTTATAGGTTTGTTACATTTTTCCATCTCAAATATTCCATACTAAAAGTAAACATCAGTTTTCTTTAAAATATTTTGGATTGGCTCCATATTTTTCTTGTTCTCAGAACTTAAAAAAGAAAACTATTGAGAGCATTTGGTGTTGTACTAAGGGAAAAAAATTACACAAGTTATATTCTTAAGAAAATATTAAAGGAACAGTAAATGGTATGTGTCATTCCTTAAAAATATTTTCCTTAATTCTGTATAATACAACTGAGATTCGTGTTACAGAAATCCATAATTCTTCCCACGAAGTAATGAAGCAATGCTAAGAAAAATGTGCTCTGCAGGAATTCATGGAGCTTGTGTCCAAGCATGTTTCTTCCCTGTGTCATTTCTATTTTGAGGAAATGTTAGCACCTCATGAACTGAAACCAAGTATCAGTGGGTCAAGCCATCTCTCTTGTTCTTTGTCTTCTCTTCCTCAAGAGCAGGGAGTTGATTCTTGGATAATGCTCCCAAGTCTACCAACTGTAGCTTAAGGGTCACCTGAACGAGCACCTGTAGTTTTTCCTAAACCCTGATCTTATAGCAGTCCATTGGTATCTTGAAATGACCAAGCTGTCCTGTACACCAGCTGAAAACTTATTCTGCTGATATTTTACTACATCTGCTCACAGATGTTTCCAAGAGAGGCAGTGCTTTTACTAAAATTATGGCTTAGTTGTTTTAGACCATAGTAGTTCCTTCCATCGTTTTTCCACCTATCGTATTTTTTTAATATTATTGAATACAGTAACCTAACCTAAATCAAATAGGAAATATGACTTTCAGTTTTTGAATAGTTGTGCATATGATAGTTTTAAAATATATGTTATAGGAAGCTTGTTTTTAAAATTTTAAAAGCTTAAAGTAAGCTGCTTTAAAATTTAAGAAGTCTTAACTGTTGGCAAAAAATGTAGGCGTAGCTAGTGAGAATGTATATTGGTAAAACCACGATTTAAAGAGTAATTTAGAAATATTCAGTGAAGTTGAAAATATTTATCCCTTTAATCCAACAATCTGTGATGATACATGTGAAAGTAGGAATGTTCACTGGTACATGTTAAGAGCAAAACATTGAGAATACACCATCTTTCCTAGGTTAGATACATGAATTATGGCAGACATATACAATGAAATACTGTGCCAATTGTTAAAATGTATTAACTGCAAATACATACTCCACATACGTAAATCTTCAAAACCATATTTAAAAACTTAACTTACAGGATACTGTAGTATGAAGCCATTTGTAGAAAATATAAAAATATGTAAAATAATTGTATAGTTAATGGATGCATTTTTTTAAAAGGTCATTGGTAGTGATCAAATCTTTGTCAGTTTATTAGGAAGATTAATTGTGGAAAATGCCTTAAAACATACTTGGAACTGATAAACATCAAGTGTAAATATTGGTTACTTATCACACCAAGAGCAAAGAGGAATGAAAGCTTGGAGGATACACTTGAGAGTGTCATTAAATTTGTTAAATTTTATTCATGGTGTTGAAGCACTGTTTTTCATTTGTTTTTTAATCTATTCTTTATGCTGTTTGAATTATTTTACATTTCAGTTATCATAAATTGGAATAATAACAAATATAAACTACACTAAATATGAAATATTATAGATGTCCTCGATGATATTGAATGCTGTTCTGTCCTGTACACATTAGATCATTTGGTTTGCATTTCACACTAAACCTAAAAAAGTGTTATCCTTTACTTTAAAGTTTATGTTTTTATAATTTCCTTCATGTTCTAACTTTATGTGGTAAAGTCTTAAAATAATTCAACTATTGAAATGTACCTCTGTGTTGCCTGAACTCTAACTTACTCAGTGATTAGCCTGACAAGTCTTTTCTTCATAGGTGCACCTTACATACCTCATTTCATGTATAACTTCTGTAAATTCCCAATTAGAGTTCATATCAATGAGAGTTTAACAATTCCATTTCAGTTTTTAAATGATAAGAAAATACCTTAAAACTCTCAAAGGCTTATATGTAACAAAATTATAGTGAAATAAAATTAGTTTAACTCTTTAGATTCATTGCAAAGAAAAATATTTATATTAGCCATGTAATTGGTGGATAGTAATTGTTTTTTGAAAGGTTCAACAAGAAGAATCAACAGTATTCTAAAATAAGTTTAAATAGCAATAGTTACCTTTTGTAAACCCAACCACAGATGATCTGGCTTGAGATTGTGGGGTACTGGCTGTATATCTTAGGTCTTATTTTGTAGCAATCTCATTAGTATGGCACCTAAGAGCTTTCATGTATATAATTGTTTATATTGTTCATAGAAAATAGATTCTCTAGATATTCTCTAGATATATTCTAAGGCCAGTGCATACTAAGATTCTTTATTATAGCTTAATATCATTTACTTAATAGACATTTTTATTGAACACATTATGACCAAATTGCTATGCTAAGATTACAGAAAACAGATTAATAAGACAATCCCTTCCTAAAGGAGTTCCTGGGCTGAGGAAATAGCAGATGCAAAGGCCTAGGATGTGAAAGAACTTGGAATATTGCAGAAACACTAGTTTAATGTAGCTTAAGTGTAGCATGTGTAGATTGGAATAACCATTTCTGATGCCGGAGAAGTATGGTGGTGATAAGCTCTTGGAAACATTTTAGTAATGATTCCTTAACTTGTTGCTTTCTAATTTTTTCATATCCTGGCTCCCATAGGAAAGTAGGAATGCATAATGTGCTCTGAGTAAATAGAGAATGGTAAAAGATGCTGGAGGAGCTCCAGCTACCAAGACCCACATGGCTTCCTGGTGGCTTGTGGGAGACAGCACACATCTAACTCATTTAATGAGGAAGCCCAATCTAATCTGCATGGATCACCATCCCTAAGTGAAATTTAATTTAGGAGGGTACAGGAAGTCTCATTTGGAAAATTGATCATTATAGAATGCAAAGGTATAGTATATTGAGGAATAGTAATTCTCGAAACGGTCCATGAATGGAGAAACAGAACTGAGATAGCTGGGGGTGGAGGCTAATTTGTTAAAATATGCTACTGAGTTAGCCGAACTCAAGCTTAAGGGCACAGTCATCCAGGCTGTTACATTGGCCCAAGATTGTTCATGCCAACTGCAAGTTGAAGGGTTTCCCCAAAAATACCCTCAGATTTAATCATTTGTTAGAACAACTTACCAAACTCAGGGAAGGGCTTTATTTTGCATAAAGCTTTATTACAATCAAAGAAAAATTACAATTAGCCAAGGGAAGCGATACATAGGGCAGATTCTGGGAGAGTTCCAAATGGAACACTTCTGTTTTACCCTATTGACACTGAAATGTGGCAGTGTGCTCAGAGTATGGCCAATCAAGGAAGCTCCCCCAGCTTCAGGATCCAGAGTTTTTATTGAGTACTTCATTACCTAGGTATGATTGAATTATTGCCGCATGGCTGGACTGAATCTCCAGCTCCCCCCTCTCCCAAGAAATCAGGTAGATAATAAGTGACCCAAAACCCCAACTCTGATCTCACAGTTAATCTTTCTGGCTTGGTCAGCTCCCAGTCCTGATTTCTTTCTTAACATAAGCTGTCTAGGGGATCACTATGAGGTATCTCAGTGGCATAAATTATTAAGTTGTAGGGATACTATGGGCCTTCCATGAATAATAATAGTCACTTCTATTACTGTAGTAATTCCAAAGGTTTAGAGGAGGGCTCTCAAGAGCTGAGGCAAAGCCCCAATTTCTTCAGAATATGAAGCCAGAGATAGAGTGATTAAAAAAAAATGTGAAGGTTCCTGCCTGCATGGAGTTGATGGTTGAGTGTGAAAGTAAAGAAAAACTGCCTTAAAGGCATGTAATTACAGTATACTGCATGCTTTCACTTTTGTAAAATCTTGCCCATTTGAAAATTTCTATGTATACAAGTTATCATTGTTTCTTCCCTGATTATGAACCTAAACATCATTAACTGAACTCCACAGTCACACTTGTTTCCCTGTGTACCATCATAGCTTAAAACCTAACGAGAAGACATTCAGCAGTGAACACAATTTAAATTTTGGATATCTGAAATACTTTTCCTCTCAAGATAGAAGGATAATTTTTAGTCAGGTCTTCACCATCTGCTTTCCTTGAATCGGCTTTGTGGTGTGTCACTTCATCATCACATGGTACCAGGGTAAACAGGGACAACAAAGTCAAACCAGCATCTGTACATATTGTTTCCAGTAGTGTGAAGTTTCCTGTGACCCGAAAAAGAGGATATTAAGTTTGACAGGGTGACTAAGAAGCCATGTAGTTGATGTCCCCACCACCATCACCATCTCTCCAAGGATTTTACATGCTGAAGGACAGGAAGAAACCTATATATAATGCACACGAATCTGGGGAGACAGATTGAGACAAAGAAAATACATTTTTAACACAAAAAAACAAATACAGCTTCCAAAGTTAGTTTTTTTAAAATATTTTTTAGTTATACATGGACATAGGGTCTTTATTTGGTTTACTTATTTTTATATGGCGCTGAGGATTGAACCCAGTGCCTCACACGTGTGAGGCAAGCGCTCTGCCACTGAGCCACAACCTCAGCCCCCAAAGTTAGTTTTTTATATTAGTTCTCTCAGATTCAGTACATCTGAAGTCTGCTGAAGCAGTGTTGGGATAAACGTGTGTTATAATAATGGTAGATATGATGAAAGTTGCTTTATACTTAGGATTTCCTTTTCTCTTGAATGGACTTTTATCTTAAGTAGATTCTCATCGCCCACTCCCACCACTTGCTACTAGTTAGCGTTGTACTGCTGGAGTGCCATTTTTTTTTCCAAGTTGCTCTGCAAGGACAGATTACTTTGAAGGATGTCTTAGTTGAATAAGAGCATTTACTAAGTCATAGTGTTACATGAATATAGTGGTCTCATGCATAAAAATGATAATATATCTATGATAAAGATAGTTTATTATATAGTAAAAGAATTATCTCATAAAAGTATTTTTTATATTTTACATTGAAAAGTTAAAGTGTATTCCAGCCCCGGGCTAAGAAACAGGTCCAGATAAGATCAAATTTCCTTTGAGTTTATAGGAGGAAGAAATTATAAGTCAAAATTAAAAATAATTTTGTCATTTTAAATTTGAGGAAAATCCTTTATTTGTTCTGATGAAAATGTCAGTAGTCACAGAACTGTGGTAAAAATAATGAAAAGTCACTGGCCTGGGTCTGCTTAAATTGAAAACATTTTTTAATTAAAGTTTGACAGTATTTTGTGCTTCCATTGCCTAGCCACGTCCCATCTTGTTCTTCTGCTCAATTCTCTTCTGGGCATGAATTGCTTTAATTTTTAAATTAAACGTTAAGGTATGCCATCCTGCTTCTTGATCTTTTTGTTTCTGCACTACTTTGAAGGTCTCATAGTTATAAGACCATTTTCAGCTGTAACTTTACCAGATTATTAAGAAGAGCTACTTTTTTTAAAAAAGATTATTAATTTTTACTTGCAGATTTTTTTATTGCAAAGTATTTTTGAATTTGTTTAAATATCTGCCAGCTTATATTTAACTAATGGATAATGGTAATGCTTTGTCAGTATTATAGTACAATACTCCATAATGAGAAATCTGTCTCAGATGCTAATTATAGTTATTATGACATAGTAATTAGTTGTGACAAAAACTCAGGTCACCCACAAATAACAAAGAAAATATATACATAAATCTAAAAGGAATTAAAGAATTAAAAAGATAATGGTAAGGAAAAGCTTAGGTCTTTCATTTTCCTCTTCCTTCTATACTACTCTTCCTTTTGCTTAATTGTGGGTTCATTATTTTCAAATTTGAGACAATTTACTGTAAAAAATCTACCATTTCTAAGATTAGGATTTGGGGCTTTGTTTATTATAATTAAATGTACTGCAATAGGAAACAAGAACTTTTTAAAAATATAGTTTGTTTTTAAAAGATTTATCCTTTTTAGTAATCTTATTTTCCATATCTAAAGCTGACTTTGTGGACTTTCAACTGCTATGCTTCAAGTTTTCTTTCTTCTGTTGAATTATGATATTTGTGATGATTAATACATTTTTAAGCTTTAAGATATCTTAGGTTATTATGCACTAGCCCATCACATATTAAATATCATTGAATTATATATTAGCCAGGTTAACTCTGTTACCATTGATCCTGTTAGAAAATGTGCCAAAGTTATTTCCTGAACGCAAGACAGGGTGTAGTATGGAAAATTGATAAATTTTATTTTTATAGTATTAAATCTCTTAACATGAGAACCTTGACCTAACCATGGAAAATATTATTATAATACTTTAAAAACTTTGGTTCTCTTCCAAGGAGGAGAAAATGGATTCATTCCCAACTAAAAATTAAGAAGTTAATTTATTACGAGAGACAGGAAAGCATGAGGTAAAAATAGATAAGTACATTGTATGACCCTACAATCAAAGGAAAGTAAAAACTACTTACCTTAGAATATACCAGACACAACTGTTATTTAAACCATTTGGGAATGTAATTCCATACAGTTTGATAATCCTATCAATCAGGGTTATGTCTCTTAAATTTGTAGCTTTCTACATTACTGAATTTATAATATATCCCCTATATGTTAAATTAATATTGATATCTGTTACATGCTTTGGCTCAAAAAATACATTTCCCCCAAAAGAAATGAAATTCCAACAAATTCACTTTACATTGCATACTTTAGAGTAAGGGAGAAACTAGCCAAATGGTATGTAAGCTTCTTTTTGAATCTTGTTCAAGCAAACCAGTTCTGGGAAGTTGTATAAAATAGTCAAGGAAATGCAAACACTGACTGTATCTTAGATGAAAGTATGGAATATTTTTGTGTGGTTTTGTCTTTAAGATAGATAATAATATTTTAAATTTTCTTTAAAAGTCTTTATCCATTAGGGATACAAACCAAAGTATTTATTGATGAAATTACATCATAGCTAGAATTTGCTGTTAGATAATTCGTAAGTGGAATAAACAGTTGGATAAAACAGATTAGCCAAATGTTGATAGTTCCACTGTCATGTGTGTGTATGTGTTTGTGTGTGTGTGAGAGAGAGAGAGAGAAAGAGATTGTGTGCTGGGTGTTGCATCCAGGTTCTCATGCATGTTAAGTCCATACTCAACCACTAAGCTGCAACCCAGCCCCTTGATCATTTTGAAACTTAGTGATGAGTTCCTACTTCTTCATTATATTAATATCTCTGCTTTGTGTACATTTGAATTTTTCATAAGTTTATTGTACAATTTCAGAAATTCATTTATTACATATTTTCATTGAAGATTGGACACTCATGCTTCATCAAGTATGATGCGGCAGTGTCTAATACATTTAAACTAGTACGTCAGTGCTGGAATTAAGTTCAGAGTCTCAGCTGTAAAATTTGGGAACTGGAATGGACTGCTTCCAAGGTCCCTTCCAACTCTAAGGTCTAGAGGTCTATGAGAATTTAAGTGGAGAGACTTCAGTAAACATCACATAGAAGAAGGATTGCTTTATCTTTTGTATTAGAAATATGTGTCTTGGAATCTGAGTCCCTAAAAGATATAATAGGGTCTTTTTATTGGCCTTTTTATCCCCAATGCTTAATACATAATAGGTGCCCATCAAATGTGTTTTGAAAAAGTGAAATTAATCTTTCCAATTTTCCAGCTTCATTGCTATAGAAACCCATCCCCACTGTTGTCAGTTTAAAGGACTCTATTGTTAGAATGTTCATTAAATCATTGAGAAGAATTACTCCAATCAAGCACAGATCTAGAAAGGGTTGTGTTCCTTTACATATTGCTTTTATTACTTAACCTATAATGTTTAACACCATAAATGGAGAATAAGTTAGTGCTTTAAATTATTTGACTGAATGTATCTTAATAATTTATTCTTTATATTTGTTCAGTGCGCTCTTAATTTGGCTAAACAACAACAACAACATGGTAAACTAAGAAACTGGAATTACTATTTTGACTTTATTTCCCTGTCAACAGAACACATCTCCTAAAAATTTAAAGCACATCTTTCTAAGGTAACATTTACCTCCTCACATCTTTAGCAGCGATCAGACATGACATGGGACATATTCATTGACCCTAAAAATTTTCATCAGAATCATGCACTGAAAGGGGGCAGCCCCAGCCAGACAAGAGGCTCATTTCAATTTTAACGGCTGTAATTAAAGGTTAATTCACTGAGTCAGGATTAACGAGGAAAGTACAAATGATAGGCAAGCAGCTGCCTTTATAATACAAGATTAGAACAATGCAATTACAATAAGAATTAGAAAAAATCAACTTCCAGAAAGGGCCCTTTAATGAACAAATTAAATTGTGATCTCTAAACATGAATATATGAAATAATTCTTCCTAAGGAATCATATAAATTGATATTGTATACCTAAGCATATTGTGTCAACTGGAAACAATGATTAACACTAAAAAGGTTTTCTATTAGTAAGTTGCTAAAAAATTATTTCTATATCTATAGATGATGTTTTTAAATAGTAAGAAATACTCCTTACTTAATCCTCCTGATTTTGATGTCTGATGGTCTTTACCTGAATTGTAATTGATCTTTCCCTCTCTTCCCGCCCCACCACTATCACTTAACTTATGTTTATAACTTAAATGTATTTTTCTTACAGAGCCTATTTCTAAAACTCTCTTTTTATCTCTTGTTAATTTACAAGTTACCACATATGTCATTTTCAGGTACATTGTATATTTTACAATTTTTCTTAAAATTAACTCAGTGCTGAATTTCATTTTATGTAGATCATATCACTTTATTTTTTATGTGATGTACCCTTTTAATCTCAGGACATTGATCCAAATTTTATACGTGTTGTGTATTTCTAGAAAACTACTACACTACTTATTGTGTTAAATGTCTTTTGTATAAGTCCCTAGTGGTTGGCACATAGTAGGACCTCAGAAAATGTCATCATTTTAATCTGTTTGTTATTACGATGATTGAAGCCATATACTTATTTTTAATTAGTTGGGTCCTAAGTTCTATTAAATATTATCATTAAATTCTTTTAAATATTTCTATCAAATTCTATTAAATGTCATCATTTCTTTACAGAATTAAAAAAAAAATTGTAGGCACTTAGGCTTAAAGATGTAAAGAAAATAACTGCCCATCAGAAATGCAGGCTATGGAAAATTGTTCCTCAAAAATTGAGATTCCATAAAAGGAGTTTACATTTTGTCAATTGCATTTGAACTGATTTAGTGTAATAAATTTGTATGCTGGAGTAAATCTGAGTATTGATGCCTAGAAGCTAATAATCCAGTAACATCGCTGCTGAAAAAATATATAGTGCTATTTGAAGATTATATAGTCTGTGATATGCAAAACTATAAGCATTACTGCTGCAGAAATGACTTGTAGGGATAATATAGATTACTTGATAAGATGATCTTTTTTACTTTATTGTCAAGCTGACAAGTGCTGGAGAATTTGCTTTATGTATACATTGTGGGAAACCTGAGGAAAAT
>CM053405.1:54954545-55122045 GCA_028644305.1 Xerus rutilus | reverse complement strand
ACAGGCTTACCTCATGGCTGCCAGGAGGTGAGCAGCTTTCCTGCCTCACCCTTCCTCCATGAATGTTCTGCTTCACTTCAGGCCCAGAGAAATGGGGCCAGCCAACCATGGACTGAACCTCTGAAATCATGAAGCCAAAAAAACCTAATCCTCCATTAAGTTGTTCTGTCAGGTATTTTGGTCACGTCAAAAGAAAGCTGACCAACACACCTCTTTTGCATGCATTTTTTACCAGAAAATGAATACATGTTGACTAAAAGGGGTTAAGAACTAACCTAGCTGGGCGCAGTAGCACAAGCCTGTAATTCCAGCACTTAGGGAGGCTGAGACAGGAGAATCGTGAGTTCAGAGCCAGCCTCAGCAACGGCAAGGCGCTAAGCAACCCAGTGAGACCCTGTCTCTACATAAAACACAAAATAGGGCTGAGGATATGGCTCAGTGGTCGAGTGCCCCTGAGTTCAATCTCTAGTACCAAAAAAAAAAAAAAATGAACTAACCTTAGCAAATATCAAGAATACAAATAACAATGCTGGCAAGGATACAGGGGAAAGGAGAACTTGTACACCACTAGGTGATCAGTATGGAGGTTCCTCAAGAGACCAGGAATGATGTTATGTTGCATGCATATATTACTTTGTAACAACAAATTCAATCATCATGTACAGCTATAATGCAGAAATTGTTAAAATTTGAAAAAAGAAAAGCCAAATAGAAAATAAAATAGAAGAGGAATGGAACCACTATATAATCCAGCTATATCACTCCTCAACATTTATCTGAAAGAATTAAAATCAGCATACTACAGTGATACGTGAATACCCATGTTTATAGCAGCATAATTCACAATAGTGGAACTAGAGAACCAGCCTCAGTGTCGATCAACAGGGATGAATAGATAAAGAAAATGTGGTATGTACACATGACATATATATACATGATGGAGTTTTATTCGTCCATAAAGAAGAGTGAAACTATGTCATTTTCAGGAAAATGGATGGAACTGAAGAGCATTATTTTAAGAGAAATCAACAGGACTCAAATAGTCAAGAGTCATGTATTTTTTCTCATAGGAATCTAGAGAGAATAAAGAGGGAGGGGGATTTTATGAAAACAGAAGGGAGGCAGGTAGGGTAGAGGAAAGAAGGGATGGCAAGAGGAGGTACTGGGGAATGAAATTGATCAAATTACGTCATGTGCATGTATGAGTATGCCATAATGAGTCTATTATTTATACTATTAACCAATAAAAATATTTTTTTAAAAAAAAGAAGTGGCCTTAGATAATATGTAGAACACTAAATTGAGGCCTTGAGAAGGTAGTTGATCTTTCCATCTGCTCCAGGTACCTGTCTGTCAACCACAAATGGATCAAAATCAACTCAGCGTGCTCATTAAAATTATAGAAGGGCTGTTGGGGGAAGAGGAGTCAAAGCAGCCCTCTAAAGTGATTTTGGCAAACAACTCTCCAGGTTTGAAAGCCTCTCAGGTTTATTAGTGTCTATAATAGTTGTAGTTAAAGTTCAGTAAGAAAATACTGCAGGGAAAACACTTTTTGATGCTTTTCAGATTATAGATCAGCCATTGAAAGTTGCATACACTGAAACATTTATACTGTAGACTGCAGATAGGTTTTATAGCACAAGAATTTCCAACAGTGATTTTTCAACTAGGCATCACAGTTGCTTTCATTAATCCCTGTCACTGATAGCGTATTTCCATGAGCAGGAGTTTAACAAAATGCAAACTTTCTATTATCTTACAGTTCTGGAGGTCAGAAGTCCAAAATGGATCTCAGGGAACTAAAATCAAGTATTTAGCATGACTATGTTTCTTCTAGAGCTCTAGGGGAAAGTGGGATCTTTCTTCTTTATTTCAGTTTTCCAGCTTCTAGAGGTTACTCACATTCCTTGGTTTATGGCTCCCTTCCATCTTCAAAGCCAACGATGTCTGATTGAGTCGTCCTCACACCACTTCACTCTAATTCTCCTGCCTCTCTCATTGACTTATGGAATCTGTGTGATTACTTGGGCCTTTGGGATAATCCAGGATAATCTCCCTCCCAGAGTGATCTCCCCTTGCCATGTAATAAAACATTCATAGGTGCTATAGATTAGGATTTAGACACATTGAGGGTGCTGGGGGGGAGCATTATTCTGAATACTATCTTACCTATAGAACCTGTGGGGAGAGTAAGTGACTTACATGCTCAGACTTCACAGCAAACCTGTCAAATTGCAGAGGATGGAGAGGGAGGGTCATGGCATTTGTTGAGGACAATGTCATGCAGAGCCAAAACCCAGCACCCACCACAGCAAGCATGTACTCTTTGGTCATGATGTTGGTTGCACCTTGGTGAATACTCCCTAGTCTTGTAGTTCGTATGCCCTTCCTGGGGATTATGGCTCTCTGAATAACCAACCAATTCTTACTTGAGA
This sequence comes from Xerus rutilus, assembly GCA_028644305.1. Classification (NCBI taxonomy): domain Eukaryota; kingdom Metazoa; phylum Chordata; class Mammalia; order Rodentia; family Sciuridae; genus Xerus; species Xerus rutilus. The sequence goes on along the minus strand of CM053405.1, from coordinate 55,119,610 downwards.
CAGTTCTACTGAACTCTCATCAAACCCATTCAGATTAAGAAAAATATGAAATTTTCACACCAAATTAAATTTCATCTCTTCCCAGTACTTTTTTAAGTCAGAAATTTGATACTTAATATTAGAGTAGAGTTAGAATTTAATTAGTGTTTCTTGGTGAATAATTGATTGATCTAATTAGATCTCTAACTCCTGCTGTTAAGGTAACAAAGAACTGATTTATTTGTATTTTTCAAAAATTGTGCAAAAAAATGCAAAGAAATTATATTGTGTATGCTTAGCATTTTCTTAGCTACATGGTACATAAGACCATGCATAAAGTTAAATAATATGAAAATTAAATTATAAGAATGTCAAAATGGAATGTGATTAAGATCATTGAGGCAGGGTGGTATTAGGAAGAGTTGAATAGACAAATTGGGCTTGAGCTGACCATTGTATTATGGATAATATTTGATATTGAACTTAGTAACATTATTTACGACAGTAAATTTCAAATAAGTAATGATTTACTAAGATTTCAGAACTCCAGTGAATGCTTTGTGTAACAGATTGGCAAAAAATAAGGAAGACACTAAAATTTGGGATTAAAATACAGTATGTTTGGAGGACTGTACTTTTACTTGTTTTAAAAATCTTTTTCATCAAAGTATTGTGGACCTCTGAAATCTGAAATCTTGTTTTTAAAATGAAGTGACATTTTTCTGAAAAGAACCAACACAAGAAGAGATGGGAAATTATTTTACATCCTATGATTATTCCCTGGCTAATTTTTTTTCCCTTTGGGGTGTTCTGTGAAAGATCACTAATCATAACTAACTTATCTCAAAGCTTCCTGTCTCTCAGACTTTGGGCTTTAAACTAAATGGTTGAGCTCACATTTGCCCTCCCTAGGAACTAAGTATGGAGCTAGTAGTTACTGCTAACTGACCACTGCCGTCTCTTGGTAGAGTGAAGATAGAGGAGTGGTGAGCAGAAATAAGGCCATAAAAACAATAGACTAGGAGCTCCAAGTTAGATTTTACCACAAATTAGATGGAGAATTAACTCAAGTAGTAGTTGATGTGGACCACATTCATGCCGTAGGAATTCTTGGAATGACTTAGCTATGAATCCTTTCCTGTTTGTGTGGTAACTTCTTTGATAAACTCTAAGAGAAAGCAGGCAAAAGGTACCACTACTCAGTGATAAGGTGGGTGGGCAGTATCCTGTGTAGAGTCCATCTGTGTTAGTGAAGAGTTGGATTTATTTTCGGACACCAGCCTTTTTTAAAAGCAATGCATCATTCTCCAACCAACAAATGCCTGCCATCGCCAGTAATATGTTGGCTTGTCCATTTTCGGCTTGTAGTACAAAATAAATGAAAGCCAAGGACATTACAATTGGGAGGGAAGGAGGACTATTATTTAAAAGGCTTTTAAATGATGTCACTATATATTCTTTTAACAACATCCTCTAAAAGCCTTTGAAAAAATAGTCCCTTCCTCCCTTAGTTGTTAACAAAGACCGTACTGGGGACTGCTCTTTAAAAGGCTGTTAAATGGTGATCCTATATTTTTTAACATCAACATCATTTAGAAACCTTTTAGAGAACAGTCCTCTTCACCCACAGCTAACACAGAAAAGGACATGGGGGAAGGGATTACTTTTTTAAAGGCCTTTGGATGGTACTATCAATAAATACAGCAATATTGTTATAAAAGCCTTTTCCAATGGTGATTCAGCTTTTTTGATATGTACTTTTAACCTCATGACCTTTTGTTATCTGACAGATTGGTATTTTTAACGTTGACTGAAAACTCAATTTACTAATAATCCCCAAAATGCCTTTTATTGAACTTTTTACAGTTTAAAAATCAATTTCACATATACAGTCTCATTTGATCCTCACAACAGCTCAGTGAAACAGGCAGGATATGTGTAATTAGCCCCATTTTACAGAACAGAAAAACCAAAGTTGAGTGAAGTTGTGATATAGGTAAGGTCTCACTACTAATAAATGAGTAAGTTAAAACTATAACCCAGATCTTTTGGCATCTGCTCCAACACCTCATCCAAGCTGTCCCAAGTTATCTTAATTCCTTTTTTTCCCCTGGTGGTATTCCAAATTGGTCTTTTCGACATATCCAGATACTGAGTTAATTCCTTAAAATCAGCATAAAAGTGAGATCCTATAATTTCAGTACTAAGGATAGATATGTAGGTGGTAGAAACTTTATTAATACTATAATCCTGATGAAGTAAAGAACTGTACAGTATCATACCAAGGTGTAATCTTCCTATGATGTTATGGCATTCACACTTTTCTCGAGATTATTTTGCCTTATAGATAAATGCTTAAAAAATATCACTTGAAGTCTGCTTTCAGGTATCTAATTTATTAAATAACTGATATCTTAAGGACAATTCAAATCTCACTTCATTGATTTGTTTTTAAAAATTATTCTGTTAACTAAGAATACTAATATGTAATTAATATCATATTAAAAATTATTTGCTCAGCTATCATTAATTTTTGGAAAGAAATAATAAATGCTGGTTCCTCCCACTTCCTATAGTTCTCCTAAGGAAAAAGAATAATATATCTATTATCTTGCATTACTGACCTTTACTTTATCATAAGCAACAGTTCGTGTTTATATAAAAAGAAATTATAGCTTATCGTGTGGCAAAAATGAGAAATAAAAATATCAATCTCCATTCTCAGCTCTGCCACTATTTTTTCCTGTTATGCCAAGAAACATTGTCTTTAACTATTTTTTTTTCTCTTATGCTAGTAAACATTATCTTTAAAAATAATTAAAGGAACATGCTCATCAACAAAACACTTTTTTTTGTTTTAACTCTAATTTATTTAACTTTTTTTTTGATTCATTGTACACAAATGGAGCATAACTTTCCAATAATCTGGTTGTACATAGTATAGAGTTACAACACTTGTGCAGTCTTACATGTACCTAGGGTATTTTTATCCATCTCATTCCACCATCTTTCCTGCCCCCATGTCCCATTCCCTCCTTTCCCTCCCCTTTGGTCAAAGTTTCTCCATTCTGACCTTGCCCCCTCCCCCATTATGGATCAGCCTCCACTTATCAGAGAGAACATTTGGCCTTATCAATGAAAGAAACACTTTTATATACAGTATCTCACTGACTCTTCATAAAAGAATCCTATGAATTAGGTCATTTTACCCTTTAATACACAAATTTGAAGTCAGAGAAGTTAAATGATTTTCTTCTCATCAACCAGCTTGAAGTTCTAACTTACAACCTGGAGTTTTCTTTATTATTGCCACCCTACCTCTGCCTGACAAAAAGGAGGCAACAGCCTTTCTTGCTTCTGAAAAAAAAAAACAACTTCAGATGTCAACAACAGGTAAAGCCTAAGAACACAAGGCTAGTGCCTGAGAGGAAGCAGATAGGCCCCAGTGAAGGACTTGACCCAGAAAGATTCATGTAGCCAGGTGCCTTTATTGTAAAGAAAACTGGTCATCAGAAGGCATTGCTCCTGCAGATTTTGAACTCTAATCTAATGTTCCTCTGCAGTAAATAAAGTTGTTCTCTTTCCATCCCCACCTCCTCTCTAAATTTAAATATTTACATACAAATCAGTAAAAAAAATACATGTTTGTATAAGTTTTTGTATGTTTGTGTCTGTGTCTTATGTCTCAGAGAAGTTATTTTCCCATCCTTGCCTTGAATCAGGAATTTTTCAGCAACTTGATGGTCCTTGGGACTGACATCTCAAATGTGGAAGGATCCTTTGTGTCCTCTGTCAGATTCAAAGCATCCCTAGAGTAATCTGTTATTTAAAAACTAATGTGTCTATAATAAAACTGCCTTTCCAGTTTGTACACTGAAGACATACTCTTTCTTCTACCTCTAAAACTTTTATCTAGTTGAGATCCACATCCCTTGTCTAGGGAGACCCAGGCCCCCTAAGTTATAGTTCACTTAAGTACGAGGTGGCACAGCCAGCCTCTAGAGACAGTTCCCCATCTCCACAATATGTAGAACAGCCACCTCACACACTTTTTATTTATATTTTTTTTTAGTTGTAAATGGACACAATATCTTTATTTATTTGTTTTTATGTGGTGCTGAGGATCGAACCTAGTACCTCACGCATGCAAGGCAAGCGCTCTACCACTGAGCCACAATCCCAGCCTCTCCCTCACACACTTCTATAAAGCACTTTTACATCATCTAGCTTCTGAGAATCTCCATTTGGATCTTGAAGGCATGTAGTAAATATTCTCAGTACAAGCTCGCTCACAATGTCCTATATTTCTGTCTTTGACAAAATCATTATTATCAGCAGGATTGTTTGTGAGAAGCTCCCAACTGTTGATTGCAGACCAGTCTGTTTTCAGTTTCATATTCCTTTCTTCTTTGAGGCCCATTCCATTTTACTATACTGTCTTTCCTGCCTTGTCATTCTTCTTTTCTGATCTCTTAATCCCTATCCCCATTCAGTGAAGACCTTGACATCCCACACATACTCTCTCCAGCCCACCGTCTTCTTAGGAGACCTCACTGTTCATATGAACAGCCTGTGCGGGACATAACCTCACAGCCTCTTGATCTCTGCAACTCTGACCTCACCTGCACTGCATTTCAGCCATACACTCCTTCATTTCAACGCTGAAGTTATATCTTACTCTTACTCGTGCTTCTCACCCTTTGTTCCTCCACATTTTCTTTTGTGTTCAAAATAACTCTGAAAGAAAGATGTTGCTATCCCCATTTCACAGATGTGAAAAATTGAGGTCACTAGATCTTGCTAGAGTTTGGGTAACTTTTCTAGTATCATAGGGCTAGTAAGTTACTGAGCCAATTTCAGCCAAAGTCTGTCTAGCTTCAAAACCCCACTTTCTACTGAGCATTTAAAAGAGATACAAATTTAAGAGTATTACTTTTACTGGAGCTTATGAGGAGTTTAAAGACAGGAGACCAATTAAAATGGCATGATATAGTGTGGGAAGAGAAGTAATAAGGGAACAAAAGATTGAAAGGGACACAAAACTGTTAATCATGGTTAAACCGGAAGGAGGTTTTGCTTTTATTTCCATAGTATGTGAAATTATTTTCAATAATGCATGATTTTTGCAATTTGAAAAAAGAAAAGATTGAAAAATATTTAAGTGTCAGTGAAGACTTGAACTAAGCTGGTAGTTGAGGGACAGAAAATAAAGAATACAAGAGACATGAAATTTGTTTTCTGTTTGCTGTAGGAATATAAGTAGGATGTCAAAGATAATGCAAAGGTCTCCGAGTTTGGTTACAACAGGAAACAAATCACATTTTCATTTTTATGTTGTATCATTGATACCGTGAGTAAGAAAGCAGTACAATCACTGTCATCTGTCAACGAAAGATCATCTGTCAACAGTATAACATGTACCACAACATATAATTACTTTGTGCTTATGTAAACTGTTCTGAGTTCTAAGAAATTCTTTGTATCTAATTATTGGAACCTTTCTGCCAAACACTTTGAAAATCAAATTCAGTTTGTTTTTATTAGTACTGTTAAAGCAAAAGCTAGAAAGTAAATATAAAACACAATAGTGGAACATACCTGTGAATAATATAACATACCTGTATTCATGGTTCTGATACTATTTTTTCATGGACATGGTAAATATAAATATATATACCTCATTCTGAATTTCAGATTTATAAAAACCATTAAATGTTTTGACAGTGAAGCTTAGAGATTTGGGGAAGGGAAGGAAAAAGCTATAAAGTCTATTTTTATTTCAAAACCAGTATAAATAAACTGAATATGTTTTATATCTAGGAGTCAGCAACCTTCCCCAACCCCTGCCCCAGTGCTGAGGATCTAACCTAAGGCTTTGTACATGCTAGGCAAATGCTTTGCCACTAAACCATATCCCTAACCACCAGACAGTTATGTGCACTCTCATTCCACGCAAACTTTTTTTTGTAAAGGGCCTGATAGGGAATATTTTTAACTTCGCAGACTATAGTTTTTGTGGTACAAAAAAACAGTATATAAATGAATGAGTGTCATCTGTGTTTCAATAAAACTTGAGGTATAGTCACTGAAATATGAATTTCATATACTTTTAATGTCACAAAAATGTTTTTTTAAATTTTTGAATATTTAAAATGTATAAGCCATTCTTAATGAATAGGCTGTACAAAAACAGCCAGTGGACCACATTTGGCTTCCTGGCGCCATTTGCTGGTACCTCTTAACGCCATATATAAATTAATATACTTGATTAAATGTTTGTTCATAATGTATTCAGATCTTTCAGCAAATGTGCTTTTAATATATATTGACTATTACCAAAACAAGAGGTGATAAAGTCTCATGTTTTTTATAATATATACAGATTACTGAAGATACGTGAAATTATCACAATTATTTTATGAAATAGCTAAATTTACATATGTGAGGAAGAAGTTATCCTCAGCATGATAAACCATTTATTTAAAGGAATATTTGTTGGAATATTCAAATATATTTGAGTCTATGTGATAGATAAGAATTTAGCACAAATTTGCCCTTTCCTTTTTAAAATCTGATACGAGGTACTAGGCTCAATGCAGTGAATTGAAGGTAAAACAGAAGACTCACTATGGTTTACTGGGTAAAGAAGACAATATTCTGGCTTTCTGCTTTATAACTCTTATTAATTGAGAGACATTGGCTTTAAAAGCACTAATTTTAAAGATCAAGCTTATCTCTGTTTATAGCTGTTTTCTTACCTCATCATTTTATAAATCATATATCTAAATAGATTCTGTTGTAAAATAAGCCAAACAAAGCTAGATACAAAGAGCATTTTATATACTGCAGATCTTCATTTTTTTGAAATTCAAAAGCAGAATAGATTGGTGATACTTAAAAATGATTGAGTAACTAAATATAGATTAAAGCATAAAAGGCTGGAAAACATTGTTTTCATAAAGCTTTATGTGGAAATGTCATCTTTGAAATAGTAATGCAGGTGCTGAACAAGGTTTATTCTAAGGCACTTACTTGATATTCCATGTTTTATTTTTCAAATCTCATTTTAAATTTTATAATTCAATCATTTTGAACAGCTATGTTCCAAAGAAGTTTTACAACTTTAATCTTAATAATCTCAAAAAAAAGCAGACATGCTATGTCATAAAATAACTATTAGTGACTAGTTTGTATCCTATAAATCTAACTTGAGTTGATAATATGGTCCATTACCAGCTAACTGCACAGAGTATTTTTCATTTTACACTCTTCAGTTACTTTTTAGTGAAGTGTTAAAAAATATGAAGCTTTTCTCCTCTCTAAAATTGCACGCTGTCTGTCTGTTATTAGGGAGATAACAGCTCTTATAAATGTTTCAGTAAGCGCTAAGTAGACAGTTATGTGCACTCTCATTCCACGCTTATTTGCTTACTGTAATAAACTGATAAAATATGTGTGGTTTGTCTCTGTGTATCTACAGGCATCATGAGTCACATAGATTTCCTTTAGAAATAATGTTGTGTCTGCAGAATTGATTGCTTATTTTCATAAACCATCTAAAGGTACACAAACGACTTTTATTATTTAAACATATGCTGGGTAAAGATTTGTAGAGGACCATCTTATTGTTACTCAATGCTTTTTGTTCTGTTAACTCTTAGGGGAGGCTTTTTATTTTAGCATTACTATAGCTACTGAACTAATTACCTTCTCAAGATTCATGGTGTGGATGACCCTTATCATATGCTGATAATGCAGCTAAATTTTTAATTCTTTGAACATTAGTAGACACAGTTTAAACTGTTTTCAAGCATTGTTTTTCATTTTATCCTATTTATACAAGTTTTATTAAAATAACACTTATACCTAAAACTAGATATTTCTAGTGTTATATAATAGAAGCTCTTCTAGTCAGTAAGTTGTTCTTTGTGTATACCTTTTAAAAATAGTATTTTTCTTATTTATTTACAATTCTATATGATAGAAAATTTGAAGTCAAGTGATTTCCTAAAACCAAAAAATATTAATATCCATAATATCCATTTGTTACCACACTGTGCTATGATAAAGCTATAGTATTTTTAGGAAGTGTTATAATTGAACACTTAGCGTCAAATAAAGTATATTTATAACCAATACCAGAGGTATATTATTTACAAATTTCTGTGATCATTTAAAATAGTAAAATTATGCTTAGAGTTCTGAAATGGGTAAAATTGTTTTATACATTAAGTATTAAAGTGAGGAGTAGGGGGAAGACAGATGACAAAAAGTAAATCACATACTGTGTTGGGGGAGGTATAGGTGGCTATCAGAAAAGAAAAAAGTAAGTCAGAGGGAGGAAATGCATTTGGATTAAGCCTCATTAAGAAGGTGACATTGGAGCAAAGACAGTCAGAACTAAGCCATGTTTATATCTGGAGAATGTATATTCCAAGTAGAGGGAGTGTCCATAGTAACGTGACAGTGTGGTTCATTCTGGTGACTGTGTTCAGAACAGACTGAACATGGCAGTTTATGTTCAGTAGAATGCAGAGGGAGGAGCCATTACAGTAATAGAAGTGGCCAGAGTGGTATCATTTTTATCACTTCTTCAACACCAAATTCCTACATAATGAAAGCCAGGTGATGCCTACACATACAGTAGAAAAGACTCCAGATTTTTATGAGGGGCCTTTAGCAAATCTGTATAGCCTTTGCCCAAGAAGAGGGCATTGTCTTTATAATTCTGGACTGCAAATAAATCTCTTTCCTACCCCAAAAGGAGGCATTTACCTCTGACTTCCAAAGGCTGTTTGGTATACAGACATCCTTGAAAAGAGTTTCAGGAGCCAAGTTGTTAATGCCTTTGCTAAGAAAACATGCAGAAATGTGAAACCTATAGAGAACTGTTCCTCAAAAACAAAGAAAGGGGGGTATATAGGGAAGATGTGCCATTTGTGCTTTTTGTCCTTTTCTACGAAGGACCCAGATAGTAAATATTTTAGGCATTGCAGCCTGTTGTGGTTTGAATATGAGGTGTTCCCCAAAAGCTCATATGTGAGACAATGCAAGAAGGTTCAGAGGAGAATTGATCAGGTTATGAAAGTCTTAACCTAATCAGTGAGTTAAACTGAGTGGTAACTGGAAGCAGGTGGAGTGTGGCTAGAGGAAGTAGTTAATTAAGCGTGTGGCTATGGGGTATATATTTATACCTGGCCAATGGACTCTCTCTGCTTCCTGATCACTATATGAGCTGCTTTCCTCCAACACACTCTTCCGCCATGAAGCCCTGCCTCACCTTGATTCCTGTGGAATAGAGCCTTTTATGGACTAAGACCTCTGAAACAGTGAGCCCTTAAATAAACTTCCTCCGCTAAAATTGTTCTGGTCAGATCCTTTTAGTCACAGAAGCAAAAAGCTAACTAAAACACAGCCACTCAATTTCTCCATTGTAAAGTAAAAAAGCACCCATAAACAATATGCAAATGAATGAGTACAGCAGTATTCCAGTAAAACTTTATAAAAATAAGCAGTAGACCATATCGGGCATGTGGGCTACATAGTACCCGCTACCACATAGCTGTTGTCAACTGCAGTCCAAAAACAATAAATAGAAAATTCCAATAAGCTCTAAGTAACTTGAATGACAGTATATTGTTATAATTTTTCTATTTGCATTTATTGTTGTTAATCTTTTTCTGTGACTATAAGTTAAATTTGATAATAGGTATGTATATGTAGGGTTTTGTACCATCCAAGGGTCAGACATCTGTAGAACATCTTGTAACATATCCCCTGAGGGTAGAGGGACTATTATAGCTTGCTTACCCCTGCTCTACATATCCATTGTGTTTAGGCTTCTAAATACTTGCTTTTTTTTTTTCTTAAATCCTGATTTTTACAATGTACATTTAGGTCACTCTATAATCTTTTATCCCTTTTTATATACAAAAATTTATATCAGTAATATCAGAGAAGCCATTCATAAATTTAGCATCTTAGATATAAACTACAGATCTTACCTACATTTCTGGAATCTAGGTATCTAATCTGATATAAAAATATTGAACTAAAGCCTTGCTTTTCTGTCAGGATTAAATGTGTTATGTATGAAAATTCTTGAAGGACTTACATAGCCCAGTGGTATTATTAAACAAAAGTCATCTATGTAGTCATCTAGATATTAGGAAAGATTGGCTTGGTATAACTTGTGTGAACTTAGGAAACATTTTCAGTTAATCCCTTTCTATGATTAAATAAGTACAGATTGAGTGTGCCTTATTTGACATGCTTGGAACTGGCACATGTTTCAGATTTTGGATATTTGCATATACTTTATTGGTTCAGCATTTCTATTCCAAAACCTGAAATTCTTCAAAATCCAAAATGCACGATGTCAGTACTAAAGAAGTTTCAGATTTTATAGCATTTAGAATTAGGGATACTTAACCTATTAACACAGAGTACCATTTATGATCTTGTTTCTGGTGAAAGAAAATACAAACCTCTCTTTATTGTTACAGATAACCTTTGAAGATCGGCAGGGAGGGTCTCTGAGATGTTGCATTCATTAGAGAATGTTGCCTACCTTAAACTTGATTGAGTGTGGAAGAATGAAAGCAGAGGATGACACTGTAGTTTTTCTTTTATACATTTCTTAACATCTTTTAAAAACATTTATAATAAAGCTGCCGAACTTTGAGACTAGGTAGAAAAACAAAATAAATTTTTGGACTATGTGTCCAGGATTAGATGGGGAGAGAATTAATAAATCATCCAAGATATGTTGATGGCTCTTAAGTGTCTAAAGGCTTACCTTCTAAGCACCTTATGTAGTATTTAGAATGCTAATTCCTGACTACTTGTCCTGCTTTTCTCAAACTACTTGTCCTAGTCAGCTTTCAGTTACTATAATGAATACTTGAAATAAATAAACTTAAAAAGAAGAAAGGCTTATTTGGGCGTAGCTTTTGGAAGTTTCATGCTAGGCAAATAGTCTACCCCAGCCCGATAGTCAAACATTTCAACTTCCAAAAGCACTTTTACTTTCAAGTTAATAATGCTTTCTTTCTTGAATAAAAAATATTTTTAAAACTCTTCTTTTAATACTGAAGAACTCTACATTCTATTATCATTATAAATTCTCAGGTAATGATTAGGGTAACCCCAAATAACAGTCCTTAGCAGTGAACATTCAAAGATATGATGGAATCTAAACAAATAGACATATAACAGTGTGTGTGTGTGTGTGTGTGTGTGTGTGTGTGTGTACGTGTACAAATTCCACCGAAGCTGTAACAATCAACTTTAAATACAAGACCTTAGCTGACTAATTATATTTTTCTGTTATTACATGTTGATTCCCTTAAATAATAAGCACACTGAAGATCCTGACCAGGTCTTTTTTCTACAGTGGCCCTGAGATGCAGTTGTTATTAAATCATTAGAGGTTCTCATAGATAGGTTTACCTCTCTGAAAACTCATAAAAGATTGAGCTATATATAATCTGTGGAAAGAAAGCCAAAACTGTAATGTAAAAGGGAAGATGATTTGAAAGTAGAGAGAAGCAAGTGTAAAGTAGCCCTACAGTTTAGATCTTAATTGTCCCTGAAAGCCCATTCATGCCTCAGGGGCTTGATCCTCAGCTTGGAAAGTGGAAGAAGAAAGACTTTAAGAGCTAGGACCTAGTGGGGAGTTTTAGGTCACTGAAGGAGTGCCCTTGAAGGAGAGTGTGGCATGCTGATTTCTTCCTGTTGTTCTTTTTGCTTCTTGGATGCCTTGACGTGAGCAGCTTGATGTACTGTCCACCCTCTGCCATGATATGAGGCCTTGCCACAGATCAAAAAAATTTTTTAAATAAAAAAATAAAGCTTAACTGTTCATATCATCATCAGAAAGCTAATGTAGATTGAATGATCCAGATGCCCTGTTATTTTAAATACCTAAAATTTAAACTCAGGCAGTTATTTGTTATATTTTGCAAATAAACTCTTAGAAAATTTTACAATGATTATTTTAAATTGCTCACATTTATAAGTTCAGCTTTCTGAGAAAACTATGTAGAAATGATGCATAAAATATATGATTTATTGTTTTATGTATGGTATTTAACTCTTGGGTTGTTGAATTTTAAGTTATTAATATCATTACTAAGTTTTAGATGTAAATGGCAAGGCTAATAAGCAATACTGAGGCTTTGGGTGGAAAGACATTTACTACATGGTTTTATAATGGACAGCATTTCTTCATTTAATAATGCTGCCTATGATTTTCATCAAAATGAGATTGAAGGAAGAATTTAACTAAAAGAGTCTGATTTTCAATGGAAAATAAGGAGATACTTAGCCAAGAAAATATTGAGGGGATGGGGAAATAAGGAAAGATTTGTTTTACCAAATAGGAAATAAAACAATATAGTCTGAGTGTAACAGATCAGTCAAGGCCCAGGAATGTCTCTTAGGACATAAATAGAATCTTTGCACTTGCATTTACAAATCATCAAGGAAAGGCTATTAATTAGATCTTATAGGGACAGTTGCTTAAATAAATGGAGAAAAATAAATGCAGAGTTGATACACCTAAAACATTCCACTTGAACTAAAAAACTGAAACCTTGGAAGGTCTAGAGGAAACTGTAAGTGAATAATTAACTGATCTCAAAATAGGAAAGGTCTTTCTAATTATTGAAGAAAAGAAACCACTATAAACTAGAGGCTGTGTTCTTCAGTTTATAGTAAAGGAAATTCAAGGTGAAAAAATCGTTCAAGGAGTCAGAATCAGGAATGAAGGTACAATATGGTTATTATTGGTATTTGATACCGTCTTATAGTTGAAACCTCCAAGAAAACCAACAATTAAAATGAATGACAAAGTTAGCAAGAGGCCATATATAGAGTATCTAGGGGAAAATACTAACAAAAAGCTTTATGAATAGTTCTTGAAAAAACGCATGTGTATAACTGAGGCTATATTTTTATATTGTCAAAATAGTTTAACACATGCCTGCAGATTAAGAAAATTTTAATACTGTTTTAAAATTCACATTTTTATGTCATTTCTAGTATTTTGTATCATTTCTATGTATGTGATAGCCTACTAATGTTTGTTATTGTGCCTTATATAATACTTTAGGGAAACCAGAAATTAAATGTCACAAATGCTTACTTGTTTTCTAAAAGAATTAATAACTATTTATTAATTCATCTTTTAATTTCTTTTTTTATGTGCAACAGGTCAGTACTCCTGTATTTGTACCATTGAAGACTCATGTGCTGCTTCATCGAATGAGTGGAAAAGGACTGGCTGCCAATTATTTCTTTCCAAGACAACCATGCATTTTTGGTGATAAGATGGTCTCTGTACAAATAACTCTGAATAACACTTCTGATCGAAAGATAGAAAATATCCACATAGGGGAAAAAAAACTTCCGATAGGCATGCAAATGCATGTTTTCCATCCAATAGGTAAGTATTAATTCTCTTTTAAAATTATATTTGATAATTTTTTATTTTTAAAGCAAATAATTTTTAGTAAAAAAGTAAAATAAATTATTTTATTGACTATCAGCATATTCAGGTTTTTCCTCACTTTTGGGGGATGGCACTGGGGATCAAACCTAGGGCCTGGTGCATACTAGGTAAGTGCCCTATCATTGAGCTATATCCCAGCTCTATTTTCCCTTTTTAAACTGTATTTATCATAGAAGAGCAACATATTTCTTTGCCCTTAGTGAATCAGGTCCCAGCAATAGTAATACAATAGTGATGAAAGGATGGGTCTGCAGAATCAAAATTGCCATCCCTTTTTACCTCTCTGGGTCACCTTCCCCCACCTCTCCTCCTGGTTAGCATCATTCCCTACATGATTTTAGATGGCTTATTGTGTATTGAAAGCAAGAAAATCAGTTTGACTTTTTGAATACAATACCTCCCATATCTCAAAGACCCTTTCCTGTTTACTTTCACATACTATAAATTGAAAAATGAAGGGAGAAAAAATGGAGAGGATATTCACTCTTCCGCTTGTCTTCCTGTCCATGTATAGAATATAGAACAGCCCATAGTATAATGTTGCATTTATCCACAATGTGTTTTTAAATATTTTTAGTCTGTTGTCACCATTTACAAATAAGATGTTTTTACATTTGAAAAACAAAAGAGGAATCTCACTCTCTCTGAAGGAAGCATAGATACAACAAGATTGGTCTTTTGTTGCTACCTGTAACAGCCAGCTGGTGCTGAGCAGCAGCTGCCCTTAAGTGCAGCATATGCTTTCCAGGTTGCCCTTGTGATCAACTGAGCATCAGCGGCCACTGGTTATCCCCTTGTAGATTTTAAGTATTTTGCCAAAAATATAACTTTAAAAATTAAATTTAATTATATGTCTTTGAGTTTGAAATGGTGGAATATTTAGAATTTCTAACTCTGCCCTATTTTTTTTTAAGTAGAGATAATCCTAAAGTGTTGTTGGGAGAAGCCTTAGGCAAAACCTTAGTTAAAGTAATACAAGATTGTGTCATTGTGTCCTTGAAAAGTTATTATCAGATAGCTCCTTTTTATAATAGTTTAGGTGAGCAATGCCCTTTGACCAGGATGAACTCAAATTTCATAATTATATCTTCATTACTCATTATTTTATATAACTGTTCCATTTTTCTTCATCTGAGCTCTGGCGTTGCTGAATTCTTTCCTATAATTTCTATGAGTCATGTAGTAAAGTCATGTTTTGTTTATGTTGTATTTTTCACAAAGGAATAAAACAATTCCTAATGGATAAATCCTGGTAGACTTTTGTAAGCAATGAACAGAAGAGTTAAAGTAAGTTGATTTCAGAATACACTTAATGCTATTTTAAAATATGTTGACAAATTAAGACACAATTTAAAGAATACAGATATCCTAATTTTTATTGAATCATTGTGAAGTTAGTATATTGCCAAGGAATTATAGTTTATACCAATTTGTGAACTTTTTTAATGCTTTTTTTTACCTAGTTAAAATTTTAGTTTAGTTTTTTAAAAGTGTCAAGCAGCTGATATATGAATTGTCTGAAGGTTGAAAATGTTACCCAAAGGTTAAAACAGTAGAACAGCATTAATATTTCCTTGGGATGGCATAATGAGTTGATGAGTTGACCTTTTGTTGGCCTATGTAGAATAGAAGAAATAAATATAATAAATTATCATAGTGTGACCTTAATACAGAAATAAAATGTGAACATATACACCATTGTCTCACTACTAGTTATAAGCTTTTTTTCCCCAGCAAATTTCTATGACTCTAATGTTTTCTTCATTTTGTTGACATTTACTAAATACCTTTTCAAGATAGAGAGTTCTTTCCCATGTAGTATGTACTTATCTATAGTACCACTTAGACTCTGTTACCAACAGATTACAGTAGGGTTACAAAGTATGGAATACCTAAATTATCCCCCCAAAAACATCTTAGGAATGCAACCAAAAACAAATGCTGTTTATGAAATAAGGGAGGCAAGGTGTTTCATTTATTAAGCATGTATGCACATGTTAAATGATCAGCAGTTTTCTTGTTTGTCACCAGTCGACCTTCTTTTTGTCTATAATATACGATGACTTCTAGATTTTGCCCTGCTTGTGGCATTAAACTGGATTTCTTGCAAGAATATTAAGAATAATGTACCATTTTTCCCAATGAGACCAAGTATATTGGAGACTTACAAAAAAAGAAAAAAGAAAAAAATAACCTTCATCTAATGGCACTCTGTTCAGTGATTTTATATTAAAAGTTAACACATTTGCATTCAGTGAAGATTTCACTAGTTACCATACAACTGTCACATCATAGGTGACATTCTTTGTGGTTTCATTTTTCATTATCAGTGGTGTGGTATAATAGTGTTTTGTAGCCATTTTTACACAGCCATCTGAAATACATAGCAGCAATCCTGAAGCCGTATCCAAATATAGTCATCTAATTGGGTAAGCTTTCCCAATTTAGTAGGCTCCAAATATTATAAAAATCTATTATATGAATAATTTTATGCTGATCATTTTGCTCTTGAAGCGTTCATATAATAAAACATGCCATTGATCATGAACTGTCCTCCAGAATTAGCATGGCACTAAGCTCACAGTTAATTATCTTACGACTGAAGACAGTATCAAACAGTGTCAAAGAGCTCTCTACATGGCATCTTGAGAGCTGTCACTTTGTCAAATGAAATACAAGAATACATGATGTAGAGAGATCTAAATCATGAATGCTATCTTGTTTTAGAGATGAGGACGTTTGCTACCAGTGTGGTGTCAGACACAAACAAGACCAAACCCCAATAACATAGAGGCAGCATTAAGAATCCACTAAAGAATAACCTCAGGACTGACAGTATAGCTCAGAGGTAGAATGCTTGTTTTGCATGTTTGAGACCCCTTCTGTCTTCACGTGTGGCGGGAGGTGGAAGTAGCCTTGAGTAATGAGAATGACAGAAATATGGACTGATAAATGACAGCACATAGCTTTTAGAGATATGGAAATATCAGGAAGAGATGTGTTTGTGAGACAAATAGATATAATGTGATACATATTTTTTTAACCCTACAGATAAAGCCCATTTGCCAAAAATGTAGTTAGCAAGTCTTATACTTGAGTAGCAAACTGGCAAATGTTAGGTTTATAAACAATCAAAATTCAAACCAGAATTCAGCAAACATACCACTGAGCAGACCAATAATATTTAAAATCACCATCAAACAAGTGTCTTCTTAGCATGACTAGTCTTCAGTGAGCCTATGAGATATAAACATAAGTCTTAATATATCAGGCTTATTGAATTATTATTTTGTCTCATCTGTACCATCATCTCTGTCCATGATTACTATTAAATGGAAGACATACTTAGCAACAAGCCTGGGATCGTCACAGTCTACTGAATTAGACATATGCCTACTAAAATATAACTACTACTGACAAGATGTATACAGAATAGATAAAGCTAAATATAAGGTTATTGAATAATATAGCTAAAGCCATGTGAAGACTCCAAGAAAAGCAGAAATCAAAAGTGGGTGGTTTCTGTTTAAATATATGCATTATATACATGAATATAGGTATTAAAGCTGCTTCCAATTATTCTAAGGTTTAGCCTGGAATCACAAGCAGAATGGAATTTTTGTTGTTGTCTTAAGTTTTATTATTGTGAACTGAAAAAATATTATATTTGGTATAGTTATTTCCCATACTTTAGGTTAGTTGAAGCTTCAAACATTCTGTTTGTATAAGATGATATTTTATTATGTGTTTTTTCAAGATAATGAAACCTGCCATTGAATTTACTTTCAATAATTCTTTGAATAATGCAATTAGACTTGTTTTGGTTTCAAATAATGCCAGTCTCTTGGTTAATTTCTGAATGCACCTTAATTTCTTCCAACTTTCCTTTTCTTTGTATTTTTAAGTTTTAGATTTTTTTCAATTGAAATTTGGAACAGTGTTTAAAATTTACTTTTTATATCTAGAATAAACATTCTGTAGTTTTCAGTGCATAATTATTTTTATTGGTGCATATGATTTATACAGAATTGTGGGTCCCACGGTGGCATAAGTGCATAATCTTTTATAAGCTCCAAAAGTCCATTACAGATATTTCAAGTAGGAACACTTTTATTTCCTTCTCACTTTCAATGCCTATGAGGACAATTGATAAAACATGAAATTTCTCAGGAAGTGACGTGTTTCTGAAGCAAATAGATATTATGTGTGAATTGGAGGATGTTCATAATTAAGTTATGAAAAGAAAAAACCTTCAAGGCTATAATTTCTTTTAATATTCTTACTTTGAAATTTTTTTGTAAGACATCATTAAATTTCACTGTTTTAACCAAATTATGTAACATTACATAAACATTCAGTGTTTAGTTTGCCTCTTTTTCACATCCCTATTTTCATGTCTAAATTATCTTATTTCCTAGACTCTCTGGAGCCTGAGGGATCCATTACTGTTTCAATGGGTATCGACTTTTGTGATTCTACACAGACTGCCAGTTTCCAGTTGTGGTAAGTTCAATTGCTCTTCACTTTTTTATATTATCTATATAGGATAACAGATCAAAAGCCAGGCTTTCAACAGATTTTTTTTTGTAAAACTGAAAACATTTAAACAAATGTGTTTTTTCTTTGACTGTTGTTTTTCTTTGCCATGGGATAGTTGAACAAATTGTGTGTAGTTTGGGTTAAAGATAACCATTATTTTTACATACATAACCATTAGAGTCTGCCATATACGTACTTGAAATTCATGGTTTGTTAGAGAAAGAAGCTATTGCTAAATAATTTTTTACTCATTTTGATCCTATAGTGTTAGAAAATTCAAGAGAAATTTAAATTTTAATAATATTATTGAATAGGCAGAGAAGTTACTTTTTGAGACAGTGTGTTATTTTGAGCTATATTGAGCTTCTTAGAGATTTATTGATTCTACACCCATACATTTTCTCATTTTTACATTAACTTATGAACTGTTTTTGATAAAAATCAAAGCAGAACACTTATACAGTTGGCAGAATTTTCATAGCTGAATACTATTCAAAATAGTTTTTTAGAATTAGATTTTATTGTTGTTATTGTTTCCATATGTTTTATACACTTCTGATGAAATTCAGAGATCATTAGCAAATTAGTACAATGCTGTTATATACATGCATCTTTGAGAATTGTCTTTGAATTCCTTTCTTTTTTGTTTTTATGATATAGGATTTATTGTTCTGTTTTGAGTTGAAGTTGCTTTGTCTTTATCTTAAAAATAACTGAGATGTTTTATTTATCAGAATTTTAGTCAGCTTAGAACAGAATTTGTTATTAAAAATTTCCAAGCTTAAGACAAAGACATTTCCAAATAAATTTATAGATTTAATATATGAAACCTTCATTTTCACATACCTTTTCAATTTATCAGTAATTCAGGCCTAGTGTTATACCTTTTATTGCAGAGACCCTGCAGTGATGAATATAAGCAGTGTAGCATAACACATTGATTTTATGCAGATCATCACCTTTATGTTTTGGGAGGTCTGCTATATTAGTGATATATAAAAACTGATTACTTTTCCCAACATTGCCTAGTAATTGTTTATTATTTTTCTATTAGACAAACAACACAGATCAATATTACTGAACACCAGACTATGAGTAACATCACTCTAAATAGATTTGCCTCCAACACCAGAGGTATATTCATTTTAATGATTTGGACAATGTGAGCCCAATGACAAAGCTCATGTACCAAGTTAGACCGAAATTAAAAACTAAAACTTCCTTTATCTTACTAATTTATACAAAGAAACTTTGGATTTCTATATAATCAGGTAGGTTCTTATTTTTCAATATTTTTATTATAAACACTTCCTTTGTAGTCTGTTAGACAGGATGTGCATTTTTGTCTTAGACAATTAACTAAGACTCTTTAGGAATAAATATGCAGATAGTGTTTGATTTTTAGATCAGGGAGAATATGCAAATAATTTTTCTCAATTTCTCTTAATTTTAGGAAAATGATAAATTCATTTTCTGTAGAAAATAGTGTTAGCTTTTAGAAGCCCTTACATAATATATTTCTTGACTCTGAAAGTATATATTAGTTATTTATTCTAGATTTTATTAAGAACAAAAGCATGCTAGATCAAAAATAATTTTTTGTGTGTTCCAAAAAGAGCACTTTGTCTTGCATCAAATGTAATTGATCCTGAAGCAGTGTAATCACAATTACTCACTTTCTTAATTGGCCTGCCCAAAATCAGAAAATGGAAACCGATCGACAGTGTTGAAATCAATAGCTTCATAGTAGTGCTAGTGGGGGTAGGGAGATAGTGGTAATGGGTAGATCAATTGGTCTTAGGTGCCAATCACAGACTGTGCCTTTTGCATAGTAAATAGCACTTTTTGCTTAGTGATGTGCTGTATTAGTCTTGGTAGTTCAATAAAAAGAAAAAAAGGCAAGAAAGGCTGATATTGAATTTTTTCCTCGAAATACATTATACAAATCAATACATAAAATTATGGGTAATAAGAGCAAATTTGATAAGAAGCCTTCAAAAATGTTGAGAACATGGACTTTCAGGTACTCTTCTATTTACAAGAGTAAAATGATCCTACGTTGCTCTAGATTAATTCTTTATCATTATGGTTATTCAGGTAGAGAAAAGTGTTATTTATAGTTATATAGTTTTATGGATACTTGATAAGCATTAATGTCTCCTTTTTGTTTTGCATCTTAAGTGGTCATCAAATTAAGTCCTTGATTAAATTTATGAGATCAAAAATGCATATAATAGACATAAACATACCTCTCCAAAAGCCAACACAGTATATAAACAGTTCCTTATCCGTGTGATTAGCAGGTACAATATGTTAACCAGTATGAGAAATAATATGGCGTGGCTTAAGTTAGAGGACTGAGCATTTACAACCACTCTTTTGTCCAAAAATTAATTAAAAATACAGAAAACATATTAGGAAAATGAGCACTAAAAAATAATAAAAAAGTCATTAGCTGCTGAAAAATTGTGAAGAATTATTGACAGAAAGCAAATGGGAAAAGACAATAACAGAAAATAAAAATCACAGGACAAAATATTTATGGGAATAAACCACTATAATAGTAAGAACATATATGTCAAAATATCAAGCACAGTGTGAATAAGTGAAAAAGAAAAGTTAGGGGTCTTAAAGTAGTCATGAGAAAATTAAAGACCTACTTTCAACCCTCAGTTCCCCAACATTACCACCAGTGTCGGACAACATGCACATTTAGTCTGAGGCCTAAAAATAGCATTGTAAAGAAAATGAACAGCTTGCCTGGTGGGGAAGGATTACTGGTGTGGATATGGAGACCTAAGGGAGCAACAGCAGGGTTTGAGTGTTTGAAGGAGGCAGGAATCCTCAGACTTGAGATTAAATGCAGTTCTGTTGAAGCAAGTTATATTCTCAAATCTTCTACCACTAGATTAAAGTAAGCCTTAATGTTTGTTGTGGGGCTAGGAGGAACAATCTTTAGTATCTCGTGCACTTAAAAAACACTCCATTCACTCCCACCCTGGGAAAAGACTAGATTCTGTAGTAATAGTAAACACTGATATTTATCAAAGGCTTGCAGTGTGCTAGGCGCTATTCTAAATACTTGTAATTATATGTGTTAATTTGTCTAATTTTCACAACAATCTATAAGTAGTAGTATCACCTCATTTTATAGGTAAGCAAACTGAGGCACAAAATGATAAGAAACTGACCTAAATTTTATAGCTAATAGGTAGTATACTTTGCTCTGTGTGTTATGTAAGCCCTGTCCCTCATTACATATGTTATTGGACAGTTTAGTATGACCAAACGTTTGAAGGAAAATAGCAACTTGAAAGAGAAAGTTCAAGATGAATACAAAGACACTGAGTGAAGGCAGAAGAGAATTTTAAAAAGTGAAAAATTTTCTCTAAAAATCATAATTAATATGTAGTTCAAGAGAACACAAAATCCAAAAAGCAAGAACATACTTCTTGCCATGAAAAAGAAACAATTAGAAAATTTTAAAAGCATTCTTGGTAATTTAAAAATACAATGTCAAAAGAAATTTAGTAGATACATAATAGAGCAGATACAGCTGAATACCAATTTCACATTCTGGGAGAGTCAAGGAAATCAACTGTAACAGAAAGCAAAAAGACGGCAAATAAAAAACAAAGCTTTAAAGGATCAATTCATTTGATAACTGGCATGAAGAAAAAAGAAATAATTAAAAGAAATAAATTATAGAAGAGCATTTTCTCAAGCAAAAGAAACCACAAACTTTCAATTTGAAGGGGGCCACTCAAGGCCAAATAGGATGATTGTGAAAGACTATCAAAAAGACTTCCTCTTATTGAAGTTTTTGACAAGGAGAAAACTACCCTAATATCTTCCAGAGTATAGAATAAAGCAGCTCTCCTAAGAAGGAACAATGGGAATGGAATAAGATTTCTCATCAGTTCTGGAAACCACAAGACAAAGGACATGACCTTTAAAAATTTGAGGATAGCAAATAGACATTTTTCAGACAAGCAAAGATTCTATCAGTGTACCACCTACAAACCCTTTGTGAAAGGATTGCTTAAAGAAATATTGTAGTAGAAGGTTTTTTTAAAATCTGAGACAGAAAAAGACATAGAATAAAAAAAGCAGTGGGTCAGGAATTCTACCTATAAAAATAGTTGTTGACACATAATATGAAAAATAAATATTAATAATAAAATGGGGGGCTGGGACTGTGGCTCAGTGGTAGAGCGTTTGCTTTGCATGTATGGGGCACTGGGTTCGATCCTCAGCACCACATATGAATAAATGAATAAATCAAGGTTCATCAACAACTAAAAAATTTAAAAAATAATAATAATAATAAAATGGAACCAAAATCCCAGTCAGGCCAAGTGTGAGAAGGAATGATGGTTTACCATTGCTGGTCATGCTCAGCAAGAGGATTGACTAATGGCAGAAATAAATTTAAATGTAGTTTAAAATATTAAGTATAACCACTAAAATAACTAAAATATGATGTGTGATAATTTCCAAACAACTAAGTGGAGGAAGAAAAGGAATGATTAAAACTTGATCAGTTTAAATAAATTGGAGAAGGAGAAAAGGCATGGTAAATAGAAAACTAAATAAAATAACTGGCAGGGGCCATAAAAACCACAAATACTAGCTTTCTCAATTCATGTCAATGAGTTAAATTCTACTTACATCAAACAAGTAACAAACAAAATTCAGCAATGCTGCTTATAAGAACTCTGCTTAAAAGAGAATAACAGAATAGTTGAAAATAGAAAGATGAAATATGTGTGCGTTTATCAAATAGATGCACTAAAATTAGAAAACTATTAATTAAAACGAAATATTTCCGGTTCATTGCAATACACCAAGAAAATAAGACAGTTATAAGCCTTAAAGTACTTAGCTTCATAATTTATAAAGCAGAATCTAATATAAATATTAAGAGAAATTGACAGAGCCATGATCATGCTATATGTTTAACACACACATCAGAAACTGACAAAGCAAAGAGGAAAAATAGGCCAACACACAGACAGCAGTAGATACAAAATTCTAATAAATTAGTTATCAGTTTTTATCTAAGATGTTTGTGTTTACAAAGAATTCCTTGTTTGCTGAGTTATGGGAAAAAAATTTTAAAAAGCACTTATAGGTTGTACAAAATTATATATATGCATGTATACTAACCCGTAGGAGTATCATTAAAGAGAAGACACAGGGCCTGCGGTTGTAGCTCAGTGGTAGAGCACTTGCCTAGCATGTATGAGGCACTGGGCTCAATCCTCAGCACCATATAAAAATAAATAATAAAATAAAGGTACCGTGTCCATCTATAACTAAAAAAAATATTTTTAAAAAAGAGAAGACTTGGGGCTGAGGCTGTAGATCAGTGGTAGAGCACTTGCCTAGCATGCATGAGGCACTGGGTTTGATCCTCAGCACCACATATAAATAACAAATGAATAAAATAAACATTCATCAGCAACTAAAAAAATATTTAAAAGACTCAAAAGATTTAAAAGGAGAAAGGCAGCAAAAATCTTGATCATAAAATAATGTTATATATAATTCTATACCAAAAATTAGAATATTTAGATGAAACTAATGATTTTTAAATTAGGAGTAAAGCAAAGAGAATCTGTATCATTTAAACTTTTCTAGAACAAAGGAAAAAGAAGGAAATCATCTCACGTCACTTTTGTAAGTCTGTGTTCCTGATTTTAAAACCCAAAAGAATAACACATAAATATGCATATCTCAGGTTGGTGAACTTAAATGATGTCTGAACCATACATGTTGACCCATGCCCACATGAACTATCCGAAGCATCCTTTTAAGTCACAAAAGCAGAATAGGATATCTACTCTCAAAACTGTATTTCACATTATAATGGAAGTTCTAGTCAATACAGAAAGACAAGTACAAGTAATATTAATCCTACAAGGGAAGATACAAAATTATGATATTTATTCGATATCATTATTAATCCAAAGTCTTGGAACTCATTTAAACTAATAAGTTTTAAAAGTTAGTACAAATACCTATGAGGGTGAGGGTGGGAGAACCCTGAAATTTTTCTAAAAGCTATAAAAGCAGATATAAATAAAATATAAAGAAATAGAAATAAAATAAGAAAATAATAAATATACTATGGTCATATGGGAGAAAGTATTCTCCCTCAAGTTAATTGTTAAATTTCTTATGTTCCTAGGCTAAATTCCATTAGGCCTTTTCAAGAAACTTTCCATATTTCTAAAATTCAGCTGTAAAATGTCCAAGAAAATTCAAAACAGTTTTTTCAAATTTAAGAAAAGTATTTCTGGGCTGAGGGGCTGGCTTAGTGCTAGAGTACTTGCCTAGTATGTATGAGTGCTGAGTTCTCTCCCCCAAAAAAAGCAGGGGTTGAGGGGCAGAAGGAAAGAGATAGGTCTTTCTCTATCATAATTTTTAAGTATTCCTTAAGGCCACAAGAGTATTTTCATTGATTATTAGTATTGGCACAGTGAAACAAAATAGAGAATTTAGAAATTTTGTATGTCATTTCAGATCAGTGGGAAAAAAATTGATCTTTAAGTAACTGGTATGAGGACTATTATTGCGAAAAATTGAAGGTAGCTTCCTCTTACAAATTACTCAAAATAAGTTTCAGATGGATTTATGATTTAATCATTAAAACTTAAAAGTGGAGACTGAAAGTGTAAATTCCATGGTAAAGCACTTGCCTGGCATGTACAAGGCCCTGGGTCCCATCTTTAGCACCAAAAAACAAAAACAAAAATCTGTAAAGGTGTTTAAATATAATATAGATAAATATTCGCATACTCTTTGGGGGCAGAAGTCTTAATTAAGTTATAATAACCAGAAATACAAAGAAAAATGACTCAGATTCTACTAGTAATAATTTAAGAATTGGGAGCATCATCAGTGGTAGAGTGCTTGCCCAGCACTAAGAAAACATTTAAACTTGTCTACAGAAAATAAAAGTAGATGCCACAACACTGCAACATATTTAATGTACAAAAGTTTAATGACCAAAATATAAGGGACTCTCACAATCACCCTAAAGGAATCCAATAGAAAAGTGGAAGAAATGTTAAGAGCCAGGAACTTACAAGAAAATAAATGTTAAGTAATGAATAAACTTAAAAAGATGTTTAGTGCCAGGCACATTGTCACACACCTGTAATCTCAGTGGCTCAAGAGGATGCAAGTTCAAAGCCACCTTCAGCAACTTAGTAAGACTGTCTCAGAATAAAAATTTTTTAAAATGGTCTAAGGATGTGGCTCAGTGGTTAAGCACCCCTGGGTTCAATCCCTGGTACCAAAAAAAAAAGTTTAATGTTACTGATATTTAGAAAAATAAAAATTAAACGTTTCACTCATCAGATTGGCAAAATTTCAAAATAATGTAGTATCTAGTATTGACAAGGAAGATGGAGAAAAACATACTCTTGTATACTGTTTGTGTGACTTTAAATTGACACCACCTTATTGGGGCAATTTGGAAGTTACCTATCAAAACACCACATATTCATCATTTTCAATTTAGCAGTTTTATTTTTAGATTATCAAGCCTAGAAACATATTTGCCCTTGTACAGAAAAAGGTCTATTCAAGGATATTGTTTGTAATAGGGAAAAATAGCAATGATAATCGGGGGGGGGGGGGGCTTAAACAATGATACATTCCTATTATACACATAGATTTTGATGTACTATACTGGATATTTATTTCATTTAGTACTTAAAACTGACCTGTAAAGTGTCACTGTGCTCACTTCATAGATGAGTAAACTTAAGTCTCTCATTTCTCTTACCTAAAAATTTACCAGTTTGAATCCTAGGAGTCTAAAATGAGACTCTAAGCAATACACCTATATCTCACAGATACACAGGTATCTAAAAACTACAATATCATCTGATCCTATGTAGATAGGCTATTTAGAGCCATCCTAATAATGGTACTTTATTGATCTGGTAACCTAATTCTAATAAATTTATGTCTATCATTAGTCATTTTCACCATTTCCTATCCATGTTGAGATATATGTATAAATGGAAATATCTATTTCTTCCATGTTTAAAGAGAGATGAAAAAGGGGAAAAGAAAAGCTATCAAAAGAGAGAAGCAAACAAAAAAGAAAGCAAAATGATTTTAAAAAAAAATGAGGTGCCTAGAAAACAAGAGGACACACTAGAATACTCATATAAATGAAAATAATTTCTCCTAAAGAGGAAACATTCCATCTTACTTCCTTATAAACCAAACCTTGTTTAGAAAATAGACTGACTTTAAAAGTATGTTATGTACTAGTTATATTAGATTTTTGCATTCCACTATATCTGAGAAAAATACAGTTGTAGTGGCTTATCCAAATAGGGGTTTTAATATTCTCCTAGAACAAGAAGCACAGAGGTCTGCAGGGCAGAGCTGCTCAAGTGCTCCACAATGTCTTCAGCATGTCAGGTCTTCTACCTTCTTTTTCATGTGCTAATTTTGTTATCATGGTCACTTGATGGCTGCTCCACTTCCATGCCTCCCACTTTGGAGAACATCAATGGATCCCAGCAGTTTGAAGCTGATATTTTATACTTCACACTAAATTAGTTACAATGTATAATTTATACACACACACCCACACAGAGTTCATGCAGGTATATGTACGTATCCACTACTCCTTCATCAGCCTTGATGTGTTTCTCTTAGGAGACCTAGCCTTCCACTCCATCAGGCCGGGTCTCCTCCTTCAGGCATCCTACCCTCTATACTTCTCCCTATCTTCACCAATCCTCTGCTGTTTATAAAGCAGTTTACTCCTCCATTCAGGACCAGCTCCCTCACCTAGTTCTTGTGCTTTTCATCCCAGTCTGTGCACCTCTTCTAAGAACTTGCTGTATCTATATTCCTTTGTTTCTTCCTTTTCACTGGTTGTTTTCCTCTGACCTTAAACATGCTCAGGTTTCTTTAAGCATTCTTAGCCGGGCGCGGTGGTGCAAGCCTGTAATCCCAGCACTTAGGGAGGCTGAGACAGGAGAATCGCGAGTTCAAAGCCAGCCTCAGCAATGACGAGACGCTAAGCAACTCAGTGAGACCCTGTCTCTACATAAAACACAAAATAGGGCTGGGGATGTGGCTCAGTGGTCGAGTGCCCCTGGATTCAATCTCCAGTACCAAAAAAAAAAAAAAAAATACAGAACAAAAAATAAAAAAAAAAAAAAAAAAGCATTCTTTTACCATTTCATCCTCAGTAAGCCTACTGTTTTTTCTTCCTTCTTCCACTGCCACTCTTCCCATCTGCATTCTTCTCCAACCTGATCAACTTTGCTTAAGGTCAGCATTTACACTTGCTTCTTTTTCTTCCTCATTTAATTTACCTCCCTGCAGTATTTGGCACAACTCTTTTTTCCCTGTGCTCCTCCCCCCACCCCCAGGTTGCTCTTCCACATTTACTTAAATGCAAATAAATCTTCTGTAGGTTTGCACTCTCTCTGTATCCTCTTTCTCTGTGGGATCTTCGCTACTCTCCCTATAACATTCTTTTTTTTTTTTTTTTTAATTCTACTTAGGTATACATGACAGCACAGTGCATTTCGATTCATTGTACACAGATGGAGCACAGCTTTTCATTTCTCTGGTTGTACATGATGTAGAATCACATCATATATGCAGCCATACATGAAACTAGGGCTATGATGTCCATCTCATTCCACCATCTTTACTGTCCCCATGCCTCTTCTTCTCTCCCTCCTCTTTGACCAAAGTTTCTCCATTCTTCCTGTGTCTTCTCCTCCATTATGGATCAGCATCCACTTATCAGAGAGAACATTTGGCCTTTGGTTTTTTGGTATTGGCTTACTTCACTTAGCATGATATTCTCCAGCTCTATCCATTTACTTGCAAATGCCATTTTTATTCTCTTTCATTGCTGAGTAATATTCCATTGTGTATATATACCAGTTTCTTTATCCATTCATCTGTTGAAGGACACCTAAGTTGGTTCCACGGTTTAGTTATTGTGAATTGAGCTGCTATAAACGTTGAAGTGACTGCGTCACTGTAGTATGCTGTTTTTAAGTCCTTTGAGTATAGACTGAGGTGTGGGTTAGCTGGGTCAAATGGTGGTTACATTCCAAGTTTTCTAAGGAATCTCCATACTGCTTTTCAGATTGGTTGTATGAATTTGCAGTCCCACCAGCAATGTACAAGCGTGCCTTTTCCCCCATATCCTCACCAACACTTATTATTGTTTGTAGTTTTGATAATTGCCATTCCAACTGGTGTGAGATGAAATCTTAAAGTAATTTTGATTTGCGTTTCTCTAATTGGTAGAAATGTTGAACATTTTTTCATATGTCTGTTGATCGACTGTATATCTTCTTCTGAGAAGTGTGTGTTTAGCTCCTTAGCCCATTTATTGATTGGGTTGTTTCTTTTTTTGGTGTTAAGTTTTTTGAGTTCTTTTTATATCTTGTAGATTAGTGCTCTGTAAGATTTGCATGTGACGAAAATTTGTTCCCAGAATGTAGGCTGTCTGTTCACTTCATTGATTGTTTCTTTTGCTGAGAAGAAGCTTTTTAGTTTGAATCCATCCCATTTATTGATTTTTGATTTTACCTCTTGTGCTAGAGGAGTCTTGTTAAGGAAGTAAAGTCCTAATCCAACATGATGAAGATTTGGGCCTACTTTTTCTTCTATTTAGGTGTAGGGTCTCTGGTCTAATTCCCAGGTCCTTGATCTACTTTGAGTTGATATTTGTGCATGGTGAGAGATAGGGGTTTAGTTTCATTTTGCTGCATATGGATTTCCAGTTTTCCCAGCACCATTTGTTGAAGAGGCTATCTTTTCTCCAATGTACATGTTTGGCACCTTTGTCTAATATAAGATAACTGTGTTTAAGTGGGTTTGTCTCTGTGTCTTCTATTCTGTACCATTGGTCAACATGTCTTTTTTGGTGCCAGTACATGCCGTTTTTGTTACTGTAGCTTTGTAGTATAGTTTAAGGTCTGGTGCTGTGATGCCTCCTGCTTCAAATAGTTCACCATGATCAAGTGGGTTCATTTTAGGGATTCAAGGTTGGTTCAACATATGGAAATCAATTAACATAATCTATCACATCAATAGATTTAAAGATAAGAATCTCATGATTTTATCAATTGACACAGAGAAAGCATCTGACAAAATACAGCCCTCTTTTATGTTTAAAACACTAGAAAAACTTGGGATAGTAGGAATATACCTCAACTTTGTAAAAGCTATCTATGCTAAACCCAAGGCCAACATCATCCTAAATGGAGAACAACTGGAAGCATTCCCTCTAAAAATGGGAACAAGACAGGGATGCCCTCTTTCACCACTGCTATTCAACATAGTCCTTGAAACACTAGCCAGAGCAATGAGACAGATGAAAGAAATTAAAGGGATACGAATAGGAAAAGAAGAACTCAAACTATTGTTATTTGCTGACGACATGGTTCTATACTTAAAGGATCCAAAAATTCCACCAGAAAACTTCTAGAATTAATAAATGAATTCAGCAAAATAGCAGGATATAAAATCAACACTCAAAAGTCAATTGCATTTCTATACATCAGTGATGAATCCTCTGAAAGAGAAATTAGGAAAACCACCCCATTCACAGTAGCCTCAAAAAAAAAAAATACTTGGGAATCAACTTAACAAAAGAGGTGAAAGATCTCTACCATGAAGACTACAGGACACTAAAGAAAGAAATTGAACAAGACCTTAGAAGATGGAAAAATCTCCCATACTCTTGGATAGGCAGAATCAATATTGTCAAAATGGCCATACTTCCCAAAGTGCTATATAGATTCAATGCAATCCCAATTAAAATCCCAACATCATTCCTTATAGACATAGAAAAGGCAATGATGAAATTCATTTGGAAGAATAAGAGAACCAGAATACCATATACCATTCTTATTACTTTCAAACTCATATGCTCTGCCCTGACCTCTGTCCTAATTCTTGATTTGTATTCCTAACTATCTTCTGGATATCTCTTTCTGGGTTACTCATTAGTACTCAGAATATAACATGGTTAATATAATATGGTTAAAATATAACATGGTTAGATTTCTCCTCTTTAATATGTTACATCTGCCTTGTTGTTCACATTAGAAGGTTAAAAGTCTCTTCCTGCCATCCATCACCCATGCTGCCCACCCTAGGGAAACTGCATAATATAGTGGAATAAGCATGGGCTTTGAGTTAGATACACCTCATCTTAAACCCTAGCACTGCCACTTACTTGTTGTGTGACTTTGGGTAAGCCTTTAGTTTCTCTTCAGTTTTCTTATTAATAAATTTGAGGTAAAGGAATCTGCCTCATTAGATCATTGATAGGGTTTACTAGTAAAATACACCAAAAGAAAAAAGAAAAGAAAAGAAAGAAAAAGCCCTGCTTCCACAATTAAGTTAGACTCCTAACTAATCTACCTGCCTTTGGTTTCTCCTTTATTCCACCCTATACTTGCCATCAGTTTCTGAAATACCAATGGAATCAGTTACTTTCCAGTGCCTAAAGTCTCTACCAGTTATTCCCATTGCTTCAAGTTGCTTCAAGAAACACGGAAACACCTTTGTCTTAGTCATATGGGTAAAGTGTCCATGTATTTAATCATATAAATTGGTACACACTAGAGAATGAAAGGAGACACTAAATGGACAGGATTCCAAGACAGTAGCCATGAACTGGGGCGTTCCTAGGAGAACTGGCATGAATGGTGATGCTGTGTGATGCTCTTGACAGTGTTCCACCAGTTTCATCTGTTGACACACCAGGCTGCTACCATTCCCAGAATGACCTTGTCTGTCCTCTTGGAAATAAGCTTGTCCTCACTCCTGCAGAATGAACCAGTCCCTCTTCCATGGACTGTACAGCCAACCATGCATCTCTATTGTAGCACCTGTCATTTCATCATAAGCAAAAGTTCTTACCATCCCAATACACTTGTGAGTTTTAAAGGCCAATCTCACTTGCATTTAAATGCCCATATATTCATTCACCCAGTGCATAGGATCAAATTTCTATTCAGTAAGTATTTATTGAGTTAATAATAAACAGGATTTATTGGTTTGCCTTAGACTATTCATATATGAAAAATATAAGGCAACTTCTAGAATACAGTACACAATAAAATAAAATTAAAGTGGTTTTTATGTTATTTCTTCATACTAAATTATTTGTCCATACCTCACCCTTGAGTAAATTTTGAAGTAAATTCTCAAACGTTTGTTGTGCCTTATCCATGATCCGCAGCTCCCTATTCACCTTCCTACAGATCATAGGATCCAGTTCTAATCTGAAAGTACAAGTCCGTGAGACTTCAAGGAAATGTTTTGCTTTCTTGCTAAAAAAGAACAATTTGGTTGGCTTATTTATTTACCATTTTTTCATCATCACCCTTCCTTTTTCTATTGAAATGTAAAAGTGGTACCTGGAGATACACAGCCATCTGGCACCCATGAGAAAAAACAACATTCTGTGGACAATGGAATGAAAAGCTAGAAAAATCTGAGTCCTTAAATGTTTCTTTCAGTCATTTCATGTGCCTTTGGCTGGTAACTTCAAGACTACTTGTATTCTAAACAATAAATACCTGTTTCTCAAGAACCTTATTTGCAGCAAAGGACACTCCTAATAAATTCATCAACCTAACTTGAAATATCTAACTTTAAAAAATTTATACCACTTTTAGTAATTTTTTATTGATGGTAATGTCTTGAGATTTAAGTAAAATAAATGTACTTGGTGTTGTTTTTCTATCTGATACTACAAAAAAACAGGTTGGCTTTTTGAAATTCTTCATATCCTATCTTTTAAAATAGTAATTATACATGTTGATCAATAGTCAATAGAAAAGACTACTAGAAAATAAGAATCTTTTTTAAATTAAGACAGCAATTTTGCAGATGAACACTTACCTAAATTCAGCATGGTCACTTCATTTTATTCTTTTTTAAAAGCTGATCTAATTTTTTAAAAGAGATCTTAAACTATTGAAGACTAAGTCACTTCATCTTCTATGCTCTAAGTATAAAAAGTAAAGATAATATAGTACTGTAAGCTGCATGAAATGTTCCTCTACGGATAGTGATTATATACCGTTGTTGCTATTTTGAAAGTTCTGCGCCAAGTTGGGGGTGTCCTCATTTGGAGAGCATGTGTTCAGCACGCACAAGGCCCTGGGTTCAGTCCCCAACACCAAAAATGAATGAATAGATAAATAAATGTATAAATATTCTATGTCAAATGATATAATTTACTATAAGCATGCAGTTTGGTGTTTAAAAAATGCTGATTAACAGATGTATTTCACAGCAGACAATATTTTTGAGAAATTTTTCAAGACTTCTCAGCTGTGATATTTAAGCCAAGTATACTTTAAATGCTGGCATATGCTTTAATTGTATCTATTTGCATAATATTACAGGTATATTTACTAAACATTTAGTCAACTTTGTTTTTTTCCCCTTAGCACCAAGGATGATTGCTTCAATGTTAATATTCAGCCACCTGTTGGAGAGCTGCTTTTACCTGTGGCCATGTCAGAAAAAGATTTTAAGAAAGAGCAAGGTGAGAGATACTATAGTTTACTAGAAATTGATGTGCCAAACAATGTTTGTTTTTCTGATGTCTCTAAAATTTTCATGCACACATAGCCATTAACAGATATCAGCACACAGTCTTCCTGTTTTTGTTAATGCTTTTCACTTATAAAATGACCTTAAAAGTATATGTTTGTTTATATTCCTGGAATACTTGAAAATTGATTAAAAATCAATTTATTATTTTGAAGACACATTAATCAGCTTTTCAGTTCTGAGAGTTGTAGTTCATCAGCCAGATAGTATGCTACTGTATTTTGTATTAATGAAAATGCCAGGAACTGGGGACTTACTAATATCCTACCACTATAAATCTTTCTGTTTCTTTTATATTATAGAACTAGCCTTCATGTGCCACTAAAGTATTTTTTCTGCACACATAGAGTTCCTTCCCCTTCAAAATACAGTTCGAATTATAGTATAAAAAGACCTCTATTTTCTTTTGACCTAATTCCATATAAAAGTAATGTTTTGTTTAAATAAATCAGAGCTGAAGCATTTTTAAACATATACGTAAAAAGAAAATATGTTTGATGGGATGCAAATATTAATAGCCTGTATGTTGTCAAGAGTCAAACATACCTTCTAATAAAAATGAGGAGCTGTTTTATATATATGAATATGGGGAAATAACACTGTCTGATTTTAGGTGTTTAGTTAAGGATAACATTTATAAAAACTGGGGCATATTTAAGTGCTGTATAGTCAGCAATTTTTAAAACTTTATATGAATCTAGGCCATTTTTACCCCCTCTAGACAATGTTATCATATAAAGACCCCTTCATTTTGAGATCATTAAATCATATCCTTCAAGCTTCCAGAAAGTACTAAGTGCCCACAAATACCTACACCTACAGAGCAGAGCATGCTTCCTGGCACTCCATTATTGTAGTGCTGAAGATTTATTTCACTCCAAGCCTTTGCAATCCACAATGTCAAAAAAAGACCTGTTGTGGAGGAATCCCACCACGAAAATCTCAGACAGACCTGTAAATTTATAGTAGTCTTTTTCCTCAGACCTTACTTATAAGTGATAAAAAGAGTGATTAAATCCAACTGTCATTTGTTTTCTTGGAAGTTCGTTGTTGCTATAGAAGAAAATTATCTTTGTGATTTTATTTCTCCAATGACAAATTGAATTGATTCTTATATTTGCTATTCTTACCCTTTGCTGGCTAAAGCCTGCCTCTCTGCTTTACATCTGCTCAGCAAACCAAGGTGAGTGGCACGCAAGCGACTGAATAAGGCTTTGGCACATTTATTGTTAAGGGGATATTCTGTTTTTGAGAAGTGCAGCTAAGTATATCTAAAGCAGCAGATTATCATATACCCTTTCACTCCCTCAGCTTTTGTTTAGAATACTTGATATTTCGATCAAATTTTTTGTGCTCTGCTGTGACTGAGGGATTTTTCGCTGACTAGCCATACAGAACCGTAAGTGCGTGAGAGGTGCACTTGGAGAATAGCTGCGGCCCTCTGTGGACTTGTTGCCAAAATTCCTTTTTCTTCTGCCATTTTACTTCTATGGTTGTTGATTATTTGTCTGAATAAATCTGGCAGCTGTTTGCTATGTTTAATAGAGCAGAAAGGCTACTCTGAATAAAGCTATTTGAAAATTTGTTTATATGAAGTATTTGTAAATCCTTGCAAGTCTCTTGGCATTTCTGTATCATTCTTTCTGTCTTCCTGAATTCATTCTTTGATGTGGGACTTGATGCTGGCAAATTTACCACAGGTTTAGAGAGTCTTTTCAAGAGCATCTTCTTAGTTATAGATTTCAGCAGGTTCGGTAATAGAGGTCTCAATTCTCAACTTTACACATGTATTTGTTTGTTATACTATCCTAGGAAGAGGGCTTAACTTATTTCACAAAAGATACCTAGAAATAACTCACTAATGGAAAATCCTAAATCAAAATAAAAATCAGTTTCCTCACATTTTATCAGTGCAATGCTCTGGAAGGTAAAACATGAATAAATTTAAGAAGTATGTATTATTACCTGCTAGTTTTAACCTATTTTTCTGCTTTAAATAAAATGAAATCACGTAATTAATATCTCATTTCACAGGGCATATATTTTAAGACTCAAGAAGTACATTAAATGTATTAATTAACATGTAACTGAAAAAATATATAAATAAGAACATGATGAACATGGTTCTATTTTTATTCTACATAAAGATGTACACAACCGGAAAGTGTGAAATATTAAATAAAAGTGGTTCTACCAGGTTGTCACATATTAGATTAATATTTTTAAAACAAAAAGTTTTATTTCTAATATATAGCCTGATCCAACACTTTTTCTCAATTGTTGAATTTAAGGTGCCGTGGATAAATATGCTTGTTTATATGAGTGTAATCAAATGCTAAATGAAAGACTGAATTATCCTATACATTTAAAGTATTTATAGCATTTATATTATGTGCTGTCACCTGACGCATGATTTATTCAGTTTTGAGGGTTGCAGAGTTAGTTAATGAGCTATATATAAGAATTTTTCGCTACTACAAAAAACATGGGATCTCTTTTTTTACTTAAAATTTTTAATTTAGTTTCTTCAGTTTTGATTTCAAGGTATAATCTAATGATTTATTCCAAGCTTCCTCCTCCTTCTCTTCTTGTCATTTAAATTGCAAATCTAAAATTTGGAAAGGTCCTTTCAACTTTGATTTCCTTATATTATTTGGTTTGCGTTTTAGCAGTTAATCACATCTGATTAACCTAAATTAACGGCTATCACACACCCTCACCAAAATTTAGATAAATTCTAAGGAAGCCACAAATTCTTTAGCCTGGCAATTTTAAAATATTTTCCAGTAACTTTACCTTTATTATGTGTGAGCAGGCTATTCAGTGTTTGAAAGTCTGTTTTTATAGGAGAAACTTAATGATACCTTGGCATATTTTTCTTTCTTGTTAATTTGAGAATACCTGATATGTTTTCATTTAGCAAAATCTCTGATTTAAGAAACCTAAAATGTTTACTTAATTTTATTGTGATTTATGCATCCATCTTATGGGTTCCTAGCTAGCAAGATGCTAATTCTTTAAATGGTCAGACATTTACTATTTTCTGGCCCTTAACTACCACAAGCAATCATATTTGATGCCCCTTAATTAGAGCACCTTTTTTTCTTTCCAGGTTCTTTTTCCACCTCAGCAATCGAGACAATACATTTGCTTACCATGCTGCTCTCCTAAGTGTTCTTTTGCATGTAAATTAATCTTGATTCAGTTTACACTGTCATGCTGAGTGGTACAAATTGCCTATAACAATAAAACAGCATGAGTTAAAAATAAAGGGGGGTGGGAAGGCAGATTGAATGTGTGCCTTACTTGATAGGATGTTACTTTGCTTTATGCCAATACATTAGCTGACGATAATGAATCTTCTGTTCTGAAAAGCATGGTTTAGTTGATTTTTTTAATTTTACTTCAATGGAGCAGTACCTTGTCTTTTATAGAACAAGTTAGACAAACCATTAATGACAAGAGTGTTAAGGTTAAATATGAAGCAATGCATTCACTTCTCTGAGTGCTATCCATCTTTCCATTTACAGGAGCTTGACAAAAGTACTGGCTTTGTACAACATTTCCTTTAATTACATGCTGCGGGAAACAGGCTTTTAACATAAACATAGTTGCATTCATTTATTCAGCAGTTGCTCTTCAATAGAGCTTAATGGAGAAGGTTTAAATCCTAAATGAGTACACACATCTCTCAGCAGTGTTATGTCAGCCACTGTGCTTTACTTAAAAGCAGTGTTTGACTGCTTGTGTAGTTTTTAAAGCTTTTGCCTAATGTTGAAGTTAAACAGCCTAAGACAGAACATAGTGTTCCCAGAGTTTGAAAGTGGTCAGTAAAAATGTCTCCTTGTTAGAAGCTAGATATTTCTATTTTGTGTCTGATGGCATAAGTCTTTTTACAGAGTCTTTATACTAATAATCAGAGGGACTTTTTAAAATTTTATGTTATATTTGCAATAAATAACTAAAATATATAGGCCTGAAAGTACAGGGTCTTTTGAAAACAAAATCAAATGTTACCATTTTCATAAATTTTATAAACTGCTGTGCACATATCGTATGTCTGAAAAGGCTATTGTTTCTAATAAATACCACTATGTATCTATGACTTATAGTGCAGATCCAAGGAGATGACACTTATTGTTATTATTTTATTGTTTTAACCTGAATGTTAATTTTCACTATTTTTTCCAAGGGTTTGGTATGGTATTGACTTGGTTCACCGGACATTTTCACAGGAAATTCTAATGTTAATGATAAGTCTGTGTTAACACTATGACTTTCACTCATATTTTGCTTAACTTAGTTTTTTCTTAAATATTATTTGAAATATCTCAAGATTTTTCTATGCACATTTTTCCCCTTTGTTTGCAAACTTTTTATTTTGTAAAGTTTGATTAGTGTTTTTTGGCAATTGTAGTTTCATTCACTAGGCAAATGCAGTTCTTGTTTAGTGTACCTTAGAAAGCCTGTACATTTTCTAGAACCACATGACTATTCAGGGACTTCCAGTCATTGTTGAGATAAATTTGATCTGTCATATTGACGCCATTCATCAGGTAATACTGCTAGTTATTCAGTATCACTTTGATTTGTTCTCGAGCAGTATTTGGCTGATCTTTGACTGAATAGAAAAAACAGTAACACATAATCCAGGTTGTGTCAATGTACTGAAATTTCGTATCTGTGATTATGACTTATTATCCTATAATATGGCTGCATTTTTTTACACCAACACTGGCATTTTTAAAAAATTATAATAGTCATCTTGTAAATTACATTCTTAAGTGATATTTCTTTTGTTGGAAAAAGTTTTTAACTTGTATCTCTGAGCTTAAAATTGTTTAAGTGATTTTTGTAAAGAAATTAGTAAAAGGGAGCCTTCTTTTTCTTTTACAGGAATGCTGACAGGAATGAATGAAACTTCTGCTATAATTATCGCCGCACCCCAGAATTTCACTCCATCCGTGGTCCTTCAGAAGGTTGTGAATGTAGCCAATGTCGGTGCAGTGCCTTCTGGCCAAGATAATATACACAGGTGGGTTCATTAACACATGGTGTGGAAATAACTGGTACAAGTACATAACTTTCAATTCATTGTTTGCTTTGGAAATAATAACCCTTAAACTTGTGTGCACCCTCCCACTTTTTCCAGTGGTATACTTGATTGATAGGTTTGTGTAAATATCCCTTCCTCATTTTAAGCTTCCTTATTATACCAGCTTGGCTTCTCCTGAGAGAGATACATAGTACATTTTATACAACTTTAGTAATTTGTAAAAGCTGCCTTTTATGAGGTGCTTGAGAGTTTCTCATTTTGCTGGATTCAGTGGATTTCTAGGAAGAACTATCTTATAAAATGGTGGAATTGGGCTTTTTTAATTGAAAGAGGGGGAGTGTTTGTATACTACATACAGATTTCTTTTGGAAAGCAGTTCGCTAAGGCTGCTTCCAGTTAATAAAGAGCTGCTAGACAACCAGCAAAGGCTAAGTGCAGCTTCTGTTCAGACCAGGAATTTCTTCACCACCAGGCATCTAAAGCATGAGATCCTAGTCATTTGTCCTAAAAGGCAGCAGCAAATGTGATTAATATGTTTGCTCTCTTTGTATTCTTATGAATGCCACTAGCTTTAAATGGAAGTGAAAATAAAATAATTATCTGTTAACTGTGTGGCTGTAAATAGTCCTCTGTATACTTAAGAGAATCGATGCAAACTATCTCATAGCATACTTTTGCCATTAAAAATATCTGTGCATTATATTTAATGCATCTTTTCTTAAATAATTATCAATTATAGAAAATAAATTCAGAATCAAAAGGAAGGTCTTCAGACCTTTAAAATTAAATTTCTTTTTCAATTAGTACAAGAGCAGGAGATGCCTCATATAGTATCATAACAACAAAAGTATCATAGGTGATTTGGGTTTTAGACATAGTTTTGCCGTTATTAAACTTGGTAATCTTGGGCAAGTTATAACTTCTCCTCATGGGCTTTCAGTTCTTCATCTGCTCAGAAATGTGTGATAGGGTAAAAAAGGAAAATTAAAATTAAATTCTGTGACATCACATCTATGGAAGACCCACTGGACTTGACATCAGGAGAGCTGCTCTGCCGTTATTCAGACCTGCCTAATTGCAATGTACTAATTGGAATAGAATGAAAACTGCATATGTTAGTCAAAAAACAGATTTTTTTTGTCTTCTTTTTTCCGTCTTTCTTTCTTTTTCTTTTTTTTTGGAAGAGAAAGAAGAAAGTCCTTAAGTTGCTCAGGAGATCTCATGCTTCAATTTATAATAAGTCTTATCTACCTCACATAGGATGGTGATAAAATAAGAAAATGGATGGATATAAGGTCATCCTAATGAAACTACCATGCAAATTCCACTCATCTATCAATTAATGTTCAGTATGGGGGAAAAGTGAACAGAAACCTTTTCAGAAAAAATGAATGTTTTGGTTCTGAGTTTTCTAGTATTTTTTTAATCTCGGTGCTTTTCTGGGTTTCTTTTTTTTAAATGGGTCTTTGGAATTGTTAGAATTACTTTTAAAAATGGCACATATCAACTCTGACTTTAGCTAATTCAGTATAAAATTTTACTTGACACATTTAGTGTTCATCTGCTGCAGTCTTATTCTTTTTTTAATTTTTTTTTTGTAGTTGTAGATGGACAGCATGCCTTTATTTTATTTGTTTCATCTTTATGTGGTGCTAAGGTTCGAACCCAGTACCTTGCACATGCTAGGCAAGCGCTGCACCCTGAGCCACAGCCACAGTCCTGCTGCAGTCTTGTTTTAATATGTTCTTTTGTAATGTAAAAAAAGGCACACAGTAATCATTATTTATGTTCAAACTTCTAGTTTAGCTTTTGTTTTGTGTTGTATGTGGGTTGTTTATTTTTCTAAAAGCAGCCTTCCAAATAGTCTCTTAGAAGAAAAAAAGTCAAAACTAAATAACATGAAAGATGTTTTCATACTGGAAGCTATATAGACTAAGAAGGACGCCGAGCACAGTTGTGTAATTCTAAAGCATAGTTTACCTATAACCTGTCTTAGTGGTTGGGAACTTAAAGCCTGATCAAATTTCTTAAATTGCAGTCAGTGCTCAATTACTCATGCTAAGGTAGAGAGGACACACAACTAAGAACCATTCATATTTGACTTTAGAATACAGAGATTGTACTCAAACTTAATGTTCATGGTCCTTATACACATCCTCAATCTCTTGACACTTTTCTGTTCCATTCTATTGTCAGTGGTTTGGTGTTTGACTCTAATGCAGGGGAGGAGCTCAAGTTACTACAGAGTCAAAAATGAATAAAATGCCTGTCTGTACTTGAGGATGTGCTATGCAGTTTTAATTTGCTTCTCAAGTCCTACCATACTTAATTGAAAATATTTCTTAGCCAAGCATAGTGGCATACACCTGTAGCAGCTCGGGAGGCTGAGACAGGAGAATCATGAATTCAAAGCCAACCTCAGCAAAAGTGAGGCTCTAAGCAACTCAGTGAGACCCTGTCTCTAAATAAAATATAAAATAGGGCTGGAGATGTGGCTCAGTGGTTGAGTTCAATCCCTAGTACCAAAGAAAAAAGAAAATATTTCTTATTTACTTTTATAGGTAAAGTATAACTATACTAGTGTTCTAAATTTTAGAAAGAAAGCTTCTAGATAATAAAGACCTCACTGTTTATGTTTTCATACAGAGGTTGATGTAAGTTATTCTGTATATGTAAAACTTTTGCCATTCTTTCATGCTTGTAGCAATTAGAACAAATAAAAATAAATGTCAAAATCTGAATCAATGCTTTTCTTAATTTTATTAAAATGAAATAACAATTACTGATTATATTTTAATAACAAATTACCACTTTATTGAATTGTGTATTAATGTTTTTAACTGTAGAATTGAATATTCTGTTACCCTGTGGGATCAATGAGTCTCTATTTCTAAGCCTATTTACTGTTGGTCAATAATAAAATTGAAATCCTTACGAGATTTTTTAATGACTCCCTTATTCTTCTGTGATAGTTGCTGTTTTGAGTTTGTGAAGAACAGGACCAAAGCCACTCTTAATATTTATTAATGGCAATTGTTTAAGACTATTTTCAAAAACATCAAGTATAAAAAACATTTTGACTTAATATTTTTAAGGGATTAATATTTAAATATGATAAATTACTCTTGACAGGACTACATTCTGTTTAAGCTTTGAGAATCTTTTCTATCTTAAAGAACTTTTAATAAGTGTTGATATATGCAAACCGATGAACAGAATTTGTCACCTGGTTTTGGAATAGTTTATTCTTATTGCTCTTCAAATTTTGAATATTTTTACATTAAATACCAGGTAAAGAGATACTTAATGTAGGAATTTCTAAGAGAGAGTAAACTTTCATTAATATGCAGAAGTATGTAATAATATAAAGTAGGAATTTTAATTGAATGCTTAATAGAAAATGTTTCCTAATACCTCAACAGAAAATGGCCTCCATTAAGAAAAAGTCAATTAAAAGAACACAAGGTTTATGAAATTCACTTCAAAAACCTGGAGCATTTCCTAAATAGTTAATGCTTACAGATCAGTTGAGAAAGTATATCTATATTAGATTATGTGATACTTAGTTTTGATTTTCTAAATGGGAGATTGAATCAGAAAGCCAAACAGTATCGAAAGACTAGCTTCATCTCTATGTCTGTGGTACTTGCTATGAAAACACTGCTCTTTGAAAACAAAACCATCTTATTATGATCTGTAGGTATGATCGTTGTGCCAATCTGCTGTTTTCCAGATTACAGTTACCACTTCATGAGAAATACTATAGAAATGAGAAGTTCTGTCATCATCTAAAAGCATTTATTAAATATAGTTGAATATCTTCATTTCCTGTTAGAATCTCGTATTAAAATATATGAGATGTACTATTTACATTGTAAAAGTCTTTAAATGTATTATTTAAGTCAATCCTGATGAACTAATCCATAAATCAAGCATATACAAAGGGCAGAATGGATAGAATTACACCAGTATATGAATGGACTACAAAGGGAAAACGTCAAGATTTAATGTGTTCTAAGGGAGGAGATTAGAGGGACCAGCAGTGGGAATCCTGGGTTCGTCCAGGGCCAAGAAAAATTATTTGTGATCTTCTGAGAAAAATCCAGTAAGCATTCAAGAGGGAGGTTCATATTCAACAGTGTAGAAGCTGAGATGCATTCACTTTTATTACATTGCTTGTCCCCTGATAACAATGCTAACGAGTCATACAGTGACCAAAAAGCAGAAAACTAAAAATCTATAGCTTTAGAATCTCTAGGGTTTTTCTCTACATTTAAAAAAAAATCATAAGGGAATTTGTGTAAAACTCAGATTCCTGGAACTCACCCCAAAAACTGAGTTCAGCACATCCGGGATGGAACCTATTGGCCAGTTCTCTTAAGTTCTGGCCAATAAGGCACATATTCCAAAGTCCACAGGTTGAGGCGACCCTGGATAATCAAGAAGTAATGACAGCCACCTGACACATTCTGAAATGTTTTTTCTATGTTTATATATTTCATTTCGTACAGATTAGTTAGGGATACTAGTGGGATGTATGTTTGTTTTTTGGTGCTAGGAATCAAACCCAGTTCCTCACACATGCCAGTAAGCTCATGCTTCACACTTCTGCCTCAGGTGAAATGTTTAATTTTTTTCTTCTATCTATCCCAGCATTTAAGTTAGTGTGTTTATTATAGTAGTACATTACAGTGGTATGACCACAAGTTAAAGTTTGTCTTTTCAGCAGTTTCAACCATTTCATATTTTAACCCATATTCTGACATTTGTATACAATGTTATTATTGAAAAGAGTTGTCACACTTCGTACTCATCTTGCTTTTTCATGAACATCAAATTGACCCTATAAAAGGGAGAATGTGGTATTTGAGTGAAGACAGACACCTCATCTCTGCCGTGATTCTATTTTGTTTCTTAGCTTATTCAAGAAGATCCTAGAACAACATTCATTACTAACTTAAATTCAGTACTCATATTTCTTTTTCCTCCATATATCATAACTAGTGGTTTGGCTTTTGTTTACCCTTTTACTTTTTCACTTTGCAAATTTTGAACATATACAACTTGTGGGTAACAAGTTTTAGTAGAATAAATGTTTTACTATTGTCACTTTGGTTCTTAACTATTTGGAAAGTATGATGTTGTGAATTGAACACTGTCTCCCTGGCACTCTGGTTGTTGAGTTTTAAATTTATGAACATGTTAAGGCAGTTGATTCTAGGTTTAAAACTAAAATCTTGTTATTTAATAAAAATATAGGTAAAGAACAACTTTCAGTTGTAGGCTTTAAACTCATCCAGTTAATCACCATTAGCATACAATTGTTTAAGGATCTTTAATAGGAGAGTTACATATATATTATATCTGTAGCATGTAACTTCTTCACTCAAAATCTTTTGAAGACTTTTATTCCAGGTACTGCTAGTCCTAGGATTACATACAACAAATGGTATAGTCACTTCCTAGTGGGATCTCGAATATTTCTCTGTCTTCTGTTCATAGATTGATTAACCCTCAGGGTAGTGTTTTTGTCTATTACTTGTTTTCTTTTTTCTTGGTAACTCTAGATTTAAATTCTGGGCAATTTTGGAGGATCATAATGGGAAACAATTTTTGTTTATCAAATAACATCTAATGTTTTAAAGTACTAATTTTATAAGCCCTGAAACTACTGTTAACCGACTTCATTTGTGCTAAAACAGAATTTTGCATAAGCAGTTGTTGGTGTAAAGATGTCAGTCTCAGGGCTGGGGCTGTGGCTCAGTGGTAGAGCCCTTGCCTAGCATGTGTGAGGCACTGGGTTCGATTCTCAGCACTGCATATAAACAAATAAAATGAGTTGTTCATCAGCAACTAATAAAAAATATTTTTTAAAAAAGATATCAGGCTGGGGCTGGGATATGGCTCAGTGGTAGAGAACTTGCCTAGCATGCGTGAGGCACTGGGTTCGATTCTTAGCACCACATATAAATAAATGAATAAAATAAAGGTCCATTGACAACTAAAAAACATTAAAAAAAAAAAAAGATGTCAGGCTTAGGTCTTGTCTACAGTATGACAAATTTTGTCTCCAACAAAACTGAAGAGTTCTGTTTAATCATCTAGAGTTCTTTCTCAGACGGGTGGTTGTCCACTAGAGGGCAGCACTGCTTTTTTATCTGAGTGCTTTGGGCTCCACTGACTGAGCAGCATTTCATTGAAAAACAAATGTGGACCTCAGTTAATTTTTACGTAGAAAGCATAGTTGTCTATTTTAGATGTAACCAAGCTACATAGCTGATTTTCTCATTAAACATTATTTAAGTTTTATTTAATTGAGCCATTTGTGAGGTAATGTCCTATAATGTAATAGTTTTGCAAATAGGAATATGTAACTTTTCATGTAAAAATGAAAAGAAGGGTATTCTTTCCTTCTGGGTTGATGATTTTGTAAGGAATCAAAGAGAATGGGGCAAGAATTCATTTATTTTACTTTTTGGTTTTCTCTTATCAGCCTCCACCTTACCTTACCCCTACCAAACAGACAAATTAGAAATGATATGAAAGAACTGGAATGTTTGATTCCTTCTTTAAGGAAGTGTACCTGGATCTTTTGGTTTTTTTTAGTTCTTCTCTGTATAAAGAGAATGCAACATTGATAAATTAGGGCAGGAGTAATTGTTTATACCATCTCTAAAGTTTAAAACAGAAAATAGACCTAATTACAATGGTAGTTTATTTTCCATGTTAATTCGTCATTTGAATGTTAGATGAAAATACTACAATATTATTGTACAGTTTCAAAAAATAGAGAAAAATATGTGGCTTTGGATAAATTCTCCAAATGCTAGTCACATGTAAATTTTTTCTTACTGTTAATAACATAATGGACTTCACTTTAAAATACAGTCTTATAGTCAAAAATAGAATTTTGTACAACTTTGAAATTCTCTGTCTGCTTGAAATGTTCTACTATATTAACTCAAGGTAATAAGGATTTACAATTTTAAATCCTTTCAGAAGATAATGCTCCAGATCATCATGCTTTGGTATTGATGTTTAGGAGGCTTATTCAAACCAGTATTTCTTACATATAATGACTGTGCGACT
The DNA here is from genome assembly GCA_028644305.1 of Xerus rutilus. NCBI lineage: Eukaryota > Metazoa > Chordata > Mammalia > Rodentia > Sciuridae > Xerus > Xerus rutilus. The sequence goes on along the minus strand of CM053405.1, from coordinate 55,074,788 downwards.
TCATTACACATTTGTCAACTTTGGACTAATTATTTTTATACAGCTAGGGCAGGGCACTGCATCTTGTGATCGTCTTTCTTACTAATAGGATTCTGTCTGCTTCAGCAGGCAGTAATTGAAGGCTTCATGTACAGAGTAGGAAAAAAAAAGTTTTAGCCTGAGTGGGCCATTGTCACAGCTTCTGGTAACCAGTAGAACAGAAAGCACAAGAAAATTGAACTCAGAATAGAAAAATCAGAAACCAGGAAGACTATCCAAGAGAAGAAAAAGCATGTCTTAGAGCTGTTGCATTAAGTGTAGCAAATCTGATTCTGCGTAAGAAATTTGATGTTTGTGAATACCCTAGAGGTTGATGCAGCCCTCTCAGATAAATATTTTTAAGTCTACGTTGTGCTGTTAACATTTTAATTGTTAGAACAATTGAGTCATGTGACTTCTGTTCCTTTTAACAAAGAGATTTTATGGCCCATAGCCAATGCCTCACAAATTTAAAAAGTGTGGCTTATGTGTTATAGATAATATATTTGTTCAATTTGTTGTTTTTATTTGGTCAGTTTTATAATTCTGACAATAGTTAGGACAGAATAACTTTTTAATGAGTGAAACATGTTTTCATCTAACTCTTACAACCAGTTTATTTCATCTTTTTCTTTTTTTCCATATTTTTATTGGTGCATTATAGTTGTAAATAATGGTGGGATTCATTGTTACATATTCATATGTGCACACAATATAACGATATAATTTTGCCAGTATCATTCCCCAGTATTTTCCCTTTCCTTATCCTCCCTCCCCTGGCCCCTTTACTCTACTGATCTCCCTTCATATTTTGTCTTTCTCTTAAATCTTAAAAATTCAACAAAGATTAAATGTCAATGGCTGGAGGTAATAGAAAAAAAAATAAGATAAAATGCAGATACAACCAGACAGTTTTACTTTCTTGGTTGGTGATTATAAACACCAAGTGCTTAGTGGTAGAATGAAATGAAAAATTATGAAAAATATCTAGATGGTATCCTTTTAATAACATGGAACCCGTCATACATAGGCAATACATCTTTAACTGTCATCTCACTTATTTGTTCTCATTTGTGGTTTTACTGGTTTTCGAGGTTGATTGGTCTCCCAGTAGTCCTTCCCTGTGTTACAGCTCCATTCAAAAAGGTTTTCTATTTTTCTTTGCTGGTGACTTTGAGGGGGTGAGGGGTAGGGGATATTGAACATTTTTAAAAATTGTTTGAGGCAAAGAATTAGAAGTGGAACAAAGAATCAGGCCATAATGCTTTGAATTATAGAATACTACCAAGTCAGTTACACAATTTTTGAAGGGAAGAATCTTCATTCTTAAAGTTTTGGGAAAACAATAGATTATTTATACTTTAGATAAATAGGAAAAACCTTAATTTACTTGATGACTGACAAGAAAAACAATATTAGGCGTACATTTTTCCACATTTGGGGAGAATGTGTGTGACTAGGAATCAGAATGCTAGAGTGCAAAGTCTCACTCCACCATTCACTGGCTCTTGTGTCCCTGAGCAAGTGCCTCAGTATCTTAGGGCCTCAGTTCCCTTCTCTCTCATTGGTGACCTGCCTCATAAGGTCAAATAAAATAATGCAATTGAAGTATTAGAACCCACCAGCAGACACACAGTAAGCTCTTAGTATATGGTAGCTGCTGTCATTACAGTGATCAAAATCTTCTGACACTTCCAAAAAATTTATGTCACAACATGATCTTAGTTTGAGGCCAAGTACAGAGATCTGATGTCAGTCATTAAGTTAAGCATGTAAGTATTTATAATCAATGTTTCTTACATGTAAAAGCTAGCTATTTATTATGTACTAACTAGTTCTTTTTCCCTGTCTTTTAAATGTGTATTAAAACATAGCCCATTCAGGAGTGAAAGGATTAATAACTTTTGGGGAGTGGCTTTTGCTTTCCATGGACCAAAACAAACCAATTGTAATCATGCTGTGTTCCAATTAAATACGTCCTTTTTGAACTGTGAAATGAGAATGTCAGAACATCTGATCTTCAGTCCTCCTCCTTTAAAGCATTGCTTTCCACCATGTGTGCCCACCAGAACATAGACCTCGTTAAAAGGGAGTAGCTTTTACACCATCTCAGAGTTTGTTGCTAGGACAATTGGCTTAGCATGTTCCCACTGCAGTGTACGCAAATGCCTCTTCTCTTTCATGCCCCTATTCTTTATAGCATTAAGAATGTTATGGTAATAGGCTTTCAAAAATACAATTTAAGGCACTATTTTTAATCTGTGTAAACACACTGACACCAAAATTGACATTTGTCTTCGCCAAGTTTGTATTATTTTAACATTGCCTAAAAGGTATTAATAGAAAAAGTATAAAATGTGCCTTGAGGCTATGTAACCCTGAAATTAAAACAACAGTGCTTTTGTGTTCCTATTCAGATAAGATCTCCTTCTCTATGGTCCCAAGGCTCAAGTGTTAAGTAAATAAAGGGACTAATAAGACTATTGTTTACATAATTCTAACCCTGTTAGAAATAGGAACCTCTGTTACAGTATTTGTTGAATGAATTACAGATGTGATGGCCAAATCTGTGGAAAAGTTGCATAATTGAATGAGAATATAGACTGTCCTTGTATCCTTTGGCAACAGAGTTTAACCAAAATGTACAAACAGCATTCTCCCACGAAACAGAACAGCTTTAAAAAATTTGATGAAAGAAATGCATAAACCTGCAAGCACAGACAGAAAGGAGAGGTCATTTGGGGACTGGAGATCTTCCTGTTCCCTCAAAGATGAAATAGAGGTACCCAGTTCCTAATATCTTGTGTGCATATCTGAAAAGCAGATGGATATGTATTGTAAGAGCTTTATAAAAACCTCTTAAATATTGATATGATTTATATTACTAAACTGGTTACTTAAAATTGCTTTTCTCAATAGGGAAACGCTTTGAGTTTCCTTGTGAGTTTTCAGCATGTTTGAAAAGAGTAAACAAATAACTAGGAAGGTTTCTGATGTACTTTGTCAATAACCCATTAGCTAACATTTTAAAATACAACTTCCAAGTATTGTTAATATTTTCAATTTATTAAGGTTAGCATATTTGTTTTGCTTTTGATGCTTTATTGCTAATTATTGTTGAAAAACTGATTTTCTTGATTCTATTTAAGCCAAAAATGACTTGTTAGGGTTCAAGAAAAGGAATCTAATGTGTTATAAGATCTTGATGTCATTTTGAAAAAACTCAAAAAGAAATTACTTTTCATTTAAAGAGAATCTGCTTCCTGCTTAAGTGGCTAATATTTTAATTAAGTCGGGAGTGAAGTTTTTCTGAGTGTCTTCTGATAAACTCCCTCCTTTATGTTGATGGTAATTAAACAGATCCCTGAGGATGCCGTGGGCTCCGTGCAAGGCCCATGCTAATTGTCAGACATGAGACACTGACCAGTTGGTTTGCTCTTGAATAGTCCGCAGCGTGCTGTCAGCACGGCAGTTTTATTTTTATGTATTGTGAGCTGTTGTCAGGGCTAACTGGGTGCCATTGTGGCTGAAGATGTTGCGCAAATTGAGGCAGATGGCTCAGATTCAGACACGTGTCATACAGAAAGGGGAAAGGGGATTGGCCCTGCAAAGTGGGGTCACAGCAGGTCACAGACCTGCTTTACACTTGTTAGTGTTTTCAAAAGCTCATGTGCAGCAACTTTGTTTTTCTCCAGTCATCCCTGCAATCAGACTCCCTCCCCTCAAAACTGTGAGGAACATGCTCCATGTAGAAAATGGAGGCCTGGGAGGTTCCTGTCCTCTTCCTCCTTGTCTCTGGGGCTCAACTGTGCGTGCACAATGAATTAGCAGGATTGACAGAGGTTCATTGTGCCTCCAACGGCTTTTCAGTCAATCGCAGTGCTTAAAAGGCTAGTTTTGCTTTTAATTCCATGTAATTAGTAGGTTCTTCGTGTCTTGGAATTTAGTAATAGAGCATTAGACCTCAAGTTTCTTCTATTACATGCTAAAGCAAAAAAGAAGGATCTAATGTTTTAAACAGTTTTTAGAGAGAGAAAGCGGGAAGTGTGAGGTTGCAGTTGGCTGTCACGTGATTTTATTTCATGTCATCATTAACATTAGAGATTGGATTTGAATATTTTTTCATGAGTGAATTCATTGAGACTTAGTAAGAATTTTATAATGTACATAAAATTATCTAACTTCTTGCATAATCATTTTCAGATATGAGGAATTAAAATTTTCAAGCTCTTTGAGAAAGGTACCTTTTCTTCACATGTTTTAAATATATAGATAAATTGGCTTATTTTAAATGGCCCTATGCATGGTGAGTTGTTACATACTGAATGAATGCTTCCCAAATACATCAGAAGTATACAAATATATCTGTCATTCAAACTAATAAATAAAATAGACTTCCTTTTCCTGTTCTGTTTTTAAAATGCACTAAAATTACCTGCTTGTGGTACGCATGGACTGGGCAGTTTATTGATTTTTTTTCAGAAGAATGCTTGGCTTTGGGTTTTTGGCAGTAGGGAACCTGCAATGAAGTATTTCATTTGAGAAAAAAGAGTTATTTTAAACCTATTTGAATGTACACTGTCTCCTTTTTTTCCCCTTCTGTGATAAAAGGTCTCTCTTTTTTTTCTTCCAGGTTTGCAGCTAAAACTGTGCACAGTGGGTCGTTGATGCTAGTCACAGTGGAACTGAAGGAAGGCTCCACAGCCCAGCTTATCATCAACACTGAGAAAACTGTGATTGGTTCTGTTCTGCTGCGGGAGCTGAAGCCTGTCCTGTCCCAGGGGTAACCTGCTTACATCTGGACTTCAGAATCTGGCACACAACAAAAGTGCCTGGCATCCACTACTGCTGCCTTTCATTTATAATAATAGCCCTTCCATCTGGCAGTGGGGGAAGAATACACTCTTGACATTCTTGTCTCCTGCTTTAGAATGCTAGTGTGTATCCATCATGTATGCAATACTTTCCCCCTTTTCGCTTTGCTAACCAAAGAACATATATTTTACTGTCAGTTATCTCAGCTCCTGAGTCCATGTGGCATGTTCCCTGTCCTCCTCCTTTTGGCCTCCTCATCTTCCTTCTCTTTTTCAACATGAATCGGATATTTAAAGTGTATTGGAAATCCTCTTCCCTTCAGCAGTAAGCAAACACTAGCAAAGAAATAGCTCTGTGTATGAAAATTAGATAGCATACTTTTTTAAATTAAATGCAAACACATGGTCTCTGCAAAATTTTGTTCTTTGAATTTCCTGGTATTGTAATGGGTTACTGACGACTGTCATCATGAAATTATTTCTGAATAATAAGATAAATAAACTAGCACATAAATAGTGTTCGTCTCTATATTTTTAGTAAGAAACTGTTTATAATCTGGAAGTTCATATGCTGAGCTTTCTTTATTCTAAAGTCAATATTTTGAGTGTTACCTTATGCAGAGCGGCAAAGAGGTTTAGTTAGTGAGAGAAAAACCAGTTTCAAATCTTAGGTGAATTTTCTAATTGTGTTACAGAGTAGTTAAATCTAAAGAAAAAAATAGTGTATTTAATAACCCCCCCAAAATATTTTGTCTTATAAAATACAACATCTCTTTCTTTGTAGTTTTAATCTATTAGTAGAGATTTGATTATAAGAGCTGCAACTCCTGCTGAATAAATTCTTTGATTTTCATCTTTCCTTTACAAACCTTGGTGCCCAACTTTAGTAGGAACTAACTAGTATATACTTAATTGTAAAAATGTAAAAACTAGTTATATGATGAACATATTATCATGTTTTCTTCAAATGTTTAATAATAATTCTAGACTCTTTATTCTTAATGAGATTGTTCTATAATCGGAAAAATTTTCTAATACCTCTTTAAAACCAGTTGAAATTTTATTTAACTTTGTGTGTGTGTGTGCGTGTGTGTGTGTGTGTGTATTTGACTAGGGATCAAACCAGGGCCTACTACATGCCAGGCAAGTATTCTACCACTGAACTACATCCGCAGCCCTAACCTTTCTGATGCAAGATAATGGACTTTGGACTTTGGGATAATATAAGCAAGTTAGTCCTTTTTGTTTAGAGCCACACTAGTAATTTTGTTGTTGTTTGGTTTAGTTTGAGCTGTGGTTTCACTGTGTAGCCCAAGCTGACCTGGGACTTCTGCGCTCCAGTGATCCTCCTGCCTCAGCCTCCTTAGTAGCTAGGACTATAGACATGCACCAGAGCACCTGTCTACAATAATGACTATTTTTGAAGTAAAAAGGAAGATAATATGTAAAATGAAACATTTTAGAACATATATAAAGGGATTTAAAAAAACATGTATGTTTTTGGAACATATACTTTGAGAGGAACAAAAGAATTTTCAAGTTTAAAAACTGGAGAGAAGCTGGGTGTGGTGGTGCATACCTATAATCCCACCAACTCAGGAGGCTGAAGTAGGATTGCAAGTTCAAAGCCAGCCTTGGCAACTTAGCAAGACCCTGTCTTAAAACATTTTAAAAAGCATTGGGAATGTAGCTCAGTAGTAAAGCACTCCTAGGTTCCATCCCCAGTACCACCAAAAAAAAAAAAAAGCTGGAGAAAGTAAACAAAATTGTTAAATTTTTCTGTTCCTGAAATATAGCAGTAAATCTAAGCAAAAAGAAGTAGTCACATGCCTTGTAATAATGTTCTCATCAACAATGGCCCTGCAAGATTATATCACCTAGTGACATCGTAGCTGTCTAAGTTGGTGTGAGTAGACTTTATGATGTTTACACAATGATGAATCACTAACAAGTATTTCTCAGAATGTGCTCATCACTTACGTGACACAGAATTGTATTACTGTAGAAGCCAAATGGTTCTCATTCTGAAACCTTGTGTGCTATAGTAATATGCCCGGAAGCACCTCTAATTGCTGTCCTTTGGCATTTCCCTCATTAAACCTATTTCTCAGATTTATAACTTCAGATTTTTAGTCAATAACTTTTTGAAATGTTAAACAGAATTTTGAGACTTTTCGGGGGAAAAATTATTGTCATCAGGCAGGGGAAATGCATATTATGATATAGAACAGTTTTTATTTTTTTTAATTAGGATATTCTTTTTTTAATGTGCTGAATTTTCTTGTATGCTTGAGATTATACTGTCATTTATAGGAATTCACTTATTTAAGTTTTGCCGCAATGCATTGAGTTGAGGTACTATTATCCCCATTTTTTTATTAGAGCATTATAGTTATTCACAGTAGTTGGATCCATTTTGACAAAAGTCATACATGCATGGAATTTAATTTACTCCATTTCCGTTAGGGTACTTGTCTTTGAAATTAGGTCAGACATTTATACTTTTTAAAACTAAGGAAATTTCGGTAGGACTTTACTTTTGAATAAGTTATTTTTGACTGCCAAGTTATAGATTTGAAATCTATATTAAATTAGTAATACAGTGTATATGAACTAGTTAATATTTAATGGATGTATCAATTGTACCGTTAACTATTATTGAAATCATTTTAACATTAATAACTTAGAATCATTAAAATATTTTTCCCATAAATGAAATCAGAAAAATGACCAAAGTAATAAGTTTAAGGTTTGTTTTTTTTTCTTTTTTTTACAATCATTCAGAGTTCCTTGCTTCATATTTGCTTTATCATAATCATGATTATCTTTAAATTGCTCCATTGAGTCGAGTTATTCAATGTTGAATTCTTAATTCTACCTATATTTTTTCATTTAGTGGTCACTTAATGGGACATTTTATGTACACCAGCCTTAAAGAATGGCTGTCATAGTATATTTCAGACAGCCTCATATTTGGTATCAGAATACATTTGCTTTATTTATTATAAGAAAAAGAATATTTTTTGTCCTGAAGAGACTATAACAAAGAACTTATTAGATTGAAATACTGTATACTTGCCCTTCCTAAAAACTATTTACAAACATATGAATAACTTTATAATAACTTAGAAAGTTTGCCCTTATAACATATGTTTCTATTGTTAAGAATTGAGATATCACATTAAAGAGAAAGAATGTAGGAATCCACAATGATGATGAATACAAAGGGAGTTTGTTTAAATTTGGGGTAAAGGAAAACCTAACAACTTTTCCCTTCCTGTTCCCATTTAAAGACTGTACAGTAAGCATTGTTGGGCGGTATAGTCAAGCATACAGTGATGCTCTATATCCCTCACCCCAAAAAACTCACAATGTAACTGTCAATAAAGAAGTGGTAACATGGACCTCCCCAGGTTAGCAAGCCATGGTTTCCCACAAATTTTTGCTGTGTACCACTAATGCAGTTCCACCTTCTCCCCACCCCTACTTCCTTAAGGTGCCAAGCCAAGCATCTTTACATCATCGGCCCCAGAGATCTCTTTACCTCTACTCCCTCCTCACACAGGTGGCCTGACCAGACTGGCCAATAATAGGGTACACACTTGTTTTGTTCTTCTTTGTCAACTGTAGGTTGGTTAATCGAATGACAACCAACTGCAACTATACTTGCTTGTCTTTACGCCCTCTTTCTCTTTCCTTCTGCCTTTCAGCTTGACCATTCACAGGGAAAGTTTTCATGACCACTTTCACTGTCTTCCTGAGATTTTGGAGGAACAGCAGCAACAAAAAAAGTATATCATGTTTGTGATAGTGTTAGTTACAAGCTTAGATGAATGGAAATTATGGCTAAAAGAAAACTTTCTGAATCTTCACAAAGTCTCCATCTCCTTTCTTTGTGTCTGCCTGACAAACAGCATTCAGTACAGTAACTGAACGCTTTTTTCTCTGTATGTTGGTAACATTACTTCTACCACTTTCCAACTGTGTTGTGGAGTAAAGAGAATTTTATGATCTGACCTGGGAAGCCACCTGTTTTTCTGAGAAAAAATATTTTCCATATGATCACGTGGCCAACAAACTTGTAGCATAGCTGTTGGAAAGCTGAGATGGCTTGTGAGAAATACTGTGAGGTAGTGTCATGATTGCCAAAGAGCAGCCAGTGTCATGGGGCGTAGGGGAAGAAGTGATCAGTGGGCGAGAGGTCTCAACTGGGGCGGTGAAGCTGAGTCCTAAGAGGGGAGTGGCATTTAGAAGAACAGAAAAGCATTTCCAGGAGTGGCAAAAGGGAAAATATATAGTCCTCAGCTAAGGCTGTGTCTTAAAAGTGTTTTTAAAACACCATTGTACAGAAAGCAACACTGGCCACAGGCCAGAAAGTGGTGTCGTTTCTTCCTGTTCTTGCCTGACTTCTCCATTCCCTTCCGCTAGTCTTTCTCTCCTCAAAGTGATTCTCAGTGGCCTGCAATAATTTAGAGAGAAAAACACACAGTTGCGATATATGACGGGAATATGCTGCATTTGTGAATAGTGTAGAGGCAGGAGCGACGATCAGGAACTGTTGAAGTGTGATCCAGAGGGACAGGCCCCCTTGGCTTTAGCTTGTAGGCCGTTAGATCTTTCCTTGGGAATTTTAGTTATCTCCTGTGCCATTGCAGGTTCTAAAGTGAATCATTTCAAACGTATCATCAAAGTATCTACATAATATTAAATTCCACTAGAGTCTCTTTACTGGTTAAAGTGTGAGTTGAGGTGATACAAAAATTTCTAAACCTTTTCACCTTATTTGGTTTTTCTGTGGAGCCAGTATAAGACATAGTCACTGATTCACCTAGCTGATTCTGTAAATGCAAAATGAAGATCCCGAACCCTCAAACTCAAATGAGGAATTATTACAACCAACTTGAATTTCTCTTTAATGACAAGCTAAAACACTGGTTTCTCCTCTGCAGTCTTGAGGGCCAGAGACATCAAAGATCTAGGTTTAAATCTAGAAAAATCTTTATCCTGACCAGTAGATAATGCTACCAATAGGCTCATTCATGTCAGGCTTCAGCCTACAGATGCTACCACAGCAACTGGAATAGGAAACTTCACCTTCTCCACTCTGCACATTAACTGGCCTGGGGTGGGTGGGAATTGAGAGGTTGCCATGAAAGAAGTATCAGAACATAGTGCGGGAGGAGATAGAGAAGATTTGCTCTCGCAAATTGAGACCAGCCCAGGGTTTTGATTTTCCCTGATTGAAGAGTTTCTTCTCACCCCCATGTGGCAACCACTTTTTTTTTTTTTTAAGCAATGAAATGAATGAGGACTTTGCTTTTGTGATAGGGTCAACCTTCAGAATACCAGAAAGGAATTATTAAGACCATAACCTACAAAAAGAAAAAATGTTAAGTTCTACCTTGGCAAAGTGGATAAGAAACGTTGAATGAAGATAGGCCTCTCAGCCTAAACTGAACCCCAATGTGGTTTGAATGAGTTCGTTTTCCTATGCTTATCCCCATTTGGCAGAACCTACATATAGAATCAGGAGTGGCATCCACAGGTAAAGTATGAACTCAAACGTGCTGCTGAGTGGAGGCTGATGTAGAAGTTTGGGGAAAACCAAATACTCTCCCAACTTAAGTTTGATTTGGGGGCCTTAAAAAATAGAGAAATCTCCATCACCCAAGGGCACTCTTTCCTCGCCTCCGGAGTCTTCATTTTGTTTGGGCCTCATCCAGAACAGAGGGCCCAAATAAAAATATTTTGTAAACAAAGTTATGGATAGCTCAGCTTTCTAATTGAAAGTAATCATGATTTCTGTGCTGTGGTATAATTACCTAAAAAAATGTTATTTGATGATTAAGATTCTGGAGTGAATTGTGTTCTTTGGGCTCTCGCACCGTTCCTCCATCAGGGACTTGGTTTCAGCGGCGTGCAGCTGCTGGAGTTGATTTACAGTGCTGCGGCTGTGGCTGGTCATAAATAAATCCTCTTATATAGTTGTTATGAACACCTGTTAGATCATCTGTCAGCAAAGCGCTGTTCACATTTATCATGGTGCGGTAGTTATTTTACCTCAATCCATTTCCAACTGACTCAGCCTCCATCGCTGGATTACTATTACCACACCATAATCGCTCGTTCCCACTCCATGTTACAACTTGCAGATAAAAGATTTCACTACTTGGCCAAATTTCATAAATAAAGGAGCAGTTCAGTGCAGTAAAAGTTTATTTTTGTCATCATTTGTCACCCCATTATTCTATAAATCAAATGGAATAGCACTATTGCCAGCTCAGGCGTTGCTGTCAGCCTTAGGCATGGAAATGGTCCGTTTCTTCCTTTTAGATGAGATGACATGTCTTTCAGACTTAACTGGCTTATGGCTTTGTTTCACCCATTTTATTTTATTACCCCTTCAGAAAAATCCTTGGGGAGCAGAAAGACTTAAAGAGTGAAATGGAAACAGAAAACAGAGTCTAGCATGCTGCTCAACTGAGTGATCTATGTTCCCCCCACCTCCAGTCATTAGAAACTTGACCAGCACCCCACTTGCTCACTGCATCCTTGGCTGAGGATGCTTTTCATAAACTTCCAAGGGGGTTATAGTTTCCATTTTGGAAAGGCCATTCCAATATGGAGTTACAGATAATGAAATATCTGATGTATATCTCTAGAGATCCTCTCAATTTGACAGGCTTTATGCAAAGAAAAGACTAACTGGTTTCTTTCCTACAATGCATTTTAATGGACCTGAGGCTTTGAAAGGGAATGGTCACCCCCAGAGAGTATCCTACCCCCGAAGGTTTGTCATTTGTGGAGCTCTGAAGGAAAAGTCGAGATTGATTAGCAAGTAGCAGACTCTGTCTCAGGCATAAGTCTAAGGAGGGCAATGTCCCTTGGTTAAAAAAGAAGAGGACAGAAAAAGCTAAAGGGATGGGGTAATAGAAGAGGGTTTATAGTTGATATTATACTTCCAAGTTGGTTCTAATTCAAGTTACATTCTTCATAGTCATTATGTAGCTCATAAATTCAATAAAGTGTTTTACTGTTACTATAAAAATGACAGGAGGGGGGTTTTATGTTTTAAGTTTCGTTAGTTGCTCTTCCTGTTTTATGTTGAAGTTCTCAGGCCATTATGTCATTAAACTCCTTGGAGTCTGAAGGGCTCAGGGCCCGCTTTCTTTCCTTTTCCACACTTGGCCAGGGCAAATATTAGCCCACTATGGGGCAGGTCACCAGACCGGTAGAGCCAATGGCTATGGGGCCAGGCAGGCATTGTTTCATGAAAATAGCTTTAATATATGTAGATGTACAGTGAGGAATGGAAAGATCTGGGATGGGAGGGAAGCTTTAGGCAGATTACTCTGGTCATTAAAATTCACCCCAAAAGAGTTTTTTAGTTTTTGTTTTTGTTCGTTTTAATAAGGAAGATGAGGACCTGCTGGATGGGAGAGCTCAAAGCTCTGTGGACCCAGGAAGTGTTCTCTACATCAACAGATTGCCCTCAGCTCTGGACTCTTTGCCAACTTGTTAACCTTCACATACCTCTTGATTCTCTGCTAAAGTTTTAAGCAAATTTAAAGTTGGAATCTTACGGGTTTTTGTGAGAGAAGTTGTCTTGTTTTTGTTTATTTATTTATTTTTAGAAGAAGCACCACTCTCTTCTGGCTGTTTTCCTTTGATTCCAAAAGAAGCAAAGCACATGCCCGCTCTGGGAAACTTTGCTCTCTCCAGATGTTTGTTTTGAACAGAATATCCACATGGAAACAGCAACTACTAATTCTCTGGCCAGAGTGCATCAAGGCCTTAATCTAAAGCCTCCCATCCATCCAGCTGTCTGGCATTTGCTATTATAGGGCACCAACAGAGAAATGAGGCTGTGGCTTTATCACTGCACCCTGGGTGACAACTTGATTTTCTGCTTTCACCGCAGGCAGCAGCAGCCCAACATGATGGGGCTGTTAATTTGTGCATTTCATGGTGTCTGTCAGGGGGGCTGGGAGAGGAGGGTTTCAGGGGGAAGGGAATGGAGCATGTCCCAGCCGCGGAAGCACCTGTCTGCATTGACGGCACAGAGCACTTCTTATTAGCGTGCAGGTCTCTAAATGCAGCCGGGGGATGACAGCCTGGCATCCCAGCACCCACACACTGTGACAGGCGCCGGCAGCCGGTCCCATTGTTTGCCCTTGATGAGCATGTCATTAATGGAAATGGAAGAAAGTGAGGGCCACATCAGTATTCAAATAGCCTCTATTCTCTCTGCCATTCACCCGGCTGGCTCAGCCTGCTACAGATTTCCTTCTGCGAGCTCCTCTTAGACATTTTTTGAAACAGATTTATTCCCATTGCATACAAATCCTTTCCATGTTGTTCCTGGTTTCTTCTAATCCTGTGTTTACACCCACCTCTTTAGACTGGATTTAGCTAGCTCAAAGGAGATTTGGGTTCTTATGTGTTGCAAAGGTCTAATTAGCTAGTGTGTGCTGTTTGCAGCCAAGAAAATGCAAGATGCCACTCCTGGAACCCATGTGCCTCCTGAGTCCTGCATCTCCTCTGGGAAGGCACTGGCTGCTCTGACTGCCTTTCAGAAACAGCTGATAGCACAGGGGAGCGCTGAAGGTAGAAGGTCTGACTCTTCCTAGAATGGTTTGCATGGAAAGCAATACTTCCTTTCTCAAGCTTAGAAAATTAAAGCCAAGTTAAGGAAAGCATCTAGTAGTGCCCTTGGCTTGGAAAGAACTGTGTGCCCCACATTGTTATTTATAGCCAAGCCGAGAGTGACTGGATCCTAAATACATGTTTCCATCCCTCAGACCCTGTGTTGGTCTGTTTGCTTAATAATGTAATTAGTGCTCAGAGGGAGAATATTGACGCTGCTGCCAGCAGTCATTGCTCTTCTGTGCATTTCCAAACCATTCCTGCTGCCCACTTGGCTTTTGCATCACCTAGCTTGGGAGCTTCCGCTGCACATCCACCTACACTGACTCCTCGGAGGCCCCTTCTGATAGAAACCCCACTCCACATTCCCCCCACACTCTCTCTAGTTATACATTTGCAAGGTTCATATCTAAAATACTTGGATGGAGTGTTCCTTGATGAAGGCAGCAATGAAAGACCACCTCTAATTTCATTGTAACCTTTTAGTGAGGAAAGGTCAGAAGAACTGCTTGCTGTGCATTTCCCTAACAATGTCCCTTATCTGGTGTTAATCTGTCAGGGACTTGGGCCCTAACACCACCCATCCTGCTGGCTGTAAGTAATGCAAACACCACGGGGGAGGGTGGGGGGCGGAAATCAAACCCAGAACTACTATCTCAGCTCTGCAAGATGTACATATATACACATACATATGCATGTTACCCTTGCAGGAAATGAAGAAAGTAAATCTTACTAAGCTCTTTTCTCTTGAAACACAGACGATTGCAATGATGCCATCTTCCATCCAAGGCACCTTGCTGAGGTACAGCACAGAATGGGCCTCTGCGCAGTCCTTTCTACCTGTGGTATGATGGCCCCTCTATAGATTTGAGGCGACAGATTTTCTCAGGTGTTTGTTTATCTGACAATCTACAAAATCCCCCAACCCTTCTCCAGGAGAAGCCCAGAGAGGTGATTATAGTTTAAAAAGCCAAGTCATAAATCGGGCTGTCTCCACTCCCTAGCTTTGTAGCAGAGGGAATCCACAGAAGGCAGTTTAAAAGGAAAAGAAACAGCCTGAGGGGGAAAAAAGAGGAAGAAAAAATAACAATGCTTCAGCTTGAGTGTCAGTGATAGAAAAAAGTTTTCACATTTGATTAATTATTAAGAGATCTATTTAATAAAATAGAGAGAGAGCATTTTGTCTCTCCACAATCGTTAGCATGACCCAGGACCCCTATTTCGGAGGTGAACAAAAAGCTATTGAGGTATAACAATAAATTTTGTCCCCATGGGTTTTTGCAGAAGTGGCCACAGGGCCATCCTGACAGATTTAAAGCAGAAATCCCACAGCTGACACTGAAATGCGTCAAATCCAGTGGCTTCCCTTGGCAGGTCTTAGTCACCAGCCTCACCCAGACTTTTGAATAAAGCAAAATCATTGACCTAGAAAGAAATTGTGTATTGGTAGGGTTGTTGGTTGTTTTGTTTTTTTTTAGAAAATTGTTTTCTTAAAATGTAGGTTTGAGTGTTAAACATTCTTGGTAGCTTTCTTATTGCAAATGCATAAGGTCATCAAGGACGTCTATTCATTCTTTTGTGAATAAATTATTTTCAAAAAACCCATAACATCTCTCCTCATGACTCTATTTTATTTGAATTTAGATAGGGAAATCTTTGAACTTGGATAGATCTTATGGGGAAATATCCTATTTAAATAAATAAATATCCTACTTAAATCCTATCTTCTCCCCACCTTCCCCTAAGGGGGGAAAAATGTAGCTTTATATGTCAGATTAGTGTGCTGAGTCTATTTCATCCAACTGCATGAATTCAAACTACTTTAAAGGTAGGCCTCTTTGAATTGGTTATATGGATGTACATATTAATTTTAAAACACTTGAATAAACATTTCAAAGTCTGGATTTGTTATGCAGTTGATTTGCCATTTGTTTCCTATCATTTACACATTCCAGTCCAAAGCAGCAAGAAGTGATAAAATCAGATGTAGGTATTTTCATCCTGGCGTTGCTCCACCTCCCTCCATCTGCTCTACCTGCTTCTACATTTGCAAGTTTCCTGCCTTTTACCCTCAGGTGGAATGTTCTGGTGAAGACAGCAATGAAAGACCATTTCACTGAGAAAGGAAAGGTGACAGGTTCTCCCTTGTGCAGGGCCCTTGGTAGTGTGGAATTCAGAAGCCTCACCCAGAGGGGCAGAGTGGAGTCACCATCAGACCTGTGCTAATGCCTCCTGCACCTTCCACTGTGGCCACCTACATCGAAGGTAAAATCATCAAACATTCTGGAAGGAATCCCAGAACTATTCATATACAAATATTTTCACTCCCCTAGTAGTGGCCACTTTCAAGAATGGAAAGCATAGAATGAAAAATATATTATAGGGCTGGAATTAGGTGGATGAGGATCAACCTGATCTTTCGGACAATTATTAATCCCTACCTCTCACCCCAAAGTGTCATATAGGAAAGCAGACCAAAACAAGTGCATGCCATTTGTCTCTCTCTGGAACCCCAGAAAGCAGAAAGAGTTGTCAGAAAATTCAGAAGTGAACAGGGAGAAAATATTAAAACCTATATTCATTTTTATTGTTCAGTCTTAATGCTTCTCAAAGTTCTATTTTTGTGTCTTTTATAATGTACTTATATATTGGTACAAAACTGATTTGTGTCTGCACAATAATACATTTATATAATTAGAAATACATTATAAGTAGTAATACATGTATATAATATACAGCCAGTAATACACGTACGCAATTTACAAATAAATATACATATTAGAGTCTCCTCAGTCAAAACCACCTGGAAACCACAGGCCTGCCGCATCGCTACCAATGTACACTGCTCCATGCTCCTTCATCCCACCCCAAGACGGTATTCTGAATACCTGGCTACTTCCTTCATAATTGTGGTTTGGGAAGAGTAGACAGGGAGACCTCTCTCTCCAAGTGCCAGGAAATATTACTACTTCTCAAACAATAATGAAACTTCTCTTGGCCTCTGCCACCCTTCACCCCTTTTTCCTTAGGGCCACTTAGAGAAGAACATTCAATGTTCAGTCACCTTAAAGAGGGAGCGCAGGAGGAGGGAGATGCCCTCCAAGCAGGTTCACTGTGCAGGGACTAATTACAGCCCACCTCAGGGAAGTTGGGAGGCAGGGCGCAGGAGCAGCACAGCCTCCCTCTGCGGGAGGGAGGGAGGAGGGGCCCACGCAGAGGGTGGGATGGCATCTGGATCCATCTCATTAGGAGTGAGGAATGACTCATGATTCACGAAAGGTCATTGCCTACTGAGATAGATAAATTACCTATAAGCCTTCAGCAGAGTTGGAGGACCTATTTGGTAAGGAAGTTTTCATTAAATCAAAGATTTTATGGCTTCTATTTTGTTGCATAGGAAAAGGGAAATAATTAGTAATTGACGTAGTAAGTGCAGGGAATAAAAAAGTGTAATGTTATTCTAATAGGCCTTGTCTTGGTCTTTAACTTTTCACTTGCAAGCAGCATTATTTTTTAACTCAGATGTATAAAAATCATCCACACTGAGAAAGTGGAACCAATTGCAGTTAAACAATTGAGGGGAGCACTAACCAATAATGGGATAGGCTTTAAAATGCTATAAATATTGTTCCTTTTTATTGTGTTTGATTTTTGATGATTCCCATAACCCATTGGTTAAAATTAAATAGACATGTTCTTACAGACATGTTCTTAGGTATTATTCAAATACATTTTATTGTTAAACTATATAAAATGGAATATATATACAATCCTGAAATTGCCCAAAAGATGAGTTTCTCAGATGAGCCCCTATTTTTCTACTGACATTCTATCTTGGGAGACCCCTAGATTATAAAAATAGTAATGGTGAAATTAAAATTTCTCAAAGGGTGAATTTAACTCAGCCATTGGGGTATCACTGTCATTTATAAATTAAGCACATTTTCATTTCATAACAAACATTAGAGTCATTCTGTCAATGAAGTGTTTACTCCCTCACATTTACATGGCTACAGGGATTTAGTTTTCATAGGATTCCTGCCTTTGTAGCCCCAATTAAATCTGCTTTGGAGAGGATTTGTGCTCCTGTGAGATTCACAAGCTATAAGAAGCAAATGATAAAGTTATATTGAAAATAGCAAAGTTGGAAAGGAAAAATAGAAGATTCATACTGATTATACCTATTTTTTTATTCTAAGTACTGATTCTACCTATTTTTTAATTTTATTTATGATACCTTCCATGGATGGAGAACTTCGTACTTGGTCTTAGTCTAATTATTTTTAAATTGCATTTTCTCCTTCTGCCTTCACAACACCCAGATTTGAAAGAGGCTGTCACCATCCACATTTCACCTATGAGACGAGTGCCTCTCAGAGAAGTTAGCACCCTACTCAAAGCCAGACAACTGGCAAAGGGTAGCCAGCCTGGCTGACATCTGCACCACTCTCCATCCATGTAAGAAATCCCACTACTCTCTCTCCAACACCTTCAGGAACAATATGGGATGAAGAAGGAGCTTAAAATTCACTAACTGAGACGAAGTGCCCAAAACAGTGCCTGGTATTCATTAAACATGAAATTATGACACTATTTTATATAAGAAGATCTAAGTAGTGGGAATTCTCCATTTATGGTCTGGAAAAGGTCAGGAAAGTTATATAAAGGCATAAGAAAAATGCAAACCTTTCCATAAATAGTCCATGCTGGAGGGCACACGTGACAGCCCCATTTATGAGTCTCCACATACCCAGTTTCCTGATTTCTTTATCTGATGTAATTTTAATAGTGTCAGGCATTGACATTCTTAACTATTTCCCCAGAAAGACTGTTCCACTCATTAATAGATCTCACTGTCAGGGAATTTTTATGGATAATTAGCAACTTTTCTTCTAAGTTTCTTCCCACTGGAATGCTATGAGTCCTCAAATGGAACAAAGTGGGGAGCACCCAGGGTTGTGACCTTCAAGACACTGGATGGGTTCCTGTGACACTGGTAGACAGGCTGTGGTTTTCTTGCTTTACTGCCCAGAGAGTAACATCTATCAAGGCTCATTCCAGCCAGCCCTGAGCCTTGGTTTCTTCACATGGAAAGACAGAACAGAAGGACATTATGAAGGAATGAGGGTGAGGTGGCTGCTCCAACAGACTTCCCCTTCCCCTGACTGGACATCACTGACATTCACTGCAACTCTGCCTTCTACCAAAAAGCATGGCTAGGCCCTGGGCTTGGGAAGCCCACGGCAGAGAAACACCCTTGGTAACATCTGTCCTCTTTTAATTGTATTCAAACCCTGTATAATAATATTTGAGATTTCTCTAGTTACATACATAAATAATCAGATTTCTTTTCCTCTTCACTTCCAAGGTTTATACCTGCCTTCTACAAATTTCACCACACAGGAAGGAGGGCCAGGAGGGCCCTGCCACCTTGGCCAAGGTAGCATGGAGTTTTCCTGAAGCACTGAGAAAACAGGAATCCTGAAAGTCCTTTTAATAACCCTTGGGAAATCTCCCAGTTCAACTATTTTGCCACAGGAAAATTAGCATTTCATTAACCTGCCTATCCTCTTATACACTGTTTTGAAGTAGATGGTTCATTTTTAAATGTAACATCCTATTTGTATTTACTTTTTATGCCACAAACAATGCACTTGGTATTGAGTTGAACAGGGCTCCAAGAGAAAATGCAATTAATGAATAGTCACAAGGTTGCTAATCTGATCAATGCTGGGTGATAGGACATTTAATCTGATTGTCTGTGACTGCAGTTGCACAGAGCTTGTGGCAGCAAAGGACTGCATTGGCTGCCAGGAGCATTTGGAGACCATTAATTACTGGAGGTAAGGGTGATGTAAATAGATATGGGAAGGACAGGTGTCCATCAGGAAGTTATCCCACAGAAAGTGTGACACCTTTCATGCCTGTAACCCTTTATCCAGCCCCATATTTAAGAAGAAAATAAAAAACCAATCTCCAGACTTTGCATCTTGTTAGGCAGATGTTTGGACCCCAGTGACAGAAGACCATGGCAGAAAGTAGGGCTGTGGCAGCAGAGGGAAACCTCCCTCTTCCTGTTTAAGTTGCCGCTCTTTCCTGAAATCTCCTGAAGAGCCTCTGGCTGATGGGGTGGTCTGCCCTCTTGATAATATCAATGGTGATCATTTATACATATTTCCTCCTAAAACTGCAGAGACCCTTGAAGTTGCCACAGATTAACCCAGATAGGCTTTGCCCTGCCTGGGAGACAGATGGCAGGGGCAGAAGCCCAGATATCATCCTCAGCATCTCCCGCCATGCCCCTGAGGCCATCTGAAGAGCCCAGAATAAACCTGGAGGTATCTAGCAAGACAGGGGCTGACTCCCACACTCTGCATCAGCTGGTCCCTTCCCCTCACAGAACTGGAGCATCTCTTCTATTCTTTGGGGTCAGAGCAAACAGAGCTCTGTGAGGATACCAGCAGGTGGCTCAGGGTTCTCTCAAACATGTCCCCACCTCAGTGTCATCCCCTCCCATTCTGCTGCCACATGGCTTTTTCTTGCTACATGCACCAGACGGGAGTGCTCTGGCCTAGATAGGCAGTGATTGTGATGGAAGGTCCCTCTGACCTCTAGAGGTCACATTTGGGCAGGAGAAGAAGACACAAAAGAAAGCACCAATCCAGGAAGAGCCCAGTAGGCAGTTTGCTACGTACACTGGCTTTTTCAAAGTGGTTACCATCAAGGTCTGCCACGATGGGGCTCCACTAGGCCTTTGTGAAAGGTGCTCCTGGGCCCCTCTGGAGGTCACCTGACACCCGGCGCCATCTGCCCTTGTACCTTGGCACATCACACACTTCATAGTGCTTCCACCACATCTTGATGAACGTTGCAACTAAGTGCACAAACCATCATGCCAATAGCTGACAGATCAATGGAGGCCCCTGAATACCAGGCTGACTCTGAGGTGGTCAGAAGCCACAGAAGCTGTTTGCTGGGAGCCTAGAGAGGGCTCTGGTTCTCTCCACAGACACCACCAAGACACTCACGTGCCGGCTGCCGCACCTGGCTGCCAGGGCCTCTCCCTTCTCTCCACCATGGTCAAGGCTCCCAGGAAGGTCCAGGATATCTTGGAGAGAAAGAGCTGTTGATCCTTGTGGCCATTTTGGGAGTTCTTTGCTCTGCCAAGATGCCCTATTCTCAGCTAATGAACAGCAGAAACTGTCGACACTGGTCATAAAACAATATCAGCAATACGAGAAGTTGCCCGAGTGGAAAAATAGCTCGACCTAAAGAGTCTTTTCAAATGCCTGGTTTTGTTTGGAAGTTGCCTGTCTGCTTGTCTCCCCCTGCCCTTTTTTAAAATTCCTTTTAAAATCATTACAATCGAGCATTTATTAAAATATTGAGGCCACCGGAAGTACTTCTATGAGCTATTCAAGTCCAAAAAGCTTCAAAGAAGGAAGATGGGACTCTGACAGTCTAATTGATTTCCTTCTAGACTAAAATTAAAAGCAAAGCAGAGAGTGGGGCAGCAGCACTTGCCTTTATTGTGTGCTTGCAGATTTATAAATAGAGGGCCACGTTTCAGGGAAGGGTATGGGGTGAGGGAGGAGAGCCATGATGAGAAAATGAAAATAAAATTAGGTTGAGAACCAGCAGGTGACTTGTGGGAGTGGCATGGTCTCTCCTGAAGTTGAGGTTGCTCCAAGGGGGGGCCCTGCCTTTCTGGCCTCATCTAATGGTGAGGGCCAGTGTATCTCTCCTCTGAAAGTGTGGCCTTCTCTGAGTTGTGCCACCTCTGCTTCAGGCCTGTGGAGCTGAGGCTGTCCTCCTTTGTAGAATGTAAACAAACCAGAGTCTTCTCCCTGCAATAACTGTGACATGAGAAGCCATTTCTTCCTTGTTAACTAGAAAAAGCCCACCCCTGAGAAACCTCGTTCCCAATGCCTGTGCACTGCTAATGGAATTTTTAACTCGCCCTAACCGCACCTGAAGGTAATCAGCTCTGGGCCAGTTGTGCATTGGAAGTCCCTGTCAAGCTGACAGGAGGGCAGAATTAGATGGTTTGATAACATTTCTCTCTGGGACGCCAGCGCAGCAATGTTGAGGCAAGTGCCCGAGGGGAAGGGCCTTATCTGGTTGTCTCTGCTCTCTACATAGGACCAGACAACATGTCCCCAAGCCTGTTCTGATTTGGGTGCACTGACTCAAGGGATGGGGTTTTCACAATATCACTTCCACACTTTTCCCCTTGGGGAAGCGGAGTCTGGTGAGTTTCAGGGTGTTAAAATAAGGCTCTGCCCCATGAAACCTTCTTCAAACAAGGGTGTATTTCTGGCAGGAAGCATTTATACATTCCAATTTTCAGTATTCACCCCAAGTCACAAGATGTTTTACAAACGGTGCCCAACCATGGGAAATACCAGGCAGGTGTTCTGAAGTTGCAGTCTCCTCTTAGCCCAGAACAGAATCTTCAGGCAGGGAACTTTCAAAAAGCAAGATTTCCATGTGGAAGCTTGAGGCGATTTGAAGAGGGACACTCTTGAGTCATGTGTGTAAATCCTCCCCCCCTTGTTTCTAATTCCTTTTTAGAAACTTGAAAATGCAATTTTTTTCCCTTTACCATTTTGTTTTTCTATTTGGCAAACATTGATTCTTTTCTGGGTCCCAAATGGAGGTAAAATTAACTTGTCTGTTTCTTAAACAAAAATAAGTAAACAACTTCAATATGTATAATCCCCATCCTGATCCTGACAAACACTTTTTGTGGTATGCCAATGTCACTGAAAGTCGGCTTAGTGCCATGATTAGCATTTTACAGTTGCTACATAGCTAACTGTTGAAAGAGGAACAAACACTGCTTTAGAACCCACAAAAATTACAGCTGAAGAAATGAGATTTTTTTTTTTTTTAGTCAAACAGCAGGAAATTAAAGACAGGAGTCCAGGAATTCAGGACCAAGATGATTTTCAAGTTTAAGTTCAAACTTGAGATCTAAAGACTGTGCATGCTAATTTAGTTTTACTTATTAAACACTTGCCTTTCTAAAGTTTTGAGTTACCAGTCTACTTAAGGTGAAGCTTTTTCTTAAATCTCAATTTCCAACTTTAAAAGATAATTATTCCATAATTAATTATTAAAAGCCATAGATAAGGGAAAATATTTGCAAAACATATATACATAATAAAGGACTTGTATCTAAAATATATAAAGAACTATTAACTATTATAGTTAATAATAAGATCAAGAAACCAATTAAAAATTGCCAAACCAATGGAAAAAATTCATCAAAGAAAAATAACCCATTAGCTCATGAAAAGATGATCAACACCTGGAGAAATGTAGATTGAAACTGTGAAGATAGCTTACCGCACACCCATTGATTGCTAAAATTAAAGAAAAAGACCATATCAAATGTTGGTGAGGATGTAGAATTTTCTCACCCTCTGCTAGTAAGAATGTAAAATCAGCTGGAGCTGCTGGTACATGCCCGTAAACCAGCAACTCAGGAGGCTAAGGCAGGAGGATTACATGGTTGAGGCCAACCTGGGCAACTTAGTACAACCCTATCTCAAAATAAAATTTTAAAAAGGCTGGGGATATAGCTCAGTGGTAAAACACATCTCTTTGTTTAATCCCCAATACCACAAAAGAAAGAAGAAGAAAATAATATAAAATCATGCATCTACTTTGGAAAACAGCAGTTTCTTGAGATGCTAAACGTGTAGTTATTTCACAATGCGTTGATTTTACTCCTAGATATCAAGTCAATACGAATAAAAACATTTCCATGCAAATATTTATTCAAAATTGCCCCAAACCAGGAAATGAACCAAAAGTCATTAATTGGTGAATAGACATACAAATTGTGGTATTTCCATACAATGGAATACCATTCACTGAAAAAAGAATTAACATAGATGAATTACAAGAAAATTATGCTAAGTGAAAGAAGCCCGATCAAGATTCTGTACTGTGTAATACCACCTATGTGACATTCCAGAAAAGGCAAAAATATAGGAACAGGAAATTGATCACTACAAAGAGGCAGGAAGGAACTTTTTGAGGTAATGGAAATATTTTGTGTGTTGATCATGTTAATAGTTGCACAATTGTGTACTTTTGTCAAAACTTACCAAACTATACACTTTAACAGTGAATTTTATTATGTGTGAATTATATCTCAATTAACATGATTTTTAAAAAAGGAATTGGCAAGGTTAGTTTTGGTAGACTGTGCCAGCGCCTGCGCGGGGCCAAAGATGAAACTGAGTCGGCGAGGGAGCCGTGGATGAAGAAACACACACACAACAACGATTCTGAAGAAGAAGAAAAAGAAGCTCGAAGCTCGTTTATTTCAGCACTCTGGGCTTATATATCTTTCCTACCCCCGAGGGGCGTGGGAGGCGTGGAACTGCAGACCCAGGTGTGGAAAATGCTCAGGCTGCAAAACAAGCTCAGACCACAAGAACACGGGAGTCCAAGGAACGGTCAGCACCTGTGGCTTCTCTCAGAAATCAGGGTACATCAGGGTACAACAGAAAGTAGCCATGCACGCAAGAATGCTCTCACAAGACTGAAAAATGGCTCCCCAAATATCTATTCCTTAATCTCTGAAACCTGGGAAAGTTACCTTGTCTGGTAAAAGAGCCTTTGCAGATGTGATTAAGTTAAGGATGTTGGGAGATGATCTTGGATTATCCTAGCAGGCCCTCAATGCAATCACAAGTGTCTTTATAAAACAGAGGCAGAGAAAGATTCGACCCAGAAGATGCTAAGGCCATGTGAAAAAAGCAGGAGGAAACAGAGTCAAAGGGAGAAGACACTGGGTCACTGCTTGAAGATGGAGGAAGGCAAGGAATGCAGTTCTAGAAGCTGAAGAGGCAAGGGGTAGGTTATCCCTTAGAGGCCGACCCTGCTGATGTCCTGAGTGCCCCAAACTTGGAGACATCCTGGTCTAAACTGAGCATTTTCTGTGCCCATAATCACAATCTGGTACAATTATTGCTTATTTTCTTAGAACATTTATTTCAGGGTTAGCCACTAGCAGGTACTCAGCAAGTGTATTTATCTATTTAACAACTCCATACACAAATCTTTCCAGTGGCTTCTGTGTTTGCTGAGTGAATCCCACATTCTGTGATCCTTGCCAAGAGTCCTACTCTGAACCTAATGTATTGAAAAACCATTGGTATGGTAGCCTACTTTGGCCAATGTCACTCATTTGATTTTACAGATCCCATGACTTCATTGACTCTTTATAGATTTTAGAATCACTAATTAATAGCATACAGGCTTTCAGCACCATGAAGGAGAAGCCAGGTGAAACAACTGTCAAAATATAAACATACACACTCATGGAAATTGTGCCTTTTTGACTTTTTTTGCTTCTGTATTCTATCCTTGAAGTCCAGAGCCCATCCAAATAAAATGCTGGCATTTGGCAACCCATTGGACGGCCATGCACCTCCCTCTCTGGCATCTCTCTGTCCACCAGATGCCACTTTGCTCTGCCCAGCTGAAACTCCATGTTGAGAAGAGGGGGCTCCCATAAACCAGTGCCAAGACCAGCTTGCCCCTTGGGGCATGGCAGGGTCAGCTGTCACTGCAGAAGATGAGTAGGCAACCTGAGGAGCCTTCCATATTAATAATGTGTTCACTGCATTTGAATTTCAGATTGATATGTGTATCAATTATGCAAAGTCAAGAGCCCAAGAACACTCTGGTTGTTTCTACTGCATGGTAGCTAAGAGAAGCCTGCAAATGTCTAGGCACTAGTGTGAGATCCATTTAACATGGTTGGTGAAGCTGCCAGTTTACCCAATTCAAAATCTCATCCAGTTAAAACCCAAGCTCTATCAAATAACAATTGAAGAGAAAAAAGTGAGGGAGAGGGAAGAGAGGAATTTTAAGGGCAGAATTACAAAACAGTTCCATTTGTATGCAGGCAAATTTATGTTTCCATGAGAATCTGCCAGGCTACTCTAGCAGTTTTAGCAATGCATTGCTCTACCCATGTTTATCAAATATTTAAACATCCTATTTTTATTGAGCCATAATGTCTGCTGAATATGTAAGCAAAAGAAGAAGGATGAATTTTCTTTTTCACAGCAAGATTACAATGGCAACTCTTGGCTCATCATCTGTTCCCATTTATAGAATAGTCACATTTGGATTCTCTTATTTGCTAGAAAAATAAATAAATCATTCTTAGTCTTCCATAAATACATATTATCTAGGTCCAGATCAATTGATTGATCTATCATCACATTAATTGATCAACATAGCATCTGTCTGTCCATTTATTCATCTGAGAGAGAAGCAGATGACATATAATTAGTTCCATAATGGAATAACACTTTTTCACCAATTAGCACAGCCATGGATGTGATAAGAAGGTTCTATTTCTTGAAGACAAGTAATATTTATTATTGCATTGTACCAGCTCTAACAAATCTGTTTGGGGGCTGAATGTCTCCTGTTTAAAATGAGTATCATTGGTCAGAAATACCCACTGTGCATGTGGCGTCTGTGTTATAGTCTGTAAACTTCCACTGCAAATGACTGCAGCTCTAGTAAACTATACCAGGGTCCAAACCACCTCGCTCATTAGGATGGACAGTAATCAGTGATCTAATAAAACGATTGGAGCTGAAATCATATTTTGCATTCACAGCAGCAATGTAATAACGAATAAGCTGTAGAGATGAATATACATATTCATTTTTCCTCTCTACAATACATACAAACCTCGCTTTCTCACCTTCTAGCTGTATGAGAGTCAACACACTGAAACCCTGAAATACAGCCGCAAAAGGTGTTTGATGAAGGAGATGGCTTCTGCTATTAGAGCTCCCCATTCACTGGGGATTAGCCGATGGTTTGTGAAGGTCTCTTGCTAAAAAGGCAGAATCATAATTCCTAGTCCAGAGGTCAGGAATTTATTTTCATAGTGTCAAAAGCATATTTTACAGATGTAATGTGGAATCTGGTGTCTCCTTGCTGAGCAGGTAGGTGTACTGCTTGTTCCAGAGGTAACTGAGATTTTATGACAGAGTTTGGGTCAAGAATGAAAAGTTTTGAAGATTTACATTTTTCTCCAGCATTGACCTTTTGGCTTTATTCCTTAATTAAGCAAAGACATGGCAGCAAAAGGGAGTATTATGGGCCTGCTGTATCCCCAGGGCGTTATGAGATACCAGACACAGTTAAGCTATCTCAAGACAACCATGTTCTCTGGAGTTACTTTATTGCTATTATAAAAAATCTTTATTATGGGAAAAAAATATGTATTTTTATGCCAGAAGAAGATGAAGATGACAGTTAGGCTGTTGAACGGTAGTTTCAGTTGAGCTTCGTGCCCACAGAGATTGTAAAACACCCAAGACTAAAGGAGGCCTCCTGATAGAATCTTAAGAAACCTAAAGGGGTATATTAATCTTTGTGAAATTCATAGTTGGAACAGGTAACCATTAACTGGCACTTTCCAGTTATCAAGATATTTTATGAAACTGAAAAAAGTCCTATTACACTTGCTAACAGGGCCAACTTTGGGGGTGTGGCTAATGAAATCATCTCCTTACAGATTGTCTTGACAATAAGAACCCTGAGATCCTGAGTGCCCAAAGATGGCTGCTGTTTTTGCCATGTGCTGCTTAGCACGGCACCTCTGCAGATGCTACCCTCCTGGGAGCTTGTTTTTCTTTTACTAAGAGAAAGAAAACTATTAATTGAGGGACTGCTTTTTTCTATTCCATGGAGGATCTGGCACTTTTCAATTTGATCTGATCATTGTTTTTTTTTTAAAGGCAGAGCTGGGAATCAAACCCAGGTGCATTACTAAGTAAGCACTCATATACTTCCAGCTTACTGTTGTTTCTAAAGCAAACAGTCTGCCTTCCCCCACCCCTAAAAAAACCAGCTTAACTTAAACTACTCACACGTCTTTCCACTGATTAACACACTTTGCTAACAGGAAAAGTGCATATATTTGCTTATCTACTAATCTTTTTGTTTACTATTTATATTTCTGTCCCACTGAATTCCAAAGGGAATTTTTAGTGGCTCTTGGATTTCTCTTCCTCTGGCTTTTACTAGTAGGTCTTCTAGGAACTACCTCCTGGTAGTTGACCTGTCTTTTATGTATGTAGCCTGGGAAAAGATAACAAAATTATTTCCCTTCTACCCATGGGAGGGAGAACCACACTTTAGGTTCTGAACTGGGGAAATTCAACAAGCAGCAACAAAAGAGTTATAGCCTTATCTGGCATATTCCAGGCCAAGAGGCATCCAAGAACCCCATATTTTAAAGAAGTTCACAGAACATATTCTCTAGAAGGCAGAGTCATTTTTCCTTCATTTGTGACATGCCACTTCAGAGCTGGCCCTTTGATTGGGTACTAACACATTGTTAGCTATCCAAGCAAACCTTTGGCTCTTTCACAAGAATTAAATTCCATCAAAGGACAAAAGGCAAACCAAAAATCTACAAATGACAACAAAAACCTGTGTATTTCTTCGTAAAGAAAGATAGACTCAGCTGGGCGTGGTGGCGCAAGCCTGTAATCCCAGCACTTTGGGAGGCTGAGACAGGAGAATCATGAGTTCAAAGCCAGCTTCAGCAAAGACGAGGTGCTAAGCAACTCAGTGAAACCCTATCTCTACATAAAACACAAAAAATAGGGCTGGAGATGTGGCTCAGTGGTCGAGTAGCCCTGAGTTCAATCCCTGGTACCAAAAAAAAAAAAAAGATAGACTCATCTTCTGAAATAAATTATTTAATCATCACATTGCTAAATAGATTTCACACAAGGAGGTCTATTGCTCTGGTTCCACTGCAGATGTCCACCTAAGCTCCAAGTGGCCACCTAGCCACTTTTCCTACCCCACAGGAGCTCCACAGGTCAAATTTCACTATAAGAATTAGTAAGAACTTAACATCTATCTTTCAACCCTAGGTTATGGTCCAGTTTTTAGTTATTTTATTTTATTCTAAGTATGATAAGATTGCATTCCAGGGATTTGGAACAATCTCTGGGAACATAATAAGATTTCACCAGTTGACATGGCAAGTTAGTTGTGCAAGGTCTATTTTGGATTTTGTGTGGGAAAGGGTTAGCAAGAGATACAAGATGAGACACCATCCTTGTTTCTGTCCAGGATGTCCAAGTGCTGAGGGCAGAGGAACACATTCCTTTTTTCCTATGACCCCTGTAAAATGGAAAACTGAGAGTATCATTGGACTTTGTGAATCAGAAAGAGAATTTCCAGCTGGATCTAAAGGGGATCTGGGTGTGGCAAGGTATAAGAAATTATAGAAACCCTTATGGCTAATTTTACTTTCTTCAGCCTATATTCAGAGTCCTTTCCTCATGGTGGAAAATTTTTCCTGGGTACTAGTTTCCTAGCAAGAATGTCACTTTCATCTTCTGTTTCATTATATTATTTTGGACAGAGTTTGTTCTTGGTGTTACATTTGCTGGCTCCACCCTAAGATGCTCCAATTATGCCTATTGTAATCAAATCATTCAGTACATAGCTCCATGTTTCTTTCCAGATACCAAGTGGCATCCATAGGTTCTATGAGCCACTCCAAATGTGCAGACCTCTCCTTCTGTTGCAGAATAATCTCAGGAGATTGATGCCACTGAATGTTCCCAAAGCATAGCTGCCAACTACATGGATTCAGAATCTCACTGTTTCATTTGATCAATTTTGAGAGCTTATTGAGTTACGCGTGTGTTTCTTCTCTTCCAAAACGCTGTGTGCTCTTCCTGCGGTGCTCTTTTATTTTGAAGACCCTGATGCAGGCACCCAGGAGTCCAGGAAAAAGCCTTCCTATAATGAACCAGTGTGAGCAATGTAGGAAAAATATGGTGCCAAGCGGACAGAAAAGCAAGTTCTAATTTTTCTACTTCTATAGGATTATATCAAACAGGTTTAAAATAATGGAAAGTATCTGGTCTCTCAGCATGTGGTAGCAGAAAACTGACCACCACCAATGAGACAATGTTGTATGGACTGGATATATTGTAAAACACTTGAAATGCTATGTACATAACAAGGTTAGAATACTTGGCCCTAAGAAACAAAATGGACCAAAGCAACTTATAAATTGACACTTGGGCTCAAGGTTTGAATGGAAAAAGCCGAGAAATCTTAAGGTGAATACATAGTCCAGCTATTATTTTTTGTTATTATCACCAGCTTTTTCTGCCTCCCTCCTCCCACTTTTGTTGTTTATGCTGCTGAGAAGATGTAGAAAGGAGAATTGAGCAAGGTAGGTAGGATAAGCATCTGCAAGGGAAAACTTACTAGTAATTGATCATTCATAAGAAGTACCTACAGGCAGAAATGGATTGTTATTAAAAGGAAATACAGACTTGATATTGTGCATATACACATACACATATGCACATACACCTGTACTCCATCCAAGCCAGTTCCTAATCTTATGCTTGATTGACAGAAATTACAAAGTTCACTTGGTTGACTTGGATGGAATCCCACTGTAGGTGCTGTGATTTCACTTAATTAGGTGAAAGGTCCACAGTGTTTTCCTAGCTTCAGCAGGGAGGAACTCCCACTTGCATTTGGCAAAGCACTTTGGGATTGAAGGTTTCCCCAGGCTTCCAAATTTCACAGGCCATGAAGGAGCTCCTGAAAGGAAACATTCACTGTTTACTTTGTGGTGATCTAGTGCCAACGGTTTTGTTGTTGTTTCTTTTCTTTTTAAAGTTTGTTTGTTTGTTGTTTGTTTTTTAACCTGGGAGTCCAGAACTTAAACCTGTATCAATTTGGCAAGAAAATTATGTCTATATCTGACATTATAGCATGATTATTAGGTTGCAGCATTGCAACCGGTTTCTGATCTAGAACATGCATTTGTCAACCATTATTTTGTTGCTGATGTTGTTCTTTGTATTTGCTAGTGTTTTAGCATTTGAATCCAATACTGAAAGGATAGTAATCACTAACAGCAGTCTTTTCTCTGATTTTGTTGCAGTGTCATTAGAATTCTGTTGGGATGTTTACCTCTCAGCTCTCGGTAAAAAAACTGGGTTACTTCCTACTCCGGCTGAACCCCGCGGGGAAGTCAGAAAGCCAACGTTTAAGGTAACGTGGCAATGCATTTTAAGAAGAATCAGCTCCTAAGAAGTGGGGAGAAAATATATTACCCGACTTTGCAGAGGCAAACACACCCCAGCAGGTTGGAAACTGCAAGGAGTGGGGTCCCGCTGGCCGCGGGTCCCCATCCTGCCTGTCCCTTGAGCGGGCGTCGGTTGCACCAGGCCCAGCCCTTGTCGCCGCCTCTCCCAGGGGAGCCGGGGCCCTCGCGCTCCCTCCAGGATGGGACAGGATATGACAGCCCGGTTTGTGCACCAGCATCCTTAATATTTCCTTCCTTTCAGAAGCAAATAGAGCGTTCCCTTATCTGAATGCTAATTTCCTAGTTAAAAACCCTCCCTTGCTGACAAGGGACTGAAAGAGTTTTAAATCACAGATGTAGAGTATCAAATGCAATAATGCTCTTGCAATAGTGCATTGAAGCCTCAATTAATTAACCCTTGGGCTAAGTAGGCAGGTACATGGCGGTGGCCACAGGCGGTGGATGGATGAGATTTAAATGTGCATCTCATTTCCCCAGCACGGAGCATGCCGTTTGGTTCAGAAAGGAGTCATTTTGCACACTCGCCTCATTTACTCGCCGCTTTAATCCTCCTAATTCCACCTGAGATCGGGGAAGAATTGAAAAGGAAGGCGAGGAGCAGGGGCTGCGGGACCGGCTTTTGTTGCGCGCGGTCCCTGGGGGCCCGCGTAGCAGTGGGCGGCGCGGGGGCTCTCTCCTCCCCGAACGGACGTCAGTGAGAAACCTGAACCTCCAGATTTGATCGAGGAGGACAGGGCGGGTTTTACTTGGTTAGAGGGTGAGGGCAGTTCTGGAGGAGGATGCCCAGCCGAGCCCACCCTGCCTGGGTGCCGGGTCCCCAGGCTAGGCCGCAGCCTACGCTGGGCACGTGAGGCAAGGCCTCAGCGCCCAGACGCCCAGTGGGCATGCAAGTGGCGCCCGGGCCCCGATCCCACAGCGTTTAGGATCCCACCGCCTGGGTTCGGGATCCGCCTCCCACCCACCGCCCGGCCCGGGCGCCGGGTCCCGCGCTGACTCGGTGTAACTCTCCAGCTCATTTCTCTCCACGCGATTTACCATCTGTGAACTCGTCTTTAACCTAATAAAAATCATCTAGCTTTTGACTAACAAGAAAAGGAAACAGTGCTCATTGTGGGGTTTGGGGAAAATGGCTTCGCTAATGTGCAGGATGAGAACGGAGTGATTTATAGGCGGTTTTAACTGTAGGCTATGATTAGGGGGCTGGTAGTAAGTGCATTAGATGTCTAAGTGTGGCAATAGAGTAAATAGGCGTTTTATTTATCGCAGTGCCAGGGGCCTCTTAGCGGAAGAGCGCTTCTCCAAATTGAAATATAGCAGAGTTTACACTCCTGATTAGGGCTTCAAGCGCAGAGCCCAAGGCTATCAGCTAAGCAGAAACAACGCTCGCTGACACCTAATTGTCACTGGATTAATGTGCAAACAGGGACAGCGAACAGCAACAACAAATAACCTAGTGTCAGAGCCGTTGGTGGCAATGTCCACTCGTAGTGACTTGGGGCCAAATTGGAGTTTATATGTCAAAACGGGCTCGGATCAATGTGTCGGGCTCCTCCTGCAAAGGGCTGGATGGAGTCGTGGCAGTTGTTGATCTATGCGTGTGTGTGGGCGGATTATGTACCGGCGAGTGGAAGGGAGCAGGCAGACGGAGGAGGTGAAATGCCTTTCCATTAATTTTTTTTCTGCTTTACGCTCCCGAATTCACAGCTATTAAGATAAATTTATGTGAATCAGGTCTTTCTCTCCAGGATCTTGTGACTTTCGCCTGTCTCCATATAAAATTTAATAACCCTGTTTGTGAATCAAATCATTCCCACAACAACAGATTCAATCTGGGTTGCCACCTGTCTGGCTTTGGACAGGAGCAACCGAATTGGGCAGCTGGGTTCCAGCTTTTCATGGGGGTTGTTGGTTGGTTGGCTGCCTGGTGGGTCAGTTTGCCCTGGGGTTTCCAAAGCAGAGTTTAAAGAAAGCTAGGACAGCCTTCCATATTCCCCCAGACCACCCCCACTTTTCAGATCAAATTGGTGGCAGCCCCATTTTCCAAAACACAAGATCTCCTAAGAGTCCACAGCAACTGGAGGAATAGGTTACCTTCCAAGAAGTTCTTATGCTAACTCATTTTTCTTCTACAATTAGCCATTTAGGGAGGGAAAAAGTCACAAATACAAGAATTATGTTCCTAAATGTATTTCTAAAGTTCTTAAGTTTTATTGAGCATGAAAGTTGGTCTTTCCCTGTGTTAAGGACTGAAGAAGCTATAGAACTAGCTAGTAGCTCAATGGTGCAAAGTCTTATGATTTAAACTTGACATTTGCAATTTTTTGCCGTAAAATATTACTTTCTTTATTTCAAGACTTTAGTTGAAAACCTCGTAATTTCCTTTAAGCTCCATTTGATTGTCAATTGCACAACTCTCTCTAAAGCTTAGGGCTTATGATTTCCATACACACATGATTTATGTTTTTTTGTGTCACAATATAATGTACTTTGGTACAGCTCTCACTTATTTCTTTTGCATCATGAGAAATTCTCTGTTAGGTGCTGGGGGTTTTTTATAGTGAAGCTATGAAAAGTTGTGACCTGGCTGTAGATCTCCTTGAATTGTCCGAAATTACATTTTTTTTTTGCTGCCATATCTAGCCTTCTGTGCTACTCCATTTAATGTGTTTTCAGAAAATGGTGTCCTGATTATCTGCATGTTTGGATAATAGAATGAGATAAATTCCGATGTTGGAAACTTCAATAGATGGATACAGAAAGGCCATACATTCCCTCAATATGGGCAAAGGGATGGCTAAGTGTGTTCTTCATGAAACCAAATGGGCAAAGGGGGAATCCCCAAAACATTTTACTAATGACGAGCTGGATGAATTCGTTGCATTCCAGTTGTAAAACTCTAACGTCATCCAAGCTGCTGACAAGAGCATAAAATTTCATCTAATGCTCCACATTAGAACAACAATACTTAACCAAAATGTCACAAGCAGATTTTAAGTTTTCTGAAAAACTATAATATGCATTGTTATGGTGAGGATTGCAATTCATGCAGGAAATATTTTGTTGGACCTAATTATTGCACTTGGTTGATCCCAGAACTAGAAGGAAGTATAGAGACAACCAAACCTTCTTACAGCCCCATTTCCATATAGAGAAACTGAGGCCCAAGAAAATTTGGAAGTCTTACTCAAAACAACACATGCACACACACACACACACACACACACACACACACACACATACACACACACCAATTACATCTTCCAATTATTCTTCATATACATTGTTGTCGCAATCAAGTCATAAACATTGAAAATATATGAGAAAAAAAATCAAATGTTTTTGCTCTACCTTGTCAACAGTAATTATGCAGGCATTTATAAACATTAAAATTTTTCTGGCACAGGAGCTGGGGGTTTAATTCAGTGGTAGTGCACTTGCCTAGCATGAAAGCTGTGTTCAATCCCCAGCATGATCAAAAACTAAGAAAAGAAGGAAGGAACAAAGGAAGAGAGGGAGGAAGGAACAATAAATAAGTTTGGCATACAAAACTATTTGGTTTAAGAAATAATTTTAAATGAGTGTTATGCCTTCTCTCCTTATCTAGCAATTATAGAACAGAATTTAAATTTTAAAGAAGTTGTCCACAGTTGAAAGTGTGGCCATGCCTCAGTTACTTGAGGTTGGGCTAATATTATTCCTCTTCTAGTTTCCTGCTTTTCTTATGTCCCACTCTTATCTCCCCTATATTTTGGCTTTTTACTTTCTCCTTCAGACTCTATAAGGAGGAAACTAAGACTCAAAGAAGTTAATTTAATCATTGCTTAATAAACTATTTCATGGAGAAAATGGGACAGACCTACCAGCTAGAATGGAATTTGATTATTTTACTTCTCCATGGATCTCAGGAATAATTTAGCCTGTAGAAGAAACATACTATTTGATAGATTTTAAAATAATTCTGCTGAAAAGTTATAGATTTATTTGTATATGAATCACTCTGAGTTACTGTGATTGCCTTTGGGGTATAAACATCATGATTCTGAATTATTAAGCCCTATTGGTGTACCTAGGTTTTAAGAGAAGTTGAGTGAACTGAAATCAAATTACTCTAAGAAAAAAATTAGTACCCTCAGAATTTGGGGTGTGACTGTCTAAATCTAGTTCTAACCTGAAATTTCTGGCACTGTGGTCTGACTGGGTGAGAGTAGCTCTGGGCAGTATAGTTACTCCAGGACACTGCTAAATCCAAACTGGGACCCCCACTGGACCTGTAGGCCTGGAGTCTGAGCTATCATAAACACTGATCAGATCCATTCACCTCTCCTTCCCATCCTGACCTGAGTTCTTAACAAAATTTCAAAACCAGTCATTATCAAAATAACTTGTGCTCTATGACTGGGAAGTTTCATACAGTAGGTGGATTAAACTTTAATTCAATAGACTTAAGTGATTGTCTAGAACTCTATGAAAGGAACAGGGAGAAGCTAGTGTGGAATTATCTTCATGATGAGAGCATCATTTGTCCCAGGTGAACACTTTAGGAAGTATTTTGACAGAGAGTAACCAAAACCATGTTGGAGAGAAGGGCCAGGTGCCAAAGGAAAAAGACCACTGCAGTGGAGCAGGTAGGAGGCCTGGGTTATGGCTGAAGCAATGGTGGGGTGATCTTGAGCAAGTCACTGTCCAACAGGCACAAATTGTAGTTTCTTAACTAATCTTAACCCAAGGAACTCATCACATAATTTCTGAAGGTGTGGTCTAGGAGCCATTAAAGTCAGCATCCAAAACCCTACCAGGTGGTCCTAATGTGTTCTAGAGTCGCAAATGCTTGGACCAAAGGATCTACACATTTTAAAAAATAAATGCGAGATTCATAATCACTTGCACTTTAGCAATTTTGAACTCCAATATTACAGTTTGTGGAAAAGACTTGGAGAGACACTGGTGATTGATTTAAAATACTCCTTAAAACCACAGGGGTACTTCATTAGGCAAACTCTTCAGAGGACTTTCTAAGAGCACTTTCTTCTAAGATTATACATCCTCTTGGAGAACATTAGTGGTTGTCTGCTTTTTAAGGTTTTCTTTACCTTACAAACAGCATCACTCTTCTGCAATTAACAAAAATAGTTTGTGGATTTAAAATACTAGAAAATATCCTCTTCTATTTCGCTTACCTATTGAAATTCCTACGTTGTGCCTTTAAGAAGTATCCAGAGTTCAGTGTTTTTTGCATTTTGTTTATTTTTTGCATTTTCAATTTGGAAACAAAATTAAAACCAAAAATAACTGAAGTCTGTGTTCCCTTAGGATTATGCAAGAAGCCCAGTTCATTAACATCATCAAATGGTATGCATCTACATATTTCCCATAATTAAAGGCAGACAAGTTAGACTGTATCCCAAACATGCATATTATTCTTTGGCAACCAATCGGTAGAAGTCTCTGTTTATCTACACCAGTACCATAGAGCTCATTTCATTTTCATTTTATAACTGAATTTGAACATTCAAAAAACACTTCCTATAGGGGGCTTGCAAGACAAGTGTATTAAACTCTTTGTACATCCACTGGAGTTCTTGCATGGTTAAAATAGAAGCAAAAGTATGTGCAATACATTTCTTTCTACCCTGTTTAATATGGGTCATGGAGGAACGATATATTGTGAGCTCTTTGTATATTCTTTGTAAGGTAGGATTTCTCCCACTTACTTGAGGGAAGTTTTTCTAAGAGCACATCTTTTTAATGGTATTCTTTCCCCTTCTCAGTGAGGGACTATTGATTGAGTGGACACCGCTTACTGTAGCTGTTCTGAGCTGCCAGCAGCAGAGTTTCCTGTGATTGATTTTATATAGCACCTTTCATACTCGAGAAATCCCAAAGCACTTAACAAAGTGGTGAGTGAGTTTGATGCTGATAGTGATGGCGTAGGCAAACACCAGCGATGGCACGCACCGCGGGCAGCTCACATTGCTTCAGACTCTCAAGCTCTCCAGAGGGCCCATTGGTGAGGGCACCACCATTCTCTCTAAAATCTCCAACCTGGAAAGGATGTCTAGTTATCTTTGGGGATACCCTTTAGTCACTACCCTGACCAATTCCTAAACCACTCGAAACAGTTGACAGGCAACTAGGGAGTGTCAGGCAAGCCACTTCCTCTAAACCTCTAATTCCTCATTGGTTCCATAAAAGGGTTAGATGTGGTAGTTCTGTCTAGTCAGAAATTATAAGACCCTGATTTCTCAAGTATTTCTGGAGCCCAAAGTGGGTGCCCAGGTGAGTGTCAGTCATCTGCTCTGGGGAGGGAAGACTCTTTGGCTGACTTTAGTGTTAGATAAATGCAAAACCAAACAAGAGGGTGTCTCCAGAAATGCATAATGTGTTTCCCCACCGGAGAGTCCATCACTGCTCCCTTCTTTAACACATAGCACAGAGCTTAGCACAAAACCCCTCAATAGATGTTTGTTGAGTGAATACATGAAAATGAAAAATGTCTTGATCTGAGAAAGGTAGATTGCAATTCAGGCGAAGGGATGTTCATGGCCTCGCATAGTCTGCTTTAGTAATGAGTATGTAAAATAAGCCACCTTGTCCCCATAGAAACAACAAAAGTAGGACAAAATTATCACCCTTTTCTCCTCTTTTTCTCCCTGGTTTTAATGCAAAAAGCTGAAGCCGATTGTTTTGACTTGCTGGTTTGGGAAAAGGAGGCGGAAATTAACAAGATAGGAGGGACAGACAGTAAGCTCAGAGGGGGAAGTGTGCTCTATGAACCTCCAGAAAAAGGAATCACGTGGAGGACAGGTGGGAGTCTCTGAGGAGACTGGAGAGCCTGGGCACTCTGAGCAGGCCTGGAGATGACAAGGAGACTGTCATCGAAGGCACAGAAAGCAGGTCATCATATTCTTCTTAGAATCCAGGCTGCTCTTCTCCTTCCTATAATCACGTGTACCTCGAAGCTGGAGGATCACTGAGGGGGACAGAGAAAGCCATTGTCAG
The DNA here is from genome assembly GCA_028644305.1 of Xerus rutilus. Taxonomy (NCBI): domain Eukaryota; kingdom Metazoa; phylum Chordata; class Mammalia; order Rodentia; family Sciuridae; genus Xerus; species Xerus rutilus. The sequence continues at coordinate 55,037,159 of CM053405.1, read as the reverse complement.
TTCTACGATCCTTTAGGGGTTAGGGGGAGAAGCCCTCTGAGGAAGGGCTCTGTACCTGGTGGCTGGTGTCATTACATGTTTTGGCACCTAGTTAGCTTGCTCAAAAGATTCAGGTTCTCTGTCTCAAATTACTGTGTGTGTGTGTGTGTGTGTGTGTGTGTATGTTCCCTTTTACCTGTGTTTTCTTTTCTTCACATGCATGTCCATAGCTTTGAAATTTATTTTCATGAAAATGATTTATTGTTGTCTTATGTAGTACATTGACAAATGTTATCTCCATTGCTCTTTAAATGGCCCCAAAAGGCCAATGGTATTATTATTCCAATTTTACAGATGAAGAAACCGATGCCCAGAGAGGGTAGGTGGCTTGCCCAAGGTTACACAACTAACAAACAGTGGAGCTGGAATTCAAACTCAGATAGCTAGATGTCATGTCTCAGTCACTGTCCACTGTGTCTTGCTGTCTCCATCTCAAATGGGGGAGAAATCCTGTTGGCAAAGAGAAACTTTATGGTATGACACTTGAGTCTTTGAAGGACTAAGTTGTAAATGTTCATAGTTTACTTTTGAGCTCAAACCACACAACTGCTGCCTATTACCCTAAGCTACCACCTAAAATACACTTCTTTTCATTTCATGGGCCTCTTTTTAGGAACAGGAATAAATACATATGATTTTCACTCATAACGTTCGTGGCTATGTGTATTGACTCTATGTGGGGCATCCTCGAGACCTCAGTAACCCATCTCTAAGATTAGAGAGCTGGGCTTGACTTGTGGACTCCAAGTCCCCATTTAGTACCCAAAGACTGTGATTGCAAGTGGTTAACAGTCCAGTGACCCACAGTTAAAGAACAGGGGCAAGCCTGGGTATTCATGACTAGTAACTGAGTTCAGATCCACATTGCCACGTTGGGAGCAGCAGTGGCTCAAAGCTGGGCTCAGGAACTTAGAGGACAGAGTTTGGAGGAGTACAGAATCTAGTGACAGTTCCCCAAAGGCTCTGAGTAGCTAGCAATTGTTTACCTGGTGACCTTTTATTGGTGAATTTTGAGCTGTGTTCCTTGTGCAATATGAGTAACTTACAGAATAACTACACATGACTTATCCTTCCTTCTATCCATTGGGGGGGGGATTCAATTTCAGTAGACAGACATCAATTGGACGTCTCTGTGGCACAATTGGCGATTGGGTTCTACTGTTAAACAGACTGCATTAGAGGAAATCTGAAAACAACAGTGTGTTGTATTCTTGGGAGGCTGCAAAGGAAGCAATTCTAGAGACTTGAGAGACTTAACTGTTCAGGGAAATGCAACCTAAGGGTGGGCAGGGCCTCTGGTGTTTCTGACTGGCATGAATGAGCTGAACAAGAACCAGATTAGGAGAACCAGGGCCCACCTAGAGGGGGTGCTGGGGAGCGTGGATCACATGGCAGTTTTGTTTAGAAGAAAAGCCAGTCAAAGCCACAGGGAGTCCTTGCAAGGCCAAAGGAGAGAAAGTTGTTCCCTTGGAGAGAGTGGCATTTTGGAAAACTGAAAATCACTTCAGTAATATAGTACGTGAGACTCTTTGTAACCAAAAAGAAATACAATAAGCCTCTCGGTTTGAAGGCTTCTTCAATATTTTACAAATCACACAATCATCTCTAGCTTTTGGCACAAAGAAAAATCCACACGACAAACCTTACGGAACATTAGCGATATCAAGATAAGCTACATCTGCCGAATACCAATGAAATTATCCCTACCTGCTGCTGGTGTTTTTGAAAATGTGAGGCAGAGGGTCCATTTTTTTTTCTGTTAAAAATGGAAATCGGTGTTTGAGTATTCCATGAAGTTCTTCAGGTTCATTAACAAGGTCAAAATCAATGTTATTTTACTGTTTGGAATCATTTTTGGCGGAACAATGAAAAGAAACCATAGTAGAAGTAGTCTTAATATAATCATTTTCTTTTCATTGTTCTTTATGGGAAAATAATTTGGCCCGAAATTTAGTGGTCCCATCAGGGAGGTGATATCTTTAAAAAGGTGGTCTGAAGGACAGGTTTTACTGTACTTTAATAGGCTTATAGATTAATATAAATCTTAATATTCATAATCTTTACCATTTCTTTTCTCAATATCTGCTCCATCTATACATCTATTTATAATGTATGTTTCAAACACAAGATACACTTGATTTTTATTGAACATACTGATGGTGCTATAGGGACACCCACTTGACCTAGTTTAAAAGAAAGAAAAAAGAGAGCCAAGGGGTCAAATTTATGGATAATCTGCTGCTGAAAACAGATTTTGCAGATAATGCAATGGCCTGAGAACCGGGCTGTCTTTGCAAATTTTCCATGCACTACCATTTGTATATGGCCAGGTCCATAAAAATAAATATGTGTATCTCAGTGCCAACTGTGTTCCACAGACAATCATGATGAAATATGGACTTCTCACCTGACAGCTTGATTTTTCTAGCCAAAACATGGAACATTTTCAAGCTACATATGTTCACAAGAGAAAAATTACACCAACAGCAAAATATGAAATTTACTTATTATTTAGAGAGAAACTATGTAGGTATGTGATGTTTGGCATGAATAAAGAAATATATGCTTATTTATTTTTAAGTGGATATTTAAAGGAAACATTATTTAACTGATTTGGATTTTATTTTGACTTTGAGATTTCTGGTTTCCCTGGAAGCATTGAAGAAATTAATTGTGGGTGTATAGAATCAAAATATATTATATAAAAATATGTATATCTAAATACATCAGTTTTACTGATTATAAAAATAATACATCCTCTTTACAGAAAACTTATAAAATATGGGGAAAACCCAATAATCTACCACCCAGAGATAATCATATTAACACTTTCTCTCCTCCATATTGTTTTCCACAGTTCACAGTATCCTTCATGTATAACATGGAATATAGATTTATTAAATTCCATTGTATGATATCATAACTTACCTCACTATTTTCTACTAATTGGATGTTTTGTAGTTTCTTGTTTTTTCCTATTATAAATATGAAAGAGAAACACCTTTTTAAATAAGACTTTGTTTGTATCCCATAATCTTTCCAAGAGCAAGTTCCAGAGATGGAAATACCCAATTAAATAGAATGACCATTTTTAAGGCTTTTGCTATATATTGTCAAACCACTTTCTACAAAGCTGAGTCGATTTGCAGTGTAAACTAATTTTAATGAGATTTGATGTATGTTGTCCACATTATAAAAACAATGTGATTTCAGAGTTCCCAAGCAGAGTCCCTGTCATTTGTAATGATATTCAAGAAAGTATTTAAGAAGACTCTATATATGCTGTCTGTGAGCAGTTCTGGTTGATCACATGAAGGGTTTTTTTCTTTTTTGAAAATTATATGGCCTTCAAAAAGAGCATTTAGTATTTCAAACATTAATTGAAAAAAAATAACTTGGTTAATTGCCTATGCATCTTCTTTAATATATATAATTTAAATATATATGGTTTTTTCTAATTTACATACAATTTGAAAAAACTTGAAACTTATTACTAGAAAAATGGAACTTTAAAAGTATTTATGCTCCCTTGCCAACCCAACTTGCTACTTTGTTGGCTTCCTATATTTTGTCGCCAGTTTCTCAGTCCTCTAAGATATTTGGTCCTGTGCACAATGTTATATTTACTGCTGTCCCCCTGTGTTGGCCAGGTTGCATCTGCTGATGCTGTGTGCAGAGGTCTGGCTCTCTAAAGGACAGTCCCTGCCTTTGTGGCTTGTCCCTCATGGTCCCGGCATCCTACACATGCTGGGTTCCCAGCACCAGTTATCAGACAGCATTGTTTACTCTACTTGCAACTGTTTAAATCCATGCTGTAGGTTAAACTGCCAGTTGTTCCAATGTTCCGCAGTATGCATCTGCGTGCTTTGACTGTAGTAATATTGGGAAATCACATAAAGGAAGGAAAGCAAAAGGCAGAGTAGACACAGTCCCATTCACATTTCAATACAAGACCAAGAGTTGGGGTTTGCCATTTAATCTTCCATTTTCTGTTAGTGTATGACTTTAATCAACCTTGGTGGCATTTCACAGATCTTCTTTGCTTTCTGGCTTTCTAATTGGCAGCAAAATTCCATTTTTGCAAAGCAAAAGTGGTCGTTGCAGAAGATATCTTTCTTTGAGTTCTCATGGCCAGCTTTAGAGTACCTTTTCACAGGAGGAAGGAGAGAATGAAAGTTTTTACATGGAAAAGGAGCTGCCTCATCAGAAGATGATCCAGCACTGAGCATGGCTGTTAATGACCATTGCTGACTGCTGTTCCCAAAAGGGCAGTCCTGAGAAAAGTCTGAGGACTGGGGCCTGGAGAAAGGTCCTGAAGGGAACTAGCCACCCTTAAGTAATGCCTGCTCTTGTCCAGAGACTGACTGCATGGCACTTTTGTAACCTTTTGTTCATTTGAAATAGATCCTCTTACTATATCTCAGAGTAGTTTACAACTTTGTGTATAACATCTTAACTAGGAGTTGGTGGAACTAGGAATTAGTAGGAACATAAATATGAGTACTGCTCTCACAATGCATGCCTTACAAAAGACATTTATGTAGTTTTGTTATATATAGGAATATATTTAGCTACCAACTTTACTGTCATTGTGGAAAATTGCACAAAACCAGTATCTGTAAGTGAATAATTTTACATATAGTTAGTGTCTTTTTTGATTAAGAAAGTCTTTTAAAGAACATATTAATTATGCATCTTATGTACCCTATGTGGCTAAAGCAGCTCTGTGAATAGAGACCTGCCAGTTGTGTTGTTAAAATAACGGAGTGCAGCTGTGATTTAAAAAAAAAAAAGAATGCAGCATATCTGGAAGTTATTTTAAAAGAAGGGGAAATCAGAGTTAATATTTTATTTTCAAATACAGGACTGGTAGGCCAAGCAAATGTGTGGGACACAATGGAGTGAAGGTGGTGTGCTTCCTTGCTGAAGTGTTTCCTGGCTAAGACTTTCCAATCAGTGGCAGATCACGTATGGGAAAGAAGTCGCTATTGACACTAGAGAGAAGAACACATAACAAAAGACTTTTTTCCCCCTCGTTTTAGTTGTAATGGGAATAATTACTGTTTCTGAATGTAAACTTCTTGGGTTTTGTAAAACCCCAAGCTCCTCCCCGAAATATAAAAAAATATACAATCGAAGGAAATAATTTTACCAAACTAGCGACTGTCTTTGTTTCTCAGTAACAAAATGGAATATTGTGTCCAAGAATACACTCCTTGGAAGTATTTTCCTGAAGAGCATTCATTCTTCAGTGTGTGGTGGGCAGGTCCCATCTGTGTTCACTGCTTTGTGGGCTCTTCCAGGCCTCGGTTGGTGGCTTTGAATGGGGGCAGCTTCACAAAATCTGCATGAAAATTGGGAATTGTCCAAGTAATTTGCCATTTACTAACTCACTCTCTATGCCTTTTGTGTTTTGATCAATAAAAACTTAAATCCTTTACCCAGTTTAGTAACAGCCTATTCTAAAGCATTATATTCCCCCTAATCTTTTTGAGTTCTGGTTGTACAGTTATCCATTTTCAATGATATTCATTTTAAAAGGTTAACAAACGAGAAACTAAACCAACCATACAAATAACAGCCCAAAGAACACTTTCCAAAATGTGTTGCTGTGGTGCCATTTCAAATTTAATATTCATGCAGAGGAAAGCTAAAGGCCACCAAACCAGGTGGATAAAATAGTACTGCATTTTATGACTCATTCTTAAATGAAATCTCTTAAATATTGCTAATGAAGCCAGCTCTCCCACACAGCCTTGCCGGGCGCCCTTTCTAGCCGCTTCCAGCTCCATTTCCCTGTCTAGCAATTTGCCCCAGGCCCCTATTAAATGAATTATCACGGCCCCTAAATCATCTCTGCGGGGGTTTCCTCTAATCCCATCAAGACACTTACACTCCCTTTCTTCCCTCCTGGTGACATAATGAATTATTATTTCATGGGGAGCAGTTAAAGAGGCCCCTTTGGAAGAGCGGAATGTGCGCGGGCTGAGGGCGGAGCGCGGGGCCGGGCCTCCAGCAAGCCGGGTGGCTACCAGCGCCTCCGGCTGCAGCCAGCGGGCCTTTCGGGACAAAGAGGCCACACGGCCACCAGCTGCCTTCCCGGCCGCTGGGAGTGGGGTTCCCGTGGACCGCAGGCAGGGAGAGGGCCGCCGGCTCCCGCGTCCTCCCTGCGCGCCTGCTCCTGGGTGGCTGCAGCGGGAGCCCAGGCACGCGGGGCACAGAGAGGGAATATAAATGTTTTCCTTAACTAGAGGAAACACTGCACTCACAAACCACTTGCGGAATAGATTAAGCTAATTTATTAAACACAGTTTGCCTGGTGACTGAGCTGAGCTGAGTAATGATTTACAATTAAAAAAAAAACATTAATAAGAGAAAGTCAGGGGCCACCGTGGCCCTAAGCGTGGGAGCCACGGCTGCACCGAGGCGGCTGAGGGGGGCGTCCCGCGGCTGGGTTTGGGGCCAAGGGGGACCTTCTAATTGCAGCAGCGATAGATTCAAGCCTACTGTGTGCATCCCAGTCGATGACATCTACAAGAGACAGCTGGGCCCGAGAGGTGGGGGGCGCTGCCTCCATGGGACTCCGCAAAAGGACTCTCTGGCCGGGAGAGGATGTGCTGGATTTCTTGCTTTTTGTTTTGTTTTGGCTTGGTGGGTTTTTTTTTGACTGTTGGGCTGTTTGTTTTTGTTTTCTTTTTCACTTGTGTTTCTGAAGCTCTCAGATGGCTCTCCATACACCAGTGCTGGGTCTTCTTGTGTGAATGCAGTAGTGTGAAACCGTTTTCAAGAGATTTTAAAAACTTTGAACTTCAGGATATGTCTGTCCTGAACCGTGACACTCAACAGTGTTCAGTGCCAACAACACTCTCTTCATAATAAACATACTGTAACACTTCTACTCCTGGATAATATGTCCTAACCAAACCCATACTATTTAAAAAAGGAAAGAATGGAAAGATGAAAGAATGAAGGCAGACAGCTAAGCAAAACATGATGATCTAACTGTAAAGGAAAAAAATAAGGTATAATAAATAAACCCAAAATATAATAAAATACATATTTTAATGGGTACATTCTCCATTATGATGACTATGGAACAGCCAGATGCTGGCAGCACTTTATAACAAATTTTAATTTAAAAGAAAACTATTCAATTAATTGTGTTGACTCTTTTTCTTTATAACTTTTTGACTAAGTAAGCATATTTACCTGAATAGGTAGAATTATCCAAATGTGGCAATTATGCTTTCATTCTTGCAGAGGTGTTCCTGAGGGACCTCAAAACCCAGGACCTGCATAGTGTTGTTGTCAATAACATGATTTTCTGGCTGGGAAGGTAGCTCAGTGACAAAGCACTTGCCTACTATGCATGAGGCCTTGGGTTCAGACCCCAGCACTTGCAAACAACAACAAAAGCGCTTGATTTTCCAAAATGGTGAACAACTTTTGGTAAAGTTCTGGACCAAACAGTGTGCATGGTAGTTATATTCCTGAAAACTTCAGTGTATATTAAAACTACATAAAATGCTTTGTGCTCATACAAAAAATAGAATTAGAGGTAATTACTGAAACCTTTTTCACTTATGTGAATATTGGAGGGATCATCTGACAGTGTTCTGAGTGCCTGGAAAATTCTTTGGGCCCCAAAGCACTGCCTCCTTGGGGTGGGCACTACCTCCTTTGAGACTCACTGTCCCAGAGAATTGGTTTCCAAATTCATTGAATTATTATTTCTTAAGGAGCAGAATATTTTACAATAGATCTAGATCATTTGCCGGCCTCTTGAAGCCCATGCATAGACACTATATAGAATCCATATATTCTGGATTATGAACCTTTCATCACCCTGGGGATTGACAGAAAAGAATTACAAGGTTGGAAAGAACTTTGCCTTCATTCTCTGAAGGAATCCTGTAGCTGCAGCTCATCCAAGTTCTATATTGTAGTTGAGTTTTGGGTTCATTTGCATGCTGCAAGGGACTAGGTGCCTTCCTTGTTCTGGAAGTAGAAACTAAAATTACTGTAGCCTATAGGCAGCTCTAACACATTGTTCACTTCTTCTGAACTTGTGGTCAGTGAAAGACCTAAAAATCTATTCTACTTGTTCTTGTTAAGATGTCTGACTTGTGTACTTAGGTAGCTGATTTTTTGTATCTAAGTGTAGGACTTTACACTAATGCTTGTTAAAGGCCTTCTTAGAGCTGGCCTTTTATTCCAGTCTATCTAGATATTTTTGGATACTGATTTTTGTCTTTGAATTCATATATTTATCTTTCATTATAATCATTTTACCATGTCCCCTTTCATGGCTTCTAGTTTTTGTCCAAACTTTTACATACTGCATGCCCAACCTTCTTTTTTTAAAAAACATATTTTTATGTTTAATGGATACCTATCAATTATATATATTTATTTGTTTGCATGTTGTGATATTTCAGTACAGGCATATAGTGTGTAAAGATCAGATCAGGGTTGCATGCCCAATTTTCTAGATCTCTTTCTAGTTCTCTTATGAATGGCTGTTAACCTAGATTTACTTTGGGGCACATACAATTGAATTAAAATGGACAATAGAGGGTCTTGGATATAGTTTTGCCTAAGTGGACTGGCAAACTAAAATCTTTGTAGGCCTTTAAAAAATCATCACTGAGGTAGTGAGGTAGGAATGTCATTAATTTAACAGCTCACTTAAAAAAACTCATTATACCTTTATATAAGTCAGAAATGTAAGGGGCAGGAGGTTTTTGCGCTTCTGATTTAGACAGTACCAAAGTTGTGATTTGGAGCAGTTCACTTTGGGTACTTTGGGTCTGGAGTTTGTGGCTTCAGTTGTAATAGAGTAAGGGGAGGTTTGGAAGGAGGTGGCAGAGAGGACATCCTGATTCACCTTTGGTTTGGAGTGTGTTGGACCAAGCGTGCTGAGACGGGTGGGAAATCAACTCCTATTTCAAGATCTTCACTTCTGTTTTCCTCCCCACAGTGTTACCACCTCTGGATTAGTGAGGCCTTTCCTGAGCACCCCAATAGGGCGGCTGTCACCTGAAATGTTTGTCCACAGCCCAAGGAAGTCTCAGCTAAAGTTTAACTTACAGTTGATACCTGCTCCTCAATCCTGTTATGCTTATTATTATAGAGGACATCTTCACTGCAAATAAATCTTTTAGAAACTTGGTAATAATGGGGCTACCATTTATCGGGCATCTAGTATGCCCCAGGTAGTGTGCACTTATATTGCACAGTGTGCTTCCCAACAATCCCATGAGATAGGAATCATTTCTGCTTTAGAGGTGAGAAATGCTCAGAGACGTTAAGTATCTTCCCCCAAACAAGGCTGGCCTATTTTCACAGTCCAAGGTCATTTTGCTCTATGATGTTCTGTGTCTACTTAAGAATATATAAATTTGAGCAATATAAAATGACATCACAAGATCCTAAGCTTTGTCTTTTGTTTAAGAAGATAAGAAAAGGTGAGCATGAAGAACTGGGTCTTTTCCAAAGCAGGATGGTGTGACTGTCCCCCTGATTTCTCCCTGGATAAAGCACAGAGTGTTCCTAGAACAAGTGAAGGACAGTTACTTGGAGACTTAACAGCAGGGAACAATCCGAAAACAATGAAGCCTAAGAGGCAGGTCTGGCATATTTTCAGAATGTAAAAAGTCAGACTCAGAATACATGAGTTGTAACAGAATCTGTCACCAGAGGTGGGTGACTATAAATCAGTTACTAAAGTCAATTCCTCCAGCTTTAGGCTCTATCAATGTTAGATAAATAAATACATGATGATTCTTTGGAGTTGCTAAGAATTCTTCATAAGAAAGAAATAAGGAAAACCTGACCTTGTTTAGCATATGCAATACTTTTCAGCCTTTGAAAAGAAACAGTCAAGCCATAAAATTTAATCCTGTTTTCTCTCTCCACTTAAGCTTTTGACAGAAGGGTTTTCCTTGTCAAGTTCAGTAATCATTCTTGGTAATGTCAAGTAGAATATAAAGGCAACCCAGTTCCACAACTGAATAAATGTAAGTTTTTAAATGTTCCCTGCTCCTGAAATAAAAATAACCAGCCAAAGTCCTTTTGAGGGTGGCTTCATCCATAATCCCAGCCCCCGCCTCAGGCAGCCCTGATCCCATGATTGCACGACTAACATAGGCCACATTATTGCTGTGGCCCCTGGAAACACTGAGGATCCTCCTGAAAAATCAATCTCCGACATTATAGCATTAACAGGCCTTCTCAGTTGTAGATGACAGGGCCTGCTGTCATTGTTCAGGCATATGGTGACATCCAGGACAAATCTGGCCCCGATTTAGCTGATTCTCAGAAATTCTGTCCAGGGGAATCTGAAGATGCCAAAATATTTTCCTTCAGCAAGAAGGTCAGTGTTCTTAGTTCTGCCTTCTACACAAAAGAAGAAACTGTAGGTTTGGTCACAGAACCCAGGACATTTCAATGTCCCGATGATTTATTAGCAGGGAAAATAGAAATATTGCAGTCCACAATATCATTTATCATATAATTACATATCTTTCTGAAAGATAATGTACATGACCACAGAACCAATTCAGAGAGTGTCTTTTGATCTGGGCCTTAGTTTCCTTGCCTGCACTGAGAGAGGATCAGGCAGGATGGTCCCTAGCTCCACAAATTAGCCTCTTCAACTCTCACCTCCAGAGTCTAGGCACAGAGAGAGTGACGTTCTTACAGATGTGGCCTCGCTGAAATATGGTTCCTTGGCTCCACATCCTATTTTTGCCACACAACTTAGGCTCTCGCAGGCTCAGTAAAAATGAAGAGAAGGACAGTACCAAGTTCTTCAGATTATTGCTCTGATTATTAGCATGTAAGCCTTGGAGAAGGAAATCTCAGAAGGCACATAACCACATAAGCTATTGGAATGATCATTGGGACCTCTCATTGTAATAGCTTTTTTGTTATTTGCTTCCTGGCCCTCTCTTTCCTTGCCCCCACATATGTCCTCCCCCCACTCTCTCACTCTCTCTCTCTTTTTTTAATCACACAAACCACATTCAGGAGTTAAACTTTAAAGGAAATAATACTGAGGGATTCAAATTTCAAGTCCAAGAATGAGTGATTCCAGGACCAATTTTAGATCTTGCAAGGTGTCTTAGTCTGTTTTGTGCTGCTGTACCAGAATGCCAGAGTTCGGTAACTTAAAATAAATAGAAATTTGTTGGGTCAAAGTTCTGGAGGATGGGAAGTCCAATATCAAGATACTGACATCTGGTGAGGTCTTCTCACTATGTCATAACATGGCAGAAGGCATCCCATGGTGGAATGGAGAGGGGGAGAGAGAGAGAGAGAGCATGTGCACGTACAAGATGAAGTGAACCCATTCCCCCATAACACAGCCACTCCTGAGATAAAGGCATTAGTTCATTCATGAAGGTGGAGCCCACAACCTAAACCCCTTTTAAAGGTTCCACTTCCCAATACTGTCACAATGGAAATCAAATTTCAACATGAGTTTGGTAATAAAAAAACATTTAAACTGTAGCACAAGGATTGTAGACAACTGTCTGTACTTTTTTAAAAGCCTTTCAGTTTATGCATATCTACTGCCTTGATCAAGCTGCTTATATGGATTCAGACATGCAGGTCAGAGTATTCAGGTTGTGGAGATGTCAAGAAACAGATACTTCTTTTTTGTGTTTTCATTTTCCTATGTGTTAGAGAGGGTTGGGTTTTCCTTAAAAGACTCCCGGTGAAGAGCACTATTTGGTAATGCTTGTGGAATCTTATTATCTTTGTGATGTATTAAGACACATAATCCGCCCAGCATTTTCTTTTCAGATGTATTTTCTACTTAGTCTATCAGAGGCTGAATAAAACTTCCTGTAAATAAGCTCCTTCAAAAATATCCACTTTCTCCTGCCCACATTCTTAAGCAAATCTTAACAAATTTCACCTGCTTCAAAATATGCCTAGTCCATTTCCAGGCTGCCAAGGTAGTCAGGGTTCAGGTTGCCATATACTGACAGGGTGACAATACTCTTCCCAGTCCAGAAGGTGTCCTCCATGGTCCCTCACTTGCTCTGCAAATCCACTTCATCTGCACCATCCCCTCTTGGAACCCTGTTTCTTTAGCATAGGAAACTGTGAAAACAATGATGGGCGACTAATGCCTCACATTCTTGTCTTTTCTTTTTTTTAAAGAATTTAACTTTTATTTTTTATTTATTTGTTTTTTTATGTGGTGCTGAGGATTGCATCTGATGCCTCACCTGTGCTAGGCAAGTGCTCTACCCCTGAGCTACAGCCCCAGCCCCTCCACACTCTTGCTTTACAGATATGTTATGTCATGTAATGCAGGTTTGAACCCTACTATTGTACACACGATTGAAGATGCTCTTAATAATCTCCAGATCCCTTCCTAGAATGTGTTGTTCATTACTTCTATGGAACAAATGAAAAATATGAACCAAAGAACTTGCCCTGCAAATGAGAAAATCAAGTAAGTCTGAGAGTTTTAGTGTAAGCCACTTTGTTTATTCTTTCTTGCTCTACTGCTTCCTTTGCAACAATAGAATGGTTTTCATTCTTCTACTTTCAGCCTTATTTACAGAAAAGGCTTTGGGATCATGGTTTTCAAATGTTTTTCCACCGTGAATGTTGTTCCTTTCTTTGTGGATTGAAGTGAAGACCTGAAAACTCCTGCGGGATGTCCTACCCAGAGCCCCTTTAAGACTGAGGCACTCATTCCTAGAGCACATCATTCCAGTGATGTTCACTGAAGGCATTGAGCTGAATCCTTCTCCAGCAATTGCTATCTGCCAAAGGGAGCTGCCTTGCCCAAAGCTCTGTTCCTCTCCCAGAGTCAGCCTGTATCCAGTGACTGGTCAGTGAAATCCAAAGGGGTATAACTCAGCAGTGCCATTGCAGCTCCAGAGCTTCCTGGGGAACAGCCGAGGTAATCGCCGTCTTCAACTTCTCCCACCCATTCCTGTTTCCTTCCCTCCCCAGTCAGTGGTGAACCTAAGAGCGCCCTTCAGTAAACCTGCGAAAAACTTCCTCTCAGTGTCTACTTTCTGGGGAGCTTGACTTAAAATACATAAGCTAATAATATTAGAAATGCTATGATGCAGCTTTGAGTGAGAGCCCCCATATCAATTTTTTCCCCAAGACTATCATGTTCATTGGGCTAAAATAGTTGAACTTCGGGGAAAAAATTATTAGATGTATAAAGATGATTGCAATGAATGAGAAATACATTTTAGAACATTCTTTTCTAACGGAAGCACCAAAATGTCACTTAAAAATCAGACTTTGAAAAAGAATTTTTATCAAGTAGAATCTTATTGGAAATTCTGAGGCAAAGAACAGTGTCAGTACCTTGATTTTTTTTCTTTTTTCTTTTGGTACTGAGGGTTGCCACTGAGCTACATTCTCAGCTTTTTTTATTTTTTATTTTGAGACAGGGTCTTGCTAAGTTACTGAGGGTCTCATTAAGTTGCTGAGGCTGGTCTCAAACTTGCAATCCTCCTAACTCAGCCTCCCAAGTCACTAGGATTACAAGTGTGCACCACCATGCCCAGATGTCCCTTGATGTTTTTAGTTTTGTTTTGTTGTTGATTTGGGGATGCTAGAGATGTGCACTTTACAATGAGCTACATTCCCAGCACTACTACTACTTCTTCCTCCTCCCCTCCTCCCTCCTCCTCTCTCCCCTCTCCTCTTCTCTTTCTCCTACTCCTTTTCCCCTCCCCCCCCTCCTCCTTCTATTTTATTTTGAGACAGGGTCTTGCTAGGGTCTTGTTAAGTTGCCCATGCTCCAATGTGTGATCCTCGTGTCTCAGCCTTCCAAGTGGATGGGGTTATAGGCATCATGCCACACTTTTAGTATTGTTTTGAAAGAAGCTAATTGCCTAGGATAATAGATGCTTAGTGACTAAGCAAATGCCTACCACAATGGTGAGACATGTTTTAACAGTTTGCTCCATGGGCAAACTTCATCAGGACTGCTATGTATAAAACTTTTTCAATGGATATCTTTTAATAACATTCAATGACTATTTCATTCAACACAGTAATAACAAAAACAATCATTCCTGATCTTTATTCAGGCAAGATATTTACAGCAAAATAGGGAATAAACCTCTTTTTTCCTTAACAACAAAACTTTATTTAAAACTATTTAAAAATTAACTTACATAAGTTATATGTAAAACACTTCATTTAAACAAAAACCTAGTAACACAAAAGTATCTAGCGTAAAACATTAAAATCCCCCTGCAGTGATGACCACTGTCCTCAGCATGTTTTCAGGACTTTTTCAATGAGTGACATAGTTATTCTGTAGCCTATGCACATGTATAGGGTGTCTTTTATTTTGTTTTTTCCTTGTATTCTTAAATCAATGGGATCATACTATGCAAACTGTTTTTGCAACTTCTACTTCAACCATATTTTACTCATATATTTTAAAATCTATTTAATTCAAAATCACACTGTGCCGATTCAAGCCACTGTATTGGAATTAAATTTGATGCTACACTGAACCTAGGGATGTTAGCTATTTGTGTGTGTGTGTAGGGGTGGGGGGTGGGGGATCCAACTGTTTAAGTGAAACAAATTAAGTATTTCAGTGTCGAATACAAATTTTAATGTTTCTTAAAAGACAGACAATTATGTAATTGTTCTCTTTTTCTTTTAAGACTGATTTAGTTGAGCCTGATTCCAAAAATAATTCTTTTTAAAAAGTCCAAAGCAATTTAAATCCAGTTCTAATTCATTCTCAAAGTGACCTCAATATTTTCTTTGCCTTTGTATTATCCTGCCTCTGCCAAAGATGCATGTTAAAAGAAGGATGGGGGCAAAACTAGTTTTCAATAACTCAATTTTTGTTTATATTTGCTTCCAAATCTGATCAGTCTTTCTTTTTCAGCAACAAAGGTCCTCTCTGCTGCTCCATCCATGGTCTGTAAAGTAAATTGCAAAAAGCTACCAAAGTCTGGCTACATCCTCATAGCGACTGTTTAAACCCATTACTTTCTCTTTTAATCAAATCACTGTTGTGTCAAAATATACGATTCTCGCCATGAATCTCCCCAGCTTGTTACAGGTCACCGGTTGCACCTTGAAAATGTTTGCTCTCCTAAGCGTCTCCTCTCCAGCCTCCAGTTAAATTGTTCCACACCAAGCCTGATCATTTTTCTATACACATAGAACTCTAATTAATATAAACATAATGGCAAAGAGAACCCGTACTTCACAAAGAGAGGAAGGGAAAAATGCCTGGTCAGTAGATACATGGGGCATCATTTGATTATGCCAGGATGGGCATTTAGACAGATATAAGCATTCAAATTATATTAAGAAACAGCGGTGACCAAAAAAAAAAAAAAAAAAAAAAAAAAAAAAAGCAACCCCTGAAAACTCCTTATCCTTGAATTGTTAGGAGATTTCAGCCTTTATTCTTTTCTCCTTTAAGAAATTTTATACAAAGCCGCCAGAGGGCCAGTAAGGGAAATAGTAATTATATTTAAACAGCCAACACTTCACTAACATAAAATATTTGTACAGGCTCTTAAACATGAAGTTAAGTGCCAGAGGCTATTTTCATTGTTTAATGTATTAAGTAAATAAAAATGTATCTAAGATGTGGACACACAATTAGTTTTGAGTTATTTATCCTGGAGTTTGTATGGTTTAGAAAAACTCCATCTTCTTGGCTGCTGCTGTCCTAATGCATTTAACTTCAGCCATCAGCTATGATTAAACACCTGCTGTTGTGGGGAAACAAAGCACACTAATCCAATATGTATTTCTGACATCTTAAATATCACCCAGTCCCCTGACATCAGGCACAGCTTTTCAGCGGGATGGAATTCCAGAGCATATTTTTCTAATTTATGGATGGACAATAAATCAAAATTAAGCCTTGGGCAATGAAATATACATCAGTGCAGAATGAACTGACTGCAAACGAGGACCCTGCACAACCGAGGGGAAAAGGATCTATTAATGGAATCCTAAGCTACAAACACTGACATGAGAATTAAAGAAGTTAATTTCACATTTTGTACCTATAAAAACAAAATGTAAAGATAGAAAATGAAAAGTATTCTATTTTTCTGTGCACAGAACCAGATGAGCACATTGAGATTGAAACAAAAAAACAAAAAACAAAAAAACCACCACCACCTCACTGCTTTTAAATGCTGGCATTTGGGTGATTAAAAACCAGATTTCTGCTCTTTTAAAATTTTTCAATATTTAAGAAGGGTTGATGTGGTTAGTGTGGTTTCAGTTTTGCTCTTCTGGAAGAGTGAACAAAGCCTATTATTGTCAGTCTTCAGTCTCTCCTGAGAGGCATTTGAGGGAGGACAGCTGTCTTTCCCAGGTGGACTGGGTTGGGCTGGGAGCTGTCCAGTGCTGAACCAGTCTTTCTTGAACTGACCTCCAGTTTTCCTGGAACCTGGATATGAAAGGTGACCTTAAAATTTTGTTCTCATTAAAGGCCCTTGGGAACCTCATGTTTAGGGTCACCACCTGGCTACACCCATCTCAGTCTGGCCACTGCAGACTGGGTTGCGGCTATGTTGAAGCTGCACATGTAGCTGCTCATCCTTCCCATCTCTCCACTGCCAATCACCATATGTTCTTAACAGAGCCTGCCAGGGCAACCATCATATTTATCAGGGATAACATTTTGTATTTATGGGCATGTTAGGCTATTATCAAATGTACCTCTTCACAGAATCTCTATAAATAAGACAAGTGACAAATATTATTTAAATGTGTGAGAGAGCAACACAGAGCCATAACAAAATTAAAGCTTTGTCTTGGGCTGCATGGCAAATGGTGAAACTGGCAAGAGTAATCCTGTTGACTAACTTGTTTCTAGGTCATGCCTTGATACAACCACCTTCAGCTAAGAAGTCTCTTCAGGTTATTCTTCCCAAGACATTTGCATCTATAGAACAATTGTTTATATAGATTCATATGTAACTGGCTAACTAACTTGTATGGTACCTAGTTATGAATACACACACACACACACACACATATACACACACACACACATATATACACACACACACACACACACACACACACATATATATATATATAGTCATATGTTATTAAGGTTTTTTAGTAGGAGGATTGGAAGTTCGAAGCCAGCTTGGGTAATTTAGTGAGACCTTGTCTCAGAATAAAAGAAGGCTCATGATATAACTCTGTAGAAGAGCACCCAGGGCTTCAATTTCTAGTACCAAAATAGATAGCATGGTGCAGTAGTGCACATGTGGAATCCCAGTGACTCAGGAGGCTGAAACAGGAGAATCACAAGCTCAAGATCAGTCTCAGCAACTTAGTGAAACTTTATCTCAAAATAAAAAATAAGAAAATGACTGGGGATGTGGCTCAGTAGTAAAGCACCCTGGGTTTAATTCTCAGTACCAATAAATAATAAATAAATAAACATTTAAAAAATGATTAAAGTTAATATTAAAAGAAGCAATGTAATTTAAGAACTTTTTCATGTATCTCAGAAAGAAACCACTGTATTCCAACTTTATATTTGAAAATTATAAATGGAAGAATATTTGAGTGATGTTTTCAGATTGATATCCTTTGGTAGAAAGCAAAAAGAAGCTACTCTATCAGTAAACATGGGCAAAGACCTAGGAATGCTGAGGAGGAATGGGGAATCCCAAATAAAAATGAATAAATTAAAAACAAATGACTTTTTCTATGCTTAAATAAAGGCATATGGTTTGGTTTGTCATAATTTAAAAAATTCTCATAAAATCCTGTCATGGCATCAGAAGTGTTCATTGAGATTGCAAAATATTGATATTGAATGAGAGCACATTTCTTTTTACATTTGGGACATTTTAAAAATTTTTTAATTATTTATTTATTTGGTGGCACTGGTGATAGAAACCAGCATCTTGTCCATGCTAAGCAAGTGCTCTACCACTGAACTACATCCTTAGTTCTAGAACATTTTTTTAAGATTAACTAAAATAAGGGTTAGGGGTAAGCTAGTGAAGGAGCACAGGCTGGGTGCATGCATAAGGCCCTGGGTTCAATCCCCAGCACTACAAACCAAACTGCAGCAACAAACTAAAACAAAATAGAATATTGTTTTTTACCACTGATATTTACCAGTAGAATATCCCATTTTTTTCAAAATTCATAAATATAACCAATTTTTATCAAGAACTACTATGTGTTAGGCCCTGAGGATTCAGTGAAAAAAATGATAGATATGGTATCCCTTGTAAAGTTTATCTTCTGGGTGTGGAGAACCCTATTCTTGATCACTGGAGGAATATAAATTATGGGTAAAGTTCAAGAGCATGAAAAATGAGGGAGAAACGTTTCTGACTTAAGTAAGAGTTTTATTTCGACACTGTAATCCAAATAGCATTTCCCAGAAAAGCAGTCTTAGGGTCTTTAAAGTCTCCCTTTAATGACAGCTCTTTCATTTCCTAGGTCTGCAGATACCTCTTTCCTGTTCATTATAGTTCCCTGCTAAGGACATGTCTGGAGAATAGTTGGCAGGTCCGATGCTCTAGATTTTTCTCCTACTCTGTGATTTCTATCAACTAAGATTTAACTGAGATTTCTATCAAAGCTAACATTTAGGTTATTGCCTTTTTTAATGAGGTGAGATTCATATGACATAAAATTAACCATTTTAACACGAATAATTCAGTGACATTTAATGCATTTGCAATGTTGTACAACCAACAACTTCTATCTAGCTCCTATTTAAATCACCTCAAAAAAAGCTCCAGGCTTACTTAAACAATAACATCTTCTTTTTCCCCTCTTTCCATCCTCTAGCAATCATTCATTTGTTATAGTCTCTAAGGATTGATATATTCTGGATATTTTATATAGATGGAATCATATACAATGTGTGTCTGATCTTGTGTGTCTGGCTTCTTTTCACCCAGCATAATGTTTTTTTAGGTTCATGTATTTTGTAGCATGCATCAGTACTTCATTCCTTCTTATGGCCAAATAATATTCCATTGTATGGATATACATAGAATTAGTTTAACCATTTACCCATCGATTGGCACTTCTGTTGTTTTTAACCCTTCAGCTATCATAAATACTTTTGTTATAAATACTCATGTATAAATATTTGAGTATATATATTGAATACCTGCTTTAAATTCCTTTGAGTCACATTCCTTCTTTTTAAATCAGCTTTTTGGAGTAATTGTACATTTAAAGAAGAGCAGCAAATGTAGTATGGAGAGTTCCCATTTACCTATTATTCATTTTCCTCTAATATTAACATCTTGCATATCCATTGTGCATTTGCTAAAACTAAGAAACCAAAATAACTACAAATTTACTGAACACCAGAATTTGTTTGGATTTCATTAGGATTTACATTAGTGTTCTCTTTTTTCTATCCAGTATCCTGTCCAGGCTTCCACAGTGTATTTATCCATCCCGTGTCCTGTCGCCTCTGGTGTGTGATAATTTATTGGTCTTTCCTTGTTTTTCATGACATTATGGGTTTTAAGAAATCCTGGTCAGGTATTTTGTAGATTGTCCTTCAGCTTAGGTTTTACTGACCTTTTTCTTGCTCTTAAACTAGAGTTTTTGGGAAGAATGCCATAGAGAAGTGCCCTTCTCATCAGATGTCACACAGAGGGACATGCTATCACTGTGACTCATCATTGGAGATGTTAACCTTGACCACCTGGCTGAGGTTTGCCAGGTTCCTACTCTAACATTTCTTCCCACTCCACTTTCTATACTCCATTCTCTGGAAGCAAGTCACCAACTGTGGCCCATGTTCAAGTGGAATTAACCTCCACCTCTCAGAGGCAGGAGAATCTGCATAAATTATTTGGAATTCTTTTGTGAGGACATTTTATCTATTTCCCCTCATTTATTTATTTATTCAATCGTGTTCATATCAGTGTGCACTCACAGATATTTATTTTATAGTTCATATCTTTTTTAGGTCATGTGACCCATCCATGACTGTCAGAAAAGGGATAGATGGAGGGTGAGTGCAGTTTGGATCATTTCCAAGGCAAGGAGACCTGTCTTAATATAGAATGTAGTTGCCATGGAATAAAATAAGATGACTCATGTACAATTCCAACAGCATAAGAGTTTTGAAGATATTTACTGAGTATAGATAGAATATGTTTTGGTCCAAGCCTTTTAAATGAGGCTATAGCTGTATTTTTTTTTTTGATAACTTGTTTGATTTCTTGTTCTATGCTACTTTAATTGAACAGTTGAATTACTGTTTTCAAGAATTAAGATGCTCAGTGTAACAATCAGCTTAGGTATCAAACAGGAGGCATTTAAGCAATACACATTTGGGCATATTGTAATAAAACTAGCACACTAAAGTCATAAGGAAGCCAGGCGTGGTGGCGCCTGCCTGTAATCTCAGCATTGCAGGTTCAAAGGCAGCCTCAGCAGATTAGCAAGGCACTTAGCAACTCTGTGAGACCCTGTCTCTAAATAGAATATTAAAAAGGGCTGAAGATGTGGCTCAGTGGTTAAGCACCCCTGTGTTCAATCTCCAGTACCACCACCACCACCACCACCATCATCATCATCAAATCAAAGGGAAAATATTTAATACATTCAGAGAAGAAAAGACAGGTAATCTATAAAAAAAAATACCCTACATTTAGACTGTTGCTGACCTCTTCACAAAAAGAAAAGGCATGAGACAGTGAATACTGTCTTTAAAGAGCTCAAAGAAGATAACTATCAACAACTTTGTATTCAGCTAAATTATCATAGGAGAGAGGGAAAAAATGAAAATGTTTTCAGGAAAACATTGAAAAATATTTTACTCATAAATCCCCAGTGAAAGATAAAATTAAACTCGGAAGGAAAAACGGAGATAAAAGAACAGGAAGGATGGAAATGTATGCATGAGCCTAAAAAAGAATTGACATACAGTACTAATTTATTGGGGGTATAAAAACACAGTGAGTCTAAAATATCCTTGGATAAGTACAGTTTTCTTCTGGTATCTGCAGAGGATTTTTCCAGGATTTCCCAAATCTGTGAATGCTCAAGTCACCTGTAGAAGTGACTTGTATGTGCATATAACCTGTGCACAGACTCCCATGTACTTTACATCATCCCCAGGTTACTTATAACATCTGATACAGCATAAATGCTGTGTAAATAGTTGTTCTACTACAATGTTTAAAGAGTAATAACAAGGAAAAAGATTCTGTACAGGTTCAGTACAGATATAGGCGTTTTTATCCCCCCAAATTTTCTACTTCTTTAATCTCTAACGTGGGCCTGAAGAATATGTGATGATTACTGCATATGGAATGAGGGAGGGGTTATTTAAAATTAAAATGTTCAAGTTTCTTGACTTGCTGAGGAGGCAGAATAGACACTGATTAACTTTAGATTTTGTTAATCATGTGTGTCAAAGTTTTAAGAAGAATAACTAAATTTGGTTAAGTTTAAATTTTGTTAAATATTCATTTTATTCAAATTTTTTTAAAAAGTGGCCTCTAAGAATGACCACTGAAGGTGATGCAACTTCCAAATCTGGAGTGGAGGAAGAGGGACCAATGGTAAAGAAAATCCAAACAGGACTTGGAGGTGTGGTGTAGTGGTAGAGCAGAGGTTAGCAGGCACAAAGCCCTGGGTTCAGCCCCCAGCACAACAAGAAAATAAAAAGGTATCTAAGCAGTCTAATAGAATACAAGAAAGGAAAAAAAGAAGAATGGAAAAGAAAATTAGTAATCTTGGTAGGTGCATGTAATTTGCCTAAACTTTTTAGCTTAAAGAAATTACTGAGATTTAAAAAATCTGGCTGTATTTTTCTTATAAGAGATAAATCTAAATTATTGATCAAGAATAAATTTAAAAGTAAAAGAATGTGCCTGGGGATGTAGCTCAATGGTAGAGAATGCATTGCTGTGGGTTCAACCTCTAGGAACACACACACACACACACACAAGTAAAAGAATAGAAAAAGAAATTTGGTAGCTTTGTTATTACCATACAAAATAGACATCAAGGCAAAATGTGTTATTAGAGAGAAGATATATGGCATCATATCAGATGGAGGGGAGATTCTATATTTAAAATGCATATTATTTTGTATGGTTGAAAAGGACAGAATCTATTGGTGGAAATCATGGAGACTCAGGCACTGTGTGTTGGAAAAAACCATTGCCTTTCTGAAGTGAAAATTTCTTGTTCCTAAAGGTTTTTTTTTTCTTTTTTGGTACCATGGATTGAACTCAGTGGTACTCAAACACTGAGCCACATCCCCAGTCCTATTTTGTGTTTTATGTACAGACAGAGTCTCGCTGAGTTGCTTAGCGCCTTGCGTTGCTGAGGCTGGCTTTGAACTTGCAATTCTCCTGTCTCAGCCTCCCAAAGTGCTGGGATTACAAGTGTGCTCCACCGTACCCGGCTTTGTTTCTAAAGGTATTTAGGCTGAGGCTGTGGATGTGTGGGTGGGTTGAACTAGATACATGATGCCCCGATTTGATCCTAGAATCACCTGCAGGGCTTTTAAAATAAATGTTCCAGGACATCTTCCCAGACCTAATGAGCAGATTTTATATCCTAAGAATCTGTTTTTGCAGAGTTTCTCAGGTGATTTTGAAGTAGTCAACTCAGAACTGATCCGTGGCATAGCATTTGGGAGTCACTGGCCAAATGACTTCTAAAGTTCTTGCTAACTGTGACATTAGGTAATTTAACAATGCCTTGGCACTCATTAACCTATGAACAGTAGTGGTTAAGTGGGACTATTTTTTCAGTGTACAGAATAGTGGAGGCCATGATTATCTATAAAGTTAAGTGTACCTGGGTGAAAAGCCCATGTGCTTTCTCTGCTGTTTGTAAGCTTTTCAGTAAACGTTGGTGAAGATGATGAAAATTAACATATTGTTTACTCAGAGCAAATGGCTTCATAGGCCCAATATGGATTATTGTTCACATCTCTGACACCCTCATATTTCACTTAGGTAGAGACCTGTTACAAGTCTAGAGGCCCAGAGTAGTGTGTCTCAAACTTGTTATAGGTGCACAAATCATCTGAATCTTGGAAAAATAAAGACTGATTTTTTTTTTTTTAACAAGGAGAAGTTCAAGATAAGCATTTCCAATGAAGCTCTTCTCAATTTACTACTAGGTTCAGGAAACTTCTCTTTCTTTAAAGATTAAAGAATCTTTCTTTAAAGATTCTCTATGAGATTAAGAGAAAAACTTGATTTTTTCAAAGACCCTTTACGTTCTCCAGGACAGATTGCCATTTCATTTCAGTGTTTTTGTGAATTAAGAAGAAGAAACTGAAAAGATCACTATCTGGACTGAATTAGGCAACAGGACATGAGAGTCAGAACAAAAGATCAGAGTTGAGAATAGGGCATCATAAGATCTTAAACTTCTATTTCTATATCTAGACCAGGAGAGAAGCCCAAGATGGCCCATTGAAAGATCAGAATTCTTATCTCAGAGTAGATTTCTTATTTTGTTTTTAAAGTTTTTGTCCTTTTATAAGGACATCTCTTTTTGAAATGGTTTTGTCTGTGTAGTATGCTAATTAGGATTTTTCATGTGCTTTATAATTTGTTATTTTAACTTAAGGTAAAATTCATTTAACATAAAATTAATCATTTAACATGCGCAATTCAGTAACATTTGGCATATTCACAGTGTTGTGTAAGTGAAACCTCTGTGTAGTTCCAAAACATCTCATCACTTAGAAAGAAAAGTCTGTACCCACATAAGCAGTTACTCTCTGGTCCTACTAGCTCCCAGCCCAGCAGCCACCATCTCCATGAATTGACCTGTTCTGGATACTGCGTATAGATGGAATTGTATAATATATGACCTATGTTTCTGGCTTCTTTCACTCAGTATGATGTTTTCTGGGTTCATCCATGTTGCACCCATGTTTCAGTACTTATTCCTTGGTATGGCTGAATACTATTCCATTGTACAGATATAACATACTTGGTCTATTCATTCATCTGTAGATAGGCATTTGAGTTGCTTCCACCTTTTGGCTATTGTGAATAGTGATGTTCTGAATGTCTATGTGCAAGTACTTTTTTTTTTTTTTGAGTAGCTGTTTTCATTATTTATCTATTTTTGGTGGTGGTGCTAGGGATTGAACCCAAGGCGTTGTACATGCCAGGTGAACATGTGTGGGGATGAGACACATCCCCAGCCTTATTTATTATTTTTTAATGTGCTATTTTGGTTTTTCAATTGGATTGAGAAGATGTATGTCACTGATGAGAAGCAAGTTCAAAGTGACTTTCCCTGTATTTCAAAGGGACCCAGAAAGTCTGATAAAAAGTCCAGTACCTTTTCAACCTATAACGCAGCTATCTCAGCTGTCTTGAGAGTTAAAAAGGAGAATGTTCATCAAAATGATTAGCAGCTGTAAAGCACTATACGTGTACAGAGGAGTTGGCAGTCAGTGCTTGATATGTCCACCAGTGCGGCAGGAACAGGTTCCCACTCGGGAGGTCAGCGTGTGCTGTCTCTATTATGGCCAGAAGAGAGATTTTAGAATTGCAAAAGGTATAACAGAGTGGTTGGACACCAGCAAAGGAGTTTGACAAGGCTGTCACATCTGTTCAATATTTCTACTGAAATAATCGCAAGGATTGCCGTTGATGGGTACCATAGTGGTATTAAGGTTGGCAGAAGGAGATGATGTAATCTCGAGTATGCTGATGACATCCTGGCTGCTGAGTCTGTGCTTTTTGTACTAGGAAAGCTGGTGCCTTAGATCAGGGGTGATTTAGGTACTGATAATGGCAGTGTGGAAGCAGAATATTTTAGTAGCAGAGCAAACTGAAAGTGAATAAGAAAAGCAAGTGAAGGGCTATATTGTCTATAGTTTATGAAAGGTAGTGAGAGCCATGGCCAGCTGGCCTATAAAAGGGAGAGCAAGCAGCCTAGTCAGCATTCATGAGAATGAGGTCCTGAGTGTAAAATGTCCGCCCCAGAGGGGACCAGCTTCACGTGCTTACTGTGGGATCTTCCTTCCTCTATTTGAGTCCCAGGGTCTGATTAGTATGAACTAGCTGTTACCTGAGCCTCAATTTACGGACTTTTACCAAAAGAGGAGATGAAGATCAACACAGAAATGTGGCTACTGTCAAGGTGAGCTAAACCCAGAGTGATGACGACAGTATCTTAGGAAGGAGAAGAATGACAACTGGCTGAGAGAAAGCATCATCTATTTTCAGAATCCTGGAACATTTACTTCTGAAATAACTCATTCTGTGTGTCTTGATTTTCTGACAAGTAAATCTTGAAGAGAAGAACTGGCATTCATCAGGACAAACATGACTATGTGGGTCTCCGGAAGGATTTGTGACAGCGTTTGTGCTATTGCAGAATTCACCTATGAATTCATTCTTTTGGAGGGTTTTTGGAATCGTCTGTGAAAATCAAGATCAAAGTAGATTTTTAAATGTCATGTTTTGTTATGATTTTGAGAATAACCCACACTCAGTATGGAAAACTTACAAATTATGGAAGATATAAAAGGAAAATTATGAATATTTTCATAAACAAGAAATAGTTAACATTTTGCCCTTTTTTTTCTAATAGTTTATCTATATTTATTCTTTATATATTTGAAAACTTACTTTATGTTCAATCAGTTTCCTTCTTTTAAAAAATTACATATTTGTGTGTGTATTTCTATCTGCTTATCTGGATCCATGGGTCATTCTAGGGTTGGCAATCCTAAAACCAAGAGAATGGCTGTACTTGTCCCAGCTGAAATAGGAGGAAATCAAGGACTAGAATTGTCCAGCTTTTCTAGTCAGTGCATGACTGAGATTTGAGTAAATCACTGTCTTTCACATAATTCAAAGTTGTTGATTTTCCCTGAAATTTTACCGTAGTGAAGAGACTGTGGGAATTTCAGATTTCTTTAGAGACTTTCTTTGGAAAGGATGATTCTGCTTTGCAAATCTACACCCAAGATTATCATGGAAAGATTAAAACATGGGCATCCTTATAGCGTGATGAAACTGAATATCTTGGGTAAAGTGAGAAGGAAGGAAAAAAAAGGAGGCTTAAATTCTGGTGGGTCTAGAAGTTGCTCTGGGATGTCTTTTCCCTTTCTTTCTGCTGCCCAGTCTCTGTTCTTGCATCCAGGACCAATTTGAATCACATTACCTACTGTAAAACCTTTTCCAGAAAATCTCCCTTTTTCTTGCTTCAGATTTTACTAACAATTTGGTCCTCACAATCTGACTCTTTGTGAATGGCTCGGCTTCACAACCCTCAGCTTCAGCCTTGCATAGTTAATAAGCTCCATGTCAGATAAGAACAATTCTCCTTCCACTGAGAACTGGGGTCCATGAATCTGGACCCTTGAATCTCTCCTTGAATCTGGGTAGTCTCAGTGGCTCTGTGACTAATGCTCATCCCTTCTATGGTAGTAGTGATACTGAACCAATTCCCGAGCCTGAATTTTAAGAGATTGGTGGTCTCTACTTTCTCTTTTGGATCTCTTGAGCTGTGGGCAACCAGCTACCATGTAAAAAGTCTGACTCCTCTCAGACCACCACATGTGGATATAGGGTGATGCTGACTAGCCTCCAGCTGTTCCACCCAACCCAGTATACTTGCCAGTCCTGTTAAATGAAGGCATCATATTGGGCATTCCAGCCCCAACATGTACCATGTAGGGAAGAATGAGACTCTAAATATGTGGATCTAATTGAGTGGACCCACCCATCTCCAGATGTTTCAGCTACCTCAGCTGAGGCTCCAGACTTCATGGAACAAAACAAATTGCTTAGGTGAAACAGAAAAATACCATGACCTTTTAATATTATTTATTTATGCATCAATAAATAACCAGCACAATTTCCTTGGGGTCAGGAACTGAATCTTTTATCAATGATTCTCCAACTTTACTGTACATTTGAATCTCTAAAGGATCTTATTAAAAGGTGGGCTTTGATTCATTAGGTCTTGGGAGGGACCTGAGATTGCATTTCTGACAAGCTCCCAGGTGATACTACTGCTGCTGTTCATGGATCATATTTTGAGTATTCTGAAGAACAAAGCATACCAGACAGGCCATTTTGGAGGAACATTTGTATGACTTTTCAAAGGGGTTTCACTTCTGGATCAATGACTTGAGTAGCTTAATAAATTGAAAAGCATATGCCATAAAACACTTGACTCACAGCAGAATTTCTCAACGTGTGGTTTCTGGATCCACTTGCATTTCTATTGCTTGATTCATTAAGAATTTAGCTACCTCTTAGCCCTACCAAATCAGAACGGGAGGGGCAGGAATCACCATATCAAATGAGATTCTCAGGTAGTTCTTTGCACTTTTAAATTTGAGAGTTACTGGTAAAGGAGGAAGAACACTGAATTAAGAAAACTTGGTTCTGGTCCTAATGTTTACCCCCAACTATGGCAAGCAAATCACTTCATTCTCTGAGTCTCAGTTTCATTATCTATCCTACGAAGGACAAATTGCTGAACTAAGTGGTTTTTTATCTCTGGTGTGGAGTGGAGTGTATCCTACAATTCTTATGCCAGACCAACTTTCTCTCTCCTTCTCTCGTCCTTTGCACAAGAGAGGCTAGGGGAACATCCACTTTCTGCCTCAAGGAGGACAGCTGTCCATGAACTCACTCTTTGCCATTGTCTTCATTGGCTCATTTAGACACGTATAGGAAGTATCTATGGAGCACATAACACAGGAAGCACCATTTCATTTTTTAAAGCAAATTTTAGTGTCAAGGCCAAAGTCTTCTCAGAATAACATACCTGTATTCAACATTATAATTTAACTTAAATCATTTCTGAAATTATATGTTTTAAATGGTAATTGTGCTGCCTTTAAGGTTTCTTCTTACCTTGAGCACCATTGGCTAAATGTGTTCATGATTGAATTAGCAGACCTTTGATTTTAAAAGGACTTTTCAGTGATCTTTTATGGTAGATTAAAAAGCAATTTACTAATTTACAGTTCATAGGAATTCCGTGCCCTCCTTGAGTTTTGTAAATCAATTCTGTGCTAATAAATGTGACTATAGTTCCAAGAGCTTCATTTGGGGACAGCTGGTGTCATATACAACCCTAAACTCACAATTACATAATCAATACCGCATATTTTGTGAGCTCCTTTTTTATGCCCAGTATAAACCCCTCTCAGGAATCCCTTCATTTGTAGCTGGCAGCTTAGAGTCTTTAGTCTGGGTGAGGCAAATTCAACCAACAGGGCTGGGAATTACCCCCTTAACTATTTTCTCATCTTTTTTTCTAATGTTTTCTCTCGATTATAGTGAGTAATCACAGTGAAAAGATAATCAGAAGAAAAAGAGTGACTTAGCTAGGACTCTTTCTTCTGGACATGGTTCTCTGATGTGACTAGTTCCTTAGGGAGATGGTTGTTCCAAGAATGCATGTTGATGATGACGATGATAATACAATGAAGAAGCAACTATAATTTGAATGTCTCCCAACAAGTATGTGTTCTAAATTGGATTCCAGGTGCAACAGTATTGGGAGGTGGGGCCTTTTGAGAGGTAATTAAGCTATGAGGGCTCTACCCTTGAGAATAGATTAGTGCCATTGTTGAGGGAGTGGATTCCTTAGGAAAGAGTGAGTTTAGTTTCTCTCTTTCTCTCTGTTTCTCTCTCGTTATCACTTACCTTCTTTTGCCTATCTCACATTATCTCACATATCCTTTTGCCATTATCCTTCTCTGTGGGATAATGCAGGAAGTCCCTTTACTAGATGCTAAAAACTTGATGGGCTTCCCAGCCTCCAGAACTAGGAGAACTGAATTTCTTTTCTTTATTATTTACCAGTCTCTGGTATTTTGTCATAAAAGTGCAAAAAAGAATAAGACATCATTATCAACATCATCATCATCATCATAGCAGTAGTTATTACAAGTAGACTGTTTACTATGTGCCAGCTATTGTTTACTTATTTAATCTTCACAATGGTAGGAAATTCATATGATGATTAAGAAGTGCACGTGGGTCCCCAAAGTAGCAAATAGTGAAGCTGAGCTGCCTTTCTGCCATTCTGCCTTTATCCCTCCTGGCAAATGGACTCTTTCTACACAAACCTGCTCAGTTTCAACCTGGTGACTGGTTTTCCAAAAGGATCAATCTATTATTTCTACTGGGAACAGGCCTAAGAAATCAGCAGAGGAAGCTTTTAAAGCTCAATGCGCATGGAGGGAATATCTGACAACTTGTTTTATTCTTTTTTCTTTCTTCCTTTCAAATTCAACTACGAACTGTATTTCAGCCTTTGACAAGTCAACTTGATTCTGTCACAACTGGAACTGAAAGACTGAAGCCACTGAGGGAGAGTTGAGCGTTTTTCCTTGGTAGGTTCCTGGGAGTGAGTCCAGCTTATTTGGAGCTGCTGAAAGGTGCTTTGCTCCCTGCCAGCCCTTCCAGGAGTAGGAGGAAAATGGTGATGAGCATTGCCCTGGATTTTCCTGCCCTACAGCTACACAGCAGGGCTGGGGCTTTCTCAGAGCTGTGCCAGGGTGCAGGGAACACAGATCATTGTAGGGAAGTTGAGGACAGAGCTGAAAAAAGAGTAGCCACCCTGTTGCAGTTCAAAGAAGACATGTTAGAAGGTGGAAGAGCAAAGCCACACAGCCCAGATATGAATCCCAGAGCTCCACGTGACATGTAAACCCACATGCTATCCAAAGTTTTTCATCTAGAACCTTTTGCAAAAATTGCAGTTTATTCAAATTGGGAAAAATAGAGCCTGCTGCCCTTCCTTGAACATTAACGCTCCTCTGTTCTAAGTCTTCTTGGACCTGGAGTGTTTGTTGAAAGATATTTATTCTAAAGTATTTCCTAGTTAATTCTTAAAACAAAGCTAGTGGGAGAAATAGCTAGAAATTAAGGTTTAAATTTCAGAGCCCTCCTTTATTTAGTCAATTTTCCTCCCCAATTTTGTATTTCTTTTATACCCTTCTTTTATCATGATGTGGTAGAAAGGAAGGAATCCCCCCATCCCCACTGCCTTTTCTATGGCAGTGGAGCAGCCCCCTGGGTGACATTCAATACAGTGTGGCCAAGCCCTTTGGGGATAGCTTAGAATTTAGCACTGGGGCATTGGAGTCTGGCCTTCCCTGAGTTACCCCTAGACTCAAAAATGCTGGTGAAACTTATCACAAGAAGCAGGAATGGAGGTCAGTGAGAGGAGATGGCCACCTTAGAATTGATGCAAAAAAAATACCTTTCCACATTTTCAAAGTGCTTAAAAAGAGCCTAGGCTGAAGTCTGACTCTCTGGTCAGTTTGGAGATTATTACACTATTTCTCTCCCCAACCCTGTCATCCTTATCTCACTGCCAGAATGAGAAAACCGACATGATGCTGTGCTTTGTGTGTCTGACACAGGCTCCTTTTCTTCTAAAAGTCCATCTACTTCTACCCTAGCTGCGCGTGGCTCTGTCCTCTGCCCCTTCCTGCCTTCTGGTCTGTGCTCTGGCCCCTTCCCTCTGTTTCTCCTCCTCATCTGCCAGACGGGCCCTCCCACTTCCTCATTCTCCCCAAGCTCTCCTCTCCTTGTCCTTCCTTTTACTCCGTTTTCACAAATTAACATATTATAAGTATTAACTGGCAGCCACCCTGAGAAGAGAGAGGCAGCGAAGGGAAGGAAAGCATTACTGCCAGGTTTTACTGTGCTCTCACTGCCAGCCCTGAGCACTGTGGCATTTGCCACTGCTGTGAAATTGCAATAAACAAGGGGCCATGGTTTTATTTCCAAACTCTCCTCTGTTGGTGCTGAAGACATGGATTGAATGTTGAACAGTTATACTACGCTGTCACTTTCTGCATGCATGTCCTTTTGAAAGAGAATTGAGAGAGGCTCAGATGGGGGTGCGTGTGGAGGGAGAATAGAGAAGGAAGTCTCTGGGCACAGCAGAAAAATAGTAATTTCCTTTACTGCAAGAAATTTATCATCTAGCAACCCAGATAGGGGCTGGCCTCAAAATGAGTTGTTAATAATTTTGTAAGAATTAATCTGAAATATATATATGTATTTCATCTATCTTCTCTCTCTTCACAACTATAGAGGAAAACATTTTTAAAAGACTCATTTTTTTTAAGAGTGATGAAGAGTTGAAAATGGTAAGAAAGAAGAGTTGTCCATTGGGGATTAAAACACGGCCTAGAACATCATTGCCACCTGTCCTAGCAGCCACAGGTTCTAGAAGGTTGAGAGCATTCACAAAGCAGACGCTCTGCAGAAACTAAGAACAGTTGGTGATGGAAGGAAGGGACTGTTTGTATACATGTCTTTTAGAGCACTGAGCCCAGTGACACACAATAAATGTAACACAGATTGAGCTGTTGCTCTGTGCTAATGTTCATACACACAATCCTCAGGCTGGTCATATGAGGAAGGTCAAATTATCACCCTGGTTTAGAGATGGGGACACAGAAGCTCAGAAAGAGGTTAAGTAAATGCCAAAGTCACAGAGATGGTCACATATTCAGGTGTCCAGTAAGTGCCTCTATATTTTTTAACCTTTTTTAAAAAAATTAAACTAATGATATTCCATGCTCCATCTAGAAATGAATCACCCAGAGCTGGCCAAGTGGCTGTGCTCTTGGAGGACTGGTATACAGGTGGGCTTTGCTCTCTATCACATGGCTGCTACCTCCAGGTTCAAAGCAGAGGTCCAGGTTTCCATCTGACAGCTCCAAGGAAAGGGGGAATAGGGAACCTAAGGGAAGTTTGTCTTTCTTTAAGAACTTGACTAGAAGTTGAACTCTGGGCATACTCATCTCCACTCAACTTTTATTTACCCAGACTTGGTCATGTTGCCCCCGCGCCCTCCCCCGCCAGCTTTAAGTGAAGCTGGGAATATAGTCTCCAGCTGAGCAGCTATGAGCTGAGCTAATGTGTTTGGAGGCTGTGAGGGTGAACTTTATTCTTAAAAGAAGAAGAATGCGGGAATAGGATGGGATAGGAAGTTAACAGGCAATTGACAAACTCTACCAGAGTATTAGATTGAAATTTTGCCTTTACATGAAAAAAAAAGTTAGCTACTCAAATAGTAAATCAAGATCTCAGGAGAGAACCTTAAAGGGCTTAGTCAATTTTTGAGCTAATGTAAGTGTCCATGTAACACTATTGAAACAGGTTAAGAAAGTACCTGAGGGCTGGGATTGTGGCTCAGTGGTACAGTGCTTGCCTCCCATGTGGGAGGAACTGGGTTCGATCCTCAGCACCGCATATAAATAAATAAATAAATCAAGGTCAATAAACAACTAAAAAAAAAAATTAAAAAAAAAAAAGAAAGTACCTGAACCTAATTCTAGTACTTACTAGCTATAAGTGCTAGACATATTGGCAATAATTAGTACCTATTAGCCTATTGTCTGTAATTTTATCCCAATAATACAATCTACAATTATGAAGGATCCTGCCATGGAGTATTTGCCCCAAATTGTAGCTGTTTATTACTGTTCAGTCAATAAGCATTCAATAATTTCTGATACGCAGAAGAGGAAGGAATCAGAGGTAGAGTTAGGCAAGTAGGGAACTGAGTATAGATAAAAGCTTGTTAAAGTGAAATGGAATAGCAGTATATTCAGGAGTATTGAGAGAGCAAAATAAGTTTATATCCTAATAGTGACTTAAGTTCATTTGGAGTTAGCAAGCAATTACAAATTTCCTTGGTACTCCATTGCATTTATCTGAATATCTGTATTTTGTCTTCATTCTTGAAGGATATTTTTGCTGGATAAACTAAAAAATTCTGGGTTGATGGCAGTGTTTTCTGTTTGGCACTTTAAATATTTCTTTTGGCCTCCATTGTTTCTGATGGCATGTCAGCTTTAATTCTTATCATTTCTTCCCTTTGTGTGATGTGTTTCTTTTTTCTAGCTGTGTCAAGATTTTCTTTTATCTTTGCTTCTCAGAGTTTGACTATTATGTGCATTTATTTGGTTTCTTTGTATTTATCCTTAATGTTTTGCTGGGTTTCTTGAATTTATAGATTTATGTCTTTCAGCAGATTTTGGAAATTTGGTCATTATTTATTCAAATATTTTTTGCCCTGATCCCTCTTTATAATTTTCAGGCTCTAATTTCACATTTGTTTGACATTGTCCCACAGATACCTGAAGTTCTATTCATATTTTTTCCAGGTATTTTTGTCTGTTTTTCACAATGAATAATTTCTCTTAATTGATTTTCAAGTTTATTTATTGTTTCTCTTGTCACCTCTACTCTATTAATCCCAATGAATTTTTTTAGATATTTTTTCAACATTTAATTTCTACTTGATTTTTTTGTGGTTTCTATTGCTCTGCTGAGATTTCCTATCTGTTCATTCATTAAAAGCATGTTTTCTTTATGTCACTGAACATAGTTATAGTAGCTCTTTCAAGTTATTTGTATGCTAATGTTGTGATAAGCATCATCTCTAGGTTTCACTGATTTCATCTTCTCTTGAGTCTGGATCACATTTTCTAATATAGCTATATATTTGCATTATATCCTGAACATTGAATGACACATTGCTAATTCTGTTTAGTCCTCCTGAAAGTTATTGCTTTTGTTAAATACAAGATAAAACAAACAGCTAACTTGATTGGACACTAGCTGAAATCTCATTCAATACTTTTAGTCTTACCTAGGCTGCTTGGAGACTGCCCTATGTATGAATTGTTGTGTGGTCAGCTACAGATTTGGGCAGAGTTCATAGGCAGAATTTGAGATTCTCTCTGTATCTCTCTTGGGGTATTCCTTCCTTCACTTTTAAGCTACTAAGATTATTCCAAACTTCCAAACCCTTCTTCTCCTTCTTCCTCCCCTCCTCCTCCTCCTTCTTCTGTGTTGTGGATGGAACCAAGGACCTTATACATACTAGGCAAATGCTCTACCACTGATCTGTATCCCACCCAGAATTTTTCAAGCCAGTAATGCTTCATATTTTCCATCTTACTGTTTTGAACTCAGGGGTACTTGACCACTGAGCCACATCCCCAGCCCTATTTTGTGTTTTATGTAGAGACAGGGTCTCACTGAGTTGCTTAGCTCCTCACTGTCGCTGAGGCTGGCTTTGAACTCACGATTCTCCTGTCTCATCCTCCCAGAGTGCTGGGATTACAGGCATGCACCACCATGTCTGGCTCTCCATCTTACTGTTATCTGCCCTGCTCACATGGATTTAGAGTTTGCTCTTAAGTAAAACACCATAAAAAAATGAAAGATTCATCTATTGAGATTCCCTCCTCCAAGTGCTGTCTTCTTTCTCTCTAGTGTCTGCTTTTGGTTGATCTCTAGTGTCTTCAGGTATTTGTCTGTTTATACTTTTTCCAGGTTTATATTGTTGTTGGGAGAATTGGTCCAATAGGGGCTTCTCTTCCATTGTCAGAAGCTTAGTGTTTGATACATTGTAAGGTATGCTGGAATAAAATTAACTGTGGTGGATTAAAGATGACTCATTTTTTAAAATCCCACCTATTGGGACATGGCTGGGATCTACATTCCTTCCCCTTGAATCCTAGTAGACTGTCTCATGAACAGTAGCTTATGGTAGAAATCACAACATGCCAGTTGGGGCCAACATCTTAAGAGTCAGTCATATGCCTTCTTGTTTCTGTTCATAGGAACACTCTAAGAGTACTCAGTAATCATATAAGAAGCTTGAGGCTTGTACATTGTGAGTAAGCCCAAACAAGTCACACAAAGAGGCTACTTAGAGAATGAAATTCAGGTGTGTATCTTGAAGGAAAGGAGAAAGAGACAGAAACCCAGGAAAGTATATCCAGCTATCAATCTTCTACGTTATCTTAGCTGAGGTCCCAGGCTTCATAAAGCAGACATAGTTAGCCCCACTGTCCTGTCTGAATTCCTAGCCCACAGAATCATGCTGCATATAATACTAAGTCATGGTTTTGAGTTCTTGGGAGTATAGCTCAGTGGTTGAGTGTGTTCTTAGTCAACTCAAAGCCCTGGATTAACCCCAAGCACCCCAACAAAACATTGTTATTTTGACCCGCTAAATTTTGCATTAGTTTATTACACAGTAATAGTTAACCAGAATATTAACAATTTCACATTATTTTAAATAATAAATAGGTTGATTTTTTTAAAACAGAAATGACTCAACTGCCTATATTATACCTGAGCGATGAAGTGTTCACACTCAGAGAAAATTTACATTCTATATACACTACCATATTTCCTCAGCTGCTTCTGGAATTACAGATACAGAGTCTCAGGAGAAAATATCTAAGCATTAGGGGGCACACTTTGTAAATCAACTGATTTTTGTGATGGCAAAATCAGCAGGGTCATTATTGACAGATAAAGAAACTGAGACACAGTTTAACTAAGGATAAGTGGCTGGAGTGGGGTCACTGTGGTGGTCGTAGGGTTTGAATTGAGTGTTCTCAAATTCATTGCTTAGTTCAGAGAGCATATTGATTGATTATTGATTGATTTTGGACAAGTTAGATCAATGAGCATAGATGAGTTCAAAAATAGCTACGATTATCCAATTGTGGTTTTTAAAAGGAAAAATCAAATAGAAGACTTTGGGTCTCCTTTCTTGCACTGATCCCTGTTAACATCAATTAGGATATGCCCTGCTATGATATTCTAATTTTTAGCACAGGAGAAAAATGAATTTATTTCAGGGTTGATACCTCTTAACATTTAAAAGGAAATACTTCTATTGAAAGTATGGGCACCTTAGTAATAGAATAAATGGCCTGACATTTGTGAGGGCAAAACAGTCAATATAAACAGAATTTTCATACTGAAAAATAAATCATTAACCCAGCTATTTCTAAGTTCTTAAAACTTGAATATGTCATCAGTATCTTTTTCTTCTATTTCTCCTAAGGCAGCCTCTATCACAGGAAAGAAGTTGGCTACTTTCCCTGCCACTCTTCACTTTTGGTTTCTAATTCTCTCCTCTTCCTCACTGCTTTAGTACCAAAATAGGAACCTGCCCCACAATGAGCAGAAGTGATTTAGAAAAACGGTTTCAGTCATGTATCTTGATGTGGTATCGTAAACACCAGACCCTCATAGAAGCATTCTGTGAAAAGTTATGTTCTCTCTTTTCAATATCACTTCAATGGAAATGAAGCCAGGCTAGGAATTCATTTCTAGGGTCCTCCCAAGCATGCCATCATGTCAAATTCCTGGATACTTCCATCAGAAGGAAAAATTCCATTATCCTCCTCTAAATACTGGATGGCTTTAGTGACTCACTTCAAATAAACAGAATAGAATAGAAAGATGCTGGGTGACTTCTGAGGCTAGTTTAGAAAAGGCAGAACAGCTTCTTCTGGGAACTTTCTTGGGATGCTCGCTTTAGGAATGCAGTCATCATGCTGTGAAGAAACGTGGGCCACATGGAGAAGCCATGTACAGGATATTTCAGCTGACAGCTCTAACTGAGGTCCCAGCTAGCAGCTAACACCAATACCAGACATGTGAGTCAGGAAGCCCTAGACATGATCCATCCTTAGCCACTCTATCTGAAATGAGATGAGTGATCCCAAGTAAGAACTGCCTGGGTGAGCCCAGTCAACTACTAGAACTGTACGAGAAAATAGCAACAAAATGATTGGGGTTGTTTTAAGCCACTAAGTCTTGGAGAGATTCATTAGACTGTAGTAGATTACAGGAACACCATGCAATGTGATGTGGATTGTGTTTGGTTCATCATTATCATAAGTGGATTCACAGTTAGTTCTTCAAAACTTCAGTTCCCTCAGTTAGCACTCCCTGTCTTAGTTTAGATTTTCCCCAAAGAAGACCTAAGATAAGGATTTGAGTGCAGATAGGTTAATTTGGGAGGTGATCACAAGAAGCCAAAATGAAGTTGAAGAGAAAGATAGTAAAGCATAAAAGCCAGGAAGTGTTTGCAAAAAAGTTGGTTACTACAGTGGGCATCTGGGGCTAGACTCCATTGTGGGTCTTCTGAAGAACTGTAGAGTGTGCCTCAAAAGGGTTCTGCCAGGGTATGGGGAGGTGGGAGCATTTTATCACTCCTTCCCTCACTCTCATCCCTCATTATTGAGGTTTTCTACAGAGGCATTAACTCCTCTGCTTCTCTGGGTTATGTTTCTTTAGAGACAGGCATCCTTCCATAGCCCAGGAGAAAGTGCAGTGTAGAGATCTTGCTGCACATGCTTCATGTGTTCCGCATGGAGCAAGGAACAGTCCATCACAGCTGTGTTGAAGTCACATGGGTCGAGGTATGTAGCATTACATCATAGGAATCTGCCACATCTTCGCATGCCAGCCACAGGGAGTTCTTCAAAACCTAGATGTGCTTTCAA
Organism: Xerus rutilus; assembly: GCA_028644305.1. Classification (NCBI taxonomy): domain Eukaryota; kingdom Metazoa; phylum Chordata; class Mammalia; order Rodentia; family Sciuridae; genus Xerus; species Xerus rutilus. The sequence goes on along the minus strand of CM053405.1, from coordinate 54,999,811 downwards.
AACACTTCCCTTATTCAGGCCTTCCAGTCATTCCTGTTGTTCATAGGGACAAAATGAAAATCTCTACTTACTAATCCTTACTCCTGCTATAGTCATAACAATTCCCTTCACTCTTCGCATACCTGCTGAACTGGCATTGTTTCATTGTGCCCCAAAAGCCACAGGGCCATTGCACATGTGGCTCATTCTGCCTATAATGGTCATCTTACTCCATCTATAGATGACCAACTAGATAACTCCTGTTCATTCTTCCCATCTCAGTTCAAACACTACTTCCTTGGGGAAGGCTTTCCTGACCCTCTCTCCTCCCACACCCAGACTGAATGTGGGAGTTCCTCTGAAAGCTATTTTCAGTTCATAGTTACATACTCGTTCAGGTGTTCATTGCAATGATGTTTGTTGCCTAATGAATCCCCAAGACATGTGATCATGTTTCACATGCAATATCTGTATGTAGAAGGCAAGTGAGTGAGAGAGGTGTGTGTTGGGGGGCAGAGAATGCACACACAGATGGAGTGTTTAATGTAGAACTCTTCAGAACATCTGCATTCTTTGAGATCTTTTCAAAGAGCTGGAGTTCCCTCTGCTATCTCTCCTGCATGCTAGCTTCCTCTTCTCCTCTGAAGGAGGTGCTAGGAATGAGTAATTGATGAGTCCATGTAGAACAAATCCTTGTTAATCTCCCCAAGGAGAGATTCCCTTTTAGTCATTGGCTTTCTGAAGAAACAGTCAGAATTGCTAGGTCCTGCGTTCTAAAAGGAACCTCACTAAAGGACATACATAAGTCCTTTATGCTCCAGAAGCCTTGACAAAAATGCCAGAATGGTCCAGAATTTTCCAGTGTGTTTGGAAATTAGACAAAGGGAGGAAGGGTGGGAAGGAAACCCAACATTTCAAAACTTCATAGTTTAGAAGCAATAAAGACAGTATGATAGCTCCTATTTAGGGATGCATAAAAAGGATTGGATGTAAATCCATGGAATAATCCCAGTTATTTGTAAGGATGGGTGAGGGTGCATTGGGAATACTACTAGACACAGTCACCTTATTAGAAAAGGATATTTTAGAAATAGGGAAGGTACAATAAATGGCATTGAGAGCCACAGGGGGATTTAAGGATCTTAGTTATTCAGAGTGGTATTCTTTGGCAAAGAAGAGATTAAGTGGGAACTCATTAAAGTATAGACAATTCTGAAGGGAGTAGAGAGGATAATTGTTTCAAGGCTATTTGAGTTAGTGTCAAATACAAGAATCAAGGGTTAGTAACTTAAGCTAAGAAAGAATTTAGACAGGCATTTTCTGAATCAAGAGTAAATGATATAAAACAAAGAACTGAAGATGAAAAAAATAGGAGACATAGATTTTGCTGAGGAGGAAACATGTAATTTTTCCATTTTGTTTCATTTATGTTAAGTAATGAAGAGTGATCTTTTTCTTTTCCATGTTTAAAAATCATATCTTATTGGCAGTGGTAAAATTAAAAAAGGCTTAGAGTGTGTATAATTTTAGAGAATATAGAGGGGAGTTGTTCAAAGAGAGAACAAATACATGGTTGAGAACTTATCTTTTCTCTGCTTCAAAATGACATGGGTTTGTAACTAATTAGAACAAATTAAAAAAAAAAAGCCATGGGTTTCTGAGCTTAACATACCAAGATAGCATTGCCATTAACCAGGAGCCAGTCCTGTTCAAGTTCTACTTTATTTTTAGGCCCTAATGTATCCAGACATGATTTCCAAAGTGCTAGATATTTATTTCATGTGGTAAAAATTGGAGAAGGAGGTAATTTTATAGTGTATTAAAAATTTGGGGGCTGGGATTATAGCTCAGTGGTAGAGTGCTTGCCTTGCGTGCATGAGGCACTGGGTTCGATCCTCAGCACCACATAAAAATAAAGATATTGTGTCCATCTACAACTAAAATAATTTAAAAAGAAAAATTTTGACTGACAATATACTGTGGTTTGTTTCCCCACCTCAATAAACACAATGTAGTTCAGCTGTGTGCTAGTCCCTGTGGAAAAGACAGTGCCTGCAAATGAGAGCCATGATTGATTGATGTTTGCCAAGTGGATACCATCCCTACCCTGGATGAGCTTGAATGACACAATGACATTCACACCACAAATGAAGGAGCAGCAATGTCCTGGCAGACCAAGGAGTGTATGGACAGACCATATGGGCTGTAGATACAGGATGGCACATAAGAGGCAGGCTTTGGGGTCAGTTTGAAATCTTCTTCTATCACTGGCTGTGCCATCTTGGGCAAATGACTTCTCCAGGCTTCTGTTTCTTCATCTGTCGAATGAGGTGATAACACTCAGGAGTTTGAGTCAGGAGTAAAGTAAATGGAAGCATATATTACACATTGCTGGTAGGCAGTGGGCAACCCAGCTGCAGTGGCAGTTGCAATTATGAGGCTAAAGGAATAAAATGGGTAAAGACCCCTGAAGTAGGGAGCAGATCTATCTGATGCGGTCAGTAGGTTCATGACTGCAGGAGGGCTGTTGCTTTAATTCTTTAAACTTGTGTTTCTTTACATATAAATGAAGATAATAATAGAACCTATCCCATAGTGTTGTTATGTGTAATATAAATAAAGGGCTCAGCAGCGACTGGCCTTTGGTAAGTGCTCAATAAGGGTTAACTGCACTGTTACCATTTCAACTTGCTTCCGTAGGAAACATCAAGCCTATATTAAACTAGCTTGGTTCTTTTTTCTTTGTTTGTACACAGAAATGGAAAAATAAATTGGCTTTTTAACCCCCACTTGCCTTACTGCCATCCTCCTTATATGTTGCTAAGTAAACAAGGAAATGTCATCAAGAGATCCCCAGAGTCTGCCATTTGTGGGGTACATTAAATTACCCAGGTCCAGTAACAATTCATCAGAGGAAAGTTGTTTATTTGACTTGTTTTATTCATTTTTTTTTCTTATATTGAGAATTTAATTGAGGGGTACTCTACCACTGAGTTACATCTCCAACCCTTTTAATATTTTGTCTTATTTTATGTCGAGACGGGATTTTGCTAAGTTGCTGAAGCTGACCTTGAACTTGTGATCCTTCTGCCTCAGCCCCCTGAGTAGCTGGAATTACAGACCCACCTCACTATGCCTGGCTACTTGTTTTATTCCTACACATTAAAATCCTAGCATGGATCTTCTGGCAGAAAAACATAATGGTGATCACATTTGGGAAGTTAGGTTTTATTTTTATATTATGGAAAATTCCAAACATATACAGAAGTAAAGACACTAGTATAAAAATCTCCAGGTACCCATCTCCCAGCTTTCAAAAAGTTACCAGCACCTGACGGATCTTGTTTATCTAGGCATCTCTCCACATTCCCTCCTCCACTGGATTATTTTAAAACAAATTACAGACATATGATATTTTTGTTCAGTACTTTGGTATATACTTTTGGTATGAGGATTTCCTTTTTTGACCCAACACCAATACCATCATCACACTTGTGAGATTAATAATAATTTCTTAATATCATCACATATCCAATCAGTGCTCAGGTTTTTCTAATTGTTCCTTAATTTCTTATTTGCAATTTGTTTTTCCTACTCAGAATCCAACCAAGTTACAGACTCTGCATCTTGTTGATATATCTTTAAAGCATTTTAAAATCTCTAGGATGCCCCCTCTTTTATTTTCTTCCTATTTTTTGCATTTTTTATTTGTTCCTTTTAGATGGTAGAGTGTATTTTGACATCTTATACATACATGGAGTATAACTTATTCTAACTGGGATCCCATTCTTGTGATTGATTGTACATGATGTGGAGTTACACTGGTTGTATATTCATATACAAACATAGGAAAGTTATGTCAGATTCATTCTACCATCTTTCCTATTCCCTTCACTCTCCCTTCCCTTCATTCCCCTTTGTCTAATTCAATGAACTTCTATCCTCCACCTCTTATTGTGTTAGTATCTGCACAACAGAGAGTTTTACTATTAATTCATAGAAGAAATCAGATGGTTTCTCCTATAGAACCTCATATAGAATATTCTGGATCTTGCTGAATGCACTCCCACAGTTTAACACTTTCTCTGTTCCCTATTTGCCTGAAGTAGAATCCAGAGCCTTAGGCTCTGTCTTTTGACATGCATGTCAGTGTACATGATGGCATGCTCTTGCTGTTGCATTGCATCAGGTGGTACATGTGTCTTGTTGTTGCTTTGGCTGGGAGTTCACAGTTGATCAGTAGGTCTGGGTGTTGTTGGCCTGATCCATCGTGTGGTTTCCCATTGGCCTTCCTCCTAATGGCTTTTGCAGCCATTAGAGATGGCTTTTAGATCCATTATCTCATTAAGAGATTGCAAAATAGTGCAATATTTCTACCATTCTGCATTTATTAACTAGAATTCTTCTATGAAGAATGTTGGCTTGACAACTATTGGTTACCTTGAGGTATTATTGGAAAAGAAAAAAACAACATAAATGTTTGATTCTTTTTATTTGACACTTTCTGGACTACTGAGTTCTTTCCCAAGCATCCTTCAAAATTATCAGTTATTTCTTTATCTTTATACACTTACAGATATAAATGTACTTGATGTATTTCAAAATAAGACACTATGTATTTTTTTGTTCTTTTTAGTTATATATGAAAGTAGAGTCTGTTTTGATATAATTGTACATGCATGGAATATATCTTTTTCTAATTGGGGCCCTAGTCTTGTGGATGTACACAATGGTGGGATTCACTGTGGTATATTCATGTATGTACATAGGGAATTTATGTCAGATTCTTTCCACTGTTTTTCCTGTTCCTAACCTCCCTCCCTTCCCTTCATTCCCCTTTGTCTAATCTTTTGAACTTCTATTCTTCCCTCTCTACCTTATTGTTGGTTAGCTTCCACATATCAGAGAAAACATTCACCTTTCATTTTTTTGGTGGCAGGAAACATTCACCCTTCATTTTTTCACCTAGCATGATAGTCTTCAGATCCATCCATTTACTGGAAAATGTCATAAAGCCAATCTTCTTTATGGCTGAGTAATAGTCCATTGTGTATATATATCACAATTTCTTTATCCATTCATCTGTTGATGGGCATCTAGTTTGGCTCCATAGCTTAGCTATTGTGAATGGTGCTACTATAAACATTGGTGTGGCTGCATCACTGTAGTATGCTGATTTTAAATCCTTGTTTATATACCAAGGAGTGGGATAACTGGGTCAAGTGTGTTGCTCAGATTCTTCCATCTTGGAGCAGGTGTAGGCCTTCCAGTTTGGCTCCTGTGATTGTTGATGTGAACTTGGCTATCTTTGATACCTTCCTTGCTTTCTGTGATGACAAGATATCCCAGCCCCAACTTGTGAAGACCCAGGCTCAACTACTTCTCTAAGAAGCACTGATTCCTTTAGTAGGAAATTACATTTAAGACCACACTCTGGGCACTTGTCTGATCATTGCTTCTGGGCTGGCCATGATTTCTGGAAGACTAGATTTTAAAGACTCACCTTCTAAACAAAGGCCAACAACTGGAAAGCTTCAGTAACAAGTTAGCCTAGTAACTAATTTGATTTGCTGTCCTAGTAAAAATAATTTTTTAATATTGTCAGAGTATCTAAAAATTACTTTCTAAATTGTAAGATTATAAAATGTTGTAAGGATTTAGAAGTTGCCTAAGAGAAGTGAAGAGCAAACTAGATTAGGAGGCATAAAAATCGAGGTGGGGAAAGGTGAGAGGCCAAGGACGTGGAAGGCAGGAAAGGAGGGGCTAGGTACTCTTTCTGCTGTGGGTATTGTTTGCCTGAATCAGCCCTACAGGCGACAGCTAATGTTGGCAGGCATTTACGTGTGGCCCAACATGGCTCCCAATGCCTCTCCCTTCCAATTATGACTTTGTCTGTCCTCAAATGCCTACTCTTAGTCACATAGACCAATAGTTTTCAACCCTGATCTTTGACAACATTTTGACCAGGCAGCAGTAGAGTACAATAAATAAAAAGAGAAGGAGATGGAGAAGGAGAAGGAAGGAGAAGGGGAAGGAGCAGAGGGGGAAGGGGAGAAGGAGAAGAATGTATTTACTTACTGTTCTCTCTTGGAAAGCATTCTTCAAACTTTATTCTGAAAATATGTTCATCCTATTTTGGGAAGGTTTTGTTGTTAGATGTCTTTTTCATATGAAATGACATGACAATTGTCAAAGATGGCAGTTTTTGACGTTTTCGTTAAGTTGGCAGATTATTGTTTTATGAGTCTGTCTTGAAATATGAATAGTCCAAAATTGTGTGCCCCACTGGGGGCATATCTGATATGCTCATGTACCTGAAAATGAAAGGAGGACACTGGAAGAGGAAGGTTAGTTTCTCTTCAGGTTTAAAAGAACAAAGTACATGTTGGTGTGTGGAGGGCAAAGGTGAGAAGAGTGAGGGACTAGGGAAGGGTTAAGTCTAGGTTGAACAGGTGCCATTAAAGGCTCTAATCAGGAAAGAAGGCACAGGAGGAGCCCACAGAGGCTGGCTGAATTGGCAAGAGTCCCTGTGATGGGGCCTGTGGCCAGGAACACCATGGTACTTAGGACAGGACAGACCCTTCCTCTTCCTGTCCTTTCCCTTTTTTGTAACCCATTTCCAACTCTCTCCTTTCTACTCCACCAGCCCTCCCAGGCTTCCCCAAGAGAACAGAGCATCAAATAGGTAAATGGACAAAATAATTTTTACTATTTCAAAGGCTGTATTCTTAGATGGGGCTGTTTGCTGAGGGGCAGGCTGGCATTGGGATGGAAGATAAACATGAAGGCTCCAAGAGGCTACAGAGATACCATGGAATCAGGAGGCCTGCAGGGAGTGGGGAATGTGTGCTATTAGCTTAGAGCAGGAAGACTTCTTCCAGAGCAGTCCAGCCTGCAGCTGAGTGAAGCCCTCTTTACCCTCCTCATTCCTCTGACCTTGCCACCTTCCTTTCTATCAGCAGAAGACCCCCAGCTTCTCAGAAAGAGAGCTACCTCCTCCCTCTGGCAAATCTACCTCCTCTGCATCCTCCTCAACCTCTGGCCTCCTCTCCAGGTGAGACTGAAAGGAGAGAATCTCCAGGGCCCTGTGCCTGTGCTCTGCATCATCTGCTGCTGTCTTTCTCAGTCTTGACCTAGACTCTGTCTTCTTCCTATTTTCCTTTGGCAGTGCTGGGGCTTGAACCCAGGCCCTTGCACATGCTAGGCAAGTGCTCTACCACTGAGCTCCACCCTATCCCTCCAGTCTTCCTTCTTAAAGAAAAAGTCAGCTGTCCTGGAGAAGTCATGTTGGTGCCTCTCCTCAGGTCTCAGACCTTTCCACATTTTCTGGTGGCTTCTAGCAGGCAGCTGCTGCTCCTCACCACTGCCAAGGAAAAACACTCTGCCCCAGTGGTGAAAGTGTTGGAAAGTTCATATACACACAACCAAGCTTCAACCAGTGACTCTGGAATTGGTGTATGAATATCCCAGCTTTGAGCTTGGGCAGGACAGTTCTGAGGCACCTCTCAGAGTTCCCTGAGGGATCCAGCCCTGGGTGGTAGGGGGCTTAATGATATGTCCTTTATTGGCTGCCGTCCCTTTCCCTATAGCATTTCCCACTGCCCTGTCCCTTCAAAGAAACACTCATCTCAGGTCTGTTTCTGGGGAACCTAAACTAAGGTGGCTCCTTGGAGCCCATGCTTTTCTTGGCAAAGCCACTGAGCACCACCCTGCTTGCAGCTCCAGTGGGTACTTTTCAGGCCTTGTCTCAATCTCTGGCTCATTTTAACCACTGACGACCATCTTTTCTTTCGTAAAGTGTTCCGTGATATACTAGGCTCCTGTTTTTTTTTTTTTTTTTTTTTATATCTCTGGTCATTCCTTTCCAATCACCTCTATGGGTGATCTTTTTTTAAGATAGCTTTATTGAGCCAGGTGTGGTGATGCACACCTGTAATCCCAGCTTAGGAGGCTGAGGCAGGAGGATTGTGAGTTCAAAGCCAGCCTCAGCAACAGCGAGGCGCTAAGCAACTCAGTGAGATCCTGTCTCAAAATAAAATTTTAAAAAAGGCTGAGAATGTGGCTCAGTGGTTGAGCGCTCCTGAGTTCAATCTCTGGTACCAAAAAAACCCAAAACAAACAAACAAAAAAAGATAGCTTTATTGAGATATAACTCACATGCTATGCAATTCATCCATTTAAAGTGAACTCAATGGTTTTTAACATATTCACAGAGTTGTGATACCTTCACCACAACCAATTTTATGACATTCTCATCATACCAAACAGAAAGCTCTTACTCATTAAGTCATTCTTTTATTTCCCCACAAACATTCATGTACAAGTTTTTGGGTGAGTGTGTTTCCATTTCCCATTGGCATATATCTCAGAGTAGAATTTCTGGTCCTACCTATGACAATCTATGTTGAACATTTTGAGGAACTACTGTTTTATATTCCCATCAACCCTGGTCATATGTGGGTGTTCTGATTTCTTTACATTCCTGACCACACTTGTTATCATCTTTTTAACTTTAGCCATCCAGGTGGATATGAAGTGGTATCTCATTGTGGTTTTGCTTTGCATTTCCCTCGTGGCTAATAACAAGCAACTTTTCATGTGCTTATTGGCCATTTGTATGTCTGCGAGGGAGAAATGTCTATTCAAATTCTTTACCCATAGGCTGGTTTTGTGAATGTTGGTATTATTCTGGGTTCGGTCTTGGCCCCCTTTTCTCTTGTCTCTGTACACATACATACTAATGCCTTCTCCCTACTTCTTCATTTATTTATTAAATTGTGTTTCCACTCAACAAATATTCATTATGCTCTCAAAATGTACCAGGTTCATTGTTGAAGATGAGTTCCTTGCTATTGGGAAACAGGCTTTGTTTCGGGGCTGAGAATCCAATCCGGGGCCTTGTGCATGCGAGGCAAGTGTTCTACCACTATATCCTCAGCCCAGAGCTTACATTCTATTAAGAGAGGAAGATGTAAACTAAAGAAGCAAGTGGATAAAATGACAGAAGAGCTATGACATCAGTATAATGGAATGATGAAGAGTGTCGATGGTTGAGTGAGAGGGTAGATGAGAGACTTTAGATTGGTCATTAGGGAAGGCCTCTCTTAGAAGGTGACATTTAAGCTGAAACCAACATGATAAGCAAAAGCAAATCATAAGAAGCCTTAGAAAAGGCATCCCAGGTGGAGGGGAGCAAGTGAGAGGAATGAGCTTTGTGTTTCAGAGGAGGGAGGAGGCCAGCGTGGCTGGAGCACAAGGAGCTCAGGGGAGAGAAGCAGGAGCTGGGTTTAGAGAGGTAGGCAGGACCTTCCTTTCCTTCTAAGGATAGTCAAGAAAAAGTGGATGAGGCCTGGGATTCCCAGGATTACCCCGATAGGAATTCGGAGGGAACAGTCTGTAAACCACAAGCACACGGCATCCTCCAAACAGGAAATTAAAGCTTCCCGGGTCCTTCTCTGTATGTAATTATAACTTCCCACATAGGAGCAAAAGGATATTAGATCCAAGAACAGCGAAGAAATAAAAAACTGGCATGAACCATTATTCTACCTAAAATAGAAAAATAAAACCTAAACCAGCACTACAAGGTGACAATTTATGGTGTTGGAAATGTCTTCAGAAGTCTTTTTAGAGTTTTGTGTTGAATGTTTATGGAAGGTGTAAAATTCTTATAATGCCAGCGTTTTATGAACAGTGAAGTTGGCAACTCCTTTTAGCCTGATCCCTGCTTTCAGGAAATGTGGGTTTTCCTTCATTTATTCATATTGTTTCCAGTCCATCAAAAATAGACAAGATCTAACAGGACAGTCCATTTGTACCATTCTTTTTGGAAATAATTGCCAGAAGCACTTTACGGTTGTCAAAGCCCCACCGAGGTGACTCCCGAGTGGTCCTCTGCGTTAAGAAGCACAGGCTTCCCGCTTGTCTTTGTATTCCTCCCCCATTTCCACCACCGGGAGGATAATCAGGATGGGAAAAGAAGCCCTTTAAAATTCAGTGCTATGCAAAGGGCAAGAAGAGGGGTGAAAATGATCTATACAGAAGCCCTCAAAGAAAAGGGAGCCATGGACTCCCTCTGTTTCAGAATGAGCTTGATGAAAGAGTTAGGAAAAGCTTGGTTTACCAGATACGCAGATATGCAGAACCATATGCATGCATTAATTAAGCCAATGTGAAGGAGGAGGAGGGGATCTGAGAAAATAACAAAGCTGCAGTGTATGCGTGCAATGATTTTTCATTCTGTTTCGCTTCAGCTCTGCCCCTGCAACAGAGGATCTAATCAATCTGCCGGCTATTAAGTTTGTTAATTGATAATGCATACTAATTAGGCTGTGCGCAGTTACTTAAGAGACTTTGCTAAGGTGATTGTAGGCACAAGTCCAAATGGAGTTTAAAGTATTCTGTGTGAGGTTAAAACCCATCAACCAGAATAGATGGATTTTATATTATAACAGAAGGCACAACATACCCATAAGTATTTAATGTATTGCACAGTTATCCATTATTACATATTTTAACTCTACAAAATAATTAAAAATGTGAAAACAGCTACTAAAAACTATAACTAAATCACATTGGTGAGGGTATGAGGAAGTGTCAATGAGAGAGTGCTATTTTCTCATCAAGGTAAATGTTTAATTTTCTCATTTATATTTGGGAACTGTCAGGGTGAGCGGGGAGGAGGCTTTGTGAGAAGCAAGATGTACTGAGTTGTGTGGACACCAGAGGCACCGGCAGCCTCACATGTCAGGTTGTGATGCCCATGTTTCAAAGGTCAGCCCTCCAGAGGCTGCCCAGTTGACCCATAGAAACACATTATCTGGGAGCTCAAGGTTGAAACATGTTTATCAACCATAAAATTAGCTGATGGTCATATGGTTGGTACCTTGCCTTTTGAGTTCTACTCTTTGGGAACTAAAGACATGTAGGCATCCTTGCAAATGTGCCTTGCCAAGAGGATGGCTCATTCTTTACATCTTGGAGAATGATTCAGTTCAGTTTAGCCCCCAAAGATATGTCTGCTTGGATCAGAAGAGATTTATGCAGATCAGAATGATGTCTCATTCTGCTCAGGTGAGTTTCTTAGATGTTAGGATGGGTCAAGGACAGGTTACTGGCTCAGAAATCATATCACAAGGTGAAACTTGAATGATCAAAATTCTCCGTGAGGTCCTAAAATCTTTCTTTTCTTCTGGAAGATTCAGAGACTGGCTTTATGGGTTCTTTGTTCACTCAGTCAGGAGACATCTCCTGAGTAGATTCCATATTCCATATTCCATATTCCATATTCCATATTCCATGTTCAGTCCTGGGGATGTCAGACAAACCAGATAGGCAGACTGCGTCACCCTCTAATGGGAGGGGAGGGGGGCTCTGTACATCTGATTTCTACTTTTCAACAAAAATTTCTTTGAGAAGCTTCTGTGTTTTAGGTACTGTGCAAGGTGTTAGCTATCTAATAAGAAAACCAGGTAGGTAACTATTGGGCAGGCTTGAGCCATATTTAGGGCAAAATATATCCATCCCTGAACCTTCTGGGTTGAACTATAAACTGGCAGTTTGTTAATACCAAGAATGGTGTCCCTATCAAATTATTGATAAATGTCTTCAATGTGTTTTTAAACAGGTCAGGGAGGTGACATTTATACAAATTCTACTAGGTTAATCCATAAATTAGTATTTTAAAAAATAAGAATGGAAGTCAAGCTCTCCACCGAAGACTACTGAGCAGAAGGAGGTGTCTATTTTATCTCTACTCCTTGGGCAAACTGAGAGTTCCCATAAACAGAAATTTGGATGCTAGCAGGAGGCAGTGGTGTAGATAGTGTGCATTTAATTAACAAATGAATTGTGTTCCTACAGTGTGACCATTGAACCTGGAGCTGATCCATACTGCTTTGTTTTAGCTATTTTGAGATGACTGAGTTCAATGAATCTGTGTAAGGAAAACTAATCTCTGAATAGTCGATGGAAAACATCTAAGAAAAAAAATAACTGGAGGTTCATTATGCTTATGAGCCAAACATTCTTATCTTGGTCAAATAGCATAACACAAGATCAGGGTGAATAGAGATACTTTGAGATAGAATAAGCCATTTCCAAGAAAAATTTGAGCAAGCAAGAATTTACCTGGATATACTGAGCACATATTTTAAAGCAATTATATCCATGGCAGTTTTGCATAAATATAGTAATTAGTATTTTGTAATCAGTAAAGTATTTTTTGTGAGCATGTGCAGTGGCACAAACATTTATTCTTATGGTGCCAAAAAGTGAGATCATATTTTAAAAAAAAAAATTAAAAACTACATATGCAGCTATTTTTCTTCTCTACTGAGTAGTAGTAGCAGGGCCTTATATTCTGTATTGATTCTATCATTTAGTAAATGAACAACTTTCTGAAAGCTGAGTGCTTTTAAAAATGGATTCCAAGTAAAGGAAATACTCTTCAGTTTTGTGACATTTACCCACTAAAATGAAGTCTTGCTTATTAAGACTAGAACTATATGAAAGGCCATTAGGGAATAGCTATTTCATGGATTTTTACTGGAATGAATAGTAAATCTCTTATGCTTTTGTTTTTATTTGTATGAATGAATTGAGAAGATAATTATTATATAGTATTCTTTTCAATAAAGATCTTAAGATTTAATAGGATGGGTTAGCCACTGTAACAAATATTCCTAAAATCCTAGTGATGTAACACATAAATGGGATTTGTTATTGTTTTTCCTGTTCACATGATAGCCCCAAAACAGTTGACAGACTCTGATCCATGTGGTCTTTCAGGGTCTCAGGCTCCTTGCTTCTAGTGGCTCTGTTTTCCTCTAAGGCCGTAGAGTCCTCTGTTGGATCCTCTGTATTTAGCTGACATTTACAGGAAAGAGAAAGGAGAATTGTTATGAGCCAGGCCTACAAATGCATCGCTTCTATCCACATTCCACATGGCTGCGCCTGACTTCAAGGGAATCTGGGAAAGATCATCTAGCTGGGTGCTAAGGAGGAAAGGAGAAAGTCTGATGAGCAGCTAGCCATCAGACCTTAACAATATCTCTGAGAGCAAGATTGTTGTCCAAACAAGTCTTTTCCATACTTGGCTACATTGATACAGCAACCAAAGCTGCACTGTGCACTAAACAAACACTCAGAGATGTTTTATGAGATCAAGTCTAGTCGGCATGACAAGGTTTGCACAAAATAATACAGTAGGAATTCCAAGGAACATTTCATGCCATTTAACCATAGTGTGCTGGGTCAACCCAGTTTCAATAATTTCTGAGCCTAAGGACATTGGGTATGTGCAATCCTTCCATCTGTCTATTCCTTGAATGCCTCCAGGGTAGACAGATCCTGCCTCTGCCCCACCAATCTTTCTCTCACTAATCCATTGACACTTTGTTTTTCTGAGCATTGACATCCTGGGTTTAGGGTTTGAAGAGGCAGTTAAATAGGATCCTGGTGGCCGTGAGACCGACCAATATTAACTGGTCTACAAAGGGGTATACAACTTTTCACAATTCTTTGACAAAGGATGATTGATCATAAATCACAGATTTATCAGTTTACTGTTACCTCATAAGAAGTAGCTTTTATAAAAGCAATTATACTAGAAGGTAATTATTTTCTTTACCATAAAATCTACCAGTCGCATTTCTCTAGTGTAGTTAAAATATTAATAGATATTCAGAAATTATAGATGCTACTGAAAATTGTATGGCTTTTCAATAATATCTAATATACTACATAAAACATGCTAGTAGATGGAAAAATAGATACTAACATAACCTACTGTATACAGTTTTGTTTTTTTCTGCTGTGAAAGACCTATTTCATGTCATTTTGGCTTTGAAAGTTGTTGATCTAATCATAACAGTAATTGTGGAATTATTATATTTCTTATATTTTCATAATTATTTTCAGGTATAAAGTCTTTATTATACAAGTTGGTACAGTAGAAATCAAATTTTTTAAATTTGACAACTGGGTATTTTAAGTAGAAGTTTTATAAGCAATTTTTATAAATTTGACAACTTATTTACTTCCAAACTGAGCTATCTTAAATGAGCCAGAAAAATGAAGAAAAACTTTTGAGTTGTCTGTCAATTAATATGCAGATAAAAGAAAAATTATTGACTTTCATCTTGTTTCTACTGTCAATTAAATTATGTTAATTTTAAATTTTAAAAATGAAGATGAATGAATCTCATTTTTATATCAAATATTAACTCAAATTATTCCAAAATGATGCTTATTGTCTAGTACATCAAAATGAACAAGGAAGTTACTTAGTAATTTGGTGTATCAGATTGGAAACTTCGGTAGGGCATTTGAATTGGTCAGGATTGCATGTGGCTGCATGTAACAGAAGAAACCTGATGTTCAACAACTAAAATGTTTGTTTGATTTTTATCATGTAAGAGTGATTCTGGAAAGCAGTATGAAGATTCCTCAGAAAATTTGGAATGGAACCACCATTTGACCCAGCTATCCCACTCCTTGGTCTATACTCAAAGGACCCAAAATCAGCATATTACCATGATGTAGCCACATCAGTGTTTATAGCAGCTCAATTCACAAAAGCTAAACTATGGAACGAATCAAGATGCCCTTCAACAGATGAATGGATAAAGAAAATGTGGCATAAATACACAATGGAATATTATTCAGTCTTAAAGAAGAATGAAATTATGGCATTTTCAGGTAAATGAATGGAGCTGGAGAATATCATGTTAAGTGAAATAAGCCAATCCCAAAAAACAAAGGTCAAATGTTTTCTCTGATAAGCAGATGGTTTTCCATAATGGGGGAGGGAGTGCAGGGCTAGGGAAGAATGGAGGAACTTTGGATTGGGCAGAGGGGAGAGAGGGGAGGGGGACAGTAGGGGAGTGGGAAGGATGGTGGAATGGGATGGACATTATTACCCTAGATACATGTATGGTTGCACGACCAGTGTGACTCTGCATTATGTACAGCCAGAGGAATGTGCTCCACTTGTGTATGATGTGTCAAAATGCATTCTGCTGTCATGCATATAATGAATTAGAACAAAATCTTTAAAAAGAGTGATTTGGGGGCTAGGATGCTAATAAACCTGCTATGGACCCAGGATCTCTCTACTTTCCCAACTCACCATTCTTAGCATGTGCTTTGCACTTTTCATGGTCAAAATATGACAGCTATGGTTCTGGGCATTGTGTCTGCCTTCCAAGAAGGAAGAAGAAAAAAGATGACCAAAAAAAAAAGCTTTTACAGAAACTTTGCTCACACTTCTGTTCATATCTCCTATTATCTTTTGCTTGTCTATCCAGATGTCCTCCTACCCTCCTCCATCCTACTCTGTGCCCTGGGAAGCTGACTTTGTATCACTGTCTCAACAAATTCTTTGTGGTTTGACTTCTGGAAGAAGCTACACCACCATTTGCTTTGTGAGGCCTAAGGAAGGCATCAGAAGAAGATCAGAAGGTGGAAGAATAATGAAGGTGAGCAATTTATTTCTTCATTTCTTCCCTGCTGATACAGTAATGGTTGGCTATGATTCCTCTCCTGAGCCCTCACCCTTGTCAGTTAGACAAGAGTCGGTCAAGACAGGGATTGGACTGGGCAGGGGAGATCTGGGAAAGGATTGACTCTACAGAGGGAATAGTCATCGCCATCTTGAACCTGAGAGGAGCTGAAGTACTTGTTGCTTTGGAAAAGTATCAGTCTTGCTTAACATCAACCCAGCCTCAGGCTTCCACTTTGGGAAATAGTCTACTAACAATTTTGAGGGGGATGTCTGAGAGCCTGACCTACAAAAAATTTACCATGCAATCAGACAGCTAAATCTTGGATGCTCCTGCCGTTTCATTACACCTGGGAATTCCTCTGCCTTCCTCTAGCTTTTATTTATTTTTATTTAAATGGAACGTCAAGTGAACAAAACTATCGTATTCTATTGGGTTATAACATGTAAACTTCATTGTTTAGGTGTGACCCTATTCTTTATTTTTTTTTACAATGTAATAAACATCTATGAAATCCCTAGTGAAACCCAAAACAAAAACACTAACAATATTTTATATTCCCCTTTGTGCCCCATTTTTCTCCTGACCCCTTGTCCTAAAGTATGTCTATCTTGAATATGTAATAAGATATATGAATATGTGTACACACACACACACATATATATGATGAAACAATGTATTTTACTTGTTTCTGGACTTCATAAACAGGTATCACAGATACCATCTGTATGACTGTAGAAAATTTTTGAGACCTATTTTTTTAATACAGCATGTGTTAACAAGACCTGTCCATGTTGTTGTAGGTAAAGTCCATTCATTGCCACTACTGTATACCTGCCACTAATCATTTATTTTCATGTTGAATGGATGTTTGAGTTTTTTCTAGAGTTTATCAATGCTTCACTGAACTTTTTCTTAGACATGTTTCCTGATTCACGTGTGTGTGAGTATCTCTTGGCTATAGTCCCAGGAATGGGACCTATCAGTCATGGAATATGTATGTTCATCTTTACAAAAGAATGTCACATTATCTTTCAAAGCAGTTGTGTCTTCTTATATTCTCTCCAGTAATATATAAGAAATCTCTCAATTGATATCCTTTCAACACTTGGTATTGTCAGACATTTTTTCAGATTAAATAAATAAAAATGGTATCTCATGGTAGTCTTGATTTACATTTCTCTAATCAGTAATGAGTTTAACATCTTCTGGGATGCTTATTGGCTACATATATTCCCAAGTCTCTGGAATGCCTGTTCAGATCTTTTGTCTATTTTTAAATCGAATTGTTTTTCCTTTTCTTTCTCCAATTTTGGTAGCTCAGGCAGACAGAAAATCAGTGAAGGCTTAAAAGATCTGAACACAATTAATCAACTTCATATAATGGAAATGCATAAAATTCTTCTACCAACAAATGGGAAGTGGAAGCACACCTGGAACATTGCCAACAATAAATGATATGCTAGGTTATACATTTTAGCACATTTTAAAGAACAACCACTACTACAGAGTTATGATTCAGTAACAAAAAGTAAGTGAAAAAAAATCCTCATGTATTTGAAAATCTAAAAATATTTCTAAGTAACTCATGAAAAAAAAGTTAAGGTGCCTTACCCATATCACCAGGACCTGGATGCCCACTCTCCCCTCCAAAATGGGAGTCCTACTCAGGAGCAGAGCCGGCTGCTAAGGCATGCTTATCACCTCTCAGACTGTACAGGGCAAACAAACTCTTTTCTTTACTACACTCAATACTTCAATGCTTATATGACCAAATGCATGTGGGTTTTTCCTGTGCCAACCAATACTTCAACTGTTCACACGCCAACTGGATGTCCTAGTTATTTAATTCTGAAACTAACAAAAATTAGCACAAACTCTACAGTAAAGGACTCAGTTTCACAAGACTGCCCTCATTTCAGACATCAATCATAAGTAGTATGTCCCCAGGTTACACACTTTTGTCCAACTTGGCTACAAATTAGAAATCCCCATTTCCCCCTCCTCATATTTGATAAATTTCTATAATGGCATACAAAACTCAGGGAAATGATTTATTGTAAGGAATTATAATAAAGGATACAAATGAATAGCCAGAGGGAGGTCTAGAAGTGTCCCAAGCATAGGACCTTGTGTTCAGGTAGAGGTGTACTCTGCTCTCCTGTCTCATGAATGTATTCACCAACCTGGAAGTTCTCCAAACACCGTTTTAAAGGGATTGTAATGAAAGCTTCATAATGTAGGTGCTATTGATCATTAACTCAACCTCTAGATGCAGAAGATGAATGAGGAGTGAAGCCGAAGATACCAACCTTCTAATGTTGGCGTGTGTGTATGTTTTTTTGTTTTGTCTTGTTTTTGCTGACCCATTCTGAAGCTTTTCAGAGGTCCACCAAGAGTCACCTTACTAGAAGAAGCAACACTTAGCATCCAAGACATAGCAAGAGATGTAGTCACTCTGCACCAGGAACCGGAGTCAAAGATCAAATATTAGAACAAAAGATAATCCTAACATCCCTATCACTTAAGAAAATGCAAGGAAGTTAGAATCTCTGTGCCAGGAATCAAAGACTGAAATGAAATAAATATTCTCTGTCATGTCAGACTGCCCCATTCAGGAAGGAGACTCCCACCTGATTCTCAAAGCAATCACTCATAAACTTAGAAAGAATAATATAATGATGTTTACGTAATTTATTTTTTAGACCAAATATAAACTTTTTTCTTCTCTTTTGTTTATTTGTTCTAATCAGTTATGCACAACAGCAGAATGCTCTTCAAGTCATTGTACACAAATGGAGCACAATTTTTCACATCTCTGGTTGTACACAAAGTAGGGTCACACCATTCATGCAATCATACATGCACCTAGGATAATGATAACAATTTCATTTCACCATCTTTCCTATCCCTATGTACTCTTCTCTCCCCACCTTTGGCAATTCAAAGTTCCTCTACTCATCCCATGCCCCCCGCTTATGGATTAGTATCCACTTATCAGAGAAAACCTTTGGCCTTTGGTTTTTTGGGATTGGCTTTCTTAGCTTAGCATGATATTCTCCAATTCTATCCATGTACCTGAAAATGCCATAATTTTATTAACTTTTATTGCAGAGTAATATTCCATTGTGTATATATACTACAGTTTCTTTATCCATTAATCTATTGAAGGGCATCTAGGTTGATTCCATAGTTGGAGTCAATATCTTACCTAAAATTTCTAAGTGAGACCATGATAATGCCGATCCCCACCACCACCTCTACTTTGCGTAGCAGAGTAAGGGAAGAATGTCATTATCAATACGATAATCTGCCCACTTTCTTCCCACACCATCCAAAAATGCACAGAATTTTTCACTGTACAGTTGATTTGAAAGAGATCTGAATACCAGCTATTTTCACTTTTAAGCTTGGAGAAAATAGCATGAAGTCTACCCTTTTTTTGTAAGACTACACAACTCACATTTCATCAAGGGTTTGTAGGGGTATAGACTATTAATCAGACTTATTTTAAATGACAAAAAATCCATTTTCTCCTGCTACATAAACACAGATTTTGCCCAACTTTTATTTTCTCTGAAGGTTGTAACAGAAAAGAAAAACAAGATTGGACTTCTACAGAGTGTTGTCCACCATACAGTGAAGAGCCATCTAGACAGAGGTGGGTTCCATGAGCTACTGAATCTTACACTGTAGGGGCCTTCAATTTCAGTGGTGCCTTCTGAATCCTATTTGTGACCAATTTTGAATTTTTGATTCTATATTCTCTTTCTTTTTTTTTTTTTAAATATATATATTTTTTTAGTTGTAGGTGGACACAATAGCTTTATTTTATTTTTATGTGGTGCTGAGGATCGAACCCAGTGCCTCCCGCGTGCTAGGCGAGCACGCTACCACTGCGCCATAACCCCAGCCCCTATATTCTCTTTCTTAAAGACAGACCTCTCAATTGTGAAAGTTTAAGAACCCATCAAACCTAGATCTATCTCTGAAATGGAAATTATCAAAATATGTAAAGCCCAAATCCCTTCCATAATAGGCAAACTCCTGGGACTAGGCCAAGCTCTGAAAGAAATCCTAGGTTACCCTCACCCTGAGGTTGGAAGAGGTTGGACTGACTTGGGGTTTGGAAATCAAAACAAGTGACTTCAACTTGGAAAATATTCCATTATGTCAATCTCTTCCTCCTTCCTTTCTCTCTGACCAGCCTGTGTTGAACATCCAGGATAAAATATATATAACATGGAATTAACCTAATTAACTTAAACGATCAATTATTTTTCTTGCAGATTTTTTTGAAAAGTGCCAAAATAGCATTTCATGAAGAGTAAATTTCAGTTATATCTACAAAATGGGTTAGTGCTGAGAACATTTAGGCTTTTGGTTTTATCTTAGAATCAGAATAATGTATGTGGAAGCCTGTCTCAATACTTGCTCCCATTCAGTTCTAAACTCTGAGCCAAAACGCCCAAGAAGGTCCTTAATTAGATCACGCATCAGCTTAGAATAGTGATTTTAGGGATTTGGACATCTGGTCACTTGGAACTGGATAAAGGCCACCAACTCAGTTGATAAAAGTAACTGAACATCTGTCAGTATGGAAATAAGCACTCCTAAGTGACCCTGAATCAGATCTCACTAACCAAACTCACAATGAAAGAACATCTCTTCTCCTCCTATTATCCAGCTAGGTTGGTGCCATCCAGAAACATCCTACCAAGTAGTGATAGTTTCTAAAATATATCTATTTGATACAAATGTGAATGGTGTTAATCCATTATCCCTGGTTGCTATGAGACGTGTACAAAGGCAATATTTAAAATACTAAACAATCCATGAGGATCAAGCATGGGCACAAGATCTTGGAGAAAATCTATGGAGATTTTGGGAAGGGGGTCACAGGATTCCCAGGAAGGAACATGGAGGTGGGAGACGTATCTGGGGTTCCTGTCAACTACTGTTTATAACTAATGTTTTAGGTGTGCTTCAATACATAACAAGCAGTATGGCAGTACCTATGTAAACTGTCCAAAACACAGACATGAAATTCCAAAAGTGATGGCCACCCTCTCCCAAACAGATCACAAAATAGGGGAAAAATTGAGCTTAAATATTCTGACTTAAATAGGGAAGCATGTAAGGTAAATTCCAGTCTATGAAGAAGCATTGTGTGCCACAAACTGTGCTGCTATGAGAGCCAGGCAAGAGGTGGCCTTGTTATGGGGCCTGGACTTCAGAGGCCCCACAATTCCCTCCCCCACCACAACTATTAAGGATACTAGGGACCTGGTGCTCAGTGCTGGTAGAAAGCACTGAAACCCACTCAGGTGACTAACACCTCTCAGGTCCCAGGAGAACATTTTCCCTTGTGGCTTGCCTATGTCCTCAAAACCAAAGGGGACTGCCTCCAAATGCTGAGAAAATTTGTGGGTTGTGACACAGCTACCTTCAGAGATGGGCACTGCTTTTGAGGGCAAGAAAATGTAAGTGGCTGAAGCACTTAGGTAAGAGAAAAGGCAAATTATTGTTAGAAAAGGCAAATTATAAAGTATTGTTTCCCAGTAGTGCTAAGAGACTTCCCTTCTTGTTCCAGTTGAGTTCCAATCCATGGCTCACAGGTTAGTATAGTGTTTGTAACAGTTGCACTTGACCACCGTAAGAACATTTTGTAGAATTACATAATTTATCTTAAATTTACGCATATATAATGCAAATATTTATGTACACACCTATACACATTTATTTGTCTAGACATATATGTGGAAATGAAACTGGCAACCAAATAGAGGTTGAATAGTATAATTGCAAATATTTTTGTATTTGTAAAATAGTAAGAATTAAATTTCAAAATATTTAATTAAAATTTTCAACATTACTTAAATAAATGGATTTAAATTTTTGATATTTACTAATTATAACTTTTAGGCTGCCTTTTAAGTTTATTAGAAATAAGTTTGAATATTTTAGAAGAGAAATTTTGAAAAATATGTGAATAATATTATTTTCATATTTAATTTTTATGTTATAAAAGTATATTGGAATTTTCATACTGAATACAATTACATTCTATTTTTTAGTCATTTAGGTCATTACTGTTAAAAGAATACAAATCTCATTAAAATGTTGATTTTTAACAGCATCTTTTTGTAATTTTGTTGAAATAAAAGAAAAATAAATTTTATAGATTGAATCTTAATTCTTTATGAATTATGTATGTTTTTATTTTGTTACCCAAATATCATCCCCAACAATGGATCCCTCCAAAATGCATAACAATCACTAGATTCAGCAGTGTTTTATATTTATATTTGACATTCAGGGTTTTTTTTAACCTATTTTCCATTTTGCCATTATGGAATAGTTGTCAAGGTAGAAAAGATCATATTTTATTTAATAGTTTCTTAGCTTCTTTTATAACCTTCAAATATGTAAACGCCTGGTCTGTAGGCCTCCAATTGCACTACTCCCTCAGGCCTCACAAAAGATAATCATGACCCCAATCATAAGCTTTTAGGAACTACATTAAGATGAAAAAAATCCCTAATATGTGTTGAAATTTTGAGGAGTCTCAATAGCAAGCATTTGGCTTCTGTTTCTCCATATTTTCTCAGTGCTTGAGCTCAGATGAACCTTTTGACTTTGCTCTGTTAAGCTTACTCCTCCAGCCACATCAGATACCACTCAGCCACAGAAGAGCACAGTGGCAAACAGCAAATGGTATGACAGTTCCTAGTAGTAGTTGCAATGTAAGTCTGTAAGTATAGGCCAAGTTTTGTTCTTTTTGTCAAAAAAAAACAAAAAAAAAAAACCAAAACCCGATTATAACTTAAAGAGAGTGAATTTGAAATACATCATAACCAAGCTGTTCCTAAGGACTAATTTAATATTTGATGTAATATCACATATGTTTTTGAAATCATAGTAAAGACACCTGGAATCATAATATTCTTTCAGTAGCAAATGTCATATTATGTTTTTAGGGCATTACGTCAATTTAGTATTTCACGTATTATTAATAATGCCTCATTATGTAAAATTATTACTAAACTGGCAATTAAGTGAATGTGAAGGATCCATATGCTAAACTGCTCATAACATTTCAATTATGAATTTCACATCAGATGTCTTCTAGTGTACATTAACAACATTAACGAACAACCTCTTTGCCAGAACCACCCAAATGAACTCAGATTTGTAGCATGTGATATTGGCATAAAGTCATTTTGTACATTTTCCTGAATTTAAGGAAATTAGAAATGGAAGCAGCAGATGAAGCAGCTACACCTCTCTCCTGGTAGTAGTAAAGCATTTGTTAATGCTATAATTAGCTCTCTCTTGAATATATAAAGCCTTGGGGGTGCCATCTATGCTTTTTGGTTGACTAAAGAGTTGGGGTTTTTTTGTTATTTGATTTACATTTTTACCGTCAAATAAACAAGCAAACAGTGATTCCATTGTTTCTAGTTGTATGTTCTATGCTCACTTTTTTCCCTGATTCTTTCTTTTGGTTGTTTATAAATGCAAGCAATGTAACAGTGGAGTGTAAAATCCAAGGAGGCCTTAAAGAAAGGGTTAGTGCACATCTTTCCAAAGTTGACCTGTGTTGGATTCAATTTCTCCCTTTGTTCTCCTGCAATAGTGCATGGTAGAGATCTCAGAGCCTGATATTAGAGCCTCTTCAAGTAGCAGAGTGGGTGACTCTAGCTGGTAGTACAGTGGGCAAAGAGTTGTCCTCTGATTTCCTTATCATACTCTTTTTTTTTTTTTACTTTTTTTTTCTTTTTCTTCTTTTTCTTATTTGTTTATTTATTTATTTATTTTTAGAGGATAACATTTCATTTCTCTGGTTGTAAGTGATATATAATCACAATATACATGCAGTCATACATAAAGTTAGGGCTATGATGATCATCATATTCCACCACCTTTACTGTCCCCGTGCCCCCTCCCCCCTTACACCCCTGTGCCTTAGCACACTCTTTTGATGTGCAATTGCATTAGAAAAGTACGCCTCAAATCTCCTCCAGCCTCACACTGCATTGTGCAGTAGCATAGTGGGTAAGATCAATGGGCTTTTAGGCCTCTGCCTCGTCTTATCATGTGGCATCTTACTGGTGTTTTCATGATTCAAGGTTGGGATCTCTGACTCAGCTCCTTTGAAAATGATCAGATTCTAAGCTAAACAACTGCTTTTCCAGAATATCAATGTATTAATTTCTTTTTTTTTCATTTTTAAAAAATTTATTTATTCTACTTAGGTATACATGATAGCAGAATGCATTTTGATTCATTGTATACAGATGGAGCACAACTTTTCATTTCTCTGGTTGTATGTGATGTAGAATCACATCATATATGCAGTTACACATGAAGCCAGGGCTATGATGTCCATCTCATTCCACCATCTTTCCTGCCCCCATGCCTCCTCCTCCCTCCCTCCCTTTTGACCAATGTTCCTCCATTCTTTCCATGCCCCCTCCCCTATTATGGATCAGCATCCACTTATCAGAGAGAACATTCGGCCTTTGTTTTTTTGGGGATTGGCTTTCTTCACTTAGCATGATATTCTCCAACTCCATCCATTTACCTGGAAATGCCATAATTTTATCTTCTTTTATTGCTGAGTAATATTCCATTGTGTATATATACCACAATTTCTTTATCCATTAATCTATTAAAGGGCATCTAGGTTGGTTCCACAGTTTAGTTATTGTGAATTGAGCTACTATAAACATTGAAGTGGCTGTGTCACTGTAGTATGCTGTTTTTAAGTCCTTTGGGTAGAGACTGAAGAGTGGAATAGCTGGGTCAAACGGTGGTTCCATTCCAAGTTTTCTAAGGAATCTCCATTCTTCTTTCCAGATTGGTTGCACCAATTTGCAGTCCCACCAGCAGTGTATGAGTGTGCCTTTTCCTCTACATTCTCGCCAACACTTATTATTGTTTTTATTCTTGATAATTGCCATTCTGACTGGCATGAGATGAAATCTTAGAGTAGTTTTGATTTGCATTTCTCTAATTGCTAGAGATATTGAACATTTTTTCATATGTTTGTTGATCAGTTGTATATCTTCTTCTGAGAAGTGTCTGTTCAGCTCCTTAATTTCTAATCACAGTTTCACTTACCTTGAAAACTAGACTATTAAGTTTTCAGGAACTAAGGAAGTTTAATTAACAGACAAAGATTGTACTTCACACAGCAAACGTTTATTAAGCCTCAAGACGAAATGCATTTTCTGTCCTCAAAGGATTCATAGTCTAGTAAGAGTGGTGCTGAGTTTCAATGGATAGTATGATCAAGCAGAGGTTTCCATCTTTATATCAGATAAAGTGGACTTTAAGCCAAAGTTAATCAGAAGGGACCAAGAAGGCCATTTTGTACTGCTTAAGGGAATTATACATCAACGAGACACAACAATTGTAAATATTCATGCCCCAAACAACAGAGCATCTATGTAGATCAAACAAACCTTTCTCAATTTCAAGAATCAAATAGACCACAACACAATAATACTGAGTAACTGGATAGATCCTCCAAATAAAAACTAAATAAAGAAGCTATAGAGGGGTCTGGGGTTGTGGCTCAGTGGTAGAGCACCTACCTAGCATCTGTGAGGCACTGGGTTTGATTCTCAGTACTGCCTATAAATAAATAAAAATAAAGGTTCATCAACAACTAAAAAAACTATTTAAAAAAAGTTTAAAAAAGAAACTATAGAGGTGAAAATACAATTGTAAGTTAGACTTAACAGACATATATAGAATAGTTCATCCATCAATGACTGAATACCCTTTCTTCTCAGCAGCATATGGATCCTTCTCTAATATAGACAGATCATGTTATGTAAGCTATCACATATGTTGGCCTACAATTGTAATATTACCTTAATATATTTTTAGCATCTGTAGGGTTATTTTGATAGCTCCCTTTCCATTGATATTAATTTTATGTTCTTGCTTTTTTCATGATTAGAGTTGTTTGATTTTTACCAAATTAACTATGTTATTTCTTCTCTATTTCACATATTTCTATTCCTACTCTTTTTTGCTTCCTACTAAATAATTTGAAAATAATTTGGTTGTAACTCTAGCTTCTTTCTGATACAAGTACTTTAAGTTATAAATGTTCATCTGAGTTCTGTTTCATCCCAGAGATCCTGATATTTTAAGTTTTAGTTCAAAATACTTTTTATTTACTTTTCTTGTGCTTTCTTCCTTGACCTCTGAGATATTTTAAGTGCACCATTTAATTTTGAAATAGTTGACATGTGGGGTGGGGTTCTCTATATCTTAGGGTGATTGATTTCTGATGTAATAAATCATGCAGGAAATAGTCTGCATGATTTCAAATTTAAAAAAAGTAATGGAAATGCTTTTTATATTGGTTACACATGTGTTACAAAGTGATCAAATTGCATACTTCAAATAGGTGCATTTTATTGAACTTCAATCTTACCTCAATAAAACTATGGAAAATAAAAAGAATGATGCTGAGTTTCTACATTGTATACTCAGGATACAATGAAGATAGAGACAATGTGGTCCATGCTGCTGGGATGTATGTGGGAGCTGAAAATTTATCTACCTGGGGAAGAGTTTGTCATGAAGCTCTGAGTTAAAGGCATGAAAAATAAGGATGTTTATCTGGTGAAGACACAGGGTATAACATGTAAAGGCAAAGAGAGAAGAAATAGCAGGACACATCCAAAGACAGGTAGGTAGTGCAGAATGGCTTGAGAACAGAGAACAAAGGGTAGAACAACGGTAAATGAGTTGGGAGGCAACTCAGGATGCCCTTGCAGAGTACTCTCAGTGTCTTGCTAAGGAAAAGGAGCTTGTCCCTAAATGCTACAGCCTATGAAAGATTGTGCTATTGGCCCCAAGTCTTCATGTCCCTTATAGTTTTTACCACAGAAGATACGGAATATGTTTCTCCACTTCTTGACTTTGGGTTTGGCCACGTGACTGGCTTTGGCCAATACGATGAGCTGTGGTTGATGGTGTACCTTCTTTAAGGCTAGGTCTCCAAGAACAGAGACTGTGTACACTTCCATTTCCCTACTTGCATCTCTGCTGTTATCATATGAAGAACATGTCTAGCACTATAAAAGGAGTATCAGGAACCTGAACAAGGCCTTTTGCTCCTGGTCAGGGACATATGGAAAAGAATTAAGATTTTTTTCATAAAATTTTTAATTATAAAATACTTCAAACTACAAGAACATTCACCTAATACTATACCTAACACTCATGTGACCACCTAGATTTAACGTAAGTCAACATTATGCCAAATTTTTTGGGGATGGGAGGCACTAACCCCAGAGTCTGGGGTGCTTTACTACTGATCTACATCCCCAGCCCTGTTAATTTTTTATTTTGAGACTAGGTCTCGCTCAATTGCTGAAGTCGGCCTTGAACTTGTGATGTTCCTGCCTCAGCCTCCTGAGCAGGATTATAGGTGTGCACCATTGCACTAAACCCATTTTTCCACTTTTTAAAAACAGATGTAGTCTTGTCCTTGATTCTTCTCCCTCCTCCTCCTCCTTAGAGGTAATTACTGTCTTGAGGCAGAGTGGATCATTTCCATGCATGATTTTAGTCTTTAGATGCATTTATGTGTCCAGCACATACTGTTTTGTGCATTTGGAATTATACATATCATTACATGAATCCTTTAATACCTTGCTTTTTTATGTTGTATAAATATAAATATATGTATATATATGTATGTGTATATCTATATCAATATATATATAGTGTGTGTGTGTGTGTGTGTGTGTATTGAGGATTTAACCCAGGGCTTTGCACATGCTAGGCAAGTGCTCTACCACTACATCTCCAGTCCTTTATGTTGTACTTTTGAGATGTATCCATATATAGAGACCTAATACATGGAGCAATTTAGAGATAATGAAAAAGTAAAAATTAACAGTGTAAAATATAAGAGAGAGGAAGAAAACCTCAGATAACCACCATATTTCTGGCTAGGGTGATCATGTGAATTATAGACAAGGATGAGGAATATAATAAAATGAGCAAGTTTGAATTGAGGAGGGCTGGAAGACATTGAGCCTGCTTTGGGATGGGGGCCATACTGATGGAATGTCCAGAGCAATTAGATTTGGGGATTGCTCCGTGGCATGATGTGGTCTAGAGAAAGAACCCTTGCCTTTACCACAGTGACCAGTGACAGCTTAAGGGAGTTAGTTGGTGAGATTACTCAGGAAATGCATGCTGAGTGAGGAGAAAAGGAGCCAAAGGCAGAATCATAGGTTCAAAATGCCAGACCTGCATATTAGGGCTTTCCTTACATCTTGATTGGGAATATCCTTTCTTTTAGATTTAAATCAACAACCATAGCAGTTGGCATAAGATATTTAAAGGCAATTTCATCTCACTTTGAGTAATAATAATACTATAGACATTTAAAGGAAAAACCCTTGAGTTTTCTAATGAAGGAAGTGATGATTTCTAATCTGTAAATATACTGGTGAGACAAAATTGGCAATTTTAGTGCCATAAGCAACATCTGCTTCTCTTTCACATGGAGGTGGGTTGGAGACAAAGGACCATTTTCTTATGTTTTCCAAACACATTACTGTCTATTTTTTTTAACCTACATAAACAGTTTCCCCTTGATGGAAAACAGCCATTCTCATTCCAACATGAGGCTATGCAGAAAGCCCTTAGCTGTCAGATGTTGACCATAAGCATCAGAGCATTAATGAGATGCCAGAGCCAAGCCCTTTGGGCTAGTGGCTGATGTGAATATGCACTCCCGAGATCACACTCTCCTATAAGGAAAACATTTGAGCTTCCATCCCCATGTTCACATTTACTTATATAAAAATGATTCACTGGTATTGTGAAACCAATAAATTATATGCAGTATAGAATGTCCCCCAAAGATAGAAATTTTAAATGCATAACATATGCAATAAACAGAGACAGGCATTCTATCATTTCTCCTCCACTCCTCTATAGATTGTCTTTTGTGCCTTCTGAAGTGTCCCCCCCCCGACTTTTGAAGCCTTACCCAAACACTATCTGACCTCCTTCCTGTGTGAAAACATGAATTACATTACCAGTATTCTGAAAGTGGCATCGGTTACTCCTTTGTGAAGATATTTAGCACACACAGAATGCACAGGTAAAGATACTTAGGAATTTAATTTAAATATTAATTGTACCCTGTGAAATGGAAAATATAATCTCATTTTTCCCCTACCAACATCTCTTCCCTCATGCCATCCAAAATCCCTGGGGACCACTAGTCTGTTCTTAATCTCTACAATAATTTTTTCATTTTGAGAGCACCAAGTGATTGGAATCAGACAGTATTTATATAGTGAATTTGTATAGTAAAAGTTATTTTTGAGATCAACTTTTTTCACTCAAGATAATACCCTTGAGGTCTGTTGAAGTTATCACACATATAGATAGTTGGCTCCTTTTTACTGTAGAGTAGTATTCCAAGGTATGCATTATCATGGTTTATTTACTCATTTACCTATTATAGGACATTTGGGTTCTTATTAGTCTGGGACTGTTAAAAATAAAGCTATTGTGGCTATTGTGTACAGGTTTTGTGCGATTTAAGTTTTCATAGAAATGTTGAATAATTTTTTGTAAATTGCCAGTCATGCCTCCCACCAGCAGTGTTAAGGGATACCCAGGGGAGCTCTGCTTAAAGTCCTAAGGGGGGGCCTGGCTTTCTCTGTAGGAGCATGCTGCCTCTCTCTTTGGTATGTAACTTCTAATCAACAATTGGAAAAACACTTAAATGATCATCAATGCATTTGAATGAAGCAACATTTTCCTCTTAAGCACTGATTTTTTATAAGAAAATTAAGTTCTTACCTATACCTTCTCTACATTACCTGTTAACAAGGTGGATTCTTCCAAGTCATAATATAGTTGGTTTTTTTCTCTCAAAGAAAATCCTATCTACTTGAAATACAGGTGATTTTTCTCTAAACTTAACACTGATCAAAGTGCTTAATGTCCCATTTGTACTGTTCTCAATGCTCATTAGATTCTCTAAATCTAATCTCTTCAGTATATTGGTCATGAGCATGTTAATACTATTTTCTATTCTTCATCTTCTAAAAAATTTAATGCTTGGCATCTTCAAAGATAAATATAATAGGAGATATTATTTTTATTTCTTTTTATCAAATTTATTTAAACAACCCAATTCTGAAAATTAAACTTGACACACTTCATTTAACAGAGACTTCAAGTGACAAGGACTCAGTGCAGTTAAAACAAGAGCCCACAGATTCTCACTCTCCTAAATTTGGTTTAGGGTGGAGAGTTTCTAGGCTTATCCTTTTTCCTGCAAGTGAGACACATGCAGATTTCTTCTCAGCCCCAGGTCAGGACTACTTCTCTATCCCCTTCCCTGGGCTTAGCTCACAGGCCTCAGTCACCAATGACTTAACAGAGTCTAGATCCAAAAGGTCCTGGACTTCCAAATGGAGAAGAACCCTCAGAGCCCAGCCTACCATTAGTACCAAGAACCAAAGCACTCACAGGAAGGGGTAGGTGTGTTAAGAGACTTACTAGAATAGAGGCTCTGTTATCAAGGAGGCATTTCTCATGGTGGAAAGATTGAATTTGGGCTGAGGCATCCTGGCCATCTTGGTCTCGCTTCCTTCTCCTCTGTAGCCAGAGGAGATCAGTGATCCAGACGTCAAGAAGCAGACATGTTTTGAGTTGTTATGGTTAGGGTAGGTCAGGCTGCAGTGACAAATACCACCAAGTATATCATTGCTAAGCACAATGGAAATGTATTTCCTGCTCACCTAATATTATAGTAGACTTGGAAATGTGTGTAGGCAGACCTTCATATGAACCTACAAGAAAAGCAAGAAAAGCTGATGCAGAACTAATACATGCAAACTCTCCCCTCTGCTCCAGGGCTCTGTTCAAGGTGATCATTCCAGGATGCAGGCTGATACTGACATTGCCACCTTTAAAATGGTCTTCCAGAAGAATACTGTGGTGTTGGTGGGTATTCCCATCCCAATCAGTTAGAAAGGGGGAAGAACACAGAGGAGCATATCCAGGAGGATTTATGAGTCAAAGCAAGAGGTGGTACACAGCACTTGTGTTCATGTTCTGCTAGAGGAGCCTCGTCCTGTGTCTACTTCCCCCAACTATGAGGAAGTCTGAGAGTCAGGGTGTAGTGTGGCCAAAGAAGGGGAGGGAGACTTCTGGGGTCCAGAAGCCAGTCAGTGGCCATAAGTTTCTCCATTAGTCTCTACCCCAGAGCCCTTTCCACTCAGCTGGTGTCTGGGTGGACTTCTGATAAAGCTGGAAGGGAACCTGTGGGCCTGGGCATAGCGAATCTCTAGCACTAGTGAGGACATGCTTATGGAGAGCAGACCCTGCCATTACCTTCCCAGGAGGAGCAAGCGAGTTTTAAGCAGGGACCCATTAGGCTGACCCTGTGGGCTGCATAACTGCTCTCTGGAAGGAAATTTCCTATGCCTGAAAAACTAGTCAACTTTTTATAGGAACAAAGTATCAATTGGCAAAAACAAATTTCAATTTGTAGAGCATCGATACATTCTTGTAGAATGCACAAGAATTGTACATTCTTGTAGAGCATTCATACATTCTGTGCCACTGCAGGAGCAGGTGATGGGAAGTCAATTCAGTCATACAAACAAAGGAGAATGAAAGAGAGTAAAGTCTGTCTTCAAAGGAGCCCAAGCATCTAACTCTCCAAAAGTGTAGGATGCCCTTGAAGGAAGTTCACGCTGACAGATCATAGAAGAAGGGCAGGGGTGGGCTGTGAGTGCCACAACGTCAACGTCAGAACAGTAACACTTACTGAGGTGCACTCCTTTATTACAGACCCACCCCCTGTAAAGGTAAGAGCTGATGCGGAACCAACATGTGCAAATTCTCTTCCCTCTGCCCTTGGCTCAAGGGCAACAGTACAAAATGGGATTAATTGGGATTATGGGGGCTTTGGCTGCTTGGCTGCTACTCAAGGATGAATGCTTAATTTATGTCTCGGTGGTCTTGACTCCTGCCTGATTAAACTGGCTCATTCAGGCCATTGTTTGCCAAGGACTTTCCTGTCAAAGAGTGGCTACAGGTGGTGCTTTTACATGACTTTTAACTTTGATACAGTATGTGGTTTTAATGGATTGCTATAATACCACTTTTCTCTCAGAAGTAACCAAAAGCACAAATAAATTCAATGGTTTCTCTTCCCATCTTTCAGGGCATTTTTGTGATCCTAAGTGTCAACAGGTGTTATTGTTCAATAATATATAAATGAATGTGGGTTTGTTACTGGACGAGAGAAAAGAGCAGTTGTTTGGAAAATGTCCACTGAACAGAGATGTTAAGATTCAGAAATGCCCCACCTTCTCTTAGCAACAGGAGCTTCTCTAAATGAAAAGGTGCTCCAGGACAGGCCTGGGGCCCAAAGGTGCCCTACAGCAGATAGAACTGGGGATGGCTCTTCACCGTCCCTGTCTGTGCCTGCCAGGACTTTTAGGATCTTCTCCCAGGTTAGATGAGAAGCTACATCTCTGATGTTTGTTGTAGCTGGGCCAAATTCTGTTGTTATTTGTAGTGATGGGGAATGATGGAGAGCTCCTCTTCTACTAGGATTTACGTGAAGATTTTTTATAAACCTAAACTGGCTTGATGGTTTTAACCCATTTGACTGGTTAACTTGGTTTCAAGTATATTAAGCAACTTTTTGACTGACTTGATATTTTCTTATTGACTTGACCCTTGAGGTCAATGAAAAGAGCCAAATTGATTTGGGCAAATCTGCCCTGCAGTATAAAGACTTTCATGCTATTTCCAGAGGCCACATAAACATCTTCAGAGGCAAATAAGCTTAGACTGCACAGACTAAGGGAAGTTTACTGACCAAAAGGGATGGATGTCATGAGAAATTGTTGTGTATGACTTCTGTGCCTAATTAAAAAACAAAGGGTATGATTTTACACCAAACTTACATGACAGAAATCTGTACATTAACAATTTAATATTAAATTAATTAATATAATTGTAGAAACTTATTTTCTAGTTATCATACATCAAGTACAAATTACCATAGAGATTACGAGTGTCCTCAATCTATATTTGTATGGTGTTATTTGGAATATACTTGGAACCTGTTAAAATGTATCACTATTATTCCTCATAGCTTTATATAAAGGAAGCAGCTACAAAATATAATTCATTTATGTGAAAAGTCTACCATATTATATTTGGGAAAGCGTATTGTGCTAAGCGTTCGAGCTCTGCTTTTTATGAGGATTCCATAAGTTTAAAGAACTTTATGGAAAATGTAATTATGAGCATATTATCATGTTAATTAAACATTACTTTAACTTTTATAACATATTATCTCCTGGAAATACTTTGATGATAAAATTTAGGATTTAATCAAGTGGGGAGTGAACGATAGTAAAATTGATTAAGTAACTCAATCTGAACATGAGAGAGAAAGAGACAGAGATCTTAGGGAAATAGCTAAATGAGAGCATATGAGTTTAGAAAGAAAATTAGACAACTCCATTAAACAACTTAAAAGTTAGAATGTAAAGATGTTGCTAAGATTCCGAATTAGCAAAAGTGAGGGTTGCCATCTGTCCTGAAGTTTGATGAAGCACCTCCGGGAAGATGTACCATGGTAAGGAAAGGATGCTCTGAGCATTCTATGAAATACTCTAGGAACTTTAACTGGAAAATGTCTATTCCAAGATACTCTGCAGATGAGTAAATTTTGAAGTAAAAAAATTAATGAATTTTCTTAGATGAGGTGTTTATTTGTTTTTCATTTTTGTTTTGTTTTATGGAATCATACTGGATAATTGAGTCTAAATTTCATGCTTTGCATTCAGGCCTAGACCTAGATTAAATATGTGAAGTCAACAAAACAGAATTATAGGCCCTTCAGGGCTTCACACCCAGCAAAGCATCCCTCAGCAGTACCTCCTATTGCTCCTGTGGCTGTCTCTCACATCGACATCTACGTATTTATTAAATGAGATAAAGAAGGTACTCTCTCCAGCACAAACTCAGATGGCCAGGGTAGGGGCTAAAGTGCTGGGTCATATAAAAACATATCAATATGCTCAAGGGTCGTGTTAGGTATATGTGAAGAGAAAGTGTGTGTGTTGTTTCCAGAAGAGGGACCTTCTAGGAACACAGACATTAGATGGGAAGAATTGATGAATCTATAAATCTGGTCCTCATACTTGTTCCAAATATCAACTTTTTTGGGTCATGTAATTTCTCAGGTTATTTGTCAACAATAGCACAGATTCACCACAGAGGCAGGCCTGGTTATCAGTCCAGGTGAATCTGGGCTCTAAAGGCATTTCATGGTATGACCTTGGATAACTGGTTTATCCTCTCTGGGCCTCAGTTTCCTCATCTAACCATTAGGGAGTAGTAATATTTACCACCTTGTGGAGTTATCATAAGGATAAAACAAACATATCAAAGCATTTGGAACAGTTCATGGCATAATAATCCTTCAACAAATATTAGAAGAATAAACAGCATTATTTTAATGCTTGTAATATTGGTAGGAATGACTGGATATGTTGATTCTAGTCTGTGGAAGCAAGGAAGCCTAAAAAATAAGATTTGATTTCTCTCATGTTAGCATTGAGACATTAATTTTGCAAGATGAAAAACAGAATGGACCTTGAACATTAACCCAATATACCAAGAAATAAAACTACTAATCAAAGGAACGGGGGCATAAACCATAGATATTATGTTTGTATAATTTTTTTAAAAAACGGTTACAATGAAATTGCTTCTGTTAATGACACATTTATATAGATGAGCTGATTTCATCTAACAATACTATTTTAGTGTCTCTACGGTATTTGGAAAAATGTGTAACAGTGATCAACATGAGCTGTGAACATGAGCTGGGACTTCTGAGTTTACATCTTCACTCAGCCTGGAGAAAAGCAATCCTCATTTTTGCCAAGCTCTGTCAAGGCACTTGGCTCTAGACAAATAGGGAAGGTTCTGGCTGGTGATACAACTCAAAAATCTAATGAGTTGATAGAGACAAAGGTTAAGTCTTCACATTGTGAGGCTCTAATGACTTCCCCCTCAGCCTTGCCCTCTCTCCTTGCCTGTATTTCAGTTTGTAGGATGCCTTCAAAAGGCAGGCTCCTCATTAGCAGTTCCGTAGTAGACGCTTAGGTTCTGTTGTTATTTCATTCTGTGCCACTATTGTCTGGCTTATATTATGCAGCGTGAGGAGTGCTGTACAAAGCAAATGGAAGGCGAGGTTTCAGCACAAGAAAAGCTTACATTACAGAGAAAGCGTTTTGAAATGGCCTTATGAGAGAGCAAAAGCACTGGACCAGGGGTAGCTGAACGAGGAGGAGCAAAGCCCCGTCCCAACAGCAAGCACAGGCTGTTTGGGAGGAGCGGGGAGGACACACTTAAAATGTGGCTCCTTGTCAGCACTTGTAAAGATATTATGTTGAATAATGGTTTTTAAGGCTATAGTGGATACAGTGTGAAGGTGGTCTGGGAAACTTCCAGAGAAGAAAATTAAGGGGTGGCTCCTACTTTTGAAATTCGAGATCCACCCCCTAACTCTGACCAATGTTTTCAGAGACTGCCTCTACGCTTCCCACCACCTAGAAATTAGAAAAGGGTCATATCTTTTGACAAAGGACTTAAAGCCTGGAAGAAGTTGGATTTCTTTCTTGTCTCTGAGTAAATCTGGGAAAGGTTAATTAAGGAAGATGTATAAGGTAATAAGCATATTAGTTGATGATAGCTGGTTGTTATTTTTATTTTTAATATCCTCTGTCACACAATGAACCAAGAATGTCAATCACAATAAAAAAGAGATTCCTATGTGCAGAAGATGGTTGAGGAGGGAGACTGAAGAAGGCTTGCCAGCTGGTTGTTCTATAAAGTAGGCAGGGGCTTCAGTGAACTGTAGTATGCATTCCCAGAAGTCAAGTGTTTCTTTGTTCTGATGCCTTATATTTCAAGAAAAGCTTTATTGCTATAGAGGAGACAGCAACAGTAAGTGGCATGAAGTCAGCTGTGGTACTCTCTACCTCTAGGGGTCAAAGAGCACAACATTGTAGATGAATTTAAAAGGGGGCTAGATAATTCTGTGGTGAATCTTAACATTTGCTGTCATGCATGTTAGAAGACTGATAATCAAATCTCATGCCTCAGAGAGTGAATGCAGGCTGCTGGGGCAAGCCTTCTTTCTTCCTCTCCCACTCCCCGAGGCTCCCTTCTCTAGTTCAGGAAACATGACCAAGTGGGTGGGAAGGCAGGACACTAATCTTGCCATCATCCATTGAAATCACACAGTCCTCTGTGGTTCAGGACCTTGGTGGGGAATTGGGAGGTACAAAGACAGGAAAGTCAGGTTTCTTCACCCTGGAATAGTGGCTGCTGCCCAGGAAGCTTCTTGGGACTGATGAAGTTTTGAGATCTGCAGGAAAGACAAGATTTGACGATGACCTCCTAAGCTGGGCAAGTCTTAAGCTTCTGATAAGGGTGAGGGCCCTCCTGAGAAGACAGAGGCCCACCCTCATTTCTTCTGGGACTCAGCCTCATTGTCAACCTGACCTCCTGGAAAGGGGAGAGGAATGGCCATCCCCATATCTAGTTCTTCCCTTGCTTCCTACTTTCTTCTCTTTTTTATCTCTCTCCCTCCTTCCTCCTGCCACAGTGGAGATGAAACCTCTGTTTCTATTACCAGGTGGTTTTCCCTCAGAAGCTCCAAAGCATCCCAGCACCATGAAGTCACTGGAACAATCATCCCTTTGGTGCCTCAGGAGGGAGACTTAGAAAGAACTTGGTCTGAAGACCAGGTATGGTTCTTGGTGACCTCAGGGCATTGTTCTCCTCATTCTAGCATCTTCTCTCTTGCCTTCTGTATTTGAATGCCACCTGCACCCCAGCATACAGATGTGCTCTGATATTTATCAACACAGAACAAAACTAGTCAGATATCCCCCTTGTTTCCCAAGCTGCTCTCTCTTTGCTCACCTCAGATCTGTTCGGAGTGCCATTTCTTTCCTGTCCTTCCAGCTCAGTGGCTCCCTTCCTGCCTCATCTTCTACCCTCCACTTTTCACTCTCATCAGTGTCACAAATTACCTCCCAGTTGGCTTCATCTCAGAGTGGGGCACAACTCTCCTTCCTTCCCAAACACTGAGATTTTCCTCTGTGTCTCTGACACTTCATTCTTCTGTGTTCCTCTTCATGTCCTCCATGCGTTCACAAGTCTGGGCTCAGCCCTAGGGTTCCTCTCAGCATTTTCCATACTCTCTCCAGAGCCTACCACGTTAATGTCACCTATGTGTCAAGTTCTCCCAAGCATGTATCTAAGCTCCAAACTCCTGCATCCAACAGTTTCCTCTTCTTGAGCATCTCAGAAGCAACTCAGATACAAAATAGCCAGACCTGAACTATCTGATCCCCTTGCTCCAAATCTTGTTAATCTATCTACACACATAGAAACTTGAGAGTCATCTTTCTCTTCTTTCATAAACAAAACCCATCATATGCCATCAATTCGACCCCTAAAATACTCCATAATTTCACTCCCCCTTGACACATTCATCACGCTCACGTGGACTATCTCAAAAGTCTAAGACTCATCAGAAGCTACCTAGCTTCCCAACTGTGTGCACAAATGAGTCCATCTCCACAGTGCCTCCTCATCTTCCCCGTGTTGTTGGCTCTCGTTGGCGATGACATCACTGACCTGCTCCCGAGCATGTGGCCTCTGAGATCTCACAAAGGTAATAGATTTGTTCAGGTACAGAATCAGAGAGGTGACCATCTATCCCAAACCTTCATTTGCAGAGGAGTCTGTGGGGGCCAGTGGGATTAAGTGACAGGACAAGGTCACAGAGCTTATCAAGTGGCAGAGCCAGTACTGGGATGCAGGCCCTGTGGCTCTCAGCCCAGTGCTCCTTCCTCCAGCTGACGAAGAAAACTATTTAGACATGACTGGAACTGTCTAAAATTTCTGGTTCTCTTCTTTTTCCAGCCATGTGGAAGGATCTGCTTCAAGTTAGGTGTGGCCATGGACTTGCTTTGGCTGATGACAGATGATTCTGGGGAATAGTATTTAAGAGCCATATTGCAATATTATACAAATTTTCCATGGCTGAGGCAAATCCTAAAAGTATTGCATTGAGATATGGACTTAATTCTACCTAGTAGTGATATGGTATGAGTATCTGGGTGACTGTAGTAAGCAGAGCTCCCAGTCACTCTGCTTTGGTATGTAGCATAAGTGAGACTTTGTTGCATAGCATAACTAGTCCTTTCTAACTATAACAAATACAACCAGGATGGATGGACCAAGGTGTAGGATGGTGTTTGTGACCAAGGCAAAGAATAAAGATAGATGTCCCATTAAGAATACATCAGGGGGCTGGGATTGTGGCACAGTGGTAGCGTGCTCGCCTAGTACGCGTGAGGCACTGGGTTCGATCCTCAGCACCACATAAAAACAAAGATATTCTGTCCACCTAAAACTAAAAAATAAATAAATAAATATTAAAAAAAAAAAAGAATACATCAGGACCTCTTTTTCTGTTCCCTAAGGACAACAGGAGGAGTAGACGTGGGGTCAAAGAGATCTGGGGTCTCCTCATAGCTCTCTCTGAGTTGGAGATGTGACCTTAGGCACATCATCAAATCCTCCTGAACTTCAGTTCCTTTATCTGTGAAATAGGGATAATGATTTCAGTCTGGCTGGATTGTTGTGAGCATCAGTTTTCTGAGGTAGATGATAGTAGAGCTTAAAAACTGTTGGTTAATCACTCACATGGAGTCCTACCCAAGGAGATAAAGAAAACTTAAACTTGCTGCCAGGTCTTGCTCAACCCCTTGGGCCTTCTTTGAGGGAATTATGTTGTATAGAATCTCATGGGGCCTGTGAGTGTATTTATTGGGGATTCTTTAAAACCCAGGATCTCTTAACAGGGGTAAGGTGTAAGAATAAACTTCTCCATTTACTTTCTCTATTCCCAACGGACAAGTATAACTGTTAGAGTAAAGAGGAGATGATGGGGTGGAAGTGGGGGCAATGACTGTGCAGGACTTGTACGTTCACTTTTTTGTCTCTAGTTAGGAGAATGTAAGTAACTGGAAGATTCTTTTTGTGAACTAGTTATTTAGAAGTGTTTCACTAGGAGTCTCAGAAGCAAGGGTTGGGGTAGACTTCTTTTACTCTGAATATACTTATTGCTAAACTGTACTGGGGCTTGGGGTGCAGCTCAGTGGTAGAACACTTGCCTAGCATACATGACATCGCACTGGGTTCAATCCCCAGCACTGCCAAAAAAAATGGAAACTGTGTTGATTTCTCTAGTAGTAATGACCTGATCCAGAGCAGAGTCTGTGTCTAGTTTTTTATTTAGGGTGGATTTCTGAAATGTAGTCAATCTTTAGGGGATAATTTATTTCTTGTCATTTTTAGGAACACCTATTAATCCCATTAAAGAGGTGGAAATATTCCTGGGGTGTCTGTCAGTGCTCATCCATGCCAAGCTTTAGGATGAGTGTGTTCTTTCTTTCAGTTAGGTTCTTATCCACATAAGATCATTTCCTATTGACTATAAAATTATATAATTGAAGCTAGTATAGACCGTTTAAATATTTTAGTTAATTTAAAGCCAAAAGAAAGGTGAACAACTGGAATCTAATTGAAGTCCTGGTTGTAAAAAAAAGTTTATATATATAGTTGTTTTTAAGCAAACAGATAGGATTTGTGGGGAAGATAGGGATTTTGAGAATGTCATTTGTAATTTTCAGTTTAATTTAAGCACAGGAAAATGCCACAAATTTCAATCTCCTGAATTGTATGGGTAGATGAGATTGATGAAAAAAATTAATTGTGAAAAAAATCAGACAGTGTTTTCCAAGAAAAATTACTTTCCAAGTCATTTTCTGTCTCATTTCCACTTAAACTCTCCTTGCTTTCAAAGCCCTTTCTTTCCTCTATCTGTAGATATTATATAGCAGTTGGCATTAGAGGAGTTTTCAAGAAAAATGTGTGATTTCCAGAATCTCAGGATCCAAGATGGAAGTTCCTAAATTGTGAGTTTGAGTGTTTGGTTCCTAAGACTCTTTGTTTCTTGCTCAGGTAAATGTTTAACAAAATTACATGGCCAAGATCTCATGAGTCCCTAGAATAAATGGATTGCAGTATTTTTCTCATGAATTCTTAAAGCTTTCATTGTGCGTCTCCAGTGCTGGACACTATCTGTTACACAAGAGGAAAACACCATACTAGGAATCATCTTAATGGGCTCCTCATTTGGAAAATCAATGAATTTTACAGATTTTAGAGGAATACTTCAAGGTGGAGGAGGCAAAAATCAAGCTACAAGAAATCTTGAGTTTTGGGGGCTAGGATTGTAGCTCAGTGGTAGAGCATTTGCCTTGCATGTGTGAGGCACTGGGTTTTATCCTCAGCACCACATAAAAATAAATAAATAAAATAAAGGTATTGTGTCCATGTACAACTAAAAAAATTTTTTTAAAAAAGAAATCCTGAGTCTTCTTAACTCATTTTGATTCTTGGTCAAAGCTCCCTGGTGTATTTCCAGCAAGTCATACCACAATACTGTTGAATTCTTGACTTCTCTGTTTTGCCCAAGAGAAAAGTGCACACCAACTCTGCAGCGGCCCAACCAGACAAGATGTGAGGTGCTGAGATATTGGGGCAAAGGGGCTCACAGATACAGAAGCATGCTGCTTCTGGGAAGACCAGAAAACATGGGTCAGAGGGGCGACTGCTTTGGAGAGTAGCTCTAAGGGAAAACTACTTTGAGACATTGCGTGATTGTGGTGTGTGATTGTCATTATGTTTGGATGGGTGTCGACATGTACATCTTGTAAATGAGAGACAATTTTGATGCATTCACAAGAGGACCTGATCCAAATGTGCAAACTAACCCATTATCCTGCACAATACTGACATTCAGACTGTAAATTTTAGTCAAAATCAGCTCAGTTGCCTTATTTTCTGTCATAGAAATAAACCCAAGACTGGCCAAAATGTTATTCTCCCTGCGCTCCTCTAAAATACCAACAAAACCAAGTTGATCGTTTTTGTTTGAATGGTTTAGAAATACTTTCACTTTTAGATGCTGTCCACTAAGTCCTTTTACAGAGCAGATTAAGTCGGACTTGGTTGATCAAGCAAAATTGCTGATCCACCTTTAGTACTCAATTAGCCAGGGGTTATAGCTCCAAAAATACACAGACATATGGATCAGACATGGGGACTTAAACTTGAATTGGGAGCCCAAAAGGATTTAAAACCAACTATATCTTTTCCCCAAATGTTTGAGGAAGGGCACATGGCTAAAAGACAATAGTCACTAGAAGCATCAGGAACTTGGCTAGCCCCTTCGTAGAGGGTGTGACTCAGTTCTCAGATGCATAATAAGCATTACTAGGGGAAAAAAATACCCAAATAAGCTGGTAGTCCAGCTCTCACAGTGTGCAGGTGTACACATCATTTCTTTTCTCTCTTCTCTCTCTCTTTTTCTTTTCCCAGTACTGGGAATTGTTCCTCTGAACTACATCCCCAGACCTATTTATTTATTTATTTAGATAAGGTTTTGCTGAATTAACCAGGCTGGCCTCAAACTTGTGATCCTCTACCTTAGACTCTCGAGTCACTCGGATTACAGGCATGTACCACTCTGCCCAGCTGCATCTTGGTTTCTTGACATGGATTTTCCCAGTTAAGTTTGACTTGGTTGATCAAGTAAAATTTCTGACCCTCCTTATTCCCCAGAACAAAGCAATAGAAATAACCTCTAGTGTTTGTGTAGGAATTTAATTATTTTTCAATGTGTCTGGTGTTGTGGTTTTTGTTTGGCTGTTTGTCTCAGGGCCTTAGGCATGCTGGGCAAGCACACTACCACTGAGCCACATCTGGCCCGCCTAATTGTCTCTCTTGATTCCCACAACAACCCCTGCCATGCAGGGAATAGTAATATAGACCCAAGCTCACAGTTTACAGATAGAATAAGGAAAGTGTGTCCCAAAGACACACAGTTGGTCCCAGCTGGGCCCCTAGACCTTGGAGGTGGTCTAACCATTCAAGTTAAGCTGGCCATCTCAAGTCTTCATCAATGTCCTCACTCAACAATTCTAATCCAGAGAGTACTGTGATGAGAGCATTTCCCCATATTTTAGAATGTTTATTGACAAATACTCTTGCCAATTTTCCATCATGATTTTTTAATGTGTCTCAACTTAAAGAGCTCACAAAGTCTTCTCTAGAATAAAGTTTGTGGTGATACTGATGTTGGGTTTCTAGCACTTAGTTTGGGCACAAATAGTTGGCTGCTAGAGCATCCCAATTATTTGACAGTTGAATACAACAACTCCCTTGCCAGTGAATGCACTTGGGCATTAGCAGGTGGAAGATATTGTTCATGGCAGAGTATATCTGGGTTTGGAAGGTAATTAGTTGGCTGGCCTGGATGATAGAGACCAAGATTTGTATGTAAAGTAATGCTACATTGATTTAAAGCTCTTTCCCTAGTTCTTCATTATCAGCAGATCCATCCATCCACCTCAGGGCTTCAAAGCTGCATTTGATACCCTCACCTGGTTGCAGTGTATAGACCTGTATATTTTGGAAGAAGAACTGAAAGAGTATACCTATGCCACACTCTCCCACTCCCATCTGCCCATGAGAGGAGGAAGAGGAAGAGGAGGAGGAGGGGGAGCCTTCCTGTAGATCCTACCCTCAGACCCATATATGGTTAGAGTTCCTCTCCCACAGCCAGCTTAGCCCCTAGTGGGCAAGTGCCTCCTGCCCACCAAGGCAGACCAGGCAGTTAGCATCATCATTGCCTTCTAGACATGGTCTAATGCTGACCCTGAGGCCAGGAGAGGTAGCATCATTTCTCTGGATTTTCCTGTGCTTGTTTCCTCAGCAGCAGCAGCAGCAGCAGCAGCAGGAACAACGGCAACAGCAAGCTGCCTTTCTCTCTGCAGTTTGTCATCATCTTGTTACCATAAAAATCACATCTCAGTTTGGGCTGCAGGGCTCAGAAAATGCACAAGCACCATGTTAAATGTTATGATGTGAAACATCATTTATTTCTTCAACAATTCATTCCAGAGCCGGGGCTGTGGCTTTGCAAAATTCTTTTTCTGTCTCCCTCTCCCTCGCTCTTTTCTTCTCCAGATCTCTTGCTCTTGCTCTCTTTCTCCTATTGACCACTTGTTAAATCTTTTTGTTTGTTTCCCCCCTTTCTCCTGGGACCTTCCGACAGGCAGGCTTGCCAGATTCATTTTCTGATCAAAGCTGTTTGATTTGGTCAATTTTGCCACATTGGAGACGTTCTCTATTACAGAGATAAATAGCTTTGGGCTAACTGTCAACGAAAACTTGTAAGCTAATAAATTATTCCAATTTCTTCCCGCGGATTTCTCTGGAGACAGCCCTAGGAAATACACTTTTTGATTAGTAAATTTCTCTGTGTGTGTGTCTGGACATTCAAATGTGTCGGCTTTGATTAGCACCATTGCTTTTCAAGTCGACGTTGGCTGAGGGGCTGTCAGTTGCAGGCAGCTCTGATGCATAATGCATCAACTGGGCCCGGAAACAGGAGCCTCTTCCAAGGCTGGAAAGGCGGGAAAATTGCCCTAACAACCCCACTGGCTTACTGTGCACCAAGGGGAGCTCAACTTGAAAGTCTTGACAAGACTTGCCTGGGCTTCAGTGAAAGCCACCCACGCCGGGCCGAGAGGCTTTGAAGAGACCATGACTGCAGGCCTGCCAAGAACCCAAGCCACTGCTCCATCTGCTCTGGCCACCACCTCCTCCTCCCACACATTTTGCCCCTGCATCCTCACCCACACCCTCCACTCCATCATCCTGGAGTCTGGGCAGAGACGGCCCTTCTGGACAGGCCCAGATTTCCCTCTGCCTCCCTTTG
The DNA here is from genome assembly GCA_028644305.1 of Xerus rutilus. Taxonomy (NCBI): domain Eukaryota; kingdom Metazoa; phylum Chordata; class Mammalia; order Rodentia; family Sciuridae; genus Xerus; species Xerus rutilus. The sequence goes on along the minus strand of CM053405.1, from coordinate 54,956,353 downwards.
GATTCCGGTTTGCCGTTTGTGTAGTTAAGGGCCCTTGGGTTGTTATAGAAACAATATTTTGGCTATAACAAATCAATCGGTGCGTGTGAACACAAACATACAGATCATTTATCAACTGCAAAATACCCTAAATTATGACCTTTCTAAAACCTATCAGAAGGGCGAGCGAATGCATAACGTAAATTAAAGTTTGAAGGGTCAGCGGTTTTTACTTTCACTATTCATCTTTCTTTCACCTTATAGGTTTAAGAACAAGAGGGCTGTGTAATTACATTTCAATGGGGTGCAGCGGTTCATTATTCCCAGCTATACCAATCTGCTGCAACATTTCCAATGCAGTCAGGTACATTTTAGCAGATATTAGTCGGTATAAGACCATACTTGCTCTTTGGGACTGATAACATCTTTTAATGCATAACAGTGCTATCATCTCAATTTAGAAAAGGCTAAAAGGGTGAGAGTTTTTTTCTCAGATCAATACAGTTGTTCATATTTTATAAAGGTGGTAAAGCCCAGCTGATAATTCTTCCCAGATAAGACTTGCCCTTTGCCTCCCAGTTGCTCCCTTTCTCTGATTACCATTTCCCCAAGTCCCCACTACCCCATGTGGTAGTAGACAACATTTTGTGCTGGAGCCCACTGCACTGATGGAAATGGGTAGCTTCCAACAGAAAACACTTCCGCTGCCAATTATCTTGCTCTGGTGGTCATGCTGCTGCTCTGCTGAGTGTGGGGGCTCCCAAGTTTCAGCTCAGCCATTGTGTTCGTTCTACCTGTGGAACCAGTAGGCACCTCCAGAAGCTGTCCATATGTTCTGTTCTAGAAAGTAGAGTCATGGTGACATCAGCAGAGTATGGCTAAGGGTCCTTTGGTATTGTGAAGGGGAAGAACAAAATGTTAAATCTTCAAGCAGAAAAAAACCAGCCCTAGACTAGTGAGTAAAATTCAGGCCCACTTAAAATTATGTGTGTGTGTGTGAATGTTTGTATATACATATGTGTCTATGTGTACATGAATGAGTGTGTTTGTACATCTACACCAAATGGCAAGGCAGTTACGCTGTGGAGAACAATGAATGAAGATTATAACTTACATATTTCTCGAATGTTTTACCCACAAAAGTAATGTTCATATTTTACTAGTGTAGTGTAGAGGAAGGAAAAAAAGGAAGGAAAGGATTTTTTTCCATTTTTTCAAATTGTGGTAAAATACACATAAGCCCAGTGTGATGGCTCATGCCTGTAATTTAAGCAACCCAGAAGGCTGAGGCAGGAGGATCACAAGTTTGAGGCCAGCCTCAAGAACTTAGAGAGACCTTTTCTCAAAATAAAAAATAAAAAGGCTAGAGATGTAGCTCAGTAGTAAAGCACCCCTGGTCTCAAACCGCATTACTGAAAAAATATACACATAACAAAAAATTCACCATGTTAACATTTTTTTGGTTTGTTTGCAGTGTTAGGGATTGAATCCAAGGCCTCATACATACTAGGCAAGTGCTATACAACTAAGCTATAGCCCCAGCCCTTAACCATTTTTAAGTGTACAGTTCAGTAGTGTTAAATATATTTACATTGCTGTACGGTCTCTGGAATGTTTGCATCTTGCAAAACTGAGACTCTTTGAGACTTTTCAATGAAACAATGGCTCATGGCCTCCTCCTCTCAGTCACTGGCAACCATCATTCAATTTTCTATTTCTAGGTGTTTGACCACTCTAGATGTATCATATAAGTGGGACCAGGCAGTATTTGTCTTTTTATTTCACTTAGCATAATGTTCTCAAGGTTCAACTATGTGTCAGAATATTCT
>CM053405.1:54814545-54949545 GCA_028644305.1 Xerus rutilus | reverse complement strand
ATATTTAAACAGAATACTTATACTGATGCATATCAAACTAATTTTTCTGCCTTCAAAATAGAGTTTGGGGGCTCTCCCCCAACAATTAGACCTCTACTTGGTGACATTCAAGGGGCCATGTCCTATATAATATGTTGTGCACCCACCACAGGTTGTACCCTAAAGCTGTAATGAGGACTGGCATTACTGAACAAAATGAAATGTGGGTCTTGAATGTTAAATTTTATTATTGGGAAGGCTCTATTGTCAAAATGTCCTTAAAAAGTGTCTTTTATGTGTTTAACATTTTTGTTTTCCTGTGTGATCTTTATGAAAGGCATTTAAAGCAAACTATAAACAAAGAAATATTGATATGGAAACCATTAGTACTATGCACAGCCATTTTCATATAAGAAAAACATTTTGAGTTTGTTTTTTAGACATCTATTCCCCCTACTGGTGATATTTATTCTTATTTAGCTACAAAAAAAAAAAAAAAAAATCCTGTTGAGATAATAGGAAGAAAAGGAGGAGTTTGATGGAATTGTTTAAATATCCTTGGTGATGTGATTGCTTTTGTGACAAATTCTTAAATTACAGACTTTCAAAACCCTGACACTAAGGAGATGGAGAAGTTTTTCCTTACACTCTAGAACGGGTGTTCTATTGTCACCTCAGAGTCTGAAATTTGGCATGTCCTTACTGATGATGGCCCTTCCGTCTTTGCTTAGACATTCTTGCACCTAGGGAGCTGCTGGACCTCCTCCGCCTCCTCCAGGCCTGGGTTGTCGCCCCTCCTGTGTTCTCCCATGGCCTTTGTCCTTCTGCAGCCACATCCTACATTGCAATGGCTGACTTCTCTCTGATGTATCCCAACATTTCAAGAAGAGAGGATTGGGCTTGCCTGGCTCACAGTGGGTGATGCCCACAGCATAGTCACCCCCAAGATACCTTTGCCTTCCCTCTATGGCAGCAGTCACATGCATAGTGTCCAGAGGTTCTAGAGGACAGAAGGGTGGAGGGCAGGACCTCCTTATTTCAGATCTGCAGTGGGTTCCATTGCTGTCCCTGTGAATGATCCCCTGAGATGCGTAGTACACAGCCTGCCTGGCTTCATGTAGCCACCCTGGACCTAATCCTACAGGGCTGAGTGAGAGGTGAGAGCAAGACAGAGCTGGTGTCAGCCAGTATCTAATACAAGCCAGGCACTGTGCCCACTGCCAACAGCCACGTCCATTGTCTTACTCCCCAGGCCAGCCCATGTCTAGCCCTGCCTCCCTCCCACTCACTCTATCCAATTCTGTTTCCTGCTCTGAAGAATCCAGGGCCTGGGTGACAGAGGACAGTCCATAGTCCTGTGTACAGCACTCTCAATGGCTTCCTCCCAACCCACCCCGGGGGTTTTAGACCTTCCCACTGACACTTTCCCTTTTAAAGCTCTAAAAAGGGATTAGGAATTCTAGATACAATTCCAGTCAAAGTTTCATTATTATTACTTCTAAAATACAGGGGGCTGGGGTGGTGGCTCAGTAGTAGAGCGCTTGCCTAGCATGCGTGAGGCACTGGGTTCAATTCTCAGCACCACATATAAATGGATGAATGAAATGAGGGTATTGTATTCATCTACAACTAAAAAAAATTTTTTTAAAAAAATACAACTGGAACATTTTCTGCAGCCGAGCTTGTGGGGGGAGGGGGAAGTTCAGCAGGATCCTTCTTCTACCAACCCTCATGATGCCACAGCACCTCACCTCCACCATCACGGGAGGATGGAGAAAAGAAGAGAGGAGGCATGTTGCAGAAGAGAGGAGGTGTTGCAACCCAGGTACTGGATCCATGGCTGCTGCTCATCCTGCAGTGAAGAATTAATTGCACACCTTCCTCACCAAGGCTGTTGAGAAGGGCCAAGCTAATAAACGGCAGCTTCCATAAGGAAAAGGAAAAGAAAATCTCCCAAGAGAGGCTCACATGTGCTTGGAAGAAAGTGGGAGAAGGGTAGCATAGAAGAACTAGAGGATCCTGACCCATCCCAGACCCCAGTGTGCCACAGGGGATCTACCTGTTCCCTGGGAGCAAGAGGCCTGGGGTTTGCTTCTGTTAGGTATGGAGTATTTAATGGATTGGAGTCTCAAATTGGTACATGTCAGAACAGCTATTTAGGGAAAGGACCCCTGCCTATGACACTTGCCCTTTTAGTGGCCAGTCAAGAGCTCATGTGGCTGTGTCTGCTCTCCAGGAGAGCTCCCTCGATCCATATTTACTCCAACCTTCTCCAGCCTTCAGAGTCCCTTCCATCAATGGCCTCCACACTTACAACAGTCAATCAGTGCCTTTGCTGCTCTTGACAAAGGACTGCTCCCACCTACCACATCTGAGCCTCTTTCCTCCCCCATATGCCAAAAGAATGATAGCCAGTCTCCCTGCAAAATGCTGCTCATAGGACCCGGAAGGAACTGCAATACCCACCTGTGAATGAGTGGCTGCAGGGGGTAGCTGATGCCAAGCAAGAAGTCCAGCTTTGTCTTTTAGGTCCAATATCCTCACATGACCAGAGCAACAGCTTCTCAGAGGGAGTCCTGCCCAGCCTACGGCCTCTGCACACTTGGCTAGTAGCCCAAGTAGGGAGCTCAGGGTGCAGGGGGAGGGAGAGGCCAAAAGTGCTGTGAGCAGATCTTCTGCGATGGAGTGAGGATCACAGGAAGAGCATTAGGCTCACATGAGTAGGCATCAGTTCTGCCACTTACTATGTGTCTTTGGAAAAATCTCAGAGCTTGAGTTTCTGGTTCTCAAACTGTAGGATTTGATGAGATGATGTCTAAGTTTTGCCCTACCTACTAATATTCTCGAATCCTAAAAAAGCAGAAGGTATCCCTTGACTTCTTGAGCTTTGGCAATCCACGAAAAATTCTGCAATGAAAAAGAGCTCTCTTCTAACAAGGCTTCTGGAATAATGGACTCCTTTAACAAGACTAATATAATGAGCAAAGCGTTCATGAATCTGAAATAATGTATTAAATTTCATATGGCCTTTTAAAACTAAGAGAAAGGGGAGTTGAACAAAATGTATGGTGGACATTGTGAACTTCAGAGACCTGAGAAATTGCTCCATTAAGTTTAGTAAATATTTGTCAAACCCCTGCTCCATGCCAAGCCCAGTACTAAGCACTGGGGATGCAGGGACGAGTCTGACAGTCTCTACCCTTTGAAGAAATCAAGGTATAGTGTGGGCAGACCAACATGTCAAAAATGTCATTTCAAAATGACAGAGGCATTCAAAATGGCAGCAAGTGCAGAGACAGAGATGTTCCCAAGATGCACTGGAGTTCAGCCCAACATGGGGAAAGTTCTGGAAATATTTCTGATAGGAAGCAATGTCTGAACTGACTTTGAAAGAGATACTTCAGGCCTTTTGCTAAACTCAAAATTCTATAAGGCTTTCAAGTTTCAGCCTACAGTCTATTCCTACTGTTGAGGTTTGGTTAGGTGACCATTGAGGCTCTCTTCCCACCCTCTGGTGCCCTCCCTCGAGAGAGACAATACTATTGGCCAACAATCCAGAAGAGCTGTGGGAGCAGTGTAATGAGGTTGAAATCTCTGCTAATTCCTTTTCAACCATTCTATACATTGATGTAGGTTTGTGTTAGATTAGCCTCTTTAGGCTCAAATGTTAAATATCCTAAAATATAGTTCACCAATGGAATAGCTGACTTAGGATCATTGACTAGGACCACTTTTGGTTCTCAGGCCAACTTCTTACTCCCTAAACCTGACCAGCCTTGCCACAAAGTGCTCAGAGACCTCCTCATAGCTCTGAATAATAGAGTTTAGTAATGGAAGGAAGAAGAAAAATGCCAGGGGGTAGAGACCTGAGATCTTCACCAAACATAGTCAATAATCATGGTCTTGAGTCTGTCCTTGGTGGGTTCTCCATGAGGTGACTTAAATTTAAGGAGTTTCCAGATGAAATTAGACTTTCCTTTTAGAAACAAAACAAAACTTCAGGAAAATCTCACTGTAGAGATAATACATATAGATATTCAGCAGATACCAATACATATTTTCTATGTTTTAGAAAACAGGAAATGTGTCAGTGTCATTGGCATTGTGAAAAGAAGAGCTTGTGTCTTCCAAAGGAGATTCTGGAACAGCACTAAAAGGGTGAACTGTGAGCTCCTATGGGAAGAAACTAGCCTCTGGGTTTCTAGAACAAAGTATAGCAACAAAACACACCAAAATAGGGTGGGCCTAATAAATCTGGAATCAGGAGGGCTTGCCTCTGATTGTGTCCTGTGGACTGGACAAAAACAACAGGAACAAAGCCAGAATCCACCCTTGAATGACTTCCTGAAATGGGTTGATTTGGATGGCTATCACCGTGGAAGGAGTTTTGTGGTATTTCTAGGAAGCAGCCTTGCAACTTTTTGGAACAAAAGAGAAAGGAAAGAAAATAAGAAAGAAAGAGAAAGAAAATTAGGAGGGAGGAATGGGAGTAGGGGCTCTTACCTTAACCTAATCCCATTTTGCATTTATATAAATTTGAAAAATGGTGCACTGAACATGATCATCAAAATTGCAGATGATGCTAATCAGGGAGAGAACTAGGATGCAACAAGTCCTTGCCAAGGATAAGATAATGAGCTAAATATAACAAGATGAAATGTAACTGGGATGAATGCAAGCTTCTCCCCATGGATCAAAAAAAATCAATTGTGCAAGTTAAGATGAGAGAAGCATGAATTAGCTGCGGCACTTACAAAACAGATAAAAATCCCAAAAGACTAAACATTTGAATTGACTATAAACTCAATGGCAATGGGGCCAAATAATCTAATGGGATCTTGGGCTAGAATGAGAAAGCGGATGGTTCTCCTTTACTCTGAACTACTCAAACCACATCTGAAAACTTATGTCCAGCTCTAGGATTCATGTTCTAAGAAGATTGTACACGTGCTCGGTCGTATTCAGGGGGATGACCAGGATAGTGAAAATTCAAGTGTTCTCCTATAAAAGCAAGGACGGAAAGGACACATGCACTGACTTTGAGTGCTCACAAGGCATTAGATTTAGGAGAGAGACAAATCTGGGTCTCATATAAGGTAGAACTTTCTTTAAAAAAAAACTATTGAAAGTTCAAATGGACCACCTTGGAAGAGAGGGATGTCTAGCTACTAGAAATTGGACTATCACAGTGGGAAGAGGTAGAAGGGACCCTCTTTACACAGGCTTTCATTTATGCATTCTTGGAGCCACCTCTGTGCCAGGTGTCCTGTTAGATACTGGAAATGGCAGGATATTGTACCTTCCATCAATGAGCAAAAATCACAGTCACAGTCCAACAAGACATGTGCATTCCTGAATATGTGAAAAATAAATACAGTAGGAGAGAGAACAGGAGTTACTAACATGGCTTCAAAGATGGATTCTGAGCCAGGCGAAGCACAGGAAAGAGTGGTTCTATGGCCTCCAGCTGGGGAAGATCCTGGGTGTATGGTATGGTGAACAGTCTAGGGAAAGAGCAGGCTACAGAGGTAGGCTGAGGCTGGATGGTCAAGACCTTGGGTGTTATGATAAGGAGATCTCTTTTTCTTTTTCTCCCTCCAACCGCCCCCTCTCCAGGAGGAAAAGACAGGAAACTGGCAGAGACTCCATAAAACAGAGATTTAGAGGACAGTGGTTCTGGTAACAGAGAAGATGGACCAGACTCAGGAGAAATGGGGGACAGGAAGACTGGCTAATCATTTCCAGCTCTGAGGGCCTTGACTTCATAGAATGATATTAAATGTGAACATTTTTGGATGAAAAAGGCTTTTAAGGGGACTCATAATAAGAGGGCAGCACTATGTTTATGCAGAAAGGAACTGTTTGTCTCCATCCTTGAAAATGAACAGAAGAGGTTAGGGTATGTCTGGCTCATGTGATTCCAGGTCACAAAGACCTACCTGGTCCAGGACAGGGTCAGGACAGACCAAAAATGTTCTCCAAAATGTGTAGCAATACAAACCTTTTAAACACAGCCCATCAGTATTGGACAAATAAGTCCTGCTTAAACCGAATGTAAATTCAAACAGAATTAAAGAGGAATTGGTAGAAGGCTTCCCAAGCTTTGAAGCTCTCAAAAACACTAATATCTGATAAAAAGAAAAGGTGCTCATGCCATCAGTAGCTGGCTGGATACTCTCAGCTAGGCCTTGGTGTTCTCCTGCTCAATGTAAACACTTTGATAGCACGATTACCAGACAAGCCACTCTGGGAACACTACAGACCAGACAAAACAAAGCCTGTCTATAATCATGTCTTTATTCAAAGAAAAACAAGAGCATTATCCAAACCACAAAAATGACCCAACATTCATCTCCCTATCTGGCTAATAGGAGTAACTATTGTTTACTTGCCAATTATAGTTTCAACCTTGCTTCACTCTTCTAGGTAAGATTTATTAAGACATCCAAAGAATTACCCTACTTCCTGAAAGCATCCAATGCAAAGAAAAACCCCATTTCCTAAAACCCTCCCACAAATCCTCTCTGCAGTCCTTTCTAAGCCCCTTATTATCGAGATGCCCTGGGTTCACCATGGTACATTTTCTCTTTACTGAAATATGTCAACAAAACTGTTTCTGGTGGTCTTTGACTAGAGCTCCTTCATAGACCATTTCAGGTTATTTTATCTCTAGCTTTTTTCTTGGGGTTTTATGTCCCCATGATTTTCAGATGAGGAATGTTATACTAGACAGGACCTGGGCTGTCCTTTTTGTCTACCTGATTCATTCCAAGAACTAGCAGTTTCTATGAAGGTTTTGATATTTCTCTCTTAAAACAATTCATCCCCTGGGACCCTACTGTACATGGTACTGACTTCTTTTGGCAAATATTGCATAATATTGTAAAGATATTTTAGAAACTCTCCATGAATTGTGAATCCTTTCCTTTCCTTTCCTTTCCTTTCCTTTCTTCTTTCTTTCTTTCTCTTTCTTTCTTTCTTTCTCTCTCTCTATATATTTCTTTCTTTCTTTCTTTCTCTCTCTCTATATATTTCTTTCTTTCTTTCTTTCTTTCTTTCTTTCTTTCTTTCTTTCTTTCTTCCTCTCCTCCTCCTCCTCCTTCTTTTTTGTTTTTTGCAGCACTGAGATTAAACTCAGAGGTGTACTACCACTAAGCCATATCACATCACCAGACCTTTGAATTTTTTAATTTTGACACAATCTCACTACATTGCCCCAACTGGCCTCAAACTTGTGATCCTCTTGCCTTGGCCTCCTAAGTAGTTGGGATTAAGGTGCGTACCACCTCTCCCAGCTGGATTGTGACTTCATTCAGGGCAAGAACTCTGTCTTATTCATCTTTATGTTCCCTATGTTTAGAGGAGTAGCAGGTCAGAAGTTCATTAAATGAACATATGATCAAATGAATGAATAAAATGTTAGACTTGAGAGGGACCTAAACAATCACCTAGCCCAAGATTTCACACTCAAATGTCTAGTAGGACCAGGTAGATCAGGATAGGGAGGGGCCTCTGGCCAACTGACAATACATGTTGTATCAGTGCCAGTGAGCTTTTATCAGAAAGGAAAATGATTTCACTGTTGCCAGATCTTCCAAATTTTAGAGAAAAATGAGATATATTCCTAATTTTTAGTATGTTAAAACACCATATAAATCTAATGAATTATATCTATGGACCAGATTTAATTGCTGGGTTGCTAATTTGTGACTTCTGATCTTGGCCAACCCCTAATTTTATACACAGGACACTGTGGTCCAGAAAGATTAGAGACATACCTGAGGTCACTGGCCAGAAGGGCAGAACAGAGTGAAAGCCAGCTCTTAATCATGTAATCCCAATCCAGTTGGGCATGGTGGCACATACCTGTAATCCCAGCTACTTGAGAGATTGAGACAAGAGGATCAAAAGTTCAAAGCCAACCTGGGCAACTTAGCAAGATCCTGTTGCAAAATTTAAAATATAAAGGGCTAGGGATATAACTCAATGTTAGAGCACTCCCTGGTTCTATCCCCAGTACTACAACAACAACAAAAAAACCCACAACCCATGTTATATGCACGTATGAACCTGCCACAATGCAACCTGTTATTCCGAATATGTACTAATAAAAAAAAAAGAATTACAATCCAAATAGGTATCTGCCGATCATATTCTTGGGGCAGGACATTCAGATCCTACACTCCTATTCAGTCCAAAGTACAGATGATTGGAGAGAGGGAAGAAGCAAGAAGAAAAACCTTAGAGGTGGGTTCTAGACTTTGCTCATGATCTGGATACTAGGTGACATTTTAAAGCAAGTCCTAAGTATTTGCTTCCCTTTTCCAATGCTGTTTCCTTCTCACTAACAAATTTAATTTTATATATTTTCATCAATGTGGTACCCACAACTGTGCGAAATGTCAAATTGTTCTTCAAGACTTATAATGACAACCAGCTGTCTCCTGCCCCTGTCTTCTCACAGCTCAGTTCTGCTTTCTTCCAATTCTTAGCTGCTAATGCACCTGCTGAAAAATCTTTTTAAACTCATCATATTCTGCTTTCAATCTAGAAACATCTGTCTTTCTGTTCCAGGATTTTTTTTCCTCATTAGCTTATTTGCTCATTTTTCTTCTCTTCACTCTCCCTGTTACCTACCAGTGTTCTGACAAACTGGATTTTCTAATTTTCTGTTTCCACCTCTCTCTCTCCCTCTTAAAAATCTATGTCCTTAGAAATTTCCTCAACTTTATCTTACAGCTCTTCTATTGGATCTTTTATTTCTACTATAATACTTCAAGTACTCAAAGCTTTTTCTTGCTCTTGGAATGTTCTTTTTTCAAAGTCCTATTTTTGTTTCATGGCATTAACATGTCTCATGATCTCCTAATAATCTAGTTTGTTTGTTTGTTTTAAGTCACCTATGCTCTGGTCTGATTTCTCCAAGTTTCTTTTCATCCATTGTGTTTGTTTCTATCTCTACTTTTTCCATTAGAAGGAAATTGTAAACAGGATTTTTCCTCAAATGTCTGATAGACTTTGGTTATCTAATATTTAAAACTGAGGTACTAAAATGAATGAATGAGACAAGCACTATAATTCTGATCAATTCCACATGCAAGGTGGGGCTTTTTAAATGTGAGCTTCACCGTACAGATGGTCTTAGGGGATCACCAATGGTCAGTGTCTGTGGCAAAGTTTTCAGAGAAGAATTCTCCAGATGCCTTCCTGAGAGGTAAACATTCAGGCTCCCAGTGTTCTGAAAGTGAATAGGGGAAAGAGTTAGGGAACTCACTATTCAATGTTGTAGATTTTCACTTAATTTTCTTTATTTCTGACATTCTGCCTCAGCCCTACCCCAACTGGTGTACCCAAATCATCTCTTGTTAAACATCTTCAAAGGAAAAATGTCTTATCTGCTTCTAGTGGATAAGGGGAGATTAGTTTATCTCTAAAAGACTCCACCAAGCCTCCTGTTTGCAATGTTCTCCCCCATCACCTTGATCCTGTTCTTTGGGGTCTACTAAGTCAGTTACTCGTTGGACTTACACATTCTAGTTTCCAAATTTTTGTAGCATTTCTGCTCTACTATCACCTCCTTTCTTGCTATTTTGTTTTGTTCCTTCTTTGACAGTTGAGATAAATATATATATATTTAATTGACTATGTGTAACTGAAAATTTCCCTAGAGAATTTAATTTTTCATGCCTATTAGCCTAAGACCCACCTCAACTTGGCAGTCCTTGGACAGTGGTCAACCTGGCCCATTCCATTTTCTTACCAAGCAGTCGTACTGATGCATCTACAGACGCAAAGGTATCCTTTGGTTCCTCTTATTGAATATTATTTTTATGAAGGGCTATCAGATATATGTCATGTGACTACAATCCTGAATAAGTACTGTTTTAATACTTTTGATTCTATTTATTAATTTAATAAAAGGCTTGGTTTAATATCTTTTTAATTCTCTGTTTATTCATAGCTGAGTTGCACCTTAATATATGTAATTTTTCTTACATGTGCAGAATGCTACTTTGGACTGAATTATAAGAGAGTCCTGTAATGTTCTTTATGAAGTTAATGTCTGTTATCATCAATAATATTGGGTGTGTGGCATATGCCACCATATTTGGCCCATAACAAAGAACTTATGTGTCTGAAATTGTTGCAATGGTAGCCAGAATAGAGGTACAGTGGTGGAGATGGGGGGGGTATGATACTAAGTAGTAATTGAGAGCTTTTTAAAAACTATTTAACCCCCAGGGATCCCCAAAATAAAAACAACTAAAAAGTAATTAAATCACCTTTACTTATTAGTCTTTAGCTCCTTTTTATACAATCTACAACATCTGTGAGAAGTTACCATGAATAATCTAACATCCATCCAGGTGCCCACCTATGCCTTATCCATACCTCTAAGTCTTCTTACTATGTCGTATACTAACAGTTTCTTATGTTAGGAAAATCAGGTCATCTACCTAGAAGAGGCCACTGCTATTTTTCATGAAGTTCCCTTCTTCATTCTATGGAAGGACCAGGTTTGACTCTTGTGACTGAAAGTGGTATTTGTCCAACTACAGCCATGCTCACCTATTAATCAATTAATACCTTTGTTCTAAATCATGGTGCCAAGGGTTTGGAGTGACAAAAAAGGAGACAGTCATTTCTTCTCAAGAAACTTATCAACAGTATTAGGCAGGATAGGGTGAGCTTTCAATGGGCATGATGAATTTAAAAGAGGGAGAATTTAAAATAGGGATTAATGACTAGACTGGCACATTCTCATATTTTGCATCTCAGTTAGGATTTAGTATATGGCATGATTATTTGCCTACTCCATGGTGTCTTTTCCACTGAAAACATGGAATGATCTCTATTTATCTTTGTCTCCCCATCAATGTGCATAGTATCTGTCATATTCCATAATACTTATTGAATGAAAGAATGAATGAGTGGGTGAATTTATGGAGGGGTAGGGGTTAGACTGGCTAGATCTCGAGTAACATGTAGGAAACAGGCAAACAGCAGCAGGAGGGTATACCTGGTACAGGAAACTGGTTGAATTATGCAAGGGGTGTTCTGAAATGGATCTGGCCGCAACACCGTACTCAGTGAGCCAGCAACGGGAGATGAGTTTGGATGTGGAGCCAGACTATAGAAAGACTTGCGAACCAGTCTATAGTGTTTGGACATTAACCTTCAGAAAGGGTGAACTGTTGGCATATTTAGTGTAGGAAAGAGATTTGATGAAAGCAGGGCATTAGAAAAATTAACTTGTCTACCCCAAGAAGAATGAATTGTTTGGGGGAAAGACTAGAACCAGAGATGACAGGAGATTGCTACAGTAATCCAAGTGAGAAATGCAAATGATCTAAATGGAGTTGGTGGTAAAAGGAGAGACAAATAGATGCAATAAAGTATGTAAGAATATAGTAATCTATAATAATTAAAATCTTTTAAAAATTTCTATGGATAGACCAGGTTAGGATATTTTGTTATCTCACCACTTTCAGCAGCTTCTTTAGTGTAAATACTTGCTCTGGGCATAAATTTGAAAATTAGAAAGAGATATGAAAGGCAACTGGTAAACAAATGCTCCAACTGAAAATGTTGAGTGAGGGATGAAGGTAAGTGTTCTCATGGTGGCATTGCTGTAGATTCACTCTGTAGTGAATCTTGTAGCCTCTGCTTGACAGCAAACCACAGAGAACTGCACTTTCTCTAGGGATTGAAGGGCGATATTGACTATGGGGCAGGGCTTGGCCATAGGAGGCCAACCATTTTGCATCTCATAAACCACTAGAATCCTCTTTTTTATGGACTCAATCAGATCAAATACTTAAAACATAATTGTATTTCCAGCCCTAAAACTTACAAATTGGTCCTGAACTATACAGGATGATAGCAATAAGCATTTTCTTGGGGGTGGGGCAGGCAAGAGATAGAAAAACAATGTTTCTGATCAGAAAGAATGGGAATGGAATGTTTTGTTTTATTTTTCAGTTCCCATTTTCATAAATATCTTTACTGTAGAGGTTTAGGTCATGTGAGTAACAAAATAGTAAACATTTGGGATCCTAACCATTCTGGAAAAACTTTCACAGTGGGGATTATTATGTTCCTAATGAGCACAACCAAAAATTTACTGACATTTATATAAAAGACATAATAGTTATAGGATAACACTGACATCTTTATACTTAATTGGAAAGAAATTCTGATTAGGTTTTGTTTTGTTTTGTTTTTTTTGTTTTTTGTTTTTGTTTTTGGCACCGGGGTTTGAACTCAGGAGTACTCGACCACTGAGCCACATCCCCAGCCCTATTTTGTGTTTTATGTAGAGACGGGGTCTCATTGAGTTGCTTAGTGCCTCACCATTGCTGAGGCTGGCTTTGAACTTGCGATTCTCCTGTCTCAGCCTCCCAAAGTGCTGGGATTACAGATGTGCACCACCGCACCAGGCTTGATTAAAATTTTAAAGAAACCCACCAAAAGGTGCAAAAATTTAATACTGCATCTTGATCTGTAGCTTGATCTCCTGCATATTTAAACAAACACTCTTTTGTGTTCCTTATTCACTCAAATGATTGCAGGTAGCCTTAAATTGCAGCACACAAGCAGTGCTTCCTGACTTCTTGATCAGGTTAAATAAATGATATCTATATTACCCAAATTTAACACAATGTGTTGTTAAATGAGGAAGAGAATGACCTAGTATCCTTTGTATCTGAAGATGATTCAACTTATGGTAATCACTGATCATGTGTGCAAATTACAAAGAGATGTGAATGACCTGTTCCTTCCTGTGATGTAATCAAAGGAGGCCTAGGATGATTTTCAACCCTGCAACCAGATCCTTCTTTACATCTTAGTTTACTACGAATGTCACAGTAGTACTACTGCCACTGATCATGATGATGACAATGACATCAAGGAGGATACAACAGTAGGAGCCATAGTAACAAATATTCTTATTGGATCTTTTATCAAAACCCTGTGAAGTGGGCAAGGATATTATTGTCCCTGTTTTCTGAGCAGTGAACAACAAGGGCATCTGTTGTTTTACTCTTTTCAAGAATATTTAAATCAAAATGGAAAGGCACCTGTTTAATACACCTTGCCTATTAGTTAAATCAGATCTTCATATTGTTCAAATTTGATCTTAAGAAACCGACTGGTTATCTTGTATTTGTTTCCATCTCTGCATGATACTTTTCTGTCCATGAAGAGCAGAGCCAAAGACACAGCTCCCATTTTCCTATTGGTTTTTTCATAAGGATTTTTAATGGAAATTTTATTCCAAACCTTGCACAAACATAAATACTGCATTAAAGGAAGATGAATTTATTTTGACCTTTACTGAAAATGCACTGTGAAACAAAGCACTTAAGCATTTATAGCCTGTTAGACACTCACATTACCCACTTCCATGTAGATAAGAAAGTCCTTCCCAGCAAAAGTGATGTTCGTAAGTAGAGCGCTTTTACAGAGCACTTAACTGCAAAGCCAGATATCATGTTCTTCACTATGAGTCTGTTTTGGTCGTTTTATGCATTCAAGATCTATAGAAATTAAGGAAGCATCTAAAATGTTACATTCAATAACCATAGACGATGACATTTTTTTGATGGGCTTTGATGGAAATACAGGATATTTGTAACAACATGCTTGGGGAGGGAAACCATTATTTGTTAGGAAGGAGATGGGAAGGTTTTGCAAGTTTTGTTTAATTTCTCTTTAGACTCAATGCCTTCCACCTCCATCCTGTAAAAGAATTGGTGGGGTTGTTCAGAAATTTCCAGTTAAAAGCAGGTTTGTGTTCTATTTGTAATCATTAACATACCCTATCCTCTCAAAATAGACCACCCTCTCTTTGCATGAACTGAAATGAAGTTCTGTGGTTTTTATTTTTTGCCATGATTTTTTTTCCTTTAGACATAAGCTTCTGACTGCAGAGCTATTTCCTTCATCCAGACTCTTGTGTCAGAGAGTTGAGATGTTAAACCACAGCAACCATGAAACTTTAAAATCCCTGATGCATGATGAATGGGTGCTGGGCAAAGCAGCTTAAAATCTATGCTTTTGCTTCTCTTTAAACACTTTAAATTGACAGCGCCATAGATCAAACATTTTTACTGAGAGGAGAAGCTTTGGCAATTTAACTTAAACAAGTGCACAGTTACCATCATCTCGAGACCTCACCCCTCCACAATTACCCCTTCCACCTGGCGGATTGGGTACATTTCTCACTGGGGGCAAGTGTGTGTGTCCGCGCGCGTCTGCGCGCGCCGCAGTTTTATAGTACAGGACAGCCGCTTGTAACCCCGAGATATAACATGCGCGCAACTTCCCCCACCAACCCCATGCCACCCGTCCCCAACCCCGGGAAGGGGATGAGGGAGTGGGGGAGGGGGACTCCCACTCGGGGCCTGTGCTCGTCGCGGAGCATGCGCTATGGTTCCGCCTCCGCCCACCGCTACCTCTGATTTCCCCCCTTCGTTCTCACTTCTTCCTCCTCCTCCTCCTCTCCCCACCCCCTCCTGGAGCAGCGAACTTGGCGCGCAGCCCATTCAGGCGTACCGCGTCAGCTCCTCAGGGATCAGCAGGCAAAGTCACAGTCTGCACAAACAGAGCTTTCAAATTCATAAAATTCATAGGATTTTTCACAAATGAATGAACACAATTTTCTACCAATTTCCTCATTATGCAAATATGCAAAATATCAAATTTAGGCCAATTAGGGTCCTCCACAGTCCCAAATTCACCCGTTTAAGCCATAATTGCAGAAACTATCAAATAATTACGGTCGCTAATTGGAAATATTTGTGACAGATACAACAAATTCTTGCACAAATTACATTTCATTCGAGGAACCACTGCGCGCCACTGAAATTTTATCGAAGTCTAATTTAACTTACATAATGAGTTGAATTGAGTACTTGTTATCAAATTTGAGCAATTCATAGCCCCGTAATGTGGAATGATCAAATAAATTAAAAGGGAATTTATTCAATATTTTGTTGTGATCCTTTTCTCGGAACCATTGCTATTTTGTAGGGAATTTCCTCCTCCCGTGGCCCGGGCGGGTGCCTAGTGTCACTGAAGCCCCGGCTGTGCCCGCAGCAGCCGCACGAGGAGCCGGCGGGTGACCTAGAGCCGGGAACGGGGAGCCCCGGAGTACGCAGTCACAGCCCTGGCCGGCCGT
The DNA here is from genome assembly GCA_028644305.1 of Xerus rutilus. NCBI lineage: Eukaryota > Metazoa > Chordata > Mammalia > Rodentia > Sciuridae > Xerus > Xerus rutilus. The sequence continues at coordinate 54,934,382 of CM053405.1, read as the reverse complement.
AGCCTCTTCACCACTAGCTGGCGGGCACACGCCGACTGGGCATTCTGCTCACAGGAAGCGCAGGGCCATCGGTGGCCTGCTCAGTACATTTGCTTTATTTTATTTATTGGGGTGGAGAGGTCAGCGAATACTTCCGGGTGACGCGAGGGAGAGTCCTAGAATGATTCGACTTTGCAAGTGTTAGCACAAGAACGCGCGCTTGCTTGCACACATCCCCACACCCTTATTCTCACATGCACATCACACAGCGCACGCCACATAAGGCACAAACAGTTTATAACACACCCACCACACAGACACACTCTCGTGTACACGCGTGCGCACACATAGAGCTGCCAGCTCCACCGAGCAGGCCCGAGCGAGCCAAATGCAACCTGGGTAGGTGTAAAACTCAACCTGCTGGGGGAGAGCAGAAGCTCGTCCCCTGGGGAGGGAGGTTTTCCCTCCCAGGCTGGACTGCCAAGGGTTAACCAACTGCTGGGTGAGGGTCCTGAGAGAATCGAGCGCGAACAGTGTCTCAGGACACACACACAGGCTCAGGGTGGGGGAACGCGCGTCCTCTATCCCTGGCCTTTGTGTGTGTCCTCTGCAGAGGTCCAACCGTGGGGTAATTTAACAGTCCTATAATCAGGGTCTAAGAGTTCCCTGACACGCGAATTCACGCGCTCCCTTTTCGCGCAGCTCGAGTGCATGGGACATGCACACAAGCCGTCGCATTGCCTGGTCCCGAAGGTCAGCCTTGCGGACAAGGCATTCGTTTTCCCTTGCACAGTCGCACACACACTCACTAGCACATTTTTTTCCAACTGCCTTGTGGCCTCGTTGGCGGGTTATAAATGTCTCCTTCTCCCTGTGATTTGTTTAATCCGTGGAAATGGTGCTGGTCCTATGTAAACAAGCCAAGTGCGGAATGAAGGCAGTCACCCATGCGTGGCCAGCCTGCCTATTTGTCAGAAAACCTTCATAAATACTGAGCCGGGGCTGGGCAAGGATGTGATGTCTCCATTTTTGCCAGGAAAGGGCACGAGGAAGACAAAGCGAGGCACGGCAGTGTGTAACCTTTAAGGGACAGATAGTCTGGGAGCTCGGAGGCCCGGGAAGTTCCAGGGCTAATTCAGCCGCCTGAGGATGACAGATGCTGGGTCGACAGCTCTCCTGGGGTCTGCTGGGCGGGAGGAGACAAGGCCCCAGCGTTTTTACACCAGGGAGCACAAATACTCGCTACACTGCGCTATGCTGGGCCCCTGAGACCCAGGCCTTTGGCTAGGAGGGAGTTGTCCTGGAGAAGCGGATCCCACACATCTGCAGGTCTACAGGCACACCATGCCTCCCAGTAAACCTTTATGAATATTTTATTTCCTACTTCTCCTGAGTTCATTCAAAACAAATTCCCAGTGTCTGGAGCAGGTGGCATTGGGGTAGCGCAGCAGACTCACTGGTGGATCTATCAAAGCCACCATGGGACTTGGTGACTGGTCCAAGCTCTGTTTGCCCACCCTGGATCTGTGACATGGGTCCCAAACTCATGCTTTCTTTCCCTCTCCCTTTCTTTTTTTCTTTTCTATTTTTTAAAGAACAATGCATATGTGGCTAATTACACACTCCTAACAAAAGCAGTAATTACTACCTATAATTATCATGGTCCTTATTTAGAAAAAATGTGAGAAAATGTTGAGTATTAAAACATGAAAGCAGCTATTAATCAAACCTTTACACCTTCTTTAACTCAGGCGTAATGGTGGGTATTATCATAAATCTACTCTGATAGTAACACAAGAATAATGAGTTCAGTAATGATAGCGATGATGATCATAATGATTTTAACCAACAAAGAATGGTGTAGATTTATTGCTAATAATGTGGTACAGGAACCTCTTTCATTAAAATTACCTATGTGTATTCTCTTCACCAGGGTAACCTGCATGTGAGTGTGTGTGTGTTGGGGTGTTGCCACTTTCCTCTGTGCATAAAGAACAAAGCTGACTGCTTGCAACACATTGACCTCCCTCTGGAAAGCCTTAACCTGAGTCCCTATATAGCCTCAGGATCTCCCTTTCTCCCCTTAGAATAACCTAGAATGTCCAGAGACTTGTTAAAGGGTGAAGCCTACTCCAAAGTGAGGGCTTGGGTGTTGCAAAGAGGATTTGAAAGGTCCAGGGTCTGAAAAGAAAGCAGTTTGGGGAAGACAGGCCTCCACTCTGCCCAGCTGCTCACCTCTCATGGTATACAGAGAAGTTCACTATTGCAGAGTGGAGGACAGATGGCATTGGGCAAGGACAGAGTCTTAGCAAAGGGGCCTGGTTGGTTGGGGCTTTGACTGATACAATGGAAATGGGGGACACCCATGCAGCTTTAAAATTTGTCTTCCCCTCTAAAGCCCTCTGTGTGGCCTAGAACCTAGCATAGAGACCCTTAGCCACTCCAAAGAGTGGAAGCCATCAGGTCTTACCTGGTGGAAAATAATAAACACAGGAATGTTCAGTTAACCTGAATGTGCCCTGGTTTTTAAGTGAATTTCAACTTGGCATTTGTCCTTCCAAATGTTCTAGAAATTCTCAATTGAAATCAATGTTTTAATATAAGCTATAGTATTAAAGCTGTGATTTTTTTTTTTTTAAATAAAGACCCTGTCTCAAAGTGGAACATATGGTTCCACTTTAGTTTCAGGGAAATTTCAGTGGTTCAAACTCCTCATTTTGCCTCTGAATTTTCAGCAAATTCTCAGTAAATTCTTCAAAGCAAATCTTAACAAATCTTCAAGGTTTATACAGATTTATTTTTAAAAAAATAAACTTAGGTCTTCAGTGAGAAGACCTAAGTACCCTTCCTAAAGTGCCAACCCAGGAAAATATATAAATGCAGCTGCACCCAAAAACCTGTAGATGTATTAGTGATTTCATATAATAGTCAGATTACATTTTCCTAATGCCACCCTTTCCAATTATCTGTAAAATTCTGTCAGTTATGGAGCACAGGATACAGTGGAGACATAATTAGAACTTATACATAATAAATAATACATTTGTAGTATTTTAACCTCCACTACCAGTTATGAGATCAGTGTGTGGGCCAATTAACTACAGGATTTTTTTTTTTAACCAAGGCACTATAAACACACTGGTTTTAAATGTCCTAATTAGTAACTTGCTCATTAATTAACTTTCTGATTAATTGTGTAGCAATCTAATTTGTAGATGAGCCACTTAAAGAGTGATACCTTGTAATTCTTTCTTCTGTCTTTAAAATTCCCTCGTAAAATGTGATTTTGTATCCAGCTGGCCTCTTGGTTGTGGAAATTCTTTGCTTAAAAGATGCCCTACAGTTGGTCTAAAACTAAATTTCCCTTAATCCTTCTATATCTGGATGGGACAGGTTGGTTGGAAACAGGATGGAGGGAAGGCGTGGGGCAGAGTTGTGCAAATAATAGGAGTGAATAAAGGTCAAAATGGCTCTATAAACTTGAGCCTGCAGGTATTTCCCCTTTCTTGTGAATAAGACCGAAAGCACTTATGCATGACTTTCATAACAACCTATTCTCAAATTCAAAAGCCATTTTAGGAGAAAAGAAATAATTTTTAAAGAAAACTTATTGTGGCCTCCGTACCCCTATCATAGACTAGCTCAGGGGATAATTTAATGCAGTGGACAAAGGGCTAATGGCTGATTTCAATAGAGGCCGCCATGCACTGGAGCATCCCGGGGCTGTTCTATTAGCATCAGAAAGGGCGCTGGGTCCTGCTTCTACCAGAGCTATTGTTGCCCGGGTGTGTCGCTAGTCCCGTCCTGCAGAAAGCCTTTAGCCCTGATGGCAGATGATTCTCTAAGTGAATAGAGATGAAGGCAGGGATATTAAGTGACTCTATAAAACATCCCGGACACAATTGTGTGATTGATGGAGGACAAAGTGGGAACAGCAGGACACAGGATCCTGGGAGAAGCAGCCTTGTCAATGCGAGAAACCCATCTCTGGAAACAGCTTCTCCTGGAGGAGTTTGCAGTCTATTTGTATGAGTAATCAGCTGGGCCCCCTCTCTGTCAGCCCTGTTTACTCACTGATTTTCTCAACAAGACAACCATTGACACTGGATGGATGGGGCTAATCTGGCGCAGAACTGGCGGCTTCGCAGAGGCTACAGGTCGAAAATAGAGCGCGGTGCCAGCTTCACCTCGCCTAATCTAGCGGCTAATATTTATTAGAGCCAATTTATACCGCTGCTCTCTCAAAGAGCAAGGAAGGCCTGGGTGCAATTAATAACATGGGCAATAACCACAGACAAACAAATAAATAAGGGTTTGTGAACTGTTTGGTTGGTTTTAAGGGAGAATGGGAAGGGGACAGGTTTTGCCACCTGGATCTGGAAGGAGAGGAAGGCGTGAAGCCCCTAAAGAGGGGCTCTCTCCTTGGTCCCCTCATCCAATCTCAGAGCAGCAACACGACTGCCAAGTGGCTTTGGAACCTGCACAAATGCATGTAATTCCACACTGCATCTAACAGAATCAGTACACACCTGCCCTCCCAGGCAGAGGTGCGTGCGCACGCTCCTGTAGTAAATATCCAGTTTACTCGCAACCCCACCCCCGGCGGAGGGAAACCCAGATCACACGCTTGTATTGTACTCAGAAGCCAAGCCCTGCATCCACCGAGAAGAGTGTCTGGTGGCTATCTGGAAGCTAGGAACTGGGGAGGCAGGAAAGAGAAGACAATGAGAATGGGGTACTAAGCAAAGGGACCCAGAGGTCTTAAATTGATGTCCTTGTACTTGAGGGCTGTTCATAGAGATGCTACCAGTTGCTGACTTTGCTGTATTTGGATATTTAAAATGATTTTGCCGGGCCAAGCTGGAAAGAAACAGGAAAAGAGTGTGTGCGCGCTCGGGGGCGCGTGGTGGGCCCGGAGCCCGCTTGGGCATCGAGTCGCCGACTGGCTCACGTTGCAAAGTGCTGGTAGGAAGCGGCATTGTTCCTAACTGGGCGCGGTTTCAACTGGAGCTGCTGCACCAGCGCACACCCTGCCGCCGCCGGGCCTGCAGACCGCAGCCTGCGAGGAAGGAAGCCCTCTGCCCTTGCGCCCTGGTCTCCCCACTCGCCCTCCCCGATCCCCTCTGGGCCAGCGGGCGCCAGCGCCTTGCTAATTGCTCGACTCCCTTCATGCACACATCTCCACTAATTTTACATTTCTCATTCTGTGGGTAGCTGGAAAGCGGCTCAGGGAATACGGTTCCTTCTCTTAGCTACCGCATGAATACAGTGAGTGGTGGCCGTCCAGGCCTCCCTGGCCGGGGGGTTTGGTAAATTAGCAGCTTGGCTGTATAATCAGGCACTCGCCATTGAGGCCACAGTGCTGTACCCGTTAACCAGGTGAGATTTCATCATCTAATGGGTTGGGAGGTGTGACCGAGCTGCTAAGTTAGCAATTAAACCTCACAAATATCATTCGATTGTTTTTTTTCTTTTCTTTTCAGGTCAGAGCCATGTTACCCCCAGACATTAAAGGGGGGAAAATCCCTTTCCAAAATACACACAACTAAGGGAAATGCTTTTGTGAATCACATGGAATGACATAACCTGGTTTGGTATCTAAACACAAGATTGAATTCTATTATCCTATAAAATACAGACCTCATAGGATGGTTCTAGGTCTGCAAAGCAAGAAGGGAAGTGCCAGCCATTTCCTCCAAAGGCAGGGAAGGGCTATGTGTAAAAATTCATGTTAGATAATATCTAATCTAGGACGGAAAAATCTGGGAAAAATAGAGATTTGTTCCTTTGGGCCTATTGTTTAGACTTATTAAGAATTGGAATTAAAGAGAAAAGGGTGAACACTCAGGTAAAAGGTTATTTCAAGCCTGCAACAGAGGGCAAGAGGCAGCTTCCCTGTGTGACCTGAGGCCCTGCACTTCCACACTTTGTTCTTTAAGTTGTAGCCACATTAGTTGGGGCTGGTTAATGAAATGCTCGATGTGAATTAGGAGACCCTGGTTAGATTTCCTTCTTGGTAACAAGTAAGCTCTCACCTTGATGTTGAGAATTCCCTATGTCTGTAGGTATCTGAGATGAATGTGTGGTATCTATAATAGAGAAAAACAGTGCAAGACCTAGCAGATTTTTCTGAGTGTTAAATGCCTAAATGGAAACATAACAGAAAATATTATTAGTTTTATCTGCTGACACCAGGGACACAGGTTAAAGTATTTTTCATTTAATTTGATAGTGAATAAAGCACTTAAAGCACTTGATGATTTATTGATCAGATAGAAATTAGGGGCCAGACAACAGCTCCTTATTTAATCCCCATTCACACGATTAAAAAGCCAAGTGAACTTTTTTAAAAAAACAATTTGCTCAATAAGCTTTATGTATATAAAGAATAAAAAGAACCGTTCTTCCGACCTATAAATCTCTCCTTTGGCTAATATGAATGACTACGGGGCACGTGAACCTCCATTGAACTGTAAACACTGCTTTAATGGACAGTAATGGCCCTATGATTTTTAGCTATTGTTCCAAAATGACTACCATGTTTATTACCATCATTAAAAATGAATTAAAGAGTTATGAAACTCCTCAATAATGAGAACTCGGGCAGTTTATAAGCGGTGGTTCCCTTCATCCCAGCTCACTCAGAAGGTTGTGCCTGTCCAGGGGTGGCGAAGGCGGTTGGACGCCCCCTCAGGGGGGACTACAGCAGTCAGAACCTTTCTCTTGGGTACACAGACAGGGCCCAGAGGGCTAGGAAAGAGACGAGGGGATAGGAGAGGGAATTCCGGAAAACCCTGCCTGCTCGGAAGCTCCCTCCACCCCCAGGAGGCGCGAGGGTGGGTGGTGGCTCTAGCGGGGGATCTGGGGGAGCCCAAGATGACCCTCCCCCACCACAAAGGGGCTGCAACCAGGTTACAGCGGCAGGAGCGGGTGTGGAAAAAAATGAAATGAGGAGAATAGGGTGGGGGCGAGGACAGGTGCCCACCTGGCCACAACCAGGCGTGGGGGGAAAGCGCCCGGGGACAGGGCAAGGGCGCCCGGCGGCCAAGCCGCCGCCCCAGTCCTCCCCCGCGCGGGGCAGCAGTGAAGGTGGTGACCACCCCCACCACCCTGCAGCCCCCGCGCGGCTGGGGGCTTCGCAGGAAAATGGCTCAGCAAAGTTGTGCGCAGCCTGTGCACTGTTCTCGGAGGGGTCCCTGGCTGGAGCCTGCACGTTTCTCTTTGCATTAGCAAAGCCCAAAGTCATCCAGTTTGCGCTAATCACCACAATTAGTCCTGAATTATCACCGGACTCTGACAGACGTTCCTTGTAACTCTCTTTTATTTCCAACAGCCCTAATCAGCCGCTCTCATTACAAACGCTGATTAAACTGCAAATTATCCAGCAGCGGCCCTGTTCCCGTCTACCAGCAGCTCGTTCAATATCAATTAAGGCCGAGCGGCAAAGCCTGCAGCCTCCGAGAGCTTCCAACTGCCTGATAGTGGCACTTATTAGTTTGGAAAACTAGGAAAATACTAATAATCAACAACCAAGGGGAAAGAGGAGGCAACCAAACAAAAGGACGGCAGGAACGCAGCCGGAGAGAGGAACGAGCAAGCCGCCTGCTCCACCCCCACTTAGGGCCGAGGTGCGATGACAGTCCCGCCCCGGGATGAGGGGAAGGGGGCCACTTGCTGGGAGGGCCCGAGATCCCAGGGCAGCGAGCGGGGTTGTGCGGGACCGCCAAGTGTATTTGCTAAGCTGTTGCTTTAGACCTGCTTGAAGACCTTTTGCAAATAATACATTGTATTTGGACATTTAAAATCAAACTAACTTCCAGAACGGCCTTCATGGAGTCCTACTGAAATCCGTTTTCAATAAGCTGTTTAGTTTGATGCTTAAAAAACATTGACCTCGTCCCGTAAATAAAACAGGAGCTGATGACTGTTGATTTTACTTACCTATTCTGTCAAATTAGATTTCCACGGCAAAGCACTGCTCACATAGACTGCAAAAGTGCAGCCCCTGTCCCACCACCCCGCCCCTGTGAGGCTGAGGTGTGAAGACAAAAGCTGCCTTTGTTCCTCTTCTTCCCTTTCCCTCTCTTTCTCCCTTTCCTTTTCTCTTTCCCTCTGTCCCCTTTCCCCTACCTTCTGGCAAGGCTACTGCAGGCAGGAGAAACTAGCCCTACTCCTCCAAAGAAACTTGGAGTCAAAATGGGGAGGTGAAAACTGCTGCAGAAAGGCTCTGGTGGACTCCTAGGTGTCTGGAACTCTGTGGATCTGGCCATAAATTCTCTTTTCCACTCCTCCACCTCTAGACAGGCGCAAGCTCTTGAATGGTGGTTCTTTCTTATTTGATGGAGTATCACTCCCCTCCACACACACCCCTCCAAAATTTAAAAGAGTAGGACCATAAGTCACTGAAATTGGAGAAAGACTATTCATTTCCATCTAGGATTGGACAAGGCATGTGTCTGAGGATTAATACATCATTAATAATGTGTGTGCATCTGTTTTACCAAAAATTACCCATTCACTGATGAGCCTGAGCTACTTTGAGAACCCAAGTAAGAAGTCTTTTGCCAGAGATTGCTTAAAACAGCGAAGCCCACAAGTCTTATGTCTGTTTGAACAAAAAATCTGAGTTTATTATTATTTTTTGTTCCTTTCCTAAACTTGGAGCTGTCTGGTTATAATTACATATTATAGTTTGAAGATGCAAAGAACTGGCTTGCTTCTTTCTTTCCACATGACTGATGTGTTTTCCCTTTTGCATTGATTTTCAGGAAGTTTAAAGCTAAATCCCATCTTAACATGATATCTATCTGTGAAAAACTTACCTTCTCTCTTTCCTTAATACCCCCACCCTGTTCTGCTTTTTTGTTGAAAACAACAAACATCTTCTGGGTATTTATTACTCTGTATCACCAACCTTTTTTTGGGAAGATTAGCACCTTTTTTTTTTTTTTTTTTTTGGTACCTGGAATTGAACTCAGGGGTACTTGGCCACTGAGCCACATCCCCAGCCCTATTGTGTGTGTGTGTGTGTGTGTGTGTGTGTGTGTGTGTGTGTTTATTTAGAGACAAGGTCTCACTGAATTGCTTAGCACCTTGCCCTTGCTGAGGCTGGCTTTGAACTCATGATTCTCCTGTCTCAGCCTCCCAAAGTGCTGGGATTACAGGTGTGCGCCACCGCACCCGGCTAGTATAGCACTTTTATAATTTAAAATACTTGGGGTTCCTGGGGAAAAGAATCTTTACAAATTCATCACATTTGTCTCATTCTATTCTGGCAATTTCTTTTCTTCCAAATTATGGAAGAACTCCTTTGATTTAAAGAATATTTCTTGTCATTGTTGGTGGTACCAGCTATTTCTTTATTCCCCCTCCTCCTCATCGTCCTCCTCGTTGCCCCCCACCCATGTTCTGTGTGCTGGGGATTGAACCCAGAGCCTACTGCATGTTAGGCAAATGCTCTATCACTGAGCTACACCTCCCATCCCACCATCAATTTTTCTCTACCTATTCACAACCACTCCTCTAGGCAAGGACTTCATCACCTTCTGTTCAGATTTATTCTGCAGGATCTCAGCAAGCTACTCACAATGATGCATTAATTTACCCAAACCACTCCTGGTGGGATCTCTGAAAACTAGTCTAGTATGGTTCAAGTAGCATTTCTCTTCTATTTTGTTTACATTTCTTGAAATTTCAGAATTACTGTTCTGAAGCTAATTTTTACTTGCTGTCATATGCTTTTACATGGTCTCAAACTTATCCTATTTAAAATATATTACTGAGGATTTGCTAGGTGTCAGGTACTTGATAAACTTTATATGTTTCCTCATTTGATCTTTATAATATAGGTATTATTATGATTTCTACTCACAGAAAAAGCAAAGAAAGTAACAGTTTAAAAACTTCCATAGCTAGTAACCATGTGAATCAGGAACCAAGTGTGGACTCTTCCTTCCTTGGCTTCCCCAATCTTGGAGGAAGACACTATGCTTTGTGTTTTGTTTTTGTTTCACATAGTAGAAAATTAGGAGAAATGTGTTAAGAGTTTGATTTTAAAAATCTCTAACCCCCCAATCTGTCTCCCACATGTGCTCTTGAAAAGCATGACTTTGATAATGAAGTTTTCTTCTCTAAAATTCTAGTGAATGTAATCCCTGAATTATCCCTCTTCTCATGAAAAGGAGAAACAACCTAACCTAACCTTCCCTCTCTTCCCCCTTCCTCTTGCTTTTTGTTTTCTTCCTTTCACTGTGAAATCCATGCTGATCTGATTGCCACTAGTATCTGTTAGCACATGACTAAGAAGGAAAGACCATCTTTGTGCCCTCCCTTTTGAGGGACAATATGCCGGTAACCATATGAAAAAGCATCAACTCTCTAGCTGGCGTGGGAAAAACCATCCAAACACCAAATGTTTGGAATTCAACATTTCTAACCAGTTAGGCTCCTGTGAGACTTGCTTAAAAGGCAAGATTAGGAAAATCTAGCTGATGAGGGCTTTTAAATAAAAGCATGTGTGCATGAGTTCACACATTTTCTATGAAAGCTGAAAAGATTTCCTCAGTCAACTTAGCAATATTGGTAGGAGGAGAGTTTTGCCCAAATGTCCTAGAACACAGATTAAAGTCCTAGTCTTGATGAGCAAAGCTTTATTTTGGGTATTTTTTAATCTAATTTTATGTCCTGTCATGAAAACCTTGAAAAATTACTTTCCATCATGACATTTTAAAAATTGCCTTTTACCTGTGAAACTGGAGAATAAAGATGCTTTTAGCAATAAAATATAGTACAGGATAGGGCCCATGTTTAAAAATACTGCTGACAAAGACACATTTGAAAAAAAACTAATGTTACTGCCAGTGGCAGGGTTGATCCTCCTTGTCCGAACCTTTGGTGTACTGACGCCTAAGAGGCCATTTTTACTTACATGGTACAGTTAGAGGTTATTGTAACCATCTTAGCAATAGACGGGAGCTCAGCTGGAACTGATATGTGTGATCACTGATTGATTACCTGTCTGCTTGATAGTGTGTAGTTGAGTGAACTCGTTTCCTTTACAGGACAGAAAGATTCACAAAGTAGAAAGTGCAGGTTCTTAAATTACATGAAAATTAATGCTAAGGATATAGTGATGAATCTTTATGCATATATATGCACATATTAGGGGTATGGGCATATCCATATTTAAGATTAAAGAATCATACCTATGGCAGTCTATATTTACAGTACAGATGAAGGATGTCATTATTAGCATTGCAAAAAAAATGGAATAGTTTCTTATAAGAGAATTAGACTCAAGCTTCCTTAAAATCCTCATCCTCCTGCATCTGGCACATAATTTGATCTATAACCATTCTCTTTAAACACAGCTTCCTGGAGACTCATCTGTTGCTAAAGCAAGATACACCAGTATTGTCTATTTTTTTTTTTTGAATTGTGTTGCTTGAATTTTTATTCAAGAGTAAGAATGTCTTTCCAGGTACAGTGGTACCTGTCTATAATCCAAGTTACTCAAAAGGCTGAGGTAGGAAGGTCACAAATTCAAGGCCAGGTTGGGCAACCTAATGAGACACTTTTTCAGAATAAAAAGGGCTGGGGACATAGATGAGTAGTAGAGTACCCAAGTACTGAGTACTCCTCAGTACTTCCAAAAAAAAAAGCGAAGTTTAAGGATGTCTTTTTCATCTTCCTGTCCCAAGAACTGGGAAGAGTACCTTTAAGAATAAGTCACTGCTGAAATTAAGAGTGAACATTTATAGCAGTCTCACAGTTCTTTCTCCATGGGGTGTGCATGTGAAGGACTGTATTGATGTCAGGAGTGGCATTTTTGCATGGTTTGTTTCTATTTGCTATCATGCTTCTTGAGAGTAAGGCAAGGTCTAGACTCAAATGCTGCCTACTGGATGCTTCTTTTTGTTCTCCAAGGTCAATTGGAGAACAAAAAGTTAGTCTTTCTAGTGTTATCTGGTCACCATATTGGTCTTCTTCCTATCTCCACTGGATGAACAGAACCTGGCTTTTATATGTGCTCTCACAAACCCCTGCCGCTGGGGAGAACAGCTGGTAGCATAATGTCCCAGATCTTTGCTATGTCAGAATTCACTGCTGTCACTTTTTCCACACAAAGAAAGCCATTCATCCATCCAGGCTCCCTGTCAGTGACTGTGGATAACTCTAGGTCCCAAACCTTATTATCTGAATATACAGTCACCATGATAAACTGGTATTCCCAAGAGTGGTGGGTTGGGTTTAGCCTGCATGGTTCATGGATTTCTTGGAGGATCTGATGAAAGTTATAGACCTGTTCCTCAGAAAAATATACATATTCACATTCACGGGAAATTCTGAAGGATTCATAGATCCCTCCTAAAACATTGAAACCCAGGTGAAAAATCCCTTCCTTAGAGACAGGCCCCTTTTGTCCTTGTTCAATCTGAGACATATGGTCAGAGTTCATATTCCCTCATCACTAATAACAAAACAATACCTAAGGGAAGAAGAAGTCATATTTTCTTAAATTCCTACAAAAAAAGCCAGGTCAAGCCACCATTTATATCTGTGAAATTGGTTTCTCTCTTTCTTTTCCAAACACCAATGCACATTTATGTACCATGTTTCTTCTTCAGGTAGCTTCACTATACCCATTTTACAGAGATGTAACCACATTCCTGCAAATGCACACTGACAGCTTAAATGGTGGTAAACATCTAAGCATTTTAAATGTTAGACCAAACAGAAAGTTTAGGTTTCACCATCTTTTTCTTTTATTTCTCCCTTCATATCTCTGTCAAAATGACTACAAGTATTGAAATGCTCAGAAAGACAAGCTGAAAAGTCTCCTTAAACCAAAACTAAGCTAATCAATCAAGTCCAGCAATCCATTTCAGACAGAGTCCTCAAAACATACAAATTTCTATATAAGAACCTAAAAACACTTAGAATTTCTAAAGGAAAAAATTTTCATTTACTTTGTGATGTAAGCATAACTCTAAATAGTCCCTCCTTATAATTCCTGAGCAGATATATTTTTAGACAGTCTTTCATGTATGTAACCAAAGTGGACTTTGAATTATGAGACATTCACTATGAATTAATATCTCATTATAACCACAGAGTAGAGCACATATAACTGTCAATAGAACTGGGGACATGTTTGTTCTTTATGGGAAGTTTTGGGTTTTGTGCTCATTTCTCTGGGGTTCAGATCTCCTCTATCCTGAATGCCTTTTCTACAATACTCAGTAAAGAGAAGCTTTTTGTCCCATCCCACGGGCAGTGGCAGCTTGAATGGCAATTGGCTTTCAACATGGCAAGAGAGAGTGTCTGATCACACTGTTTGAGGAGCAGTGCTGCTAATTACATCTGTACATAGCAGGCTCTTCAATGACATTCTAAAAATGGCAGTATAGTAAGGATCCTATGTTCCGTGTTTACCTCTCCCAGAAGCCAAATCTCAAGCCAGAGTATCTGACTCAGTGACTTTTTTTTCCAAGTTTTTTACTTTATTGGGTCTTAAATACCCTATGAACAAAGTACTTTCATTTACAAGGACTCTGATAATCTTGATTAAGCAGTTTAAGGATTAAAATAATCACAAGTCACCAATATAGCAATGTATTCTAGAGGAACACTGAAAGACGTAGGGACTGAGAATAGGAAACAACTATTTGAAAAAGGTGGAAAAACTGACAAAAAGAAGAAAATCAAGATGGCAACCACCAAAAATCAAACATATTTTCTTAGAGCTCTAGTTTCCTTATAATGTATTATTCTTATAAACATCTTTATAAATATATTAAATATATATTTTCACGTTTAATATATTTTAAAATAGTCTCCTTACACCTCTCACTGTTTTCTCTCTACCCCACCAGTAGTAAGCAACAATTTAAATCCATCAAATGTCAGTAAGAAGATATAATCAAGTCAATCTGAAATTGTTGATAGAAACAAGCAAATTTGGCTTTTAGTGAATTGACTTTTGGCAAATTGGGCTTCTTAGCTAGTACCAAGTTCTCCTTGCTGTTAGGCCAGTTTTAAGCCCAGGCCCCAGACTTGCTAGTGGGGTTTTTGTCTTCCTAAGTTCCTTAGCACATTTGATCCTGTAGGTTTCATTGTGGAGTTTCATTGGTCATGTATTCATATATGAACATAGGAGAGTTATGTCTTATTCATTCTACTGTCTTTCCTATTCCCATTTTCCCTCCCTTTCCTTTATTTCTTTTGTTTAATACAATGAAATTTTTTTATTCATTTGGAAATACTTTATTGTTAAAAAAATAAAAGGCTAATGATCATCTGGGCCTTCAGTGAGTCCTAATCTTTATGCTGGTGGAGGGTGTTGCCTCGATGTTGATGGCTTCTGATCAGGGTGGTGAATGCAGAAGTTTGGGATGCCTCTGGTAATTTATTAAAATAAGACAACAATGAAATTTTTGACTTCTCCTCTCATTAAATACTTATCTGTAGCATACAGTGCTTTTTTTTTAGTAATTTAACCACAGAACTTCTTTCAAAATTGTAGTCATTCCTCTCAAACCCTGCCACTGTTTTGTCAACTAAATTTTTGAAATATTCTATGTCCTCTAACACCATTTCAACAATATGCACAGCATATGATCTTCATCAGGGGTAGATCCCATCTCAAGAAACAACTTCCTGTTCTCATCCATAAGTCACTACTCAACCAATAATGTTTTACCATGAGATAGCAGCAATTCAATCACATCTTTAGGCTTCACATCTAACTTTGTCTCTTACTATTTCCACCAGTTACTTTCTCCATGAAGTCTTGAACTCCTCAAAGTCACCCATGGGAATTGGAATCAACTTTTTCCAAACCTCTGTTAATGTTGATATTTTGACCTCCATCCATGACTCATGGATATTCTTAATGGCATTTAGAATGATGAATCCTTTCCAGTATATATTCAATTTTCTTCCCCCAGAGTCATCAGCAGGATTACTATCAATGGCAGCTATAGACTTACAGAATTTTTTTCTTAAATCTTGAAATTTGAAATTACTCCCTGATGCATGGATGTCATGTTAGCAGGCCTGAAAACAACATTAACCTCAATGTAGATCTCCATCACAGCTCTTGGGCATTTTCAATGATCAGTAATATTTTGAAAGGAATCTTTTTTCCTAAGCAGTAGGTCTCAATAGTGGGCTTATGACATTCAGCAAACCATGTTGTAAACAGATGTGCTGTCATCCAAGCTTTGTTGTTCATTCATAGAGCACAGGCTGATTAAATTTAGTATAATTCTTAAGGACCCTAGGATTTTCAGAATGGAAAATGAGCATTACCTTCAATGTAAAGTCACCAGTTGCATTAGCTTTGAAGCTAGGCATTGACTTCTCTCTAGTTATGAAAGTCTTAGATGGGGCTGGGGTTGTGGCTCAGTGGTAGAGTACTTGCCTAGCACATGTGAGGCACTGAGTTTGATTCTCAGCACCACATATAAATAAATAAAGTCCATTGACAACTAAGAAAATATATTTTTTTAAAAGTCTTAGATGGCATCTTCTTGCAATATAAAGCTGTTTCATCTATATTGAAAATTGTTGTTTAGTGCAGCCACCTTCATCAATTATCTTAGCTTGATCTTCTGGATAACTTGCTGCAGCCACTATATCAACACTTGATGCTTCACCTTATACTTTTACATTGTAGAGATGGCTTCTGTCCTTAAACCTCATGACCCAACCTCTGCAATATTCAAAGTATTGCAGCTTCCTCACCTCTCTTGGCCTTCATAAAATTAAAGAGAGTATCAAACTTGCTCTGGATTAGGCTTTTGCTTAAGGGAATTATGGCTGGTTTGATCTTCTATCCAGACCACTGAAACTTTGTCTGTATCAGCAATAAGAGCATTTCACTTCTTTTTTCATTTTTGAGTGTTTTTATTTCTCTTCAAGCTATTACACATTAACATTTTAAAAATTTGTTATAATTAGTTATACATGACAGCAGAATGCATTTTGATTCATCATACACAAAAGAAGCACAACTTTTCACTTCTCTGGTTGTACACGATGTAGTGTGGCACCATATGTGCGGTCATACATGTACCTAGGGTAATGATGCCCAGCTCATTCTATCATCTTTCCTGTCCCCATGCTCCCTCCTCTTTGCCCAAAGTTCCTCCATTCTTCCCATGCCGCCCCCTTTATGGTTCAGCTTCCACTTATCAGACAGAAGATTCAGCCTTTGTTTTTTTGGGATTGGCTTACTTCACTTAGCATGATATTCCCTAACTCCATCCATTTACCTGCAAATGCCATAATTTTATTTTCCTTTAATGCTGAGTAATATTTCATTGTGTATATATGCCACAGTTTCTTTATCCATTCATTGGTCAAAGGGCATCTAGGTTGGTTCCACAGTTTAGCTATTGTGAATTGAGCTGCTATGAACATTGATGTGGCTGTGTCACTATAGTATGCTAATTTTAAGTCCTTTGGGTATGGACCTTGGAGTGCGATAACTGGGTCAAATGGTGGTTCCATTTCAAGTTTTCTAAGGAATCTCCATACTGCTTTCTATAGTGGTTGCAGCAATTTGCTGTGCTACCAGCAATGTATGAGTATACTTTTTCCCCTACATCCTCTCCAGCACTTATTATTGCTTGTATTCTTGATAAGTGCCATTCTGACTGGAGTGAAATGAAATCTTAGAGTAGTTTTGACTTGTATTTCTCTAATCACTAGAGAAGATGAACATTTTTTCATATGTTTGTTGACCATTTGTATTTCTTCTTCTGTGAAGTGCCTATTTAGTTCCTTTGTCCATTTATTGATGGGGTTATTTGGATTTTTGGTGTTAAGTTTTTTTGAGTTCTTTTATATATGCTGGAGATTAATGCTCTATCTGAAGTGCAGGTGATAAAGATATTTCTCCCATTCTGTAGGCTATTTTTTCATATTCTTGATTATGTCCTGTGAAGGAGCTTTTTAATTTGAGACCATCCCATTTATTGATTCTTGATTTTACTTCTTACATTTTAGGAATCCTGTTAAGAAACTTGGTCTCTAAGCAGACATGATGGAGAGTTGGGCCTACCTTTTTTTCCAGTAGGTGCAGGGTCTCTGGACTAATGCCTACGTCCTTGATCCACTTTGAGTTGAGTTTTGTGCAGGGTGAGAGATAGGGGTTCAATTTCATTCTGCTATATATGGATTTCTAGTTTTTCCAGCATCACTTGCTGAAGAGGCTATCTTTTCTCCAATGTATGCTTATGGTGCCCTTTGTCTAGTATGAGATAACTATATTTATGTGGGTTTGTCTCTGTGTCTTCTATTCTGCTCCATTGGTCTTCATGTCTGTTTTGGGGCCAATACCATGCTATTTTTGTTCCTAGTGCTCTGTAGTATAGTTTAAGATCTGGTATTGTGATGCTTCCTTCTTCAATTTTCTTGCTAAAGATTACTTAAGCTATTCTGAGCCTCTTATTTTTCCAAATGAATTTCATGATTACCCTTTCTATTTCTATGAAGAATGTCATTGGAATTTTAAAAGGAATTGCATTAAATTTGTACAGCACTTTTGGTAGTATGAATTTTGCCACCTTCTTGTCAGTAAAGTTTCCAGGGAGCAAACCCTGCCCCTATGGCTAGCATCCTATTGTTCATTCAAGAAATTTTATTGAGTATCCACTACGTGCCAGGTACTATTCCAACATTAGGATTATGATGATAAAGCAGACAAAGCTTATATTGACCTAATGATGCTTATATTTGGTAGAAGAGAATTAAAAAATAAAAATAAACTAGCAAAAAGGATAATTTCAGACATTGATGAGGGCTAAAAAGAAAACTAAATGGATTGATTTAACAGAGAAAGAGAGTGTCTAGTCAAATAAGGGCTTGTTAGAAGGTGACATTCAAGCTTTGAGTGTTACAGCTTTTAAGGGAAAACCAGCAGATCATCTGGGGAAGAGCATTCCAACAGTAAAAAAAGCACAAAACCCTTACATAGGATTGCTCTTTGTATGTTCAGGACAGAAAGAAAATTGTGACTGTAGTTAGTGAACAAGGAAGGAAACAACAGGAATTAAAGTGAGGTCAGGCAGAAATAAGATCCTATAGGGCCATGGCCATGGGAGAGACTTGAATATTATGCTGAATGCCATAAAAGCCAGTAGAAAGTTTTAATATGATTTAATATGTTTTAAAAGAATCCCTTGTGGGAGTTGATGAATAACAAAGGGCCAAGAGTGGAAGCACAGAGATCTCTAGGGACAATACTCTGAAGAGATGATGGTGACTCGTGAAGAGAGGGAAATAGATGGATTCAAGATATATTTTGGAAAGTGTTCCATCTCTGGGACCAAAATACCTGACAATAACAACTTAAAGGAGGAAAGATTTATTTTGATTCATAGTTTCAGAGGTCTTAATCCATGGTTGGCTAGCTCCATTGCTTTTAGTCCTGTAGCGAGGCAGAAATATCATGGTGGAAGGGAATGGTACAGGACAGCTCTTCTTAAGGCAGCTCGGAAGGAGAGAGGGAGGATAGAGGGGCAGTGCGGGGCGGGGGAGGCCCCCTGGGACAAAATATCCCCGAAAGCCCAATTCCAGTTACCTACTTCCTCCAACTATTCCCCTCCCCCCTCAGTGTCCACTACCTCCCAGTAGCCCATTCACCTATC
This sequence comes from Xerus rutilus, assembly GCA_028644305.1. NCBI lineage: Eukaryota > Metazoa > Chordata > Mammalia > Rodentia > Sciuridae > Xerus > Xerus rutilus. Next base: position 54,915,747 of record CM053405.1, on the reverse strand, counting down.
AATGGATTAATCCACTGATGAGGCCAGATCTGCCCTGTTCCAATCACTTTGCCAAATCCCTACTTTTGAACCTAGCTGGACCAAGACTTCAATACATATGACTTTGGGGAACATTCCAGATCTAAACCATAAGAGGGAAATGATTAGATGTGGGAGATGAGAAAAAAAGGAAACAGAATGACATCCAAGTCTTGATCTTGAGCCTAGGTAGAAGCGAGTCTTTTTTTTGGAAATGAGAAATAATGATTTTGTTCGGGAAGGGGTAAGTGTTCTCTCTGAGAGTCTCATGAACATCCAAGTAGTTACTTCTGACCAACATCCCAGATAGTCATCATCTACTTTCTTGCAACTTCAAACAGTATCTGACTTTAAGTTTCCAGTTCCTTTGCTCTGCTACTCTGTGTCTGACACTCATCCCCCATGGAGAAAGATGTCTGCTACTGCCAGACCCCCTGCTTGTCTGTCATCACGACTGTAAGCACTGTCTTCTCCATGCCCCAACCATACATGTATAGTTAGGCATGTTTCTACCACACAAGCCCAGTCTCAGTAGACTCTGAGTGCAGGTTTCAGACCTTTGTCTTTCCTTTTTTGCCTTGGAAAAATTACTTCACTTTTCTGAGCCTTGGCCTCCTTGCTTGTAAATTAGTTAGATCAGTTCTCAAAGTGAGGTCCCTGGACAGTAGCATCAGCATCACCTCTGAGTTTGTGAATGAGTCAAATCCTTAGGCCCCCAACCATGTCCATCAAATCAGAACCTCTGGGAATGCAACCTGGAAATCTGTTTTAACAAGCCCTGCAGGTGGTTTTCAAAATTCATGCCCAGTTTTGAGAGCCACTGAACTAGATGTTCTCTAAGGTCCCTTCCAGTGCTAACACTATGAATCTATTATCCTTTAATCTGATCTGTATGATTTAAGTGATTCAAAAAAAATTCTTTAATCATGTCTTGAGGTTATGCACAGTGCGGCAGATGAAAGAGCAAATTCTGAGACAACACATTCTTACATTCTTACATAATTATGAAGTTTTCCCAAACATTTATTTAAATTCATTGGCCTCCAGCTATAATACTTCTAAAGAAACTTTAATAAAAAAATCACTCTGAAATTTATCACAGTGGAGTTGTACATCATTTTAGTGAGTGGATGAAAACTGCTGAACAGGTGTAATAATGCCTTTGGGATTAAATAATTGTAACAGAATTACATCTTCATAAAGACAGCAAAGGAGGGCAGCACCTCTCACTGTTCTGTCACAGTTGACTTTAGAGGTGTTATAGGAGTTGGAAGTATTCAGAATCATTATTTACCAACTACTGTTTGAGATGCTGTATTTGTAAACTGTCCACAAAATTATAATTATTAATTTATGATTATATGCACAATTCTGGAAGACATTTTTAATTGGTGTTATATTTTATAGTACAATTTTCTTAACTTTATACTTGTGTAATGCTAGAAAATATTTAGCTAATATAATCAATTGTTTAATTTAAAGAACTTAAATAATTGTTTTTATTGATTTATTTAAAGCAAAAGTGACGGTACCCACCTCAACTAAAGTCATTTGTTTGCTTTCAACCTGACAAAATGAGAATTTATTTAATGGAATGTCTTTTGTTTCTATGAGTTCCAGAGGCAATGTGAAACTTAATGATTTAAATCTGTAAAGATTCTTTATATTTGCAAAGCTCAATAGACAAAACAACCTACAGCTCATGTATTCTCAAACTGTCCACTAGAGAATCAAAATTCTGTATATATTATTGCTATGAAAGTAGGATCCTTCTCTGAAAAATTTTTTTTGGTGTATGTGGGTATGTGTGTGCATGTCTGTGTATGTTTTCCATGCTGTGAATCCAACCCAGGGCCTTGTGCACAATAGACAAGTGCTTTTACCAAACTCTATCTCCAGCCCCAAAATATTTTTTCCAGATTGTACATTTCTTGTGGGTTAATTTAGAAAACTTCATTAAATAACTTTGCCTGCTGTGTGGGCTAAGAATTAAAAAAGTAGACAAGACACTTGTTCAACGAGGTGAATTCTTGGTAAACAAATGTGTTTGGATGTCTTTTTTTTAGGCCTCTGTGTTCCTGGTTAGTATAAAAACAGATCTGGTTTTCTAAATCATGAATCAGACACCTGAAAAAATGACAAAAAGACAGATCTCAGGTGTCCTTATAGTTCATTGTCTTTAATAAGACAGCACTACTATTTAATTATGTAAATTCCTAAAAGATATGTAACAAGATTTGAATGTGTGTTCTAGTTGATGCTTAAACTGAAAGGAGATGAAATACTCACAAGTGCTATATTATATAAGCCAAAGGGTTTTCACAGTTAATTGAAACATCTGAGGAAAATGAAGATTACCTGTGCTTTATGTTTGCCACTGATGAGAAAACGAGAGATTGGTGTGATATACTCATTGGCTTGTGAATCTAAAGGTGTATGGAGAGTGTCACAAATCACCTTGATGTCCCTGAGAAGGAGATTTTACCTCTGAAGCTTCGATTAATAAAAAAAGATATTTAGCTTGATAGCTCTTGGTTGCCTATGCATCTGTGTGTTCTGACACATAGCAGCCCCCTGATTTCAGGGCTGGAATAACTTACACTCGTGGAATCAGCTCAGGATTCATTGTCTTTAGATTAGTATATGTAAAACATCTCAGTTGGAGGCAGTAAAGAGTCAAAAAAAATCACACTATACCTGGCTGGAAGATCTGTTCTCATTTGCAAAGGTTATATGAATTTGATATAAGAATACCAGATCATTTTTCCCTGAGCACAAAATTTGTTTATGGCCTATTCAGAAAAGAAGTGGCAAAGACACAGACATAGATGTATTCATCTCATGATGTGAATGTGTCTGAGGTCAGTGTGGTTCTGGCTGAATCTGCAGCTTTTCCTCTTATCTGAAAGTAGGGGTGCATTGGGAAGGGTGATCAGAGTGACGGGCATTGGGGAACAAAAAATCTTGAGCTAAAAGACCTACCATACTCTTTATATTCTCCTCCACTAGCATACACAGGGCTAAAGGACAGACGAATGAAAATTCAAAGGAACAAATAAATATATCAAACATACCCAGGACCCAGAAATGACTCTTGACTTGTCCAAGATGGAAGTGGTTGGAAGTGGAGCCAGTCTCCCAGTCCAGGGACCTTTGATCTCTACTATAATTTTCCAAAGAATGTTTCTCATAATATTTAGATCTATAGGCAGTTATCAAAACAGGTATCACAAAAATAGGATGCTATGTTCAAATAAATTTAGGAAGCAGATGGTTAAACTCATTTTTTTCATTTTAACAATCTGAAGCAGTTTTTTCAGGAGCAAGTTTCGTTTGAATCCAATTTGCCCATCTTGACTGTAACTTGCCAATGCTCCCAGCCATGCATGATGACAGAAGCTTTTTCTGTTTGAATAGGGAAGGATCTTCGGGGTTTAATGGTTTGCAGATTCTATAGTTTATATCTTGTGTGTCCCCTAAAGGCCCATGTGTTTAAGACTTGGTCCCAAGAGAGGACCTGTTGAGAAGTGATGCACCTTTCTAAGCTGTGGTCTGTGGGAGGTCTTTGAGCCATTGAGGGTATGCCTCAAAAGGGATTAATTGATCCCAGCCCCTCCCTCACCCTTTCTCTTTTGCTTGTTCTCATTGTATCACCCCAGGCCAAATCCATAGGGCCAGTGGGTCATGGATCTATAAAACTGAGCCAAAATAACCCTTTTCTATTTATAAGTTGATTATTTCATGTATTTGTTATAGTAATGGAAAGATGACTCTCACAATAGGTTACCCCACTGGGCAAACTTGGTCTACATCAAAGTGGTCCTGCCATGCAGTTCATGGGCTCACTGACAGGGAGACAACCAGTTTGTTCACAATGTGGTGAAGGCACCAGTGGGTGACCTGTGGCATCCTCAGCTCCTGAATGAAGCAGTTAGTTTAGAACAGTAGTTCACAATTAGTGGAACAAGGAGGGTGATATCATAGCCACTTTGGATGGGACTAGAGGCAAGAGGGAGCAGGTATGATAGACAAAACTTTCTGTACCCACACATACAAACTCCCCAGTGGAAAACCACTGACTTAGATAAAAACCTGTTTTACATTTATTGACTTTATAATACCATACGTGTACATATTATTTGGCCCAGAAATTTTTCTCACAGGAAGTTTTCTTACTGATAAGTTTTCTTACTGATAAACTTACATTTTGAAATATATATATTAATATATATTAATGCCCACACATATATATGCATATACATCATATACAATATATACTCAGTGATATTCACTGAAACAATGTTAGTCATAACAAGAGATCAGAAACAAAAAATATATGTAGCCATAACAAAGAATACCTCCAGATATATGATTAAATGAGAAAAGCAAAGCATTATAGGCAACATTGGAATAAAGTTACACATGGCTAGTTCTATAGCGTTATATACTAAGTAACTATACTTCATCGATGTAAGAAATACATATAAAACATGTATAAAGCATGTTTGTTTACATATAGCACATCTTGGAAAGAAACTCCCAAGCCTAATAACAATTATACCTGAGTGTCTCATAGACCAGGTATAATTGTGAAGACCTGCTTCACACTGTTACTTAGTACTGTTTGAATTTTGTACCATAGCTCCTCCCAGTTCCTTCCTCCCAATACAGGTAGCCAACTTTCATATCAAAAGAGGGAGTCTTTCTCCTCCCTTTGAATCTGGACTGGCCTTATGACATGTATTTGTGGCAGTGTTCTTGTAGTTGCACCCCTAGCCTTTAGGAGGACTGGCAGCTTCTGCTTCTTTCTATTAAAAGCCAGCTACCAAGTAAGAAGTCCAATTACCCTCAGATCACCACTGTGAGGAAGCCAAGATAGCCACATAGAAAGGCCATGTGGAGAAAGAAATGCTCTGTCTTCACCCAGTCCTTCTAGCCATTCTATTGAGACATGTTGATTGCTCCCACCTTCAACCATGGATGAGTAAGAAATGCCATCTTAAAACTTCAGCCCCCCAAACACCACATGGAGCTGAACCTGTCCCAGATTGGAGAACTATAACAAAAAATAATAAATTGCTGGGGCTGGGATTGTAGCTCAGCGGTAGAGCGCTTGCCTCGCATGGATGAGGCCCTGGGTTCGATCCTCAGCACCACATACAAAGCAATAAAATAAAGACATTGTGTTCATCTACAACTAAAAAAATATTTTAAAAAATTGTTGTTGCTTTAAATCACTGAGTTTGAGGGTGGTTTATTAAGCACCAAGTTTAAAAATTAACTTAAAACATAAACATACAAGTTAATTTAAAAAGTATTTTGTATGATTTTACATAAATGCAGGATTTGAAGCAATTTATTTTTAAAAATATTTTTAGTTGTAGATGGATGCAATACCTTTATTTATTTATTTTTATGTGGTGCTGAGCATCGAACCCAGTGCCTCACAAGTACTAAGCGAGCACTCTACCACTGAGCCACAACGCCAGCCCCTTGAAGCAATTTAATAGGAGGATAAAGGAAGGAAACAACTGTGACTGAAGTGGAAAAACAGTGGGTCTCACCTGGGAAGGAAACGGGGCAGAGGCAACTTTGCTCACTTCACAGATTATCCCGGTCTGGCTTCTGTCAGGGACATACCTCCATCACTGCCGCCCCGCCTTGTGTACACACACACACACACCTATTTTTGTGATTGGGGCAGAGGAGGCAATATAAACATGTTCATTGCTCCCATCATCAGCCAGTGTCTGAGGCTGTGAACTGAGTGCATGTTCCAACTTACACCACTAAATGCCCTTTGAGAACTGATAATACAATATAAAAAGAAACAAGATAAAAGAACCTAACTAGCATAACCTCAATATTTCAGAATATAGACAGGAGAAAGAAGAAATTAGCTTGATTTTAATGAAAAGAATGAATTCTAAAATATTTCAAACAGCTTCAGTTATTACTTTTAAGTACAGTACATTTTACAAAGCTATAAATGGGTATCTAATAAGTTAAATGAGGTAAGTTAATGAAAGAATTAAGATTCGCAAGAGGCCTACGTTATATAATCATGTATCATAAAACAGAAAGTCCTTTAACATGTTGGAATTAATTGAACGACCCAGAAATTGAAGGTATACTGAAGTTTCAGTTTGAAAAAACAACTAATTTCAAATTAATGCTTTGTACATAGTAGGTATTCAATAAATGCATGGCAAAGTGATCAATCAGTGAAGTCCATCAGCAATGGTCACTCCTTTGGGCTGAGGATCATACCTAGGTCCTATTGTGGTAGTGGTAGTTGTGCCCTCCTCCATTAGAAAGCATAGCCAAAGGCAGCAAACAGAGTGGGAAGATAACCTTGAACATGCTCTTTTTAAAAAAATTTTTTTTTAAATTGCAGATGGACACAATACCTTTTTTAAAATTTATTTTTATGTGGTGCTGAGGATTAAACACAGTACCTCACACGTGGGAGATGAGCATGACACCACTGAGCCACAACCCTAGCCCTTGAACATGTCTTGATGCTTTTTTTTTATAAAGCAAATCTTTCAAACATCAGAAGTATAACTATTGATAGTCATAAATTACTTGCTGAATATTGCAGTTAAGAACAACTAACTTAAAATTTTTCCTCAGAAAATTCCAGTTAAAGTGAGAACAGGCAAACTGGGAAGGACTAATGCAGAAAAGAGTAGAAACAATCGGAATAATAGAAATGTCCATGTCCAGCCTGAAGACTTGGAAACGGTGGTGAGAGGGTGTATATAATGAGAGGGACTGAAATACTCAGAGAAGTTGGACCGAAAGGAAGACTATCTCCTCCTCAGATTTTTCTGGAACATGCTCTGGGTTATGAGCTCATCTCTGAACAGCAAGTCAGAACACTGGGTGGAAGGACATTGTCATCCTCAGCTATAATATTAATTGGAATCTATCCAAAACATTACCTCGGGTTAAGATCTGCTTCCTTGGTTCTTTTCATTCAGCAGGGACTCAAGTGAATTTCTGAGACCATAACATATCTTAGTATCAAGATCAATACTGAATTAGCAGACATGGCTAAGGATAACTGGGGGAAAATAATTAACAAAATTAAGGAGGATTTGCACCACTGGGAACCATAAAAGTTATTTTATGGGTCCATGTAAATGTAATAAAATCTCTGTCTGTGCCACAATTTAATTTCACATCAAAAAGGTCCCCACAGATAGCCTGTAAGATTATTTTACTAAAATTGAATATCTATGCTCCCCTATTCTAAGTGAGAAAAACCTTACTCTGCTCAGAAAGTTATGTTTCACATGGAGAAAAGGAGTAAGTTCCATTCAATCTCAAGCATTGTCTAATGGCAGCTACTCAAAGTAGGCAATATAATTAATTTTTATTAATAATAGCACTTTATAATTGGAAGAGACAGAGCATAATAAATCAAAAGGGCGTTTCCAGGGACTGGAGTGGTAGCTCAGTGGTGGAGCCTTTGCTTTGCATAGGTGAGGCACCAGATTTGATGCTCAGCACCATATGAAAATAAGCAAATGAAATAAAGATAGTATGTCCATAAAGGGGGGGGGGCGTTTCCAAGTATAGCACATACTATGTTCCAAATAAAACATCAAATATTAACAGTACTAGAATAAAAAGAGGATATATCTATAACAGACATTCTCTATTCTTTTTTGGGGGGCGGGTACTGGGACTGGCTTTGAACTCACGATCCTCCCAAACCACTGGGATTACAGGCATGCACACACTGCACCCAGCAACACAGACATTTTTAATATAACCATAACATATTTTTAAAAGCTTTATTGAAATATAATTTACACACCCTACAATAAACACATGTAAAGTAATTCAGTGGTTTAGTGTATGAATGCTTGTGCAACTATCACCACAATAAACTTTACAAGTACCCCCCAAAGAAACTTCATCCTCATTAGCAGGTGCTTCTCAAAATTCCCTATATTCTGCCTCAATTCCATCAACCGAAGCATCCACTAAGACATATTTGGTGTCCATGGATTTACCTATTCTGGACATTTCATATAAATGGAACCATTATAGTATGCGCCCTTTGGTCACTGGTTTCTTTCAATTAGCATAAAGTTTTCAAGTTTCATCTATGTTGTGGCATATTCAGTGCTTCTTTCCTTTTTAATTGTCCAGTAGTATCCCACTACATGAATATACTGTATTTTATTTATCTATTAGTCAGTTGATAAATATTTGCATTGTTTACCTTTTATTTAGTTATTTAGCAGTACTGGGATCAAACCCAAGGGAGCTTTGCCACTGAGCTACATCTCCAGTCTTTTCTATTTTTTTATTTTGAGGCAGGGTCTCTCTACCTTGCTGAGTTTGGCCTTAAACTTGTGATCCCCTGCCTCAGCCTACTGAGTCACTGGGATAACAGGTGTGTCACAACACCTCACTTGTTTACACTTTTTGGATATTGTGAATTATGGTGCAATGAAGATTTATGTACAAGTTTTTGTGTGGACATGTTTTCATTTCTCTTGGGCATATTCCTAGGAGTAGAATTGCTAGGTCATAAAGTAACTTCATCTTTAACATTTGATGGAATTTCCAAACTCTCTTATGAAGTGACTATGCTAATTTACATTCATAATTTACATTCATAATGACATTTTAGTGTTTCAATTTCTCTGTGTCCTTACCAATATTTGTCTTTATCTGTCTTTCTTTATTGCCATCCCAGGGGGTATGAATGTTGAGTTATTGTGAGGTTTTTTTTGTTTGTTTGCAGTGCTGAATATTGAATCCAGAGTCTGGCACATGCTAGGCAAGCACTCTACCATTGAGCTATACCCCCAGCCACCATTATGGTTTTGATTTGCCTTCCCCTAATGACTAATGATGTCGAGGATCTTTCATGTGCTTTTTGATCATTTTGATATGTAGAAATATCTAATTCTGACCCTTTGCCAATTTTTGAATTGATTTATTTATCCTCTTATCATTGAGTTCTAGAAGTTCTTTATATATTCCAAATGCAAGTTCCTGTTAACAGATTCACAGTTTGCAAATATTCCCCCACCCCTTTTTCAGGCTGTTTAAAACTTTAAAAAAATATTTGAGGAAGTACAATATATCTATTTTTCCTCTTGTTACTTGTATGTGTGTGTTTGTGTTGTTGTTGTTATTGTTTCTTTCTGCAGGGCTGGGGAATGAACCCAGGGCCTACCACATGCTAAGTAAGCACTCTACCACTGAGCTACATCCCCAACCCTAATCACTTGTACATTTGCATTCTATCTAAGAAGGCTTTGCCTAACCCTGTGTTACAGAGGTTTACTTTAAGGTTTCTTCTAAGAGTTTTATCATTTTGGCTCTTACCATTCAGGTCTATGATCCATTTTGAGTTAATTTTTGTGTATGGTAGAAGGAGAGAGCTCATTTCCATACCTTTCTCTTTTTTTGTACCAGTGATTGAACCCAGGCACACTAAATCACTGAGCCACATTCTCAGCCCTTTTTGTTTTTTATTTTGAGACATGCCTCACCAAGTTGCTTCAGTCCTTGCTAAGTTGCTGAGGCTGGCTTTGAACTTGTGATCCTCCTGCCTTGGCTTCCTGAGCCTCTGGGATTCTAGACATGCACCACCATGCCCAGCTCCTCTTCAGTCTTTTGCACGTATGTGTTCTGTAGCTATATTTTAAGTGATGTCTAATACTCATTTTTTTTCTGTGTTCTGAGAAACACATCTGCCTAAATACAAAAAAGGAAAACAATAGTCTTTGGTTTTCCCTCTCATAGTTCGTTCTTGGATCCTACTTAAGTTTAGTTTGAGTATCCTCCCAACCAATGCCCAAAGGCACTAGCTAAAAAATATTTAACCACTAATGGAAGTGATGAGGATTATTGCATTATACTCAAAAAATGAATCCTGAAAGAGAATGATAATTTTTATCCTATGAAATTTACTAAGATTATAAAAACTGATGATTCTAAAATTAAAAAGACACAATTTTTAAAAAGAACTTTTCCCATTTTGCACTTAGGAGTGCAAATTAGCACAATGCTTTTTGGAAAGCAATTTGGTCATGATTATCAAAAGTCTCAAAAATGATTACATCCTTTGATCCAATCATCCCTCTACTATTCTTCAGAAACAAACAGTTGCCTCACATGGCCATATCCACAAAGATATTTATCCCAGTACTTTAAGAATTGAATTATTTTTATGTTTCTGGATTTTTAGAATTTCACATAAAATTTTGAGTATGTGTCCTCAATATATCTATATTTGTTCTTTCATAAATTACATACACTAATATAATTAGTATACTATAAAGTGCATGCATAATAAATTCAAGGATTAGATAAACATGAAATAAATGACAATTTTAAACAAATCAAGATTTTATTTACCAATAATGCAGAAAAACTTTGTTCTTTCAATAAAATTATTTTTGGTAATTTTTTAGTGAAAACAATGTAATTTCATGTCAAATCTGATAAGGCAATTGTATTTTCTTTGGAGAAAGGACTTTTGTTTAGTTGTTGAATTGTCTGCTCTGCCATTTTTGGTTATTTGTGTATGCTTGAGTGATTAATGTTATCTTTAAGGTACATTCACAAGTGTTTAATTGTCTATTTTGAGATGCTAGTTCAGTTAAAACTAAACAACACGTTTATAAATCTACTTACTAGGGACACACAAAAGTGCCCGTACTCTGTGTTTATGGGAAATGCATAGAATATATTACTAAATCATCATGATGCTAAATCCCATTGTATAATCCAGGAAATGTTTAAAAAATTTGCCTTTGCCATACACATTTGTTATGGTTTAGATATTAGGTGACCCCCTCAAAGCTCATGTGTGAAATAATGCAAAAAACCTTAGAGGTGAAATATTTGGGTTATGAGAGCCTTAATCTATTCAATGTATTAATCCCTAATAAGGATTAACTGGTTAGTAACTGTAGGCAGGTCGGGTATGGCTGGAGGAGGTAGATCATTGGGCTGTGCCTTTGTAGTATATATTTTGTCTGTAGTAAGGGGAGTCTCTCTTCTTTTTGGTGTCCATGTCCTGACTTGTCTCTTCTGCCATGCCCTTCCACCATGATGTTCTACCTCATCTTGGGCCCCAAGGAATGGAGCTAGCCATCTGTGGACTGAAACCTCTGAAACCATGAGTGCCAAATAAACTTTTTCTCCTCTAAAATTATTCTTGTCAGGTCTTTTGGTTACAGTAGTTAAAAAAAAAAAAAGGACTAAAACAACATTTCTAGAGCATCCTTTTCTCCCTAAAAAGCCCAGAGCATCCAGCATTTTATCCTGGGATCACATGAGCTGGAGGTGGCCCAAGGATTTTGTTTTGAATAAATTGCAGCATAAGGATGCAAAGCTCAGATTACCACTTTATTCTAAAATCCAAGAAGAATCATAATAAAATGAAAATTTGTTACCTAGGAAAATAGTTATCTTCATTTTATATTTCCAAGACAAGTAATATAATATATTCAATCCCTGCACACACAAGTGTTTTCTTTAGGAAAGTTCTATCCCTTGGCCACAACCCAAACCCAGTCAGACATCTTACAGATCCATCCTATTGATCAAAGGGAAACTCTCTGTGCGGCTCCTTGCACAAATAGCTCTGAGGACTTAGAAAAATAGCTTGGTCTGCATGTCCTGCTGCTGAGAGGCTCTGAGCTTCCTCTTCATCTGTGAAAGACTAAATATTTCATCAAGTAATGCTTGCTTTCAAAGAATACCTAGCATATTTTATTCTGAGCTATACAAATCTGTGTTTTCCAGAACTCGAGGTTGTGAGTCAGTCATATCAGATACTCATTTGAGGGCTCCAGCACAATTTCAGTTGCATGAAAGGCTATGCTTTTAATTGGAAAATAAAGACAATTTCAGGTACTTTATTTTGGGCTAGGAATTGTGGTGCTGAAACTAATTTCTTTAGGAATTATTATAGCCAATAGTGTTCAGTTTATTGGACTACATACCCAAGAAGCCAGTTCTCCAGTCAACTTTCCTTTATATTCATTATTTAGATTCCAGAGAGCTGCCATTGACCTTGATGGGGTACAAATCTTATTAATACGGGGGAGGGGGAGGGCTATATTACCTAATGAGCACCCTTAGGTATAGAGAGGCTCTTGCTATCTCCCATCAAATTTCTGTCCTACCAGTGTGCAGTATAGGGTTGCCAGCCTTCTGAAGCTTTATGGAATGACATGGTGATAGGGAATACCTGCAAGGCTGGGTAGGTAGAGCTCAGATAGGCTTCCATTTGAATGTCTTCCTTGCTTTTATCTGTATTTGTGGAATATGTTTGAATGAGTATGGTTCTGGCTCTTGGGAGAACCCAGGTTCTCCCACAGCTCTCCTACAAGCTCTTTAAAAGCAGTAACAGCAACAACTCCCCCGCCCCCCCAAAAAAACCTACTATGTCTTCTTCATTCAGTTTAGGATCATGGCCTTTATAATTCAATTTATTTCAGCCAGTTTGGAAAATGAAAGAAAGACCAGGAATCAAATTTAGGTACTTAAACTCATATATTATTATCTTGTTTGGTCCATAAATTAGATGCTTGAAGGGAGAATCAGAAGCAATTAATACTGACCTTGAGCAAGACAACTTAACCTCCATTTGGTTCAGTTTCTTCTCTGTGACTCCATTTTTTCATTTTCATACATGGATAAAGAAATCCAATTTAACCTAGGTTAAATCTGGTCTGAGACTGGGACACTGAAACCTGATCTAGGGTGAACTGGGGAGTAGTCTCAGTATGGGTGAGAAAAACCAAATGGACTCTTGATAATCAGATGAAATTACCTACATGAAAAATTTCTAAAAATTTTTAAAGCAGTTAGAAAGAGATTTAAAACCCATCCATTTATATAGAAAGTGGCTTAAAATATAAAATAAAGTAAAAAAACTAAACTAAAAACAGATAAGAAAAGATTAGGTATTTTGTGTGTGTGTGTGTGTGTGTGTGTGTGTGTGAGAGAGAGAGAGAGAGAGAGAGAGAGAGAGATTCAGGTTTTACCCATGCTAGGCAAGTGCTATCAGTGAACTGCATCCCCAAGTCCTTTTTATTTTAAGACAGGGTCTAAGTTTCCTAAACTAACCTTGAACTTATGATCCTCCTGCCTCTGTCTCCTGAGTGTCTGGGAGTACAGGTGTTTGCCACTATGCCCAGACTAGGCATCATTTTTATTGTTATATTAAATATTTCAGGAAGAAGAACACTGCTTTGTTATTCAGGCTCTCAGGGGGAAAAAAACTGTACAAAATCTATACACAAGTATTGATCTGAGGTAAAAGCCTAAGAAAACTGTTGAGTTTTCAACAAATAAGCAAATGGCCCAGTCTTGATAATGAAGTTTCTTGCCTGACCTAAGTTGAAGCAATTCAAGTCTGAAGGACAGCTCTGCCACTTATTATGAGCTCTGTGATCCTCAGCAGGTCACTGCTTTCCTAGGGAAATGAGGAAATAATAAATATTCCGTTAACTCCAGTGGCTTCGTCTGAAGCTCAACCCAGTCTGGGCTCAGCACCCCATTCTACCTACTCTAATGAATACCCTTACATGAGGCATGGATAGGCAGGACAGGTTTTACTGGAAAAAGTTTCTTGAGAAGGTAAATGAAGAGCACATAGTATTTTACTCAAAACATTCCCATTAAGATACATTTATCTTTATACTCCTTTATAAAGTCTTCAACTGCCAACAGCTTTTGTGTCTCTTTTTCCCAATTTCTCTGAGCTTTGGTCTATAACCTACACACCCACCACCTGTTACACTAACTCTGAATATGAAGGGATGAAGACTTTGTTGTGCTCAACCTCTGTGGCTTTCAAGAATTTTTAACCTTGGCTCCAGAAACATACATTTTATATCATGATTCAGTAAACATGTGCATAGATATAAAATGGAACCAAATGTTTCATGCACCAGTTTTTAGGAGTTAAGTTCCTCCCATGTTGGCATTTGGATCACACAAATCCTTTTAGCAGCTCCAGGGTAGGAGTTTCTGGTCAAAAGGCATTGTTAGAACAGGGTAGCATGGTTGAGTAAAAAATGATGCTCTGGTCTGAGAGATTGGGACACTGAAACCTGATCTAGGGTGAACTAGGGAGCAGTCTCAGTATGGGTGAGAAAAACCAAATGAACTTACTTCTAGGTTGTTCATAATTTGACTTTCCTTTTTTCCTGCTCATTTTTTATTAGTGCTTGATAGTTATGCAAAATATTGGGGTTCATTTTGACATAATTAAACAAACACGGAATATAGTTTGCTCTAATTCAGTCTTCAGTACTTCCTCTTTCCCGCCTCTCTTCCCTACTCCTGTTCCCTTTCTTCCACTCTGCTGATCTTTCTTCTATTTACTTATAGTTTTTTAAGTTAGTGCATTATGGATATACATAAAGGTGAATTTCACTGTGGTATATTCATACATATACTTCCACTGTTCTTCCTTTTTCCGTCCTTCCTCACTACCCTTTAATCTTCTTTCTCTACTCCACTGATCCCTCTTCTACTTTCATGGGATCCCCTTCTTTTTCTTTTTCTCCTTGTTTCTTTCTTTCTTTTCCTTATTTCCCTCTAGTTTCCACATATGAGGGAAAACATCTGACTCTTGACTTTCTAGATCTGACTTATTTTGCTTAACATGATGTTCTTCAATTCCACTCATTTACCAGCAAATGCCATAAGGTAGTATGCAGTAAACAAGCAGTCAGAGGCTATAAACAAAAGAAGGGTGGAGGGAAGTGGATGCTAAAGCATGCCATAAATAACTATTCTTGGTAGCTCATTTGTGGTCCAGGTCAGAAAAACCTGGAATGGTCTGCTCATACCTACAGTCCCACATGAAGTTTCAGGGCCTATTACCCCAAACTGGGTCTGGTTCTTAAAATTCTTGCTGTGGCCAGTACTGCTGGAGCTACCTCCCCTCAACTGGACTTCAACTGAGGATCAAAGGACTTTTCAATTCTTATGCCCATAGAATCAAAGATCAAAGAACTTTTCAAAGCTTATGTCCATGCGTAAGTTTTCTAAAGAACAGGCCCAGTCATGACTTCCAACAGAAATCCTGAAACATCCCCAGACAGGCTAAATATCTGTTTATGGCAAGTTACTTTATGTCCCAGAGTGGAGCTCATGCCTGCAGTTACATGTCTGATACCCTGAGCCACTGTCCAGTGAAAGTCAGTTAGCAGAGAGTGGAAAAGTGCTGCTAAAGAAAGACACTACAAATGACTAAGGCGTCTAGTAGCAAGTGCTGTAGGGTTGGGTCTGACACTACCCATCTGGGTTTCCCCTCGGATGGTCCAGGGTTCCAAAGGGAAAGCAGGATGAGGGAAGGTGTCTAGGAGCTCCTGCACCTGCCACAAAGGGACTTCCTCTGAGAAAGCTGAGAAGAGAAGGTTCTCAGGGGAGATCACAGACAGAATGTAAGGAAATACCCAGCATGCCATGCAAAGGGGCCTAGGGCATCTAAGGCCCAGAGAGCGTGAAGCCCTTCTGCCCTGGGACACACTGGGAAGCTTCAGAGTCAGAGAGGAAGAAAGATGGAACTGGAGCAAAGAAGCACTGAGAGCCCAGCAATTCTGCTTACACGCAGCTATCAACCTTCCTTCAGGAGACTTCTGTAGAGACTGATAAGAAATGGAAAGGCCTGAAGTTCAGCCAGACTGGCAGATAGGGCCACCCATTTTAGTAAACTTGGGTTCAAACAACTAGACAGCCCTTTTCTAAAGCCTTCAAACTGGCTGGGGAGGCTTTTGTGTTAAATAGTGACTGGGCTGGCTCTGCAGAGAACAATTCTGTTGTGCAGTTTTGATCAAGACACCCCCACCCCCATGCACACATATTCACAATTCTTTAATCAGATTAACTGTTTTTCATATGGAATGGATTTAGAATCTCAGAGGTGCACCCTATTCTTCATGAACCCATGAGAAACTATAAGGTGTGTCAATGGCCTATAGCAGGTAGGCTCCGCCAGCCCCGTGTTCCTCCTCCTGTCTTGTTTCACAGGTATCTCCCAAGGCCCCCAGGGCCTTATGTGGCTTTCGATGTTCACAGCCCCCTTTGTAGCCCACCTGAACCTAGGAAAACCATAACATCCACCACTTGGGCACAAGTATCTTAATTCCTACTACCTAATGACCCTTTGGTATGAACCCAAGGCTCAGCAACTTGTGTCATGATCATGTAAGGAGAATAGTGAAGCTATAAACTGTTATCTATTGAATGAGTTGTTTTTTCCATTTCTCTGCAAGAAAGTGCTCGTTTTTTAGGGATCAGAAGAGCTTTCTGAACAGTAAGATTGTATTTAGAGAGAACTCTGATGACTGGGAGAAAATTTATGAGCTCAAGTCTGATCTCTCCCTTGGATGTTTCTAAAATAGAATATTGTGACTACATGTCATATGAGAATGCAGAACACTTTGTTCTCTGAGGAAGAGAAAGCACAGCCAAGCCAAAGTTTGGGGACAAGCACTTACCATTCTGTAATGATGCCAAGGATTTTTAGAATCCACCCAGTCTAACCCCTAATCTCAGGCAGTAACCTATCTGATGAGAAATGAAATTTTCTTTCTTTCTTTTCTTTTTCTTTTTAGCACCAGGAATTGAACTCAGGGGCACTCGACCACTGAGCCACATCTCCAGCCCTATTTTGCATTTTATGTAGAGACAGGGTCTCACTGAGTTGCTTAGTGCCTCACTTTTGCTGAGGCTGGATTTGAACTCGCGATTCTCCTGTCTTAGCCTCCCTAAGTGCTGGGATTACAGGCATGAGCCACCATGTCCAGCTATCTTTCTTTCTTTTGTTTTATTTGCCAAATATTATTTATTTATTTATTTATTTTTTAACTTATTTATTCTATTTAGGTATACATGATAGCAGAATGTATTTTGATTCATTGTACACAGATGGAGCACAACTTTTCATTTCTCTGGTTGTACATGATGTAGAATCACATCATACATGCAGTCATACATGAAGCCAGGGCTATGATGTCCATCTCATTCCACCATCTTTACTGCCCCATGCTTTCTCCCTTCTCCCTCCTCTTTGACCAAATTTTCTCCATTCTTCCTGTGTCCTCTCCCTCATTATGGATCAGAATCCACTTATCAGAGAGAACATTTGGCATTTGGATTTTTGGGATTGGCTTACTTCGCTTAGCATGATATTCTCCAACTGTGTCCATTTACCTGCAAATGCCATAATTTTATTCTCTTTTATTGCTGAGTAATATTCCATTGTGTATGTATACCACAGTTTCTTTATCCATTCATCTATTGAAGAGCATCTCAGTTGGTTCCACAGTTTAGTTATTGTGAATTGAGTTGCTATAAACATTGAAGTGGCTGTGTCACTATAGTATGCTGTTTTTAAGACCTTTGGGTATAGACAAAGAAGTGGGATAGCTGGCTCAAATTACATTTCAAGTTTTTTAAGGAATCTCCATGCTGCTTTCCAGATTGGTTGCACCAATTTGCAGTCCCACCAACAATGTATGAGTGTGCCTTTCCCCCCACATCCTCACCAACACTTATTGTTGTTTGTATTCTTGATAATTGCCATTCTGACTGGCATGAGATGAAATCTTAGAGTAGTTTTGATTTGCATTTCTCTAATGGCTAGAGATGTTGAACATTTTTTCATATGTTTGTTGATCAACTGTATATCTTCTTCTGAGAATTGTCTGTTCAGCTCCTTATCCCATTTATTGATTGGGTTGTTTTTTGGTGTTAAGTTTTTTGAATTCTTTTTATATCCTGGAGATTAGTGCTCTATTAGATGTGTGTGTGACAAAAATTTGTTCCCAGAATGTAGGCTCTCTGTTCACTTCATTGATTGTTTCTTTTCCTGAGAAGAAGCTTTTTAGTTTGAATTCACCCCATTCATTGATTCTCGATTTTACTTCTTGCGCTATAGGAGTCTTGTTAAGGAAGTAAAGTCCTAGGCCGACATGATGAAGATTTGGGCCTACTTTTTATTCTATTAAGCATAGGGTTTCTGGTCTAATGCCTAGGTCCTTGATCCACTTTGAGTTGAATTTTGTGCATGGTGAGAGATAGGGTTTTAGTTGCATTTTGCTGCATATGGATTTCCAGTTTTCCCAGCACCATTTGTTGAAGAGGCTATCTTTTCTCCAATGTACATGTTTGGCACCTTTGTCTAGTATAAGATAACTGTATTTAAGTGGGTTTGTGTCTATGTCTTCTATTCTGTACCATTGGCCTACATGTTTATTTTTTAATCTGTCATTGATTTCTAATTTTATTCAATTATGATCAGATAGGATGCAGAGTTCTATCTCTATTTTTTAAATATTTGCTAACACTTTCTTTGTGACTTAACATATGATCTATTTTGGAGAAGGATCCATATGCTGCTGAGAAAAAAGTACATTCGCTTGTTGATGAATGGAATACTCTATATATGTCTGTTAAATCTAAATTATTGATTGTTTTATTGAGTTCTATGTTTTCTTTGTTTAGTTTTTGTTTAGAAGATCTATCCAGTGGTGAGAGAGCTGTGTTAAAGTCACCAAGTATTATTGTGTTATGGTCTATTTGATTCTTATAGTTGAGAACGGTTTGTTTGATATACATAGATGCCCCATTGTTTGGGGTATAGATATTTATGATTGTTATGTCCTGTTGATGTATTATTCCCTTAAGAAGTATGAAATGACCTTCTTTATCTCTTTTCACTAACTTTGGTTTGAAGTCCACTTTATCTGATATGAGGATGGAAAGTCCTGCTTGTTTACACAGTCCATGTGAGTGATACATTTTTCTCCATCCTTCACTTTAGTCTGTGGATGTCTTTTCCTGTGAGATGAGTCTCTTGAAGGCAGCATATTGTTGGGTCTTTTTTTTTTTTTTTTAATCCAGTCTTTCAGTCTATGTCTTTTAATTGATGAGTTTAGGCCATTCACATTCAGGGTTATTATTGAAATATGATTTGTAATCCTGGTCATTTGGGTTTATTTTTGGTTTTTAACTTGACTTGGTTTCTTCTTTGATTGGCCTCTCCTTTAGTGTAGTTCCTTTCTTTGTATATTTTCATTGTTGGTTATCATTTCCTCCTCATGGAATATTTTTCTGAGAATGCTGTGTAGTGCAGGCTTTCTTGCTGTAAATTCTCTCAACTTTTGTTTATCATGAAAGGCTTTTATTTCATCATTAAATCTGAAGCATAATTTTGCTGGATATAAGATTATTGGTTGGCACCGATTTTCTTTCAGAGCTTGGTATATGTTCTTCCAGGATCTCCTGGCTTTTAGGGTCTGGGTTGAAAAATCTGCTGAGATCTGAATTAGTCTCTCGCTATATGTAATCTTATTCCTCTCTCTTGCAGCCTTTAAAATTCTATCCTTATTCTGTATGCTGGGCATTTTCATTATAATGTGCCTTGGTGTAGATCTGTTGTAATTTTGTATAATTGGTGTCCTGTAAGCCTCTTGTATTTGATTTTCCAGTTCATTTTTCATGTTTGGGAAATTTTCTGATATTATTTCATTGAATAGATTGTGCATTCCTTTGGTTTGAAATTTGTGCCTTCTTCTATCCCAATAAATCTTAGATTTGGTCTTTTGATGCTAACTCATAATTCTTGTATGTTTTGTTCATGGTTTTTTATCATCTTCATTGTACACTCAACTTTACTTTCAAGATTATATATTTTGTCTTCATTATCCGAGGTTCTGTCTTCCAAGTGATCTAGTCTGCTGGTGATGCTTTCTATGGAGTTTTTTATTTGGTTTATTGTTTCCTTCATTTCAAGAATTTCTGATTTTTTTCCCACAATCTCTAGCTCTTTCTTAAAGTAATCTTTTGCTACCTGTATTTGCTCCCTTATCTCTTTGTTGGTGTGATTGATGGCTGCATTTATTTGCTCTTATCTCTTTGTTAGAGTGATCAATGATTTATTTGCTCACTTAAGTCATTCTTTAATTCACAGATCATTTTGATTACATACATTCTGAATTCTTTCTCTGACATTTCATCAGCTGTGCTGTCAATGGATTCTATTACTGTAGTATCTTGGTTTGTTTGGGGCACTTTCTTCCCTTATTTTTTTCATGTTTATTATGTATCTTCCTTTCTCGCAATACTGATCTGAGGTATTGTGGTTTCTATCATATAATCTTGTAGTGACACTACAGATTACCTGTATCTCACGTTGGAGTTCACTTCCAGTCTCCAGCACTTGTCCCGAGGTGGACACTACTGCCACTAAAGATGGTGGCATTGATAGTGGAGGTAACTCATCTTGTGCAGTGGGAGTGGACCAAGATGGATGCAAACACTTTCAGAGATGGGACTAAAAGGGTGGGACTTACAATGGCTTTGGGCTGATTGATCAGGGATGCAGTGCTTTGGTGGGCTGCTGCCTTTAGGCCCCATCTGTTGACCCAACGTAGAGGCTAATACATGGGAAGAACTATGGGGATGGATACAGGAAGGGAACAACAGTGTGGATCTCTACTATGTGCAGGGGCAGTCCAGGGCCTGGGCTTTCAAACAGACCTGTGAGGGCAGTCTTAGGCCTGATCTTGGCCTGGACTCCCTCAGAGATTCCAGATGGTGTGTCCAGCCCTAGTCCTGGGCTCCCACCAATCGGCAGGGGCTCTGGCACTGAACTAGGGGCGGTCCCAGGCCTCAGCCACAGAGGTCTCCAGAGTCAGTCCTTCACCTGGGTCTGGGTTCCCCTATGAATCATCAGATTGGTGAGTAGCAATCTCAGGCCTGACCTTAGCTGGGCTCCTGCGGAGGTCCCTAAAGGTGGTTCTAGGCATTGGCCTGTGCTCCTACTGGTCTGCAGGGGCTCTGGAGTGGAAGTGGGGGTGGTCCTTTGTCCTCAATTAGGCCCTGTCTCCCTCAGGGGTCCGCAGAGGCAGTTCTTCTCCTGGGTTTGGGTTCCCCTGTGATTGGCAGCTAGCAGTCTCTGACCTTGGCTGGGCTCCCGTGGAGGACCTTGAAGGTGGTCCTGGGCCTTGGCCTGTGCCCTCACTCTAAACTTTTATTTCTTTATAAAAAAGATCCCAGGGATTTCACTCAGCAATGTTTTTCCTACTTGTTATTAATTATAATATTTTTCTTCTTAGAAAAGCAAAACATACTTATTAAAATTCAGAAAGTACCAGTAAGTAGAGAGAAGAGAAAAAAAGTGTCTCTAAGCTTTGCCTGACCACTCTTCCCAGCCCTTTGTATACTTAGCTCCTTTTCATAAAATCACACCTCTCCAGAAGGGCCCCAACTCCCCACTTCATGTGTTTCATGTTACCCTAGTTACTTTCTATTGGATTATCTAGATTTATTTTTCATTATAGCACCAACTATTCACCAAAATTATCTTAATTATTTAGCTTATTGTCCATCTCCCACATAAGAATGTGCACCCCATTCTTATGGGAACAGAATGGGAACTGGCCCTTTTTTGGTGAGAGGTACCAGGAATTGAATTCAGGGGCATTCAACTACTGAGCCATATCCCCAGCCTGTTTTTGTATTTTATTTAGAGACAGGGTCTCACTGAATTGCTTAGTGCCTTGCTGTTGCTAAAACTGGCTTTGAACTTATGATTCTCCTGTCTCAGCCTCCTGAGCTACTGGAATTACAGGCATGTGGCCCTGCACCTGGCAGGAACTTGCCTTGTTTATCAGTGCTTGGAACTGTGCCTGACACATAGTAGGCATCTGGTAAGTACTTTCCAGATGGATGAATGAATAAGTAGACAAAGGAATTATTGTTACATCTGTACAACCTTTTTGTTTTTGGTACTGGGGATTGAACTCAGGGGCACTCGACCACTGAGCCACAACCCCAGCACTATTTTGTGTTTTATATAGAGACAGAGTCTCACTGAGTTGCTTAACGCCTCGCTATTGCTGAGGCTGGCTTTGAACTTGCAATTCTCCTGTCTCAATCTCCCAAAGTGCTGGGATTACAGGCGTGCGCCACCATGCCCGGCTCAGCTACATAACTTTTAAAGTATTAGTGGGTGTTTGTGTCTGGGCAGCCTGGCTTCCAGTTGCCTGATTCCATAAATGAGGAGACCAGTGGCTATGTCCCTAGGGACAGGCACTCAGCCTGCGTGCTGTGCTACCTGCTGACACTAGCAAGTCTACTTCCTCCCCTGATCTGTGAGAAAGGACTCAGCTTCCTTAAGGAGCTACAAGCAGAAATAACTCCCCATGCCACCATTTCCCACCATCTGCAAAATAAAAGTCTTGCCTGGAATGGGAAAAAAAATTTAACTGTCTTTTTTGGGGATCGTCTCCTTTCCTTCCCCAGTGGTTCTAGGAATGAATAGAAGAGGGATTAAAGCTTAACTCTAAAGGAGGAGGAAAAAGAGGTGGAAGGGAAGGAGGAGGAACTGCTTACTTGGATTTGACCTATTCCTTGTGGATTTTTTTATTAGATGCATCTCCATAAAAAGTACCTGTTCTAGCTCCACCTCTCTTATTCTGACAATCTTCTTAACAGTTTCCTTGGTCCTATAGTTTAGATCCTAAGTGTCCTCCAAACGTTTATGTATTAAAGATTCGATCCACGAGGTGGCGCTATTGGAAGATAGTGGAACCTTCAGGAAGTGGGGTGTAGTGGGAGGTCTTTAAGTCATTGGGGGTGTTCCTTCAAGGAGATTGTGGGACTCCAGCCACCTCCTCATTCTCTTTTACTTCTTGGCTTTGAAATAAGCAATTTTGCTCCACCATAAGCTCTCCACCATTGCCATCCAGCACCCCTATCAAAGGTCTAAAAGCAGTGGGTCAGTCTGATCAGTGATAGGAACTTCTAAAACATGAGCCCCCAATTTTTTCTCTTTATAAGTTAATTATATTATAAAGTGTTGGAAAGCTGACCAACATGCTTTGGATTTATTTCTAGGAATAGAATAGCCAAGCTAAAGAATAGGTGCACTTTTAGGCCTGTGTTGCATATGGTCAAATTGGCATTATATTCACCAAAGATTGGTGGGGAGGTATTTCATTTTTCTATGTCGTTAAAGATCTTAGCCAGTTTATTGAGTGGAAAGGGGCCTCTATTTAATTGTTGGGATTTTCACTTTTAGAATCACAAACTATTCTGTCATTTCAATAAGATTTTAACTCTATTCTGTCCTCTCTTCCATTAAAAAGCACTTCATAGGTTACTAAGGATATGTATGACCTTCTCTTTGTCCTCATATATTAGAGGAGCTAAATATATGCTCAATATCCTTGAAATACGGAACAATAGAAGACTTGAAAAAACAAGTGGGTTTGAGAGGAAGAGGAAAGGTTGATGACCAATGTAAAAAAAAAAAAAGGTACTTAGAGAAGACTTCATTAAAGACATGTGATTGCTCCACAATAGGTGTAGGGTATGAGTAGGTCAAGAGGATATAAGGAGGACAAATGGGCACATAGGCAGGAGCAGATAGAAAAGACTTGTTTGAAATGAGAAAGGAATGTATGTTAGTTCAGGTTTTCTAAGGAGCAGCTACCAAAATGGAACTCAATTATAAGGGGAAATAATCTGTGAAAACATCCAGACTGTGATGCAGTTCTTCCTCTGGGTGCAGGAGAGAGGGAAAGAAGGTTGAATGGAAGCATCCTGGATTCTTCTGCAGTGCAAGGCAGATTCAGAAAGGCTGGCATGAAGCTTTTGAGCCAAAGTGGGCCACCAGAGGAGTTCCATGTGCCCTTGGAACAGACTAGCTTTCTCTTTCTGCTGTGCTCAATTATTGGCTTGGAGTAGCCTGTAAGAAGCTGGGAAGTGAGGCCTCAGTGGTACTGTGCGGATGGCCTCCATAGCTCAATGTTTGGGACCCTTGGTCAGTTAATAACCTGTAGCTGAAGGTCCATGAGGGGCATTCTTATGCACCACAACAGGATTGAGAGTGAGAACATTGGGATAAGACAGGTATGTTTACCCAGAGATGGAGAGGCTTTCTACCTTTACCTTTTGAGAACACTCTTGACTTCTACGACTGGACAGAGAACAAAGTTGTGGTGGAAATCTTGGTAGAACAACTTCAGCCTTCTTGCACCTTGTTCAGTGTGGACGGTCAGGCCAATGGGTGTGGTAAATGGGCACTTGGCTTCCATTTTTTCCTTCCATAGTACTTCCCTGCACTGTAGGGGTGGGAAAACCAAACACTACCTTTTCTAGGCTCCTTGGCAGCCATCATTCTGGATGCAAATTAAGTCCTTCCCCTTAGTTGCTCTGTTGGGAGATGTGACAGGCAGAAATGTGGCAGAGACCATCCTCCTGCTAGTTTCAGTGTTTTCTACTGGAAACTAAGGTCATGGAGACTGGGTTTTTATGCAGCAGAATTCTGAAGGATTCACTCTACTTTTACAAGACTTGGGCAAGCTCTAAGAGTTGCAAATGGCAGCTTGCTGATCTCTGAACCACAGCTGCAGTGTTATGTTCTGGTAGCAGCTTCCTGACTCCTCACCTTCCTAATAGAGGCAGAGGGAGCACAACCTGGTGGGTTAGCTTGGCAGGATTGTTTGGGGAGTTTTCAAGAGTCTGGGTCTGATGCCTGCTTTTCCAGTCTTTCCTATGATCTTAATTTTGTTTATTAATAGATTTTATTTTTTATAGAAAATTTATGTTCAGAACAAAATTGAGTAGAAAATACAGAGATTTCCCATATCTGTCTCCACACATGTGCAGCCGCCTCCTCCTCTTAGGAGTTCATTCACCAGAGTGATACATTTGTTAAAATTGATGGCCCTACATTGACTCATCTTTATCACTCAAAGTTCACAGTTCACATGAGGGTTCATTCTTGGTGGTGTATATTCTATAGGTTTGAACAACTGTCTCATGATACATATCCGCCATCTTGGTATCATACAGTATAGTTTCACAAACCGAAAGATCCTCTGTGCTCTACTTATTCATTCCTCTCTTTTCCATAACCTCTGGCAACCACTGATCTTTTAAAAAAAATTTTTTAAGTTGTAGATGGACACAATACCTTTATTTTATTTATTTTACTTATTTATGTAATGCTGAGGATCAAACCCAGTACCCTACACATGCGAAGCAAGTGCTCTACCACTGAGCCACAACCCCAGCCCACGACTGATCTTTTTATTATATCATAGCTTTGATTTTTCCAGAATGTCATATAGTTGGAATCATATAGTATACAGTCTTTTCATACTGGGTTTCACCTAGCAACATGCATTTAAGTTTTATGAATTGATAAGTCATTTCTTTTTAGGGCTGAATGATATTCTATTATCTGCATATATCATGGTCTATCTATCCATTCACCTACGGAAGACATCTGGTACTTCCAGTTATTTTGTAAGGACCCAATTCCCTGCATTTAATACCTTAATGCTTGAAAAACCTATAGTAGTTTTCATTTCCTGTACTTTACCCTGACTAATGTAAAGAAAAAGGTGTCTATTAAGGTACATATTGTTAGCATGGGGTGGAAACCCCAATAGAATGGGGTTCAGCTCAGAAGTATTTTTACCTGACCATTATTTTTATAATCTATATCCTTCATATTGACAGTTGAATTTCTCAGACACTCACACTTGTTCTGTTCCCGGTGGAAGTGAAGAGATCACTGGTGCTGACTAATCTCAAAAAAGAACTCAGGTCTAAAGTTCAGGCTTTATCCTGTGGGAAGCAACAGAACCGGGCTTATCTGCCTCTGTGTCTTTGCTCCTATAGATGGTTCTCTCAGTTTCAAGAACACATTAAATTCCCTTCTCAGTGTCTTTTCCACTGTGTCTGAGATATCTTTCTCCAGCTCATTACATCTCTGAATCTTTTACATCCTTCAGGTTTTGGCTCACATATTATCTCCTTAGATAACATAAACCCTCAAGTTGTTTTCTAGGCCGTCTTCCTCTTTAGCAGAGAGATGTAGTTTCATCTGTCTGCAAGAATGTCAAACTACTTCTAATCAAATAAAAGTTTTGCCTTATCTCACCTGTTAAATATGAGGAACAATGTAGACATCTCCCCACTATTATCTGTTGGGTGTAAATAAAACAGCTCATAATCCAGTGACATACAACAGTTTATTATCAACTCTCCCAATTCTGAGTTAACCAGATTCAATTGAGTGGCTCTTCTGCTGGACTTTTTTTGCAGTTTCTCAGGCAGTTGCAGAAAGATGATAATTAGACTGCAATATTCGAAATGGCTTCCTTTGCATGTTGGGTGTTTGAGCAGGGATGGCTAGAAGACTAGATCCAGATGGTCACTGGGATAGCTGAACTTCTTTTTCTCCATGTAGTCACCAGGCCTCTCCCTATCTACCTGGCTTCATTATACGGTGTCTCCATGTGGTTTCTCAAGGTAGCTAAACTTCTCACATGGTGGCCTATGACCCACAACAGCACAAAAGCATAAGCTGCCAGGCCTTAATAAGGCATTTGGTAGAAATGGCACAACATCACCTCTGCCATGTACCTTTTTTTTTGGTACTGGGGACTTAACTCAAGGGCACTTAACCACATCCCCAGCTTTTTTTGTTTTTAAATTTTGAGACAGGTTCTCACTAAGTTGCTTAGGGCCTTGTTAATTTGCTGAGGTTGGCTTTGAACTTTCAATTTTCCTGCCTCAGCCTCCTGAGTTGCTGGGATTATAGCACACCCAAGTGCCATGTACTTTTTTTCTGCTTAAAATTTTTAATAAAAATTAACTTCATAAATATTTCTATAACATGTAAAAATAGAAAAACTATTACAAGATTATATTCACAGTATGATTACAACTAAATAGAATGAACAAATCAAAGTGATTTTATATACACAGAAAAACACTCAAAATTAATGCATCAAAATACTAACAATGATTACTTGAGTTCTTATTTTACTTTTATAAATTTTTATATTTTTATAAATGTTTTATATTTTCATATTTATATGTTTTATATTTTTATAAATGTTACACATGATACATTTTATGATCAGGAAAATGTAATCAATATCTAAAAATAGCAATTAAAAAACTCCACAGTTACATCATAACTTATTTATGAATAATACAAAGCAAATTAGAGTTGGTATGATCAGTTTTCTCTGATGTAACATTGATCTAAGGCATACATTGGTTATAGATTGCACAGCCTTTCTTTCCCTTTATTATCCTACCACCTTTGAATACGTCTCCACATGGTATAACGTTTAGTTTCATCTGCTTTTGAAGTTAATAAACATGCATGTCTGTATTCTTGTGTGATTTTATCTTTGAGATGCTCATTTTTAATGGGTGCTGTTCCAGTTCATTCATTTCTAGAATGATATTTCTGCATTCTGCTTTGATGAATATTTGATTATTATTTTTATTTTGCTATTATGAATAATGCTGCAAAAATACTTGTTACATTTTCTGCTGCACATGGGCAAGAGCTTCTCTTGAGTATAATTAAAGAAGTAAAACTGCTAGATTAGCATATGTTCAACTTTCCTAGGCAACGCTAAACTGTTTTCTGAAGTGATTTTACTAATTTACTTTTGCTGTATGAGAGTTTCATTTGCA
Source organism: Xerus rutilus (assembly GCA_028644305.1). Classification (NCBI taxonomy): domain Eukaryota; kingdom Metazoa; phylum Chordata; class Mammalia; order Rodentia; family Sciuridae; genus Xerus; species Xerus rutilus. The sequence goes on along the minus strand of CM053405.1, from coordinate 54,888,207 downwards.
CCACATCCTTCTCAATACTTAAAATTATCAGACATTTTCATTTTTGCCAATCTAGGGTACAGAATGGTCTCTCATTGTAATTTTTCTAATAACAGTCTTATTGAGATATAATTCATCCATTTAAAGTGTACAGTTCAATAGCTTTTTAGTGTATTCATGAGTTGTGCACCTATCACCATGATCAATTTTAGAATATTTTCATTACCCACAAATAAACCCCACACCCATTAGCAGCACTCACTTCTTATTCCTCCCAGCCCCTGAAACCACTAATCTACTTGCTCTGATTAATAAATATGAATTCCTATGAATTTGCCTATTCTGGACACTGTGTAGATGGTTATACAGTTTGTGGCCTTTTGTGACTGGCTTCTTTCACTTCACATTTTTCTCAAGGTTCATGAATGTAACATTTATGTAACATTCATTCTTTATCTTTTTTTCTTTTTTGGAATGTATCTGTTTTTTTAAAAATTTACTTATTCTAATTAGGTATACATGACAGCAGAAAGCTTTTTGATTCATTGTACATAAATAGAGCACAACTTTTCATTTCTCTGGTTGTACACAATGTGGTCGCAACACATGTGCAGCCATACATGTACCTAGGGCAATGTTGTCCATCTCATTCCACCATCTTTCATTTCTTTTCATTGTTGAATAACATTCTATTATATGGCTATACTCCATTTTACAAATGTGTTTTGTCATCAGTTGGTGGTCATTTGGGTTATTTTACTTTCTGGCTCTTATAAATAATGCTACCATGAACATTCATGTAAAAGTTTTTTGTGGACATTTGTTTTCATTTTTCTTAAATATACACCTAAAGGTGAAATTGCTTGATAATACAGTAACTTTGTGTTCATCAAATTGCCAAACTACCAAAAAAGTTTCTGGAGTAGCTACACAATTTTATAATCCCATCAGATTTGAGAGCTTTAATTTCTTCACATCTTTGTTAACACTTGTGATTGTCTATCTTTTAAATTTCATCCATACTCATAGGTATACAGTGGTATTGCATTCTGTTTTTAATTTGTACTTTCATTGATTACCAATGAAATTGGACATATTTTCACATATTTAAACTTCTGTTTTCATAACAAGTTTTGTTTTGCCCAACTTTTTATTAGATTGTTTATATTTTACATTGATTCATAATTCTTTATAGATATAAAAAGATGATTCTTTGTTATAAACTGTTTCACTCATTTCATTTATAGTATCTTTTTACAAGTAGAGGTTCTTAGAGTTAAATTTGTCAATATTTTCTTTTAAATTAGATTTTTTGTTAAAATTGTTTTGTTTACCTTGAGGTTATAAAGATATATTTCTGGATTTTCTTCTAAAACTTTTATAGTTTTAGCTTCCACATTTGGTTCTTTACCTGGAATTCATTATACTGTACAAGAAGAGACTATTTCATTTTTCCATTAAATATGATTAATTAATTAATTAATTAATTTGGTACTAGGGATTTAACCAATGAGCACTTTACCCCTAAGCCACACCCCCAGCCCTTTTTATTTTCTATTTTGTGACAGAGTTTTGCTAAGTTACCCAGACTGGCCTCAAAGTTGCAATCCTCCTGCCTTAGCCTCCAGAGTCATTAGGATTACAGGTGTGCACTACCCTGCCCAGTTTCAATATGATATTTAAAAGATATTTATGATTTTTGAAATAGATACTCGTTATTAGGTTTCCTTCTCTTACCAATTTACTAGAAGTTTCTGACATAAATAAGTGTTGCATTTTATAAAATACTTTCTTTTATGCCTATTAACATTTTCTCCTTTAATTAGTTATTTTGGTGAATTTTATTGATTTTCTAATGATAAACAACCTTGTGTTCCTGGAATAAATCAACCCAGTCATATTACATTCACCTTTTATACTTTTCTTGTTTTACTTTGCTAATCTTTGATTTAGAATATAGGAGTTATGTTTATAATTGAGATTTCCTTCCTCTGTACTGTTCTTGCCATGTTCCAATAACGGTGTTATAGTAGTCTCATCAGACTGAAATTATGTCTTCCTCAAATATTTAGAAGAAGTTGCCAATAAAGCAGTGTAAGCCTGAATTTTTTTAAGGAGGGAATGTTTTTGAATAGTGAATCAATTTCTTTAATGTCTATAGAGCTATTTATAACTTTTATTTTTCCTCAATTCTGTTTTATTAAGCTATTTTTTCTAGGAATTTGATTTTTCATCTAAAATTTCAGATTTACTGAAACAAAATGAAGTAATGGCTCCTTCATGTCTGTTTAATCTTTAAAATATATATAATCATGTCCCCATTTCCATTCCTGATATTGATTATTTTTGCCTTTTTTATTTCTTGATGTTATCTTGAAAAGTTTATTAATTTATTGATCTTTTCAAATTAACTTTAGTCTTTTTTGGATCTTCTTTATTGTATATTTGTTATCTAATTCATCAATTTTTCCCTTACATCTTTATGTTTCTTTGGATTTCTTTTGCTCTCCTTATTCTGACTTTTTGACATGAGTGTTTCATTCGTTTTTTCCTAGAATTTTCTCTTTCCTATAGTAATACAAGGATCTAAGACTTTAATATTTTTAATCATTTCTTTAGCTTCATCCTATAATCTGTTAGTAACAGTTTTATCAAGATATAATTAATAAGCTGGGCACGGTGGCACAAGCCTGTTATCCTAGCATTTAGGGAGGCTGAGACAGGAGAATCGCAAGTTCAAAGCCAGCCTCAGCAATGGCGAGGCGCTAAGCAACTCACAAAACACAAAATAGGGCTGGGGATGTGGCTCAGTGGTCAAGTGCCCCTGAGTTCAATCTCCAGTACCACAAAAAATAATAATAATAATAATTAACATACCATTCAATTCACCTATTTAAAATGTACCATTCAATGGTTTAGGTTTATTACATTATTAATTTTTTAAAGTTGTAGATACATATAATGTAAAATTAGCCACTTAAACTATTTTTACATTTGCAATTCAGTGGCATTAATTATATTCACACTATTGTACAACCATTATCTCTAGTTCCAAAACACTTCATCACTCAAATAGAAACTCTGAGTTTATTGAATAACTCCCCACATCCCTCCATTCAGCTCCTGGTAGCCTCTAATCCCACTGTCCATTTCTATAAATTAGTCTATGCTAGATATTTCATGTAAGTGGAATCATCCCATATTTATTTGTCCGTTTGTGTCTAACTTGTTTCAGTTAGTGTAATACATTCAAGGTCCATTGCTATTGTAGCATGCACCAGAACTTCATTCCTTTATGTCTCTGAATAGCATTCCATTATATGGACATACCACATTTTGTTTTCCATTCATCTGTTTTCAGACATTTGGGTTGGTTTCTCCTTTTGGCTGTTGTGAATAATGCTGTTATGAATACTGGCATACAAGTATCTAATTTTATTTTTTTGATTATTATATATATTTTTTAAGTTGTTCATGGACCTTTATTTTTATTCATTTATTTATATGCAGAGCTGAGAATTGTACCCAGTGCCTCACACACTCTACCACTAAGCCACAACTCCAGACCCCAAGTATCTAATTTTAGAAGCAACCCTTTCTTTTCTTCCACCACAAAGTGTGATGTTTGCTGTGGGCATATCTTTGTTTTAAACAGACCTTTTGTACGTAATATAGAGCTGAGTGTTTTGGTACTACTGAGCATTTTCAGTTTTTTGATAGTCTTTTACTTCAAATGAAACATTTCAGTTATTCCTATTTATTACAATTACTGATATACCTGGATTTATTTGTATTGCCTTATTTTGTTCTTTCTGTCTTATCTATTTTGTGTACTCTTTTCTCCTTTCTCCTTTCCTATTTGCGTGTTTTTAATCCTATTTTTTTCTTAAATAGTTTTATAGTTTTATATCCTTTCTCCTTATTTGGTGCTCATCTTTAAATTCTAATAAATATATTCAACTTATAAAAGCCTGAGTTATTATTTCACATTAATTTTATAACTTCTTTTTATTTTGTTCATTAACTATTTTTTTTTTTTTTTTGGTACTGGGGATTGAACTCAGGGGCACTCGACCACTGAGACACATCCCCAGCCCTATTTTGTGTTTTATGTAGAGACAGGGTCTCACTGAGTTGCTTAGTGCCTCGCCATTGCTGAGGCTGGCTTTGAACTCGCGATTCTCCTGTCTCAGCCTCCCTAAGTGCATTAACTATTTTAAATGTGCACCAATAAAGAAAATAATATAGTAGGTATGCATGTAACAAATCTTTACTATTAAAGTATTTATTTTCTTACTGAAAAATACAAGTTCTTAAAACATTTTAATTCTAGTTATGACCTTATTACTACTTTGGAATCATTTTCATGTATTTTAATTTAAAAATACAGTTGTATACTAGATTTTATTATTTCTTGTTATTTTTTGCTTTGATTATTGTGTTATGGTTGTACCTAATAGTTGATTTCATTTTGACATAATCATACATGCACAGAATAGAATTTACTCCTTTACAATCCCCATTTGACCCCCATTCCCTCCTTTCTTTCTTCCTCCTATTCTGCATTTTTTTACTCTACTGATCTGCTCTGCACTCATTTACATATTTTTAATTGATACCCTATAGATATACATAAGAGCAGAATTCACCATGCTATTCTGGGTTTTTAAAACTTAAACAATTTAAAACAATTATAAGTTGGTCACAGTGGCACATGCCTGTATATCCAGTGACTTGAAAGGCCGAGGCAGGAGGATTGCAAGTTCAAAGCTAGTCTCTGCACCTTAACAAGACCCTGTATTAAGATAAAATAAAAGCCTGGGGATGTAGCTCAGTTGTAGAGCACACTTGGGTTCCATCTCCATACCACAACAAACAATCAATCAAAAACAATTGCATATAGTCACGAGGGTGATAAATGTAATCAAAATTTTTAAAATTTCCCCCCAGTAATAATGTAAACACATTATTTACAATGATTGCTACATGTGTTGTTTTACAGTCAATTGTTTTGACTTATCCATATAATTGACATTCTAAAATTTATTTCTTTTCATCTCACATCTTCTATCTGACTTTATATCTGACTTTGTATTCTTTCTTGTATAAATCTAAGTTGTGTGTGTATTGAAGTTTCAAGAAAAATATCACTATCAACTTAGAATTCTTTACTCAGTGAAAATATCTTCCAATCTACTAAATATCTATTCTTCCCCCCTTTCCCCATTGTGAGGTAGCTTCCACATATCAGTGTGAACAGTTGACCTTTGGTTTTTTGAGACCGGCTTGTTTCACTTAGCCTCATAGTCTCTAGGTCCGTCTATTTATTTACAAACGTCATAAAGTCATTCTTCTTTATGGCCTACCACCATGCACATCCATAAGAATGGGGTCCTAACTAGAATAAGATATTTTCCAAGTAGAATTCAATTATATCAAAATGAATTCTACTGTGTCATGCACAACTAAAAAGAACCAATAAAAGTAATATAAAAAATAAAAATAAAAGAGAAAAAATATCCTCCAAGGATAAATGCAAAAAAACACTGAGTTTGTGAATAGCAGACCCTTGCAAAAGCAGATCTTCAGGAATATAGCTTGATGCATGAGGAATCTTCCCACTGACTTCTTAGCTTCTACTGTGCCTTAGCGAACATGGCTGTTAATCTATGTGTGGTTTCTTTTAGAGGTAACTACAATTTATCCCTTGTAAATGGTAAGAATTTTGTTTGCATGTTTGTATTTGATATTTCCCATAATCTTTGGCCTGGATATTTGTGTTTCTTTGATTCTTTTAAATATTTCATCAGCAGGTTTCTTTGTTTTCACTGGGAGTATCTATCAGGGTGTTTAGATACTATTTCTGCCACAAACCAGAAATAAAATAACATGATTAGAAACAATGTTACCACCCAACAATAGCTACTGGCTAAATAAAATGATATATTATTTCAATGGAATGAGATATATAGTCATTTCACTCATTAAAATTTTAAAAATATTTTTAGAGCAGTTTTAGTTTCACAGCAAAATTGAAAGGAAGGCACAGAGATTTATGAAATATCCTCTGCCCTGACACATGCATGGCCTCCCCCATTATCAACATCCCCATCAAAGGGGTACATGTATTGCTTAATGAACTTACGTTGACATATCATAATCACCCAAAGTCACAGTTTACATTAGGGTTCACTCTTGGTGTTGGATACTCTATGTATCCATTATTAGAATGTCATAGAGAATATTTTCATTGCTCTAAAAAATGTCCATGTTCCACCTACTCATCCCTCTGATCGCCCAGTTCCTGGCAACTGCTGATGTACTGATCTAATGTCTCCACAGGTTTACCTCTTCCAGAATGTCATATACCCATAGCCCTCATGCAGTCTTTTGAGACTGGCTTTTTCACTTAGCAATAAGCATTTAAGTTTTCTCAGTGCCTTTATATTGCTTGATAGATCATCTATTCACCTACTGAAGGACATCTCAGTTGCTTCCAGGTTTGACAAATTATGAACAAATTATGATATAAGTCCAAGCTTTTAAAGTGTGTGTGTGTGTGTGTGTGTGTGTGTGTGTGTGAGAGAGAGAGAGAGAGAGAGAGAGAGAGAGAGATTATAGGATGAAAATCTTTCATTTTGTACAAACCTGACAAACTGTATTCTAAAGTGGCTGTACCATTTTCCTACCAGCAACAAAAGAAAGTTCCTGTTGCTCTGCATCCTTACCAGCATTTGATGTTGTCCAATGTTTTGAATTTCAACCATTTTAACAGGTGCATGGTGGGATCTCATTGTTGTCTTATTATGTAATTCCCTGATGATGTGTGATTTTGAGCATACTTGTGTTTACTAATTTGCCACATATATTTTTGGCAATTTGGACCATTTTTAATTGGATTTTTTGATTGCTTATTGTTGAGGTTTAAGAGTTCTTTTTCTATTTTGGATAACAGTAATTTATCAGATGTGCATTTTACAAATATTTTCTCCCAGTGTGTGACTTTCTTCTCATTCTCTTAAAATTGTCTTTACAGAGTATATATTTTTAATTCAAATAAAGTATAGCTTATCAACTATTTCTTTCATGGATTATGCTTGTGGTGTTGCATCTAAAAACTCATCACTACATTCAAGGTCCTCTATGTTTTCTTCTACATTATAATCCAAAAATGTTGTAATTTTACATTTTACATTTAGTTCTATGATCCATTTTTAGTTGATGTTTGTGAAAGGTATGATGTTTGTGAAAGGTATTTTTATGTGAATGTCTAGTTGTTCCAGCACCATTTGTTGAAAAGACCATCTTTGCTCTATGAAATTGCTTTTGCTCCTTTGTCAAAGATCAGTTGACTACAGCTAGATAGGTATATTTCCGGGCTCTCTGTTTTGTTCTGTTGGTCTATTATTTTGCCAGTACCACACTATTTTGGTTATTGTAGCTTTGTAGTAAATCTTCAAGTTAGGTGTGTTCTTTTTTTTTTAATTTTCTTTAGTTGTAGATGGACACAATATTTTTATTTATTTAATTTTATGTGGTGCTGAGGATCAAACCCTGTGCCTCATGCATGCGAGGCAAGCGCTCTACCACTGAGCTACAATCCTAGCCCGGTGTGTCAATCTTCTAATTTTGTTCTCCTCCCACAATATTGTGTTGGTATTCTGGTTCTTTTGCCTCTCTATGTAAAATTTAGAGTCAATTTGTCAATACTTACAAAATAACTTGCTGAGATTTTGATTGGGATTGTATTGAATCTATAAATCAATTTGGAAATAACTGACATCTTGAAATATTGATGTGAACCAGGAATGTCTCTCCATTTATTTAGTTCTTTTTGTTTTTTTTCATCAGAGTTCTGTAGGTTTCCTCATATATGATCCTATACATATTTTATTAGATTTCACCTAAATATTTACTTGTTTACTTGTTGCTGATCTACAAGAAAACAATTAACTTTTGTGTATTAACCTTGTATCCTGCACCCATTCTATAGATTATAATTTCCAGGAGCTTTTCTATTGTTGTTGATCTTTTGGATTTTCTACTTAGATAATCATGACGTCTGTGCACAAAGACTATTTCTTACTTTGCAGTGTGAGTATTCCTCTCCCTTCTTGTCCTGTTTCATTGGTTAAGCCTTCTAGTAAAACACTGAAAGCCATGGCAAGTGAGAATACCTTGCTTTTTTCCAGTTCTTAGTGGGAAAGAGTCTACTTTTTTACCATTAAGTATGGTGTAAGCTATAAAATTTTTGTAGATATTCTTTATCAAGTTTAGGGAGTTCCTTGTTATTCCTAGTTTATGGAGAGTTTTTTTTTTATCTTGAATAGATATTAGATTTTATCAAAGGCTTGTTCTGCCTCTTTTAATATGATTACATGATTTTTTTCTTTTTTAGCCTGCTAATATGGTGAATTACATTAGTTAATTTCTTAATGTTGAAATATCTTGTATCCCTAAGGTGAATCCCACTGATCATAGTATAATATTATTTTTATACATTGTTGGATCTAACTTGCTAATATTTTTGAGGATTTTTGCATCATTTTGATGAGCAATATTTGTGTTTTTTTAAATAATGTCTTTGTCTAGTTTTAGTATTAGGGTAATACTGATTTCATAGATGAGTTTATAAGTATTCTCTTTGCTTTCATCCTCTGAAAGACGTTGTACAGAATTAAAGTAATTCTTTCCTAAGTGTTGGGTGGGATTTAGCAATGAAACTACCTGTTTTGGAAGATTATTAATTATTGATTTAAGCTTGTTAATAGACATAGGCCTATTTTGATTGTCTATTTATTCTTCTTCTTCCCCCTCGGCCCCTTTGGCACCAGGGATTGAACTCAGGGATACTTGACCACTGAGACATATCCTTAGCCCTATTTTGTGTTTTATGTAGAGACAGAGTCTCACTAAGTTGCTTAGTGCCTCACCATTGCTGAGGCTGGCTTTGAACTTGGAATTCTCCTGTCTCAGCCTCCCTAAGTGCTGGGATTACAGGCATGCACTATCATGCCTGGCTTGTCTATTTCTTCTTGTGTGAGTTTTGACAGATTATATCTTTCAAGGCACTGGTCCATTTTATGTAGATTTTCAAATTTGTGGACACAGAGTTGTTCATAGTATTCCCTGATTATCCTTTTAATACCCATGAAATCATAGTGATGTCTCCTTTACTCATCTTTTTAAAAGAAAAAAAAAAACAGTTTACCAAAAACCCCAGAATATTTTCATGACATAATTAAAACAGTATTAAAGATAAGGATAGATCTTGTACGTTTTGGTAGTTTTCTTGTGTTGGGCACTGTCCTATGTATATTTATGTGGTCCACTACTTTTATTCCATAAGTAGTCCCATTAAATGGGGATTATTGTTACTTATCTTAAGAAGAAGGAACAAAATCAGAAAGATTTAATAGCTTGTTTAAGACTGGATGGTAAGGACAAATGCAGCTATACTTAACCACTTACATTAACTATCTGAAGACAAGGTATGCTAATGAAGTTTAAGTTTTGCTAGAAGCCAGTAGAAGAAGAGAAAAAAAGTACGCTTCTGGGGAACACTATATGGCTCTACAAAAATGGTGAGGATATTGACTGTCAAATGTGAGTGTCCAGACAATTTGCCCAATACATCTCTATAAAGGAGTCGGAAATATTAGATGACTAGTATGGCATTAGAAACTCTTCCAACCATCCCTTCTACTGTCACTCCAAGACCACAAGACACCATCTGATTCTCATATTTTTCTACAGATGAAAGGATGTGTGTAAAATTAACCACCAAGGCAGTACTATTTCTCACTTTAAATTAACACTTCAGCTTTTGTGTTTATTCATTGGTTCTTTGTAAATTGGATCATGTGAATTCATCTCTCTGAGCTCTGTCAGTTCTTCGTGTTCTTACAAAGATGAGTCTCTGGGTCTACAAGCTGAGGACCCCTGAACTAAGGGGACTCTTTAAGACAGTGCCCTAGAAGCATCTCTCTGGAAGCTGACACTTTCATCTTGATTAATTTAAATGTAGTTTAAATATTGTTGGCTGTTTCTGCCAGTTTATATGCTTTCCTTTCTCAGAGCCATCCCCCTTCTATAATCTGCATGGTGATACTGGGTTTATAATTCTAAAAACAACTGTGCTTTGTCAGGGATGCTAGAGGGAGAAAAAGGGATTCCTTCCTATGCTTTCTGTGGGCTTCCTGTTTCCTCCTTTATTTGAATAGCTCTTGTTCCTTCCTCTAACAGCAGCAGCTTATTTCAGGTTGGAGTTTTTCTTAAACACTGCAGGACCAGACTTGCTGTGTAGTCTCAGAGATATTAGCATAAGCTACCTGATGCCTCCTCTTCAGAAGTCTCTTCCTCCTCTGAAGTTCTAAGTTTTACACATTTCAACTGCTTTTCTTTGTTCCCCCGTTCTGCGGGTGATAAATGCTTCTTGCAGTTGCTACCTTGAGACACATCTTTCTACTCTTTCACCTGTTTCGTTAACATCTTTATACTTAGATAACGGTTATATTCTCTCTGTTCAAGCAACAGATGTGGTTTCTGTCTTGAATGATTCAGATGTGTACATGAGCTGCAATTTTTCTGCTTTGTTTTATTCAAATTGGGAAGAAGATATTTACTCATGTCTCAGGACCTATATATGATTTTCAATAAATAGAAACCAGAGGAATTCATATCAAACAATTTGTCAAAATAGGAAGAAAACTTGAAGAAATAAATGAACAATAGAGTAGCACATATTGTAAATATTTGACTTTTCCCCCCATTCTCCATAACCGAGCTGTTTGCTCAAAGTGCTTCTATATCTTTTTCTCAGTTCTGGAAGCCAATAAATCCCAAAATAATACCTTTACAGTAAAACAAGCTGCATAGCCCAAAGATGGATTTACTGGAATGATGTCAAATGATTGTTTCCACGGTATCAAGTGCTTACTTTAGAACTTTCCCAGAGCTGAGATGTCAAAAGGTTGTTATTTTGGCTTGAGGAGAGACTTGAAAGGATATTCTAGGGGGAAAGAGTTGCTAACCTGACAGTTGCTTACTTCTGGAAGGATTTGGGGGGTGCCTGCTGCACAAAGGGAAAGCAGGCTGAAGACATGTTTTGAACAACTTGAAGCCAAAGTTGCCTCCAGAGAAATAACCATTAAGTTGACATGTTAAATAAATAAGCAATAAACCATTCTTAAGGCTTAATCCAAAATTTGAATTAAAAAGTGGCTTTGTTATTGTCATTCAGGTTGAAATTAATGAATATTGCTGAGGGATGTACATGCTTTGGATTTCTTAAGATGTCCCACTTCAGAAAGGAAAACTTAAACAGTTCTACCTTCCCATCTGATCACTTGCTTAGGGTACAAATTTCTTTTATTTTCCTTTTTAGTTCTTATATTGGAAGTTTGGAAACTTCCTCTGTCACAGGTGTAGATTACACAGAGTTAGCTCAGGACAAAGTTTATGGAAATAATTGTCTACTTTTTTAAAAAAATTATCTAGTTTTTGAACTAAATAAAGCATCACTTATTTCAGGGAAATTTCCCCCTTAAACTTATTCCTCTAGGGGATGTTTCAGCACTAATAACAAATGGAAGCAGCCAGATAATGTTAAACATTTTTTGAGGATTATAATCACAAGAAATGCAACCCATCCACCACCTACGCACTCTTCTTTTCCAATCACTACACTAAAGCCATTTGATTCACATGGCATTGGGTATCCAAAGAACTTAACTCCTGATCCCTTGTTATAATTGTAATGTTACATCAATAAAGCATCCATGCTAATTCTTATCTTCCTCACTCACATAGTCCTCCTCATTATCTTTTTGTTGTTGTTGTTCAAATGTAAACTAACTTCTAAGAAACCAGACTCCAGAACATCATTTTCCGAGACTGACTATGTAATTTGCATGACAACTATAAAATTAAAGTGGGAGGATAAATGGACTTATCTGATTGTAAGGCATCTGCATTTTATTTAAAAGATGGTAAAATACGAGTTCTGAGTTGACTGTGAAGGGCTATGTAGGTTATTAAAATCCTAGATTTTACACACACACACACACACACACACACACACAGAAATATAACCCAGATAACAATAGATAAGTTGGAATGCAATAGTAAATATTATTCAAATAATCCAAATAATTCTGATTTTTGTTTAATTTTTATTTATTCTTGAGACAAGGTCTCACTATTTTCCCAGTCTGGTATTGAACACCCGGACTCAAGCAATCCTCTCACCTCAGTCTCCTGAGTAGCTGGGACTATAAGTGTGTTCTACTGTGCCTGCTTTCTACTGAATTTTAATTGTATTTCTACTTAATTTTTTCCAGAAAATAGAAGGGGATGGGAATAGTTATTTTATAAGACTAGCATTACCACAATATTAAAAACAGAAAATAAGACTATAGAACATATTAGAAAATAAAATATATAAATCTGTTTTTAAATCCTTGCATTTCTGTTATTGGTGATTTGTAATCTTTCTCTTGTTCTTTTTGTTATGATCAGTCTAGTATGAATTTAATTGTTCTATTGCTATTTCCCAAGAACACTTTGTTCACTTTTTCTTGTTTTATTTTGTTTCTTATTTTATTTTGTAGTGGTTGTTTCTTTTCAATTTCACTGATTTCTGCTGTCAAATTTATGATTTCCTTACTTCAGCTTACTTTGGGTTGCTGTGCCCTTTTTCTGAATTTTTTTTTCACTCTTGATATGTTGGTCCTTTATTTATTTAACAGATTTAATAAGGTATAAATGACAAAGATCGTATATAGTTAGGGTGTACAATGTGATGTTTTGAGATGCATGCTGTTAGGTTAGCAAGGCAAATGCAGAACGCAGACATAGCTGCCTCTGCCGAGGCAGGCTGAAGCGGTAAGCAGCGCACGTGCGCAGAAAGCACCAATATGGCCCCCGCGAGCCGCATGCACAGAGGGACATGGAACACTCAGTGTGGGTGCCGCCATGTTTCCTGGCTCATCCCGGAAGGACTCTGACCTCAGCAGGATCCCCTGACCAATCTTAGAGGACACCAGACTCTAGATCACCTCCCCTTCCTGACCGGGCCTTTTAACATTGTCTGTACGCTGGAACACGGGCGCCACTCTCCTGGACACACTCTGATGGACAGGAGAATTTAGCCCGAGAGCGTGTATTTCCAATAAAGCCTTGCCCAGTGGTTTTAATTCACCTCCTTTTGGTCATCTGGCTTTTACAAATGGTGCGTGAAACCTGGGAGGGTTTTTTGAACCTCTCCCTGTACCGGAGTCGAGGCAAGCCCTCAAGACCAGGAGAACTCCTGAGCCGCTCTCTCTGTCTCCCCCATCCAGATGGACAAAAGTGAGGTAGGCCCCCCCTGCCCCGTCTCCCCTGGCCTTTCAGCCTCCCTCCTGTCTGCTCCAGAGGCCTACCCGTTAAGTCACACGTGTGCAATAGGTCTCTGTCCAGGGCCACTTGGATTGGGGAGATGTTCCCAGTCCTCATGTGAGCCACCCGACTCCATCCAGCCTGGGGAGTTTCCAGGGACGCCTGAATTCCCCACCTGTCCCTCCGTTCTCCAGTGGATGCAAATGGTTTTAGGGATGCCTTTTTCTGTTCCCACCCACTTCCTGTGGGCGCTGAGAGGTCATGGGAAACATCAACTCTTCTTTAGACCCCAAAACTCCTTTGGGCTGTCTGTATCACAATTTTGAGAAGCTCGGATTTGCTAAAGACCTATGCTGTAAGCGTCTGGTCCTCTTTTCCACTGTAGTATGCCCTCAGTATAGCTTAGACAATGGATCAAAATGGCCTCCAGGAGGAACTTTTGATTTTCAAATCCTCACCGATTTGGCTAATTTTTGTCACCGAATGGGGAAATGGACAGAAACCTCTTATCTTAAGCCTTTTTTGGAAAGTACGCTCTCGCCCCTACCCCTTTTCCCACCTGTTCTGTCCTCTCAAGTTCTTCTCACTAGGGAAAATCCCAAACCCCCTTTCCCATTTGCTCTTCTGTATCTCCTTCCTCATTCTCAGATCTACACGTGCGGCCACCATTATGTCCCACTCCCTACCCAGACCCTGCCTCCCCTCGCTCTTGGCTCCAGCGGAGTGTAGCTCCATCTTCCACAGCCCCAGTGCCCGAGGGCAGAGACAAGGCGTTGGGCGGAGCCCGCTCACCCCAGCGTCCCTGCACCTCTCGCTGGCGCTCAGATGGGCAGCTCGGCATCTGTGAGCTACCAAGCCAACCACCCTGCATTTCTTTTTCTTTTCTTTCTTTCTTTTTTTTATAAAGGATCACATTTTTTAAAAATATTTTTTTAGTTGTTGATGGACCTTTATTTTATTCATTTATTTATATGTGGTGCTGAGAATCGAACCCAGGGCCTCACACATGCAAGGCAAGTGCTCTACCACTGAGCCACAACCCCAGCCCACCACCCTGCATTTCTTATTTTACTGGCTGCATCATTTTTTCTAAGACTCTTGCTTTTCTTAAGTTCTATGTTTTTTGAGCTCATGACCTTAATCATTCACATCTAGGATAATGTTTTCTAATCAGTCCTATTTTTATTCAACAATGGAGTTTTTTAAAAACATCTAACATTGCCTGCAGGCCTTTACTATTATGTTGTACATCTATGTGTGTGTGTGTGTGTGTGTGTGTGTATGTCTGTGTACCATGTACATGGTATCAAAATTGGCACAGATAATGAGCACTCATAACCAAAAAAAATGGATGCAAATATTTTTAATTCACATGATTTAAAAGGTTCAATTTAACTTGAGTAAACACAAAGGTTTATAGATTCCTATATGAAGTTTTAAAGGTTTCTACTGTTCCCTAAGTTCAAAAAATTACAAGGATTGCTTTGAGATATGAACAGAAGGAATTAAAGATTCTAAATATGGTATTTATTGGAAGGAAAGAGAATATTTCTGGTCAAAAGGTTAACAACTGTGATTAAACAAAAAGTTAGAATCTAAATTTTTCTTTGAGAACTAAACTTAATGTAATAACATCAATGTAATTATGGTTCTACTAGTTCTATTTTTATATTAAATGTGTTCATATCTTTCAGATGTACAAGCTTTAAAGTAGAAGGTTTTAAAGAGCATTATATCAAGCTGATGTTCTCCAAACTGAACTTGTATAGTATCAATTTATATCATTTAATGTTTTATAACTGAACCTATCATCAATAAGATAAGGCTTTAGGTTATTTTTCATCAGAGTGATCTTTTAAACAAATGAGGACCTAATCTATTTAATATTCTGCTAAGATTTTGCAAGGAGCCCTGTCTTACCTGAGATAGTTCTGTCTCCCAGCTTACTACAATGGCTTCAAAGTGGGCTAGACTCCAGTTCATTTAAAGATATGTTCAAAGGATTGATTTTGTTGTAAAGGTCATTGGGATCTCAAACAGGGATATAATGTGTAACTCACCTGAAATTTGAGAAAACTATTACACAAACTAAATATGTTTTTACTGTTGTTGATTTTATATTGTATTTTCCTTAAACTCTAGAACTACTGCCTGTTAATGTTTTACAGAAGTACTACTTCAAGAACAGACAACCCAATTTAATTTAAAATAAATAAGCCATCACCTACAGGACAGATAGACCTTAAAGTTAAAGCCCAGTACCCTTACTTTAAGACTAGTGAGATTGGCTTGCTGAGTGTTTAAGATCAAGACTTAAAAAGTAAAATTAAATTAAAGTGCCAAGAAAACCAGTATTTGGCTCTTGCCCTCTGAGTCAGCCTGAATCCAAGAAATGAGAGAACTTCTCTAAAAGGCTCTACACCTCTAGGCCACAGGACCTCCCAATCAGGGAGATTACTGAGACCATTAGAGAATTAAAGAGCTAATCAAATGCCATACAATGGAGAGGAAAGTTATCCGTTGAGAGAAGGAACCATCTCTCATGCTTCCCGGGGAAGCCACATGGTCAGCATCAGACCTCGACCTATCCTAACGCAGATGGCACTAGCAGAGCTAATAAGCTGCTCTCAAGTTCCTCAAGGATACCTCCCACAAGACCAAAAGGTGACTCTTAACAAAAGGTAAGAACAAAAGTCAATTTGACTTGCTTCATCTTAAACACCTAGCAAAACAGCAAAACCAAGAACACAGCCATTCCTGGGCATTTAAAAATAGTTTAAGGATAGACATCTGTGACGTTAAAAACTAGATACTATGTTTACATGCTTTGTTCTCTCCATCCTTGTTATGGGGACAAATTCTCAATCCTTATACTTCCTGCATTTCAGACTGTTTCCTCTGTGTAGATCTGAATCATAATTGTAATTCCCATTGATGTTCCTCAATTAACTGTACAGCGAGGCTGAGTTACTATGACTTGTTATCATCTCCCTTTCTAGGGCAAAAAGGGCTCTCCTCGGCCCCAATTTGCTGCCTCTGGGCTGAGACATGAGGACTTGATTATGCAATAACCACTACTCAGAAACTTGAACAAATTTTATTACAGAACCAACCAGTGCTGGACTCCCACCAAACTCAAAATTTCTCAGCAGGCCCCTTCTTTTTCTGCTAATCAGTAATCTCTCCCAAGCCTCTGTTCCTACCCACAGGTGATGCTTCTACATTCAAGCAATATGACTGACAACCAGAGGCTCCCACACCCCTGCGTCTGCCTCCCTGCCTGACCAACACCCGAGCCATCTCCCCCTCTCTGGCACCCCCAATCCCACAAGAAGTAGCCAGACCGAATCTGCTGTCCTATATCATCAAAAAGGCCTGGATGTTAGGTTAGCAAGGCAAATGTAGAATGCAGACATAGCTGCCTCTGCTGAGGCAGGCTGAAGCGGTAAGCAGCACACGTGCACAGAACGCACCAACATGCCGCTGCCAGCCACATGTACAGAGGGACACGGAACACTCAGCATGGGCGCCACCATGTTTCTCGGCTCATCCCGGAAGGATTCTGACCTCAACAGGATCCCCTGACCAATCTTAGAGGACACCAGACTCTAGATCACCTCCCCTTCCTGACCGGGCCTTTTAACATTGTCTGTATGCTGGAACACGGGCGCCACTCTCCCGGACACACTCTGATGGATGGGAGAGTTCAGCCAGAGAGCGTGTATTTCCAATAAAGCCTTGCCCAGTGGTTTTAATTCACCTCCTTTTGGTTATCTGGCTTTTACACATACACATTGTAAAATTATTTTCATTATCAAGTTAACTAACACCCATCAATAGTTACCTTGTGTGTATATGTGTGTGGGGGGGTGTGTGCATCTCTGTGTGGGAACACTTAAGATCTACTCTCAGAAAGTTATAAATATGCAAGGTAATACTATCAACATGTATTTTAGATGTTTTTACAAATTATTAAAGTGTAACATAAAGCCAAAAAATCTATTTTTAAAATATATCATAACTAAATTATGTTTGTTCACAAAACACAAAGTTGATTTGATAACTTTAAAATCAGACAATGTAATTCACTATATTGACAGACTAGAAAATCATATGATCATTTTAATAGATGCAGAAAAATACTTGATAAATTCAATATCTATTTATGATTGAAACTCTCAGAGAACTGAGAATAGGAAGAAATTTCCTTAATCCAATAAAGGTAATCCACAAAATACCTATAGTTAGTATCTTACTTAACAGTAAAAACAAAAACAAAACCCTACTAAGATAAAAAACAGTTTGTCTAATCTCACCACTCTCACTTAACTGATATTTCTAGACAGTGCATTAGGGCAAGGAAAAGACATAAAAGGCATATAGATTGGAAAGGAAGAAATATACTATCTCTATATTTCACTTCTCAAATACAGAAAGGTTTCAAGAATGCACTGCATCCACTGTGTCTAGCTGCTGACGGCCTTCCCATCTTGTGATCACACATTTTTGTCCCAAACCTATTTTCATCCTTTTTTTCCTTACTCAACTCACTTCTGCTCTCTGATTCTTTTGGAATTCTTAGTTCATATTAAATTCGTTTGTTATTGTTCACTCTTATTTGACTCTGTGGCCTTATATCCATTTCCAATTGGTGGTTGAAAAAGCAAAGATAGGAAAAATAGGATTGATAATAAAAGTGTAAAGGGCATAGTGTCCATCATTAGCAATTTGCAACTGCCATTGGCAACTTGAAGCTTTTATTTTCACTCTGAATTTTTCTGTTCTCTTTTGAATATATCACAAAGTATTCATAAAACCTGTTTTATTGTTTTTTAAAAATATTTATTTATTATTTATTTTGTGGGGTTGGGGATTCTAGGTCTTGCCTATACTGAGTAAGCACTTTACCACTGAGTTAGCGGCCACCCCCCACCCCACCTTGCTTTAATGGTTTTGTAATTAACTGACTATGGTCTTGAGAAATGATGCCTCGAATGCTCTCCCTACCGTTATTTTTATCCCTATTACAACAGTTAAAACATAGCTGCTATTTTTTTGTGGATTCAATCAAACTTCACCTTCCAGAACAAAAA
The DNA here is from genome assembly GCA_028644305.1 of Xerus rutilus. NCBI lineage: Eukaryota > Metazoa > Chordata > Mammalia > Rodentia > Sciuridae > Xerus > Xerus rutilus. The sequence goes on along the minus strand of CM053405.1, from coordinate 54,869,758 downwards.
GCAGTATTTGTAAAACATTGATTTTTTTAAGGTTTACTTGTGGAAATTAACTTTCATAAAGCAAAGAAAATAGAATTGCACCTGGTATAGTAGTGCATACAATTTAAATTATATATCAACTTTATTTGCAGGCACAAATTATTTAATATGAGTTAAATAATACTCTTTTCCAAGTGTTTATTCTCCAATGATTTGGTAAAGACTAATTCTTACATTATAAATAAAGAAGTGAACATGCTGATAAACCCTTTTATGCAGTTTTATTGATTTTCATCTTTGTTTTCCTTTTTTATGACAAATTTTACCATTTACCTCTTAGGAATTTCTTTACCAAATCCTCCAATCCCATCCCAGTGGTAGAAGAAAAATATAGGCTGCATTAAGAGGCTCTATTTTAAATGTTGTTATAAATATTTTTAAAAAGTACAATGTGCACTTCAGAAGGGTGAAATTTAACTAAGATTCTGCCTCATTTGGAAATAATATTTATCATGTATTGAAAACTTACTCATTGTTAAGAATTGTATCTATATTTCTACTGGGTTTTTTGTTTTTGTTTTTTTGGGGGGTTTTTTGGTACTGGGGATTGAACTCAGGGGTACTCGACCACTGAGCCACATCCCCAGCCCTATTTTGTGTTTTATTTAGAGACAGGGTCTCACTGAGTTGCTTAGCACCTCACCATTGCTGAGACTGGCTTTGAACTTGCAATTCTCCTGTCTCAGCCTCCCAAAGTGCTGGGATTACAGGCATGCACCACTGTGACCAGCTCCACTGATATTTTTCATCCTAAGTCTTTCAGCGGAAAAAGGAAAAACTAATTCTTTTTCCGAAGTTACATAGCTAACATTTAAATTTGATAGGCTTGAATTCATGACTTACACAGAATATTTTAAATGTGTTTACTTAAAATGATCTTTTAATATTACAAATCTCCAAAAAATATGTTTAACATGTGAGGATTCCTTTTCCTTACTATATATAATAGATTAACATACTAATATTTACATCTCAACTTTTATATGAATAAGCAGTGGTTTGTATTAGAATTCTTTGCTAGTTTTCTAAAAAATAAACTTGCTCCAAAATTTAATTTTATTAAAAACATTGATTCTGGATAAGTTATTTTTTTGTTTTTTGGGGGTTTTTTTGGGGGGGGGGGAGTGAGTACTGGGGATTGAACTCAGAGGCACTCCACCACTGAGCCACATCCTCAGCACTATTTTGTATTTTATTTAGAGACAGGGTCCCATGAGTTGCTTAGCTCCTCGCTTTTACTGAAGCTGGCTTTGAACTTGCAGTCCTCCTGCCTCAGTCTCCCAATTCACTGGGATTACAGGCATGGATAAGTTATTTTTCCTTTGCCTACTTGAGTAAACATAATAGTAATAATAACAGTTATCATTTATTGGGTATTTGTGATAGCCAAGTATTATGCTAAATTATTTATACACATCATCTTACATGATTTTCACAACATGATTTTCATTACATGACTTTCATGTTATGATTTTCATAACAACCACAATCATGTGTAGAAGATAGTTTATTCCTACTTTATGGATGAGGAAACTGAGTCTCAGAGTCAGCAAGAAGCTCAAGATAATCCAGTTAGGAAGTATCTTAGTTGAGATTTGAAACATATTCTATTTTTTTTATTTTTTGTCTTTAGATATTCTTTCTAGGTCCAAATACCTGCTTTCAATCATGTCATGCATTACTACATGGCTGAATACCACTGCACAAATACCAAATCAATTGAATAAAAAATGAAAACACAAAATCAGTCATTATTTACTGATTACTTTGTGTTACATAGACTCTTAGTTGTTATAATGAACTTATTCAAAGTCTTAATTAAATTTTATTACTCTGATGTCTTAATGTAGCTAAGAATTCAAAGAAAATCGATCTAGTTCTACCATGTCTAAAGTTTTCAAATCATTTGGAAGCATATAACCCTTACAGTAAAATAATTATTAAAATCTCAATTATATGATTAAATGGTAATACACCCACACATACATAAAAAGAATATGGTAATAAGAGAAGAGAAATAATTATAGTAATAATGATAATACAATATAATAACTAAATATTAGGGTAGTAATTTTGGAGTTGGAAGTTGAAATAAAATTTCTCTCCTCAATTATGAAGTAATGTCTTTATATTACCTTAAAATATTACAGGAAAAACCATTTCAAAAAGACTTCCTTCCCTTTGGCAAACTATTCTGTAGAAGCCTAGTAAACTTTGATAGATAATAGCTTACATCTTTTTTTAACTTTAGATTTTGCATTAGCTTTCTCTCACTGTGACAAAATACCTGAGAAAAACAGCTTTAATGGGGGAAAGATTTATTTTGGCTCACAGTTTGAGAGGTTTCAGTCCTGATTGCATGACTTTGTTACCTCTTGGCCTATGGAGAGGTAGAAGTGCACGGGAGGTGGAAGTGTATGGTGGAAAAAACTGCATACCTCACAGTGACTAGAAGGCAAGCAGAGAGAGGGAAGGATTGTGGGTTCCAGTATATTTTTGCAGGCACACCATAACTAACCCTCACCTCTTACAAAGTTTCCACCCAATAGTATCCTTAATTGGAGACCAACCCTTCTTCTACGTACGAGATTTTGAGGGATATTTAAGATCCAAACTATAACAAGTATCTAACCCAAGAAGAATTCTTTGGGCCTTAAGTAGCTTGCCATCATGGGCAGAAAACTGTTAGAAGATAATTTCAAAAAGGAGCAAATAATTTAAATTTTAAAATCTTTATCAATGAGTCTGTGTGATCCAGTATTTAAAGTATTCTTTTAATAGCCTAGAAATTTGTTCTCCCCAAACCCTCACCTCTGTTTTGTTGCACTTCCTATCAATATACAAAAAGAATATGCAATGACAATTCAAATATTTCTCACCTAAGAAATGTATCTTATTGAAAAAATAAAAGTCATAGATATGATAAAAACAAAATAATCATAAAAATTTTTGCAAGAGTTTCAAGTAGAATAGTCAGGGATAGCTCAGGATAAATATGTAAAAATATATTTCCTATAGTGTGTAATCCAAAAACACCTTTCAGGTCTCTCCTGATTGACCCTGAATAAAAATCTTACTTCAGGTGACAATAAAAGGTTCATTGATGTTGCTCATGCATTTCAACATAAAAATGGAATGGAATCATTGACTACAGGTAGAAATGTGCAAAACTATTCAAGATAAATATGCTGCTTTAAGGCTACACATTTACTCCACTTTTGTCTGCCAGCTTGATTTCTGAATTGGGCACTCATGGATAAAAGGTATGTGATCTGAAAAAAATAGTGTGTGTCTTTTAAAAGTCAGTGTCATGTAATGTCATTCCTTTTGGCAAAATGTATGTTACACAGTTTTAGACCATGGGCTGAGCTAATGTAACATGATGCATTAAAAAATGCATATCATGATTACAATATGTGTCAGAACAATGAATTGTTATATCAGATGCCTGTTCAACTATAAATAGAGCCCTCTGCAAGTCACTGACAAAAAGATTATATTCTCTTGATGCCTGTGTATAATTCCCATTGTCTAAAATGTGCAGCTCTCCAACACCCACACTATGTGACCTGTGACCACTTAAATTGCATGCTTAATATATATATACCACAAAGATAGAGCACATTAGAAAAGCCACAGGTGAAGATATTTTTGTTTTCATAAGGGTCTTTCCTCTAATGAGGAAAAAGACATATACAAGGAGTTCCAATGGAGTCTGTATTGGTTAGAAAATCCTTCTGGCTGCAAGTAACAGAAATCTCATAATAAGTAGTTTAAAGAAATAGAATTTGTTTTCCTCACAAAAGATGACTAGAGATAAGCAGTTGCTAGTTTTGGTTCGACAGCACAGAATCAGGATTGCTATCTCTGAAATTTTTGTCTTTCCCTCATAACTTAGAAAGTTGAATATTTTAAGGTCCAGTTATTCCATTCATTTTCATGGAAGAAATGGGAAAGAGGCAGTGCTACCAGTATTTGGCCCATTTATCAAGGAATCCAAAGCATTTCCAGCAACCACCTACATATTTCCACTTATGTCCAATTGCCCATAACTGGGCATAACCATATCTGGCTACCTCTAGCTGCAAGAAAAGTTGGAAAAGTAGGTTCTACAATGGAAGCAGACAGGGAGGAAGAGGACTGGGAATGGATATTGGGTGAAGCAGTTCATAGTATCTGCCATCAACACCAATTTATAATAGCAAAAAGCATAGAATGGGGAAAACTTTAAGAATGATAAATTCATATGGAAAAAACATTAATATTGACTTCTCACACCATTCACAAACATGGCTTCTAGCTGGAATCTCTAACTAAATGTGAAATGTAAAATGATAAGCCTTATAGGATAAACATAGGGTAATATCTTCACGTCTTTTGCTTATAGGCAGTGTTATGTTTTAGATATTAGATGTCCCCCAAAAGCTCATGTATGAGACAATGCAAGAAGGTTTAGAGGTGAAATGATTGGGTTACAAGAGCCTTAACCCAGTTAGTGAATTAATCCCCTGATAAGGACTAACTGGGTAATAACTGTAGGCAGGTAGGTTATGGCTGGAGGAGGTAGGTCATTGGGGAGCACCTTGGGGGTATATATTTTGTATCTGGTGAGTAAAGTCTCTCTGCTTCATGGCACCATGTTCCCAATGGCTTTCCTTCACCACTTGCTTTTGCCATGATGTTCTGCCTCATCTCTATCCCCAAGGAAAGGAGCTTGCCTTCTATAGACTGAGATCTATGAAACTGTGAGGCTCCAAATAAGTTGCTCATACTCTGACTGTTCTTCTCAGGTCTTTGGTCACAGCAGTGAAAAAACTGACTAAAACACAAAAGATTTCTTAAATAGGATATGTAAAGCACTAATCATGAATGGGGAAAGAGACTACTAAAATCTAAATCTTAAATTAAAACTTGTGTTCATCAAACACACTAATCAGAAAAGAGTGGGTTGCTTTTGTTTCTGGCTATTCTAAGTAATCCAACAGGAACATTTTTTGTATGTCTTTTGGTAAACATATGTAAGCATTTATACTGGACACATGGAGAATTCCTGGGTCACATGTTCAGTTTCAATAAACACTGTCAAATAACTACTTCAAAGTAGTTGTAGAAGTGACAGTAAAGTTGGAGAATATATTATAATTGTGTGTATCCAACAAAGAACCCCCTCTTCCTCTCCCCTCCCTCCTTCTCTCTCTCTCTCTCTTTCCACACACACACTCATATAAACAATAAGAAATAGACAATAGAAAATGGGGGAAAGATATAACTAATTCACAAGAGAATATTGAAATGGCCTCCTTAGTCATCCAGGAAATGCAGGATGCAGATTAAAACCATAATGAAATACCATTACACATCCATCAGAAAGTCTCAAAGGAAAAAGACAATAGTGTTGGTGACAAAGTGGAACAATGAGGAATCTTATACTCTGCTGTGGCAGTACTTTGAAAACTATTTGACAGAGTCTACTAAAGCTGAACATATACAGTACACTTTATGCCCCACAAACTCTTCTAAGTTTCCAGGACAAAATTCTTACATATCTTTACCAAAAGACACACACAAGAAATATTTATGGGAACACTGTGTATAATAGCCAGAAACTGAAAACAACCCAACTCATACAAAATAATATTATGCAAAACACAAATTAATAAAAAACCATGCAAAAATTTACATTAATCTCACAGATATTCAACATTATTGAATATCACATAAATATCTCAGCATTATTGTTGAGAGCAAGAAGCAAAATACAAAAGAATACCTCCTGTATGATTCCATTACTGTCAAGTTCAAAAGCAGGTAAACTAGTCTGTTGTGTTGGAGGTCAGCATGATTGTTTCCTGGGTAGGATCAGTTGAGATTGGAGGGGCATCAGGGAAATGTTGGAGCCACTGGTGATGCCTTCTTTTCTTGATTTGGGTGGTAGTTACATGGTTGTGTTTGCTTTATAAAAACTATTGAGCTATATTCTTATTTGTGCACATTTCTTTATATGCATTATAAGCTTTGATAAAAAAATTTGCTTTCAAGGTAATTAGCAGGACTGACTTCGCACTTAGACTGTGAAAATACCTGTCCCCTGAGTTTTGAAGGGAACAAAATCAAGAATTTCATTTTGGAGCCAGAAGTCCAGTCCTTTGAAAGCAAGAGAGATTGGTTAGACTCAGAAAAGTATTGCAGACTAATTCAACATAGTTGGGTGAATGTGTTGGCCTGAAAGTCTTAAAGGGGGGTAAAAAGTGGTTAACAGAAAGAAAGAGTCCTAAATTAAATTGCATTGGAGGATGGGGTAGACAAAGCAAGAGGGGATCGTGGAAGTGTGGGGCAGGGAGTGAGTGTGAGAGAGAGGGAGGCATGTAGACCAGTCTGGGGGATGAGAAGGGAAATGCTGAGCGCTGTGGGGTCAGAGCTAGTTTGAGGCATGAATACTAGTCTATGAAGGGAAGCCAAAACCTCAGTGGGAATGCCTTTCAAGGGGAAAGGTAATTGAGGAAATAATTGGATAAGCTTTGAAGCTGGTGGCTGAGAATTCCAAAGGGCAGACTTAGTCACCAAACTGCCCTCCAAAGAAGGTGGCCTGCTTAATAATAATAACTACATAATGCAGTAATAACACATGACATATTTAATGATTAACATCTATGGAGTGATTGCTGTATGCTAAGGACTATGTGCTTCGTGTGCATTTTCTCAGTCTATTAGAATCTGGCTTCACTGTGTCATTGTCTCATCAGTGCCTAGAACAGTGCTAGGCACAAGACAGAGCCTTAACATTTGTCAAAAATATAAATGGTAAGTTCACAGGTGAGGCTTTTATTTGACTGAGTAGGCCATAGGTGAATTGCAAAATCAATAGCAGAGAAGTGGAGCTCTGACCTCCATCCATACGTCGTAGGGAATCGTGTGTCTTGGTCTGAGGAAGGCTGTAGGATAGGAGGTTCCCAGAAAGGGGATGACAATAGCTTTGTAATAATTTTGAGTGGGTTCCAGAAGAGGCATGGCTGAAGAGCTTCAGTTGGCCTTCCTCAGAAGAAAATAAGAAAACACATCCAAACTGGAAGCCCTTTGTATAATCTACTATCAGAAGTGATATCACATCACTTCTACCATACTCTGTTAAAATTGAGTCAATGTATCCATACTCAAGGGGAGAGGATGATACAACAGCAGGAATACCAACAGACAGGAACCTTTGGTGGCTGTCTTAGAGGCTGCCTACCATAGCCTCCATCCTGACCACTACAACTACTCTATTCATGTAACAGCACTGGGGGCAGAGGGCTAGCTGGACAGACTGTTTGACATCCATAGAACAAGTGACCCTGTCTACTTGATTATTGAGTGTCTCCATAGTGATAGATGCTTTCTGGTGGATATTAACGCGAGACACAGAAATCACATGCTTTATGTGCAATCCTGGCCTCTTCCTCAAATTTCTTTTTGTGTGATGGCCAGTTTTGTTTCTTTCAGGTCTCTGAACTCTACTAGGGCAAGAGTTGTCCTTTAAGAAAGTGAGCATTTCTCTACCAGAGTGGGCATGGTCTTAGGATTTGGTAGAGATTCCTTGCAGCATCCTTACCCACAAGATTCATCAGTATCATTGGGTCTCCTGGGTCATATGGTTTGAATGGTAGAAAAGCTTGTATTGCACCCCAGTCCTGATTCAGAGCCCACTCTTGCTCTCTGCTCCCCTCAAAGCTGGAACAGTTCTGAATCACTCAATAGACGAGTCAGAACAGCATTTCCAAATGCAGTGTATTAATACCTCACTTATTCAGAAAGTGATTTGGGGGCCCAAGAGTGAGGAATGGATAAGAGAAGCTGAGAAAGAGGAAAAGCCAATGCAAGAATAAATTGAGCCTGTCATTGCTATAGGCGATGATGCTTGATTCTATGGGACTGTCTGAGGAGACTTGTGACATGTGCCTCAGAACAGTCTACTGCCTGGAGAATGAAAGGGGAGGAACTGATCTTAGGTTCCTGTTACCCTGCACTGCTGGTTATACACACATGAGGACTGAGTATTTTCCCATGCCAGAGTCCTGTTGTCTGTGGGATACATGTTTAAGGCCTGATGTTAGGCCATGTTTGTACCCATGGTGTGCTGTCAAAGCCTGAGAGCAAACTAGGTGCAGCTGCAGTAACTCCAGTAAATTATGAGGCCAAGAGAATTGGAAAATATGTACAAATGAAAAGGAAGGAAAAAAAAAAAAGAATCTTCTAGGTCTCTTAGGCATCTGGAAATTTTCAGAAATATTTCACAGACGTAGCCGGGTGCGGTGGAACATGTCTGTAATCCCAGCATTTTGGGAGGCTGAGACAAGAGAATCATGAGTTCAAAGCCAGCCTCAGCAATGGTGAGGTGCTAAGCAACTCAGTGAGACCTTGTCTCTACATAAAACACAAAATAGGGCTGGGGATGTGGCTCAGTGGTCGAGTGCCCCTGAGTTCAATCCCCAGTAATGCCCCCCTCCAAAAAACAGAAAGAAATATTTTACAAAAGTATGCTTATACCAACAATACATTTTAAATAATCTCTCCAGGAAGCATCTTTTCCAGTTGGTCAACTAGTTTTATTAGACAGAAGCACAGTATCACAATAACTTCACATTGGGCCCCAAAGCCCTGGAGACATCTCATTGCATACAGGTTGCAACATAGTTCTAGGCAAGTAAAATAGGACCATTCTGTTGTTTTCATCAAAATAAGAAATCTTCCTCAGTTGCATACTTGATTTTTATTTAACTCAGCAAATATCTGCTGTGCATCTACGAGGCAGTAGTAAGCTTGATGTTGCAATACTAAGATGAATGTAATATGGTGTCTAATCTTGAGGAGCTTAAAGTCTAGTGGGGAAAAAATTATGTGAAGGCATGGTGAGACTAGCAAGTATGTAGAGAAAACACCTCATATTTGCAAGAGAATCTGTACATTCTTTTTTTTTTAAATTAGAGCTGTAAGTTATGCATGGTAGTTGGGTTCATCTCAACAAACTCATATAAGCATGGAAATCATCTTGAGTTCATGATCCTTTCCTTCTCTCTCCCTCCCCCTTTTCTCTCCCATCCTTCTTCTCGTCTCCCATTCTCCTTCATCTACTCTGCTTGACTTCCTTTTGCTAAACTGTTAATTTATATTTCATTGGCTCTTTTTAAAATTTTAATGTATTTTTATTTACAGACGGACACAATACCTTTAATTAAATTATTTATTTATTTATGTGGTGCTGAGGATTGAACCCAGTGCCTCACACATGCTAGGCCAGTATTCTACCACTGAGCTACAACTCTAGCCCCTCAATGACTTTTTATATTATCCTATTCTTCCCTCCTCCTTTCCTTTATGTTACTCTAGCTTCCATGTATGAGAGAAAACACAACTTTGCATTTATTGTTGTTCATATTCTTGATCATTGCCATTCTGACTGGAGTGAGATGAAATCTTGGTGTAGTTCTGAATTGCATTTCCCTGATTGCTAGATGTTAAACATTTTTTCATATATTTTTTGGCCATTTGTGTTTCTTCTTTTTTAAAAAATTTATTTATCAATTTTTAATAATCAATAGAATCTATGTGTATTGTTTAAGAAAGAATGAGTAGAAACAATACAATGTAGATCTGATAAACTAAAACTATTCAATATATAAAAGTACTCAACATATAAAAATTACATAAATTATTCTATATAAAGAAATTAAAAACAGTATACATAAGATATAGGAATAAGATTAAAAACATGAAATAGCATTAATTACATTTGTTTTCTGTATTCAACAAAAGCATTTCCCTGATAAAATGAAAATAAAATAAGAGAAAAAAAAGAGTATAGAAATGAAAAGAATGAATAAAATTACACAAGCTTTTAAACATTGTTTTAAAAATTAAGAAACACTTCATGTTTCATCTCTGATATGTTAAGTAGTCAGAAGTCATCAATCCTATCCTTATAGCAACAAAAATGTCTGAAAATCAAATCACATTTCTTGAACCCAGCAATGTACTGCTAGAGCTGTCAACTGGTATATATAATCTTGAAGAATGGCTAGAGACAAAATATGGGCTAATTTGAGAATAAGGAAAACTTGGGGTCCTGTAGACTTAGGGAAACCCTCATAGTTGCATAGTTTTCCTTCCAGATACCCTACCAATTTCTCACTGAAGATTCTAAAAAGATCTCATGTCTCTGATAGGATTAGGTTGTGGACTGATTAAAAATAAAGTCAATAAAGAACAAAATTTCAAAGAAAAACATTGGGAATATTGCGGTCAGAGATGGGAGTAAGGGTGCCAGTGGGGGTGGTACATGTTGATGAAACACTTGTGAAAGTCATAGTCCTCTGATGTAGACCCACTTAAAGATTGGGTAAGATTAGAAAAAATTCCTTTGTCCCATATCTGACCTGCACATCAACAAGGATCGGGTATAATAACAATCAATTATAACTGAAAGAGTTGTAATACACAGATTCTTTCTCCCTCAAGTAGTGTTTAAGGAAACTCAAACAGTGAGATTTTTTAAAAGTACAGGATGAAACCTTAAAGCCTCTGATAAGTTTAGCTGCAAGCAAGCATTAAGCACCAGACAAGTCCTCACCAGATAAAATACATACTCTTATCAGTGGCCTATTTACTTCATTTTTTATTATTCAATAAAATATGTCTGGCTTTCAGCAAAAAATTATAAGACAGGCCAGAACACATGCTAAAATGTAGTCTGAAGATAAAAATCAGCCTCAAACATATCATGTATGTTTGAATTGCCAAGTTTAAAAAAAATAAAGTAATTATAATTAATATGTTAAATATTTTAATGGGAAAAAAGTATACAGCATTCAAAAATTTATAAACTATGTTAGGGAAAATGGAAACTTTAAGAATCAAAACAAGGGGCTGGGATTATGGCGCAGTGGTAGCGTGCTCGCCTAGCACGCATGAGGCACTGGGTTCGATCCTCAGCACCACATAAAAAATAAAATAAAGATATTCTGTCACCTACAACTAAAAAAAATAAAACATTTAAAAAAAAAAAAAAAAAAAAAAAAAAAAAAAAAAAAAAAAGAATCAAAACAAAATTCTAGAAATCAAACATGCTGAAACAGAAAGGAAGAATGCCTTCTGATGCCATCAATTAAATTATGGCCAGGGAAAGAAACCATGATCTTGATGATATATTAATTAAAAATTTCCCAAACAAAAATACAAAGGAAATAAAAGCAACCCAAGAATTGTGGGACAATATCAAAGAATAAAGCAAGCATAATTAGAATACAAAAAGAAGAAAGGAAAACAGCAGAAAAAATACTTGAATTAAATCTGTCTTAAAATTTTTCAAAAACTAAGATGAGATAAAAAGCCCAGATTTTGAGAGAATATCAAGTAGGATAAGTACCAAATATAAATAGGTGAATAAATAAAGTAATACCTAGTCATCTCACTTCATTACAGAAAACTAAAAACTAAAAACAAAGAAAAAATTTTGAAAGAAGAAAGAAAAATAATTGCCTTATTCACACAGTTACAGAGGAATACGGATAAGAAATTCATTGGATAGCACAATAACCACTTTTTATCTTTGGCTGATGTTCCTAACACAGTTCTTTTCTCCATTGTAGGCATAGGCCTGAGCCAACATTCATCTGAATTCCACAATTTGAGTATTTTTTAATTCAATCTGCCAGTCTATGTCTTTTAATTGGTGAGTTTAGGCCATTAACATTCAGAGTTATTATCAAAATATGGCTTGTATTCTTGTTCATTTTAGTTTATTTTTGGTTTTCAACTTGATTTGGTTTCTCCTTTGATTGGCTTTTCCTTTAGTGTAGTTCCTCTCTTTGCTAATTTTCATTATTGTTTTTCATTTCCTCCTCATGGAATATTTTGTCAAGAACATTCTCTAGTGCTGGCTTTCTTGCTGTAAATTCTTTTAACCTTTGTTTATCATGGAAGGTTTTTATTTCATCATCAAATCTGAAGCTTAATTTTGCTGGATATAAGATTCTTGGTTGGCACCCATTTTCTTTCAGAGCTTGGCATATGATGTTCCAGGATCTTCTGGCTTTGAGGGTCTGCATTGAGAAATCTGCTGAAATTTGAATGGATTTCCCCATGTATGTAATTTGCTCCTTCTCTTTTGCAGCTTTTAAAATTCTATCCTTATTGTGTAGGTTAGACATTTTCATTATAATGTGCCTGGCTGTGGATCTGTTGTAGTTTTGTACATTTGGTGTCCTGTAAGCCTCTTATATTTGAATTTCCAATTCATTCTTCATGTTCTGTAAATTTTCTGATATTATTTCATTGAAGAGACTGTGCATTCCTTTGTTTGTACCTCTGTGCCTTCCTCTAGCCCAATAATTCTTAGATTTGGTCTTTTCATATTATCCCATAGTTCCTGGATATTCTGTTCATAGTTTTTTACCATCTTCATTGTGTGGTCAATTTTATTTTCAAGATTATATATTTTGTCTTTATTGTCTGAAGTTCTGTATTCCAAGTTCTCTAGTCTGTTAGTGATGCTTTCTATTGAATTTTTTATTTGGTTTATTGTTTCCTTCATTTCAAGGATTTCTGCTAGGTTCTTTTTCAAAGTCTCTATCTCTTTCTTGAAGTAATCTTTTGCTCCCTGTATTTGCTCTCTTATGTTTTTCTTGGAGTGATCAATGGTTGCCTGTATTTGCTCTCTTTTATTATTCCATGCTTTACAGATCATTTTAATTATGTACGTTCTGAACTCCTTCTCTGACATTTTATCTACTGTGCTGTGAATGGATTCTATTGTTGTAGCATCTTGGTTTGCTTGTGGCATTTTTTTCCCTTGTTTTTTCATGTTGTTCATGTGTCTTCCTCTGTAGCAGTGCTGATCTGAGGTATTATAGTTTCTTCCCTATAATCTTGTAGTGTCTCTGCAAGTTACCAATACCTCACCTCTGGTGTAATCAGGCCTGCAGGGACCTCAGGGATAATCTTCCTGGTCCTGGATGTTGATTCTAGATGGATGTAGGCAGGGACAGCCATCAGCTGATAAATGAGAGGCCACTGCACAGAGTCTCTTCCTCCACACATGTGCATTCAGTCTCCTTGTGTTTCTTCTTTTGAGAAGTTTATGTTTAGCTCTTTTGCCCATTTATTGATTGGGTTATTTGGGTTTTTGGTTTTTTTGGTGTTAAGTTTTTTGAGGGTTTTTTTTTTTTTTGTATATTCTAGATATTAATGCTCTATTGGAACAGTAGCTAGCCAAGATTTTCTCCCATTCTGTAGGCTCTCTCTTCATGCTTTAAACAATTTCCTTTGCTGTGTAGAAGCTTTTTAATATGATGGCACCCACTTATTGATTTCTGGTCTTATTTCTTGCATCTTTGGGGTCTTGTTAAGGAAGTTGATGCCAGCACCTATATAATAGAGTGTTGACCTTCTGTTTTCTGGTCTAATTGCTAAATCTTTAATCCATTTCAATTTGAGTTTTGTGAAGGATGAGAGAGAAGAGTCTAATTTTATTTTTCTACATATAGTTATTTAGTTTTCCCAGCACCATTTGTTAAAAAGGCTGTCTTCTCTCTAAGATATATTTTTGATGCTTTTGTCAAGTATCAGACAGCTATAGTTATGTGGATTTGTCTCTGAGTCTTCTGTTCTGTTGGCCTTCATGTCTATTTTGATGCTACTATTGTGCTATTTTTGTCATTACAGCTCTGTAGTATAATTTCAGATCCAGCATTGTGACGTCTTCTGCTTCACTTTTCTTGCTTAATAATGCTTTGGCTATTCTGGGTCTCTTATTCTTCCAGTTGAATTTAAGAATTGTTTTTTCCAATTCTGTGAAGAATGTCACTGTTATTTTGATGGGGATTGCATTGAATGTGTATATTACTTTTGAGTGTATGGCCATTTTGATGATATTGATTTTGTCTATCCAAGAACATGAGATGTCTTTCCATCTTCTAAGTTCTTCAATTTCTTTTTTCAGTGTTCTATAATTTTCATTGTAGAGTTCTTTTACCTCCTTGGTTAGATTAATTCTCAAGTATTTAATATTTTTTGAAATATTGTGAGTGGGATGGTTTTCCTGATTTCTTCCTCAGCTGAATCACTGTTGGAGAATAGTAAAGATAATGATTTATGAGTGTTGATCTTGTATCCTGCTACTTTGCTGAACTTATTTGCTTTAGAAGTCTTCTGGCAGAGTTTTTGGATCTTCTAGATATAGGACTAGAAACAGATAGTTTAATTATCAGCAAACAGATAGTTTAATTTCTTTTCCTATTTGTATCCCTTTGATTTCCTTTTCTTTTTTTTATATCTTTATTTTTTATTTATTTTTTATGTGGTGCTGAGGATCGAACCCAGCACCTCACGCATGCAAGGCAAGTGCTCTACCACTGAGCCACAATCCCAGCCTCTGATTTCCTTTTCTTGCCTAATTGCTCTGGCTAATGTTTTGAGAACTACATTGAAAAGGAGTGGTGAGAGTGGACTGCCTTGTCTCATTCCTGATTTTAGAGGCAATACTTTTAGTTTTTGTCTATTTAGTATAAGGTTGGCTTTGGGTGTGCTGTAAATGGCCTTATGATGATGGGGTAAGTTCCTTTGATCCCTAGCTTCACCAGCATTTTTAACATGAATCAGTATTGGATTTTATCAAAAAAGGCCTTTTATGCATCTATTAAGATGATCATGTGATTTTTTCCTTAATTATGTTTAAGTGATGAATTACATTGATTGATTTGTGTATGTTGAACCAACCTTCCATCCCTGGAATGAAACCAACTTGATCATGGTATATTAATCATAATCATATTATGTTTTTGAATATGATTGGCCAATATTTTATTAAGGATTTTTTCATCTATGTTCATCAGGAATATTGGTCTGTAATTTTCTTACCTTGATGCATCTTTGTCTAGTTTTGATATCAGGGTTATACTGGCTTCATAAAATATATTTGTGATTATTCCTTCTCTTTCAATTTTATGGAATCATTTGAGAAAGATTGGTGTTCCATAAAGGTCTAGTAGAACTCAGCTTAGAATCCATCAAGTCCTGGGCTTTTCTTTTTTGGAAGGTTTTTAATTGCTGTTTCAATTTCGTTACTTAATTTGGTGTAAGTTTTCCTTATCTTCCTGATTCAACTTGGGCAGGTCATATATGTCTAAAATCTTCCAGATTTTCCAGTTTATTGTAGCATAAAATTTCAAAATAGGTTCTGATAATCCTCTGGATTTCAGAAGGGCCTGTAGTGATATCTCCTTTTTCATCTTGGATCATGTTGATTTGCTTCTTCTAATACTTTCTCGTATCTAGTTTGGTTAAGGGTTTGTCAATCTTATTTATCTTTTCAAACAACCAATACTTCATTGCATTGATCCTGGATATTGTTTCCTTATTCTCAAGTTCATTGATTTCAGCTCTGATCTTAAGTATTCCTGACTTCTACTGGTTTGGAGAACAGTTTTTTCTTCTTTTACTCAGGACTTCAGATGAAGCATAAGCTTATATATTGGGTAATCTCTATAATTTTTTAATGTAGGCATTCAGTGCTACAAATTTTCCATTTAGAACTGCTTTCATATTGTCCCAGAGATTTTGATATGTTATATCTGTTCTTTTTCATTTCTAAAAACTTCATTTCTATTCTCATTTCTTCTTTGACTCATTCTTCATTTAAGAGATTATTGTTCAATCTTCATATGTTTATGTGGTTTCTTTTTTCCCCCTTGCTGTTGATTTATAGCTTAATTGCATTATGATCTGCTAGGATACATGGTGTTATATCTTTTTTTTTTTTTGTATTTGTTAAGATTTGCTTTTGGCCTAGAGTATGATCTATTTTGGAAAAAGTTCCATGTTCAGCTGATAAGATGGTAAATTCAGCTGTTTTTGGGTGGAATGTTCTATATATGTCTGTTAGGTCCATTGAATTTATAGTGGTGTTTATATTGGATATATCTTTATTGATTTTATGCTTTGATGATCTGTCTATTGGTGATAAGGGTGTATTGAATTCACCCAATAGTATTGTGTTGATGTCTGTGTGGGATTTAATAATCCTGGAATATTTTTTCCATGAAATTGAGTCCATTGACATTTGAGGCATAAGTGTTTTATATCTTCTCATTGAATTATTCCCTTTATAAGGATGTAGTTTTATCTCTTTTGATTAATTTTTGCTTGAAATTTGCTTTGTCAGATATGAGAATATTAGCTACTCCTGCTTGTTTTCTTAGACCATATGCATGGACTGTTTTTTGCCATCCTTTCATCTGTGGATGTCTTTGCCCATAAGATGAGTCTCTCGTAAACAGCATATTGTTGCATCTTGTTTTGTGATTCATTCTGCTCATCTACGTCTTTTAATTGGGGAGTTGAGACCATTAACATTCATTGTTAGTATGGATATGATTTTGTGGTTTCCTGTCTTTTTTTTTTTTTTTTTTGCTATATTTTATACTATCTTGGTTTTCATTTAGTAGATTATTCTTCTATTGAATTTCTTCTGTTTGGGAGTTTTGAGAATTGTTTTTTAGTTCCTCTTGGTGCAGTTTATCTTAGAATGTTTTTTGTAGTGCTGGCTTAGTGCTCATGAATTCCTTTGGCTTATTCTTGTGGAAAGTTTTTATTTCCCCTTCAAATTTGCAATTGAGATTTTCTGCATATAGTAACCTTGGCTGGCAGTTGTTTTCTTTTAGGGCTTGGAATATCTCATTCCAGGCCTTCCTTGATTTTAAGGTCTGAGCTAAGAAATCAGAAATGAGCCTTATTGGTTTGCTCTAAATGTGATCTGGTGTTTCTCTCTTGTACACTTTTAATATTCTTTTATTCTTTTATATGTTAGGCATTTTGATTATGCTATGTCTTGGAGAGATTCTGATTTGACTAGGTCTTATTTCTGGGGTCCTGTAAGCATCCTGTATGTGGATGTCTATCTTGTTTCTGATATGGGAAAAATTTTCTGTAATTATCTTATTGAAAATATTCTTTATTTAGTTTGTGTGTCCATGTTTTCTTCTATCCAAATGATTCTCAGGTTTGGTCTTTTAAAGTTGTCCTAGAGTTCTTGTATATTCTGGATATATTCTATAATATTTTCCCTTTATTGCCTTCGCTGTACTCAAGATCATGTAGCCTGTCTTCAATGCCTGAAGTTCTGTCTTCAA
The DNA here is from genome assembly GCA_028644305.1 of Xerus rutilus. Classification (NCBI taxonomy): domain Eukaryota; kingdom Metazoa; phylum Chordata; class Mammalia; order Rodentia; family Sciuridae; genus Xerus; species Xerus rutilus. Next base: position 54,852,560 of record CM053405.1, on the reverse strand, counting down.
GGGCTGAGATATTATTTTCTACACAATCGAATCTGTTAGTGATGCCTTCTATTGAGTTTTTAAAAAATATTTTTTAGTTTTTTGGATGAATATATACCTTTATTTATTAATTTTTATGTGATGCTGAGGATTGAACCCAGTGCCTCATGTGTGCTAGGCAAGTGCTCTACCTCTGAGCCACAACTCCATCCCCATTGATTGAGTTTTTAATTTGATTGATTTTGTGTCTTTCATTTCTAGAAGCTCTGCTTGGTTTCTTTTCACTATTTCTATTTCTTTATTAAAGAGGTCTTTCATTGCCTGTAGTCATTCTCTTAATTCTTTCCTTAGATCTTTTTTAGTTCATTGAATATTTTAATAATCAATTTTTTATCAACTTTCTCTGGGCTTTCATCCACCTGGCTTTCAATGGATCTTTTGTTGGGGAATTGTGGATTTTGAGGGGAGAATTGTTTACCTGTTTTCTCGTGTTTTCAGAGTTCTTAGACTTGTGCATTAATTGAGGTGGATTCCCCTATCCTTTTATGTGCATGTCCTTTTTGTGTAATTATTTTATTTGTTCTGGGACTCCTCTCTATTATTGATGTATACTTAGATGCCAAGGAGTGAGACGTGAGTTTCCTTTCTGATTGTTCCTCCTTGGATCTTTGTTGTTGGTTTGGCGCTTTTGTCTCCTCATGTCCTTGAGTTGGAGTAATGTCAAGGAATGTTTAGTTCATCAGCAGAATCTCTAAGCTGTGAAATTTTAGCATCCCTGTAGGTTCCTGGCATCTCACATAATGGGGTGAAATAAACAATAGCAACAACTGTTGCAAATAACAATACACAGTGTTAAGGTAAATACTCAGATTCTGCTATGTCTTCAACATTAATTGACACCAATAAACAGGATTGGTGGGTTCTCATTTGTCATTAGTAAGAACAATAATCATGAACTAGATTTGGCTTTAAAGCAAACAGCAGGTGCAAATAAATTATCCACAGCAGTAATGATTGTATTGGTGTTAATAGTGGGGGGAGGAGTTATATAGACCAATTAGTTGTAAAAGATGGTAAAAATACAGCTTTTTAGAGAAGTTCAGATGTGTTAGGAAAGAGACTTTACAATTCCAGAAAATGAACAGAGAGAATGCAGAAGAGTTGTAGCAAGTGACGTTTGTATTAAAGGTGGAGCTGGGTGGGGAGAAGAAGCAAGGTATTGGGAAAAAGGGAGAGAGACTAATAGAACTGGTCTGTTAGCAAGTGAAGATAAGAGAGAAAGAGAAACAAGAGTAATAAATAAGTGAAAATAGTACAAAACCAAACCAAAATATACAATCAAAAAACTCAACCCACAAAAGACAATCCTAGGAAAAAATAATTGCATAAAAATGTTAAAAATGAGAGAAAAGGAAACAAATAAGTGTATATGTATATGTGTCCCTGAACCAATTAGCGCAGCCAAAATTCATATGCCTGCATGTGTGCATGTGCATACATGGAAGAAATAAACAAAACAAAATATAATATAAAATAAAAAACATTTTTTAAAAATCCAAAATCTTAGTGAACAATTAAAGAATCTTTTCCACTGAAGTGGTTGAAATAGTTGACCAGATTGGTTGGTAACTATCTATGTTCAGCAGTCTTTCTTTCCAATTCTGCTTGAGTTGGACAGAGAGAGCAAGTGGTAGGGGGTTGTTATCCCTTTCCTGTTTCTGTATTGGTTTGTGAGGTACCAGTCAGAGCAAACTAAGATGGAGGCCTCAGCTTGATGTACGTACTTGATGTACGACTCAGCTTCCCTTATCACCAGTATGAGATAGGTTGGGTTAGGACATACTATCAGTTGGTATTTTGTTCTCTCTGACCAGTTCAGGGTATTTTCCCAGGGTACCACTTTTGCAGTGTTCTGTGAGGGGAGTTTGAGCAGGTGGGGCTTAGTTCTAATCAGGGACTTTGTTGGGTGGTGCCTTCTTTGGAGAGACTAGATTCACCTGCTCCTAGGGCTAGACTAGCCCATTGCTTCTTTGGCTCTGGTTCTCAGGAGCCTCCCAAGAAATCCAGTCATGGGGTAGAGGGACTGATCTTCCATTCACACTGCCCAGGAGCACAGCCTAACCAGACTTAGTCCCTGAGGGTATTCACCCATGCCTGCTCAGACTCCTGGCTTGCTTCAGCTGCTGTGTGAGCCATCAGACTCAAAGGAGAGGCAGGTCAGGCTCCCCTTTGCCTTTCACTGGTTCCAATCTACTCCATGCCTGTCTCGCTCATGTTCCCTCAGGTCCAGCCTAGGTCTTTTCATAGGAGCCTACCAGGATATTGTGACTGTGTGGGTTTGTTTTACATATATATATATACACATATATATACATATATATATATAATACCCATATATATATATACCCATATATATATATACCCATATATATATATATACCCATATATATATATATATACCCATATATATACCCATATATATATATATATACCCATATATATATATATATACCCATATATATATATATATACACACATCTCCTCAGATCCACAATCACCTCAAGATGGCTCCTACCTCAGCTCTCTGTGGCCAGTTGAGATATAAGTGAGCTTTTAAGCACCAGAGTGCACTTTTTAAGCACTAGTGCACAATGCAGCTTGTGAATCAGCTAAGATTAGGCAGTGTTTTTTTATAACAGGTTTCTGTATACCAAGACTATGTTAACCTTCCCTCTGTGGTGAGTTTGTACTGGTGGTTGGGCTGCCTGTCAGGAGCAGTGACTGAACCATAGGTTCTGAACTGTCCTGTGGCAGAGGTGCCACCCTTCTGGAGAACTCTCAGTGTGAAGTTGCCAAAGGGATGGCCCAGTTGCTATGGTGATACCCTGTTCAATAGGTGGTTTTGTGCTACAAAGCTATTCAGTTCTTATCCTTGAGTTCCAGATAGGTCAGCTGCTCAGGGGTAGAGCAAAATGGGTACAAGTTGATAATCATAATTGGGCTGCTCATACTCATGACCTTGGCTCTACTTGCTTTGAAGAAACTTTCCTACAATAACCCTTTTAATGATAAAACTTATATAATAAACGTTCTAGGCTTGCTTGTGGTCAGTCTTCCTCCACTAGAGGTTGACTGAACCACCAACTCCCAGCCTTTTCTCTATTCATGTGTCAGTTTGTCTTTTCTCCATCTCCTTATCACCTGGTCTGGTTATCTCCCTGGAATAAACTGTCATGCAGGTCCCAACTGCCCAGTCGGCTCTGATGTATTCTTTCATCTTTGTTTATTATACCCAAATTTCTGAGTCCTCACGGGTGTACTATAGTAAATTTTAGTGAAATCCCTCTTTCACCCAACTTGCTGAGAAGCTGTACACCTGCTGCTTTGGACCCATGCCAAGGTGAAGTTTGGGATGAAACGTTCCTCTACTCCATCATTTCCCCTCCCCAAGGGTGAAGAATGCCGAGAATCTGTATATTCTTTAATAAAATATTACCCTAACCCCCAAAGATTGGTAATGGAAGAATTATCCCTCTGGGAGGAGATAGCTGGACTTGTCTCTTATTCTGCTAGATTCATCCACTCCTGGAGGTTGAATTTTTCAGATCTCTTCAACCCTCAATCTCAAATGTTAATGAACTCATCCTATACAGAGTCCCTAGTGAACTAATTCCTATAGTTCACCTGAGATAAGGTTGTAATATTTAAATAGAATTCAGCTAGGTTTAGGGATAACAGAATCAAAGGGTGCCAGTGAGGAAAGCAGCTTACTGTATCCATTTCAAATGCTTTAAGGCACCTCTCGGCTTAGATCCTAAAGGCCTCCCTGTGGTTAGCACTCTCCTGCACTGACCTAAAATGGCCTTCCATCAGTCTGTCTCTTTAAAAGCCAGAACCAAAGAAGCACGGCTCACAGGAAGATGGAGCGTATGTGGTGGAGGGGAGGGAAGGTTCAGGTTGTCTTAGTAGTCATCTTGCTAGAATGAGATGCTTCCGTGACATGCTATCAAAAGGGGGGTGGGTGTTAAAGCAGTTTTCTTTTTATTTATTCAAGAAATATTTGAGTACCAACTATATGCCAAGCCTGTGGGGATACTGTGGTAAATAAGTGGAACACAGTACTTTTCAAATGAAATTATCAAACAGGAATTCAGCATGACCTCATTAATGACAATATGTACATTTCTATATTCACATCCTACTATGTTCATGGTTTCTTATTTAGGAACTCTTTCCCAGATGTCTCATTGAACAAACACTTTATACGGGGCTTAATAAATACCAGCATTTTCTAAGTACTTTACAAATATTAACTCATTTAAGTTTTATAACAACCTTATGAGGTAATTAATATCATTATTATCATTTACATTTTTACAGATGAACAAACTAGGACATTGAGAGGTTAAGAAACTTACCTGGCTCCAGAATTCATGTTTTCAATCAATACTGTTAAACTCTTTTTTTGTTCATATAAAATGGTCACACATATTTATTTCTCTTCTCCAGAGACCAAAGGATTAGTATAAATATTTTAAATAACCAATGTTAAGTAGTCATATTGAAGCAAAGTAGATTATTATACACAGAAGAAATGTTAGATGAATAATTAACATTATTTGAATCAGAGCTTAATGAATCAGACATGGGCATAAGAACTATAGTGAACTGTGGGGCATGGTGATGCATGCCTGTAATCCCAGAGGTTCAGGAGGCTGAGGCATGAGGATCACAAGTTCAAAGCAAGTCTCAGCAACTTAGTGAGGCACTTAGCAACTCAGTGAAACCCTGTCTCTAAATAAAATAAATAAAAAAGGGCTGTGGATGTGGTTCAGTGGTTAAAGACCCCTGGGTTCAATTCCTTGTACAAAAAACAAAACAAAACAAAACAATTAATAGTGATCTGATTTAAAATTTAAAGCCTGAAGACACCTAAAAGCATTAGTCTCTACCCACTTCTTGTGGGTTCTTCCCCCACAAGAAGTGGACCAGAGGATCCACTGGGGTAAGAAGAGTTGATACCAGAATTTGGAAATTTAAATTTAATACTGTTAAACTCTTGACCAGAATAATTCCGTCTGATCTCCTACACTAAAAGATAGAGCCAAACTCCACAATCAACCTGTAGCCTCAAGCATACGTTATAGAACACACAGACACAGATAAACTTGCACAGTCTGTCCTCAAGGGCCTCTCTGGGCAACACACAGCAGCAGCAGTAAGCAGTAGCAACAGAAATCTGTAACTTTATTGGTTACAGTCAAGGCACAGATACAAACTGATTAAAACAGAGAAGGGGTAAAAGGTAGAGTAGGGGTTGGGTAGAAAGTAGGTATTTGTCTAAGAGAAACTCCTGCAAAGTAGCACAAAACTGAGCTTTGAACTGCTTGAAACAAGGAAAATATGATGAGTTACATGATTTTTAGTCCTTGATGGGAGAAAAGATCTTGATAGTAGCAAAAGCCCTAGCTGTACCATTTTTTGTTGCTTGCTTTGCAGCTGCTACTGTTTCATTGTAGCATTTTGCTTTGGTGAGTTTATTGTTATGTCCCTTCTACTACCCCCCACACAGTATTTCACAGCTCTGCTATGTCACTTGGAACTGTATTTCAGTGTGCCAGCCAGCCGGATAACAATATTTATTGAATTTAGCACTTGTTTAGTACAGAACACAGATGGAGGTTAGAGGAGGAAGATTTATGGAAGACAAGATTCTTGCCTCTAAACTTACTTATAATGCAACTAGGAGGGTGAACACATTCCTCACAAAGAAGGTAAAAATTGTTTTAAAAACAAACATACCAAAAATAAAAATAATCATTGAGTAATTCTACAACAGCCAGGCAAGAGTCTGTCATGGAAGACTTTCACCAGGAGCTGGGTTTTGATCCTGGATTTAAATAAACAGTCTTATACTGGCAGGATAGAAGGGCTTTCCACAGCCAGCTGTGAAAGCGAGAATGAGTGAATTAAGTGTTGGAAAGGGTAATGACAGTTATGTGGATACCTTTGAAGGACAGTACCCAGAAAAAAACAAAGGAGGCTCTACCCTGTCTTCCTTGGGGGAACTCCAGTAGGAAGTGGCTGCTGGAATTCCCTATGGTGTGTCTCATTTTATGCCACAGACATATTTTTGAAAATATAAAATAATTAAAAGTTGTCGAACATCTACTATGCCTTAGATACTGACCTAGATGCTTTAACCAACATACCTACTCTGTAAAGTGGGCATTACTGTTTCCATTTTGCAGTCGAGGAAGTAGGTCAGCAGGGAGGTCAATAGCATAAGTGCCAGTGTTATATAGCTACTGAAGTGTGGAACCCCTACCGTAAGCGGGTTTGCCTGACCACAAAACTCAAGCTTTTGTATGCCACACCCATTAAGATACAGAAGTGATGATTATTTGAAGAAGTCCTACAGTCATTTCCTTGGCAAGTCACGTTATCTACAAAAATTTCTGCGAGGTGTTAAGTAAAAGGTAAGGCTTTTTAATTTATACACATTTTTTTCTTTTTTCTTTTTTTACTGAGTGCACGATGGTATTTATTGCATTAAAACATATAGCATTTGGCCCCATTTGACACCAGAGAATGAAATCGAAAGTATACTTAATAGTTTTTAGGTTTCCCTATTAAGCAGATAACCCTGCAAAGCAATATCCCAGACCAACCAATCTCTCCGGAGGAGCAGACCACAGTTTCTCACAAAGGCTAGGATGTGGAGAAAGGAAAAAGTTTAACTTTTGTCCAAACTAAGAGGTCTGTCCAAGCACTAAAAGGAAGGCTGTCCGAGCGGAGCGGAGGTTCCACGAGGAGGAGAGTGGCTGTGGGGACAATGCGCGCAGCACCGCACCAACGAGGTGCGGGGCGGTCCGGGTCCACGCCCGCCAGGTGTGGCCGGGCCGCCCAGCCGCCAGGCCTCGGGGCCGCGCCGGCCTGCGCATGCGTGCGGGGCCTACGGCAACAAAACCGCCTCCCCCGCGCCGTCGCTTTCCACTGTTACTCAGGATCTCCGCCCCTCCTTCCTACGGCGCTCAAGGGACCATGGCCGATCCTCGCGTGAGGCAGATCAAGATCAAGACCGGTGTAGTGAAGCGGTAAGGAGCCGCGAGCGGCGCAGCCGCCTGCGCCTCCTCTTACTCGCCTCATGGCAGCTCGAGAGGCTGGGCGGAGCGCAGGCCCGAGACCGGCGCTGGGCTCCAGGCCTCAGCTGGGCTTGACGGCGGGCGGGGACCGACAGGGACCGAGCGGGGCGCGCCGAAGCCGGAGCCCGCGGACCGCGGCACTCCCTTCCCTGCAGCTCCTTTGCAAAGCCGCTCGGGTGGCGGCGGGGGTCCGCGGCGGCCCCGCACCTCGGCGCCCGGGGTCCGGGTGGAGGGCGGCGGCCTGGAACCGGAGGGTGGGCCGGGCCTTGGTCCCCAACCTCTGTGCGCCCGCGCGCAGCGTCTCCTTGCTGAACTTGCCGGTTGGGGAAGCGGATCCTGTCGATTTCTTGTCCTCACGTGGACTCGAAAGCAGGTTCTGAAGTTTATAGGCACGCTGAGAGCCAGGGCCTCAACATAAAGAGACCGTGGTGGAGCCTTCCTAACATGGCTGGCAGGACTCGCAGACTTTGAGAACTGGGGCATGAACTGCTAGCACACTCTGCAAACTTCTGTGGCCTACCTATCTCCTTTCGGCTCTCCCAGAGGTTACCCTGGAGGCTGTGGGATGCAGGTTAAGTCACTCTCATGGGTAGGGCAGTCTTGTAATGTGTATTCTAATCCCTATGGCTGCTAGACACTTCAGTGCTCATTAAACTTTTATTGTTCGGTTTCAAGAAGATCAAACTGATTATTCCAAGAGAAAAGATAAACAGCCTTCTAATGAAGTAGGTTATTTTGCAGTAGGAAATATCAGATTGTAGCCACCTGACTTTTTCCTTTTGACCCACCTTTCCTTCGTTTATTGATATTTCCACCAGATTAGGACAAGCCAGAGAGAATAAGTTCACTTTGTAAGATATTGCCTCCCACTTTTAGCATATCATCACACTGTACTTCCCTGGAAACTTTCCTTATTACTAAGGCAATAAAGAGATGGTATGAATAGTCGTTAAATGCACAGCCTTTTCTGAAGGGAGACTGGGTTCAAATTTTGATTCTACCCTTTATTGTGTGCTCTGGAATATATTACATTGCATTATGCCTCTCTTACCTCATTTGTAAAATAAGTACCCATGTCATGCAGTGGTTGCAAGAGGTGTCTGCTATACTGTTTAATTCACTGTGTGGCAAATGGCCAGTGGCTAGTAAATGTTAATGAATCATACTCTATTCCTATGTTACAGATGAGAAACTGAGGTTTAATCAAGTTTGAATAAAGAAACCAAACTTGTTTAAGGTCACACTGCAAGCAAGCTAGTAGCAAAGCAAAGAAATGAAACAAGGTTTCTGATCTACAACTTTCTAAGTTAAGCTATTTTGCTCTAATAAAGAGTTTTAAAATTTGTGATAATAGAAGGAGATTTGAGGTGTATATATGAAAATATAAGTACTTCACACCATCACTTAGTCCAGAGTTCTGCTTTTTTGCTAGACTTACTTTGGTTATGTCCCTTTAGTATATCTGACAGAAGTACCAGGGTAATTGGAGAATTCTTTGGACTGGAAATCATAAGAAATGGCTTGTAATGGTGGTTTCCCATTAATTTCCTATATGACCTTGACATTTCTCATTCTAATGATCTATCTTATAAAAGTATTCACTTCAAGTTACATGCCTACAAAAAACCCAGTCATTTAGATAATGATCATTTCTCAAGTACTTATGTAAACTGTTTGGAAACAGTTTTGTTTTCATTTTATTTTTAATAATAGAACATTATCAAACTTTACTTTTGCCATACTTTGTACTTCAACAAATTTATCATTTTTATGAAACCTTTCATAATTTGCCATAACCTCAAATTGCTTATAAATTAATGGAAATGTCTATCATACATTTTTTTCATGGTTTTTCTGTTGACATTTTGGTGTAGAGCTTCCTTTATGTACTATAAAATGTGATGCACTTTTTTTCTAAACATAAAATTTCTGTTTTAGTTGTATGTTATTCATCTTGCCATTTAGATGGTTAGATTAGAACCATCTAAATCCATAAATATTATGACTCTTATTTTTCTTCTGAAAATTATTTTACTAGGGATCTTTCCATCTTCTGCCCTAGTATCCTGTTTTTAAAAACCCACATTTTATATAACTGAAGAAAAAAAATAGATGAGGCAGATTTGACAACTTATTAATTATTGAGGCTGAATGGTCTTGGGGCTTCTTTATATTCTCCTGTATATATACTTAATATTTTGCATAATAAAAGATGTTTTGAAAGTATGCTTCCCACCTTCTTCAAATTTAGTTTCAAAGACTTTTTGGTATTAATTTCACAATTCAGACGTGTTCTTGGTCAAAGTGATTCTGCTCATTAGACTTTTAAAGCAGTGATCTAAAAACTACCTTCTGTTCTCAATACCCTTTTTCTGGTCAAATATTATTTTACTATAGCCTCATTTCTCTTCAGACATTACAACTTTTATTTGGAAGAAGAAATTGGAAGTTATCAATCATGCACCCCAGTTCCGTCAGTTTTCTCTCCAGAAGTTGAGATTCACTTAGCATGTGTGAGGGGTTAGGTTTGATCCCTAGGACTCCCAAAAAAAAGAAAGAAAGGGAAAAAAATAAATCAGATATTTGTGCTAGAGTTCAGTTGAATAGGTCATATTAGAAAGAGTGGGTTTTTAGGGTTTAGTGTCTAATCCAATCTGCTAGAACACTTAAGGTTATTCAAAAGTTCCCAGTGTGAATTTTAGGAAGAGATCTGGACAGGTGGGTTGAATGTGAAGGAAATAACTAACTAACTAACTAACTAACTAACTAAATAAATAAATAAATAAATAAATAAAGGTGGTGTTTGGCATCAAGGACATAGATGGATAAAAGATTACCATTTGTGAAGGCAGCACAATGGAGTCCATGTTAGAAAGGAAAGTAGAAATAATATTTTAGGTAGAAAATAGAAAACTTGGTGGAAGCCTCACAGTGCCCTGGTCCTCAAGAAACTTTGTTACCTTTTACAGTAACAAGGCAAAGGATCTGATCCCTGAAAATGTGTTTCAAGACAGAGATTAGATCACTAGTAACAAGAAAAGAGTATTTACTTATGAGTGACTTATGAGAAGAGAGTTGAACAGCAATGAGACTGGCTTGATGCTGAGCCTCTGGCCCATAGGGCTCCTTAAGTATTCTCCTCCCAGCAGCAGGATTATTTTTTGAGGGCTAATTCTGACTAAAATCAGAGATATGTGCACTATAAGCTGAATGGGGAATTATACAAAGTTTCTTTTAACAGCAACCTTTGTTAACATGTAATTCATTGGTACAAAATGAGCATCTCTAATTGGAAAATTTGAAATTCTCTGAAATCCAAAACATTTTGAGTGCCAATATGACACTCAAAAATTTGGATTTTGGAGCATTTTGTGATTTCTGGATTAGGGAAGCTCAATTGGTAAAGTCTGTGAAAATATTCCAAAAGTATGAAAAAACTTCAGAATCTGAAACTTGATTTTTTTTTTTTTAAATATCTAGGTGACATCTGTTGTTCTAATTTGCTTGAAACTGAAGAGGTTTTCCCAAGATGTGGAACATTAAGTTCTAAAATTGGGAAAGTCCCAGGCAAACCAGGATGATTGTTTATTTCTTTTCTCTCCCCCTCCCCTTTTTTCTTTGAACAATTTTTTATAGAAACCCTCAAATATTAAAGAGGACCAAATGGTCAGTTTGGGTACCATAACAGAAAATCTCACCTAACTCTACCATCATTCACAAGAACAAACAAACCTGAACATGACAAAATTCAAATTCTCAAGTAATTGCTACAAGTGAATGTAAATGAACTAATCATTTTATCATAACCTTAAAATTATGGAACACTTCATGAATTTGCATGTCATCCTTGCACAGGGGCCATGCTAATCTTCTCAGTATCGTTCCAATTTTAGTATATGTGCTGCTGAAGTGAGCATGATTGTCCATTTCTTTTGTAACTAGCTTGCATAGTTCTGTTTTGTGTGTGCTAGGATTTGTGTGGAGGCTATTTGTTGGTGGTATAACTGTGAATTGTGCATTGGGTCATACTTAAATGTAGCTGGGTACGGTGACACATGTGTATAATCCCAGCAAGTTGGGAGGCTGAGGCAGGAGAATCACAAGTTTGAGGCCATCCTCAGTAATTAGCAAGAGCTGTCTCAAAATTTAAAAGGGGGCTGTGGAGGTGGCTCAGCAGTTAAGCACCCCTGGGTTCAATCCCTGGTATCAATCAATCAAAAACCAAAAAACCTCAAGTGCATGATATAAATATGAATTATCACCAGAACAGCCTTTTCTCTGTATTAATGATTTAGAAAGTAATTGTCACTAAAGTGGAAGAAAATAAGGAATTGATGTTTCCTATCTGTTGTTTTAAGCCAAAAAAAGAACTGATATTTTCTAAATGTTGATGTTGTATTTTAGTTAAATGATTTAGGTTCACAGTAGGTTTCCAAGTAGGATTTGTGTTTGTAAAAGAAGTTTAATTTGTTATTGGACTCATGGTAAATTCAAGAAATTCTTCAAGGAAAAAAAACTGCTTTCATACATTTAACATAAATGGTTGCTTAATAACTTTTTAAAAAGGCAACTTACTCTGAATAAAGCCTGCTAAAACTAGCCCACTGCATGATGAAATGATTAAAAATACTTTCTTAAATATATCTTTTTATAGCCATTTTAGATTGGTAATGGTTTAAAATCCAATGTGAACAAAGAATGTTAGGGCATTGGAAATAGCAGTGACATTGGCCCATAGTTTTTCTCTGATTAAATGAAAGTGACACCAGTAGATTAGAGTGAGACTAGGACAATTCACACCGCAATTGTGTTAGTTTAACTTTAACAATCTTTTAACACTCTTGTTTAAATGTAGCTGACATACCATAATTACAAATCTACAAGCCTTGATTATAGAATTTTACATCATGAACCTGTGGGGAAATTGTATTGATTTTTTTTTTTTTTTTTTTTTTTTTAATAAAGCAAGCCCTGTTCCCAAACTGTGGCATCTTCCCAAGTTTGTTTATATTGATACTTCTGGTATAGAACTGTGTATGGCTTACACACACACATACACACACACACAACACTGTAGCAGGAACTAAAATCAACATAAAATGTATATAAAATCTCCAATATTAGTTCAGTATATATATATTCAGAGATCCAGTTCTCCAAGGTGGTGGTCAGAGTTAGTATCAAAGTGAAAAATGCAAATGACACCTATATTAGGTAGACATAAAGTTATTTCCCCTCAGCTTTAGCTGTTTATATACTTCCTGTATTTAAAGCAATGATGAATGAAATGTGGTGGTGCAGGCCTGTAGCCTCAGCAACTTAGTGAGACTCAGTCAATAAATAAATAAATAAATGAATAGGACTGGGGATGTAGCTCAGAGAGAGAGCACAACCCCCACTACCAAAAAAAAGTAGATGAGTAGAAGTGTGGTAAACAATGTTAAGGACGTTGCTTTGTAATTTATTTCTGAAAGCTTTGCTAACTGAATCTTTTCTTGTACTCATACCCCTTTATTTTGAATTAGAGTACTTTCAGCCAGAATGACCAACTTCTTAGCTAGCTCCTTTTGGAATTTCTATAATGGATCCAGTTCTCCAAGGTGGTGGTCAGAGTTAGTATCAAAGTGAATAGCAGGTGATCAGCTCTTTACTACATTCTGCCAATTACTTAGCAAGCAGTGACTCTCAAGAGCTACACCAAGAGGCAATCAGATGGCTCTTTTAGCTGAAAAGGGAGAAAACTAAAGCTCTGATGATTGAGCATAGAATCAAAATCCATGTAACACCAAGCAACATATTTTCTTGTTTAGAATGGAGAATTTAAATTGGAGTGACTAGCAATGACTCTTGGGTAATATGAAACATAGAAGCAAAGAATTTGAATTTTTTTGGTTCTAACAGAAGATAAAAAGATCACTCTAATACTTTGTTATTGGTAGGTAAAGTTTTTCAGTATACATTTTCCCATTAGCTGAGACTTATCCCTTAAAGTGCTAAAACTAATTCTTAAGGCACCTTTATGGGAAAAAAATTCCCCAGATATATACTTGTTTCACCAAATCATCCTGAACTTTTCTGTAAACCGGTTTTGTTTTGTTTTCTGTATAATTGGGAGGAACAGTACGTTTTTAGCTGTACATGGACACAATATGTTTATTTTATTTATTTATTTTTAGGTGATGCTCAGGCTCAAGTCTAGTGCCTCACGTGTGCTAGGCAAGTAATTGCTCTACCACCGAGCCACAACCCCAGCCCACTAAAAACTTTTAAAAACAGGTGAACAAAGATTTAAAACAATGATGGGGGATTTAAAATGCATTATAATGAATGAATCCACAAAAGTTACCCCAAACAATTTTTCTTTCTTTGGATACTAGAACAGAATTGAATTAATCCTGATCCTGTCACCTACTCTGTGTGTGTGTGTGTGTTACTGAGGATTGAACCCAGGGCCTTGTGCAGGCAAGGCAAGCACTCTACCAACTGAGCTATATCACCAGCCCTATGTCACATACTCTGTATTTGTCCCTGCGCAGCCCTCTTTTGTTTGTTATATGACTGGGTTTATTATTATTATTATTATTTTAATGGTGCTGAGGCTTTGTGTATTCTGGGCAAGTGCTCAACCACTGAGCTACTTTTAAGTAATAACAGGAACCCATTACCTATCTTAAAAGCTAAAATGATGATGATAGCTTACCTAATTTTGTGCTACTTCCCCCACCTGACATAACTACTATTTTTGATCTTATATTTACTATTACCTTGCTTTTTGATTTTATGTAATCTTACCATTTCTTTATTATTAAAATGCATGTTATTAATTTTAGTTACTTTTTACTACATAAGAAGGGCATTTTTGAGATTTATTTTTTACTCAATGTTATGCTGGTAAAATTCAGGCATATTTTTGCATGTAGATACAACATATTTGTTTTGACTATTGTATAATATTCTGTTGTGTGACAATGCTACAATTTATCCATTCATTTGTTGATAGGCATTTGGATTGTTCTAATTATTAACTGCGTTTCTGTGTTTAATCTTGTTCATGTCTTTGGTAATGATGTGCAAGTTTTTCTTGAATGTATACCTAGAAATGTAATTGTTGGGTCATAAAGTATGGAGTGTTCCATTGTGTTAGTCAGCTGTCTTTCACTGTCCTGAAATGCCTGGAAATAATCAGCTTGGAGGAGGAAAGATTTATTTTAGCTCATGCTTTCAGTTCATGGTCATTTGACTATTGATTTTGGGCCTGTGGTGAGGCAGAACATTATGGTGAGTCACACATGTCAGAGCAAAGCTGCTCACCTCGTTGTTGGGAGGGAGGGGTAGTAAGATGGATGAATTTCAACACACCCTTTCAAGGGCACAACCTCATTAACCCACTCCTCCAGCTAGGCCCCATCTGAAATTTCCACCACCTCCCAATAGTGCTACATTTGGGAACTAACCCTTCAACACATAAGAAGCCTTTGAGGGACATTTAAGATCCAAACTATCTTATTCACTTTATAAGATAATGCTGTTTGAGTCAGTTTGGACTGCTCTAACAAAGTACCATTTTGAATTAAAGCAAAATAAATTTATTTGTCATGGTTCTGGAGGCTGGAAGTCTGAGATCAGAGTGCCAAAATGATTGCATTCTGGTGAAGGCCTGTTCAAGTTGGAGATTACTGTCTTCTTTTATCCTCATATGGTAGAAAGAGGTCTAGAGAGTTCTCTGGGATCTCTTTTATAAGGACACTAATGTCATTCACAAGGGCACTGTCCTCATGACTTTATACCTTACCAAAGACCCCCACATCCTGATACTGTTAAACTGTGGTTAGAACTTCATTGTGTAAATTGGTGGTAGGAGGACACACATTCAGTCCATGACAGTGCCAAACTATTTTCCAAAGGGGTTGTTCCATTTTACATTCTCAACTGCATGCATGAGAGTTTTTCTTTATTATCTACATCTTTTCTAATGCTTGATACACTTCTTAATTTTACTCTAATACTATTTTTGCTTAATTTCCATCTTGGAAAAATTATTTTATCTTTTTAAACAAGCATCCCTAAAGATAAAGAGCAAAAGGAAAAAGATGTGAGGCTATATCCCTATAGTTACATACTTAGTCATCTCCTTCCCTCCTGCGTAGAATGATGTATATACTTTAGATAACCTGGGAGTTTTACCTGGTAGAAAGGGAAGTCCTTGGAAAAGACAACCATACCCATTTCCGGGAGTGTGCATTCAGTCAAGATATAGGCAGGGGTTAGGGAGCCAGGGGTGAGGGAGATGGAGGTCTAGATGCTGGGTCCTGAAAACTCTCCTGACAGTGGATTGGTCAGGATTTGAGGCCAAAGAAGGTCAACAAAATCACTTTTTAAATGATTCTTTTCCTTACTGTTAATTCTAATTTATGATACCTTAATTTTACAAGTTTGTCATAGTATTTCTAAAGCAAGATTGAATTCTTTATTGATAATGTTTAATGTTTTTTTAACCTAATACCACATGGTTTTGTAATTGTCACTGCTGTAGGTTAAAATCTGGCAGTTATATATACCTTTAATCTTTACTTATCTCCAATATCACTACCACAATCAAGAGCAAAATGTTAATTGTCATTTATTTATATCTTTTATTTTTAGCTATCCAGTTAGAATTAGGAAATGCATAGTTCTCAAAATTGATACATATAGCTGGGCATGGTGGTGCACACTTGTAATACAGCTGCCGGGGAGGCCGAGGCAAGGGAATGGCAGATTTAAGCCAGCCTGGGCAACATAATAAAACCCTATGTCAAAAAAAATATATATAAAGGGTTGTGCTCAGTGGTAAAATGCCCCCCTCCTGCCCCTAAATCCCCAGTACTACAAAAAGAAGAAAAGATAGTTTCATTTTTTTTTAAAAAAAAACATTCCAGCATTTCTAGTAGTGGGTTTAACGGAAGTGATCTCAAGAGCTAACTTTGGCTTTTATTTGTTTGTAAAAAGAATATTCTGTTCTAGTAATTTCCTATCTTTTTCTTTTTTTTTTTCCGAGGAAGGATCTCAGTGTATTGCTCAGGTTGGTCTCAAACTTCTGAGCTCAAGTGATCCTCCTGCTTCAGCCTTCCAAATAGCTGGCCCTGCAGGCATGTGCCCCATACCCAACTAATCTTATCTTTTAAATGAGCAATTATATTTAATATTTTGTGATGACTCTGTATCTTTTTTTCAAATATTTATTTATTTTTTAGTTGAAGGTGGACAGAATATCTTTTATTATTTATTTTTAATGTGGTGCTGAGGATCAAACCCAGTGCCTCACGTGTGCTAGGTGAGCACACTACCACTGCGCCATAACCCCAGCCCCATGACTCTGTATCTTTATTGCATATATAGCTTCTAGTGAACTCTGGCTGCCCTTTTAGTATTTTTTTCTTTTGGTATCTGTATTTTCATTCTAGTATTCACCATTCTTTCCGACATACATATATAGTCCATGTTCTTTGAAGGAAATTCCCTCACTTCTGGCTTTAGGAGTGGGCCTCTGCCTTTAAAAGCTATACTCCATTTCTCTGGTCATAGAAATTGACACTGGGTGGCCATGTGATTTAGGCTGACCTAAATAGAGTGAATTTCTAAACCTTTTCTTAGAATTCTGGGACAGAAGTACTTTCTCTATTTAACTAATTGTAGCTAGTAGACTTCTTTTAGCACAAGGGCATCTGGTAGTTTGTGTTATAGATCACAGAATGAAGAGATAAAAAGAACTACTTCTTGATGATATTATTGAACTGACGGATCAGCCAACCCTGAAGCCAGGTTCTCCCTGGATTTTAGTTGTACAAGACAGACAACAAAAGAAAAACAACAAAAACCCTCCAAAGTGATTAAATTCCTTGAATTGAAACAGTTACTTGCAGTAGAGTACTAATTGCTACAATTACTCTAATCCTAATTTATATAGACCTGTGTGTGATACAAGGAGTAACTTCCTTTATTGAACTTACGGGGGGTTTACTTCCTTCCCTCCTGTCTTTCTTTTTTTTAAAATAAATAAATCAATAAATAAATTCTGCCGTTGCTTTAGGCTTAGCTTTGGTCCTTCAGTTTCCCTCATGATTCAGTGTCCTGTTGAAATCCGATTCTCTGCATCAGAAGTAGGGAAAAGAAACAAATGCTGTCTTTCCCCAGCCTTCCCCTTCACCTTCTAACTCTTCTTCTACCCAGTTCAGTGCTGTTCTCCAATTAGGGGAAATTAAGAAGGAGAAAAGGAGGAGGAAAGGGCAGGTAAACTTATCTTGCTTTGGAATACCAACCTTTTATTCTCACAGACACTATCCTTGCTTCTGTTTCAGTTTCTCACCTTAGCTTCTAGGAGTTAGAAGAGTCACCATTTCAATTGCAAGGACTACAATAATTTAGGAGGCATTCTTAGCATCAAAGTTCAAATTCAGCATTTTTTCCTTATTAGAAGCATAGTTATTTTAGATATTCATAATATTCTGAGAACAGTTGTTCAATCGCTTATGAGGGAGTATATTAAATAGGATTAAATAGGCTCTTGAGGGACAGTTTATGAAGCTTAACAAGAAGTATAGCATTTTTACTATGGAAAAAATGCCTACTGAAATCCCTGAAAACCTCATTATAGTAAAGATCTTTGCAGTATAACTGAGTCCTTAATTGAAGAATGCTTGAACATATTGTATTATAACTTGGTGTCTTGTTTACTTTAAATTTTTTTTCATCTCTTTGTTTGATGTGATATTGTCAGCCATTAATGTGATTCTTATTATTCCTTCTTCTGATAGCTTCTACTTACATCTGTTACTACTTTTGCTATGCTACTTCTTTTGGGGAACCTGGGCTGTTTTAACTTACTTCTGGGTATTGATATAAAAATTGAGATTGTTAGAGGTCTGCCTTCTGATTATTGCTTTACTTGGACTAGATTCTTCAAGCCACCACCATATTATATATTAGTGTCCACTAGGATATAAGCTCCATGAGGCCTGGCACAAAAAAAGGTCTTGGTAAAATTTGTAAAATGAATTAATTTGTTCTCTCTGACATTTTAAGTTCCTTGAGGACAGAAATGGTGTCTTATTCTTCATGTCTCTTTAATTTAGCATATTTTGAAATACTTCTGAACAATTTTTTGAATAGATAATAGGTACATATGGCACAAAATTCCAAAGCTGTAAAAAGATACATGGTGAAACATGAGTCTTGTGATCCTGTCCACTCTCCTGCCAGCTTTAGTTTTCACCTTCTGGAGCCAACATCATCATCATTATTATTATTTTTTTCTCCTTTGGTGTGTGAATCCTTCCAGATATATTCTGTGCATGCACAAGTATTTCATTTATATCTTTAAGAACAAATGGTAGTTGCTTTGTAGATATTGATTTGCACATTGCCTTTTTTTTTTTTTTTTTTGGCATTTAGCATTTAGAACATACAATAGAGTAGCCTCATTCCTTTGAATGGCTGCCAAAGTATTTTTATGGGTATACCACGTTTTTTTAAAAAGCCATCTTCTATTGATGGACCTTTATATCATTTCCAGTATTTTACTGCTTTGAAAAATGCTGCAGTAAATGTGCTTGTATGTATGTAGTTTTACTAACATACAGGTTTACCTGTAGAATAAATTCATAAAAGTGTAATTGCTGGCTCAAAGGGTATATGTGTATATATGTAAGAGATATTGATAAATAGCCCTTCAAAGAGTTCTGTTTATAATTCTGCTAATAACTTAATATAGAATTTTGTTAACATGCAGTTTAATAACTGGAAAGAAACTGTAAAACAGCATAAGAAATGCCCAAATGTGTTTAGTTTTTAAAGGAAAGTACTTTCTACATTGTTAAAAAATTATGAGAACAGTTTTGGCCTGTGGATATGCTAAACTGCTTAAATTAAATTCACTTATGAATCTTTTTTTTTGAACCTAAGTTGTAGAGCTGATGAGGTATCCATTAGAGAGTCTTATGTGTTTTCATATTCTTTCTGGTTTTGTCCCTCTCTACCCATATAAACAGACAAAAGAGGTAGGTAATTATTTTTCTTAGGATTACCAGCTAGTTATTTGTGAAGCCAGAACTGGGAAACTTTCTACCTTACTATATCATACTGTGTCCACAGATATGGATTCCTCAGGATGACTTATCTGTTCTAAATTGTTTTTTCCTTTAAGTCTTTTGTTTTTATTTTATTCCAAGTTTGGTCCTTGAAACTAAGTTAGGTAAACTGACCATGAGGTGTCCCTTCACCCCCATTTGGTCATTTGAATTTCAGTTTTTAAACAGCTTTTTTTTTTTAAGTTGTTTTGGTTGTTGATGGACCTTTATTTTATTCATTTATTTATATGCGGTGCTGAGGATCGAACCCAGAGCCTCACACATGCTAGGCAAGCGCTCTACCACTGAGCCACAATCCCGGCCCTAAACAGTAAGCTTTTGATATCCAAAGATTAACCATTGTTTTTTCTTGAAACTAAGTTAGTTTAATAAAGAGTTTTGCATTAGTGATCTTATTTAGGAGGATTTACATGTGAATTGCTTTAGCTTCTGAGAAAATTTATCTTGATTTCTCCCTTTTAAGGAAATTTTGGAGAGTACTTTACATATTATCAAAATTTATAAGATAAGCCAGGTATGATGGTGCACCTGTAATTACAGCTACTAGGGAACCTGAGGCAGGAGGATCACTTGAGCCAGGAGTTCAAGGCCAGTCTGGGCAACATAGTGAGACCCTGTTTCAAAACAAACACACATATATTAAACCAGATTAGGCATACAGATATGCTGAACAACTTAATTTACTTCTGAATATAGTTTTAATAGAAAACATTTACACTTAAAATTCTAAAAGCTAATAAATATGCAGCCCTAAACTTCATGTTTCAAACACCATTGCCAAAGTATCTCTCTAGCCAAATAGAATAAGAATAAGCAGAAAAAAACTTTAAAAGACCAATAGCACCTTGCTAGCACATTGCTAATAAGGACTAATAGGTACTTAAACTGATGAAAGTGATTCAGACAACAACATATTAACCCCCTACTGTGCCCTGTTTTAAGCTGTTAATAGACATTAGCCTTTTAAAGAAAGACTAACACTTTATATTCGTTTTCTAAGCTTTTGTTACATTAGTGAACTGTTATAGCCACTACTATATTTAATTCTTATAGTCTATTACATTTTCCAGAATACTTTTGAAGAATGCTAACTGCTGTATAAGTTTAGATTCCATGTAGCCTTTAAGACTACTTAGATAATTAGAAATAATTTTATATTACATTGTGATTATTGTGATAAAATTTTTTGTAGAAGTGATATGAAAAGAATAAAATGTATATTTTTCACAAAGAGTATGTTAAAAATAGTGAAAATTAGGTTTCTTAGGTTTGGTTTTTTAAATTGCATAGTAAGGCCAGAATTTTGTTTTTAAATTTTTAAGTGCCATCATCTATAAAATGTAAGTACAGATTATTTTTTAGATGTAAATCAAATTCTTAAAGATTTGACCTATGAGTATATGTTTGCATGACGAGAGTTATAAAAGTATATTTTCCTCAAAAATATAAGTAAACTTTCTCATCAGTTCCCTAAAAGTAAGAATAATACTTTGTTATTAATTATTTTATAATTAAGTTAGAATACATTTTGTTCAGGTATGTTTCTTCTGTAGTATTTCTTTAAAGATGTTTTATGTTGAATACTTTATTTTCGTAGTAATTCCAAATATAATGCTAATAGAGTTTTGACTTGATTTTTAAAACAATTTTGTCTTGAAGAAGCAGACTGCGTGATGTAAGTAAATGTTAAAGAATATATTAGTTGGAATAAATAATGTTGCAATGTATATAATTTGGATAAATTAAGACTTTACCACAAGTTTGGGGCTTTAATAATTCTCTAAAGTGAAAATAAGTTTAGTACCTAATCTGTGTTCAACTGTGTCCACGTGGTACATTTTTAGTGGTCCAGTAAAATGATACATACACAGAATGCTCTTCTGTTGTTTTTTTTTTTTTTTTTTTTTTTTTTTTTTAAATATTTATTTATTTATTTTTTAGTTTTAGGTGGACAGAATATCTTTGTTTTTATGTGGTGCTGAGGATCGAACCCAGTGCCCCACGCGTGCTAGGCGAGCACGCTACCACTGCGCCACAATCCCAGCCCCTCTTCTGTTGTTTTTAATGACTATTCAAAGCTAAGAAAAAAATGAACCGGGCTGGGGCTCAGTGGTAGAGTGCTTGCCTCGCATGCGTGAGTCACTGGGTTCGATCTTCAGCACCACATAAAAAATAAATAAATAAATAAAATAAAGATATTGCATCTATCTACAACTAAAAAAATTTTTAAAATTTTAAAAAATGAACAAAGTGTTTTATTTTGTTATTTGGGAAACAGTTTTGTACAGTTCATTTTATTATGACTACAAAGTTAATAGCTAAAATTAGGTTTAGGCATAGAAATTGAGTTTATTAAGGTAGTAATTAACATTAGAGGTAATCGTGGGGCATTGCTTTTTACTAGGATTAGTTTTTGGTTTTTTTGTTTTAAATATTTTTTTTTTTTAGTTGTAGATGGACACAACATGTTTATTTATTTATTTTTATGTGGTGCTCAGGATTGAACCCAGTGCCTCACACATGCAAGGCAAGTGCTCTACCACTGAGCCACAATCCCAGCCCTAGGATTAGTTTTTGTTTTTGTTTTTAATTAAGATCAAGTACATAGTATTGTACCAATCCATCTTTCCTTATCCCAGAATAGATGCTTCCTAAAAAGTTAAAATAACTTTTTTCATATTATCTTAGTATCAAATATTCTAAATTAATGTCCTGCTTGGGTGGGGTTTTATAAATCAGAAATAATTGGAGCAGCAAAACATGTCTTGAGTGGTGAGTTTGAGATATTTCTACAGACTGAAAGGCCCCATGGGGAACCAAGTGGATGAAAATGGTTCACTTTTCATATGAAGTTTTACTACTATTGGAACAGAGGTGACCAGTGAACTTGGAAGCATCAACAGTTAATCCTTTCCCCAGGAGCAAACATACAAAAGCTCATCTTTCTTAAAGTTTTAAGCGGCTGACATGACTCTTGAGAATCCTTGTCTTTCTTCCCAAGGGAAAAGTATTTGCCAATAATCAGCTGAACAACTTTGGTTGGAAAAGATATGAGATGAGAACTAGTCTTCTCTGTCAGCTACTGCTACTGCTGCTAGTCTGGACTGTGATGCATTTTCTTAAGTCTCAGGATTCCTTTACTAATTTATTTTAACAGGTAATTATTGAACATCTACTAAGTGTAAGGCACTATGCTAAATATTGACTGCCATTCACCAGAGCTTTGTTATTCATTTTTTGTCCAAAGTAACATTCTTACATCATCACCAGTTCTTAGCTGAAAGCATTCAGAAGTGCTGCTTAACACATAACACATGATATATCCTAGCTCAGTATTCCTTAATATCAGATGCTCAGGTTTGTGCTCATTGTGAGAATTTAGACTAGTGTTTTTCTTATTTTATGAATAAAGCTGTGAAATTAGTGATACTTTACTTACAGTGTTACTATACTTAAGTAAATTAAATTTGCAACTGAAAATTACTTATTTTAGTAGCAAAGACCGTATTTTGGATTATAAATAAATTCTAATATACCAAGTACTGCTTTGAAGCCAATGAGTGATGAGAAAAATCCTGAAAAGGGTAAGGTAATCACTTTTATAATTGATTTATCGAGTAGTAATGTTTTCTGCATCTAAAATCTCTCTTCTCACTACCTCCTGCCTCCTTTGTTTTCCTTTTGTTTGATTTGGCAACATAAAAAGGCATAGGAATGGGCTGGGATTATAGCTCAGTGGTAGAGTGCTTGCCTCGCATGCGTGCGGCACTGGGTTCGATCCTCAGCACCACATAAAAATAAATAAATAAAGATATTGTGTCCATCTACAACTAAAAAAATATTTTAAAAAAAGGCATAGGAACAATGTTATTTGAAACCTATTGAGCTTTCACTGTGTGCTACATGTTATCTAAGCCTTTTATGTATGTGTCATTTAACGGTGGTAATACTTCTGTAAAGAAGTTGCAGTGGTTCGTACTTCACAGATAAAAAAGTTGAGTTTAAGTCATTTGCCAAGATACACAGCTAGGAAGTTGTCTAGCCAGGATGAGAGCATCCTTTGATTGACACCAATGCCCTCGCTATACCTTTTTGTACCTTGACAGATTTCTAAAAATGGGATGTTGAAAGATGAATAACACATTGTGTTTTTTAATAGCCCATGGTGTTAGAGAAGGTCAAAAGTCCTATAATTAAGGACACAATGCTTTGTGAGTCCAGGTTATGACAAATTGTCTTTAAGGCAGGTTTTTTTGAATATTGTCACGTTGGATATTTTGGTCTGATTCTTTGTCAGGGGCAGGGATGGTTGTCATTTGCAATGTAGTATTTATTTTATTTCACTTTATTTATTTATTTTGGTAACAGGAATTGAACCCAGGGGTGCTTTACCACTGAGCCACATCCCCAGTCCTTTTTTTATTTTTTATTTTGAGACAGGGCCTCACTAAGTTGCTGAGGCTGGCTTTGAACTTGGAGTCCTCCTGCCTCAGCCTCCCGAGCGACTGGGATTTCAGGTTTGTGCCACCACACCCAGCTGCAATGTGGTATTTAGTAGCATGTACATGCTAGATACCAGTAGCACCCTCACCACACACATTTATGACAACTAAGACTATCTCCAGACATTGCCAAAATTGTCTCTTGAGAACTACTACTCTAGGATTAGTGAAGACTTATCAAAGATAGCATTTGAATGGAATCTTGAGGCTGAATAGAAGTCATATTCTAGATAGAACCATATATGTAGAAGCATGGAGATGTGGGCTGGTGGTATAGCTCTGTGGTAGTATGCTTACCTTGCATTTTTTGTATGCATGAGGTCCTGGGTTCAATCCCCAGTACTTAAGAAAAAAAGCATGGAGATGTAAATCAGTATGCTATATTTGGGAGGCAATTTTGTGATGAGTGGAATTTAGGGTTTTTGGAGATTGAGGAGTTAGGAAGTTGATAGATGAGTACTCAGTTGTATGTGTCACCCTAAGTTTAGACTTTCTTCCTATAGAAAGGGAGTCATCAGAGGGTTGCCCGTGAATGACAGTCTGGATCCACGCAATATTTGCCTTTTTACTTCCTTGTATTTTCACTAGAATGTAGGTTCTTTGAGGACAGAGACATATCTATGCCTCTCCTGTTCACCATTATGTCCCTAGCGCTAATACCATGATACCTGGCACAACACTGGGAAGCAGGAAGGACAAAAATAGAGAATTTATAGAAAATGAAAAATCTCAGAAGAGGTTGTAGTGTTCATGAGAATGGATTTGAAGATTTCCATACAGAAGGAGTATAATTATTTAAGGACCCCAGCCACTGGACTGTGAAATCCATTTGATCAAAAGCCTGACTTCTCATAAACTGCTACCAGCCAGAGACTAAGTTCAGCAGGGATACTAAGATAGGCCTTCCTCCGGGAGACATGGGATTCTCTTGGCAGTTGACTTTGGTCTTAGGACTCCCCACTGGCCTTGCTGAACCTTCCTTAAACTGCCTGGCAGTCTAGGATGCTTCTTCCTGAACATTCTTTTATCTTCACTCAGGGTCAGATTTTCCTGAGTTTGATGGTTCTCCCAGCCTTCTTCAGCTCCCTTCCCATTTTCCACATCTGTGTATATTCACCCTGATAAAATCTTTACAAATTTAATTCCATCTTCATGTCTATTCCTCCAAGGACCTGGTTAACATAAAGATTTGTGATTTTTCAAAAGGGCACACAGATATTAAGAGGCAAAATCAGTTTTATAATCTAGAGTTCAGTTCTCTTAGTCTATACTTCTAACCAATATATGCTGTCCTGTAGTAAGGCAGTAACTTAGGACACATGTCATTTGTCTCTCCTAGCTAGTATTCAAGTCTAATAGTGTGATAAAGTATTTTAACTCTATAGTTGATTATCAAATCTTTAAGACTCTTGATTCCAGATTTCAATTCAGTTAAAAATTTCTGGCTATTGCTTGACATATTGATAGAAGATGATATGGGAGGAAGGAAAATACAACAGGCAGTTCATGTTTTGTTCAGCATATATTCTAATATCTTTTTAAATCTCTAAATTTGCAAACAGTAATTTTCTTAGGTCCCTCTACTTACTGGTATCTCACTTTCTTTTCTATGTCTTTTTCTTCAACAAAACAAAAATTTTGTTTATTTGCATTTTAATTCATTTGCTAGAGCAATACTACACACAAGGACAAAATAAAGAACAGTGAAGCTATACTGAGATTGGATGTGGATAGTTACTAGACACTTTCACCATATTGGTGACTTCTTGATTACCTTCTTCACAGCTCATAGCTCTCAGAATCACATTTCAGCAAAATTAAAGATCATATTACATCAACACTTTAGAGTATTTATGGAGAGTTAAGTTCTCCAATGCTAAGTCCCCAAATGTCTTATGTATTTTCTTGAAGACCATTGGTGTATAGAGGGGAAAATGTTATTGAGGGGCTCCTACAAAAATAATTTAGTTTTTCTCCTCTTTAGAATGTAAAATGTAGAACTTACCTAGTTTTTGATTAGAGAGCTTAGAAATATGAAACAGGATGCATTTAGTAAAATAAATACTTTAAATTTTTTGTATTTTTATTTTATGACCAGTAAAAGTAGGAAGAAGGGGAGGGATAAACGAGAGACCTATAGTGAGGAGAGACATAGCAGAAAGCACAAGTCTGGTAAATGATTCTATGCTCAGAGTTCCTGAAATATTCTAATTGCCAAAAGTTAGAGAGGATACTCTGGTATATCTAGAGTGGCTTCTCAGGAAGGAAAGTATTCCCTGAACTGTATTAGCAGCCTGAGGACAAATTCCAGCTCATGCCAGTTTTCCTAGTGTTTATTGGTGGGGTTGGTAAATATATCAGCCGTTAAATATAAGATCTTCCTTCAGGTTTTTACTTAGTATGCAGTTTCCTCTGACTATAACTCCCTAACTTTCTGCTCTGAATAATCCTTATTGTCTCCAATTCTTAATCATTGTTTTCCTGGAGTCTTCCTTGCCTAATGGAATATCAAGTGCTCTTCAGATGTATCCCATGCACCATCACACTTACAGACTTACCTGCACCACGTTCTTATTTTCCTCATAGAATCAAAAATTTGAACATTGTATTGAAACCCAACATCTGTGATCTGGATTCCATCCCCTTCCCTTGTTTGAAAAAAGGAAAAAAAATACTCCCTTGTTTTTTCTTCTTTCCTCTGAATTTGTAACCTCTTTACTAGTTTTTTCCCAACAGTTTTAAAGCATGCTGAAGTTACTTTCATCTTATAGAAACACCAGAAAATACCTCTGTAATTTGCTCTTTGTCCGGGAGCCAAACTTTCCCGAAGAATTATCTACTCACAAGTTCCACATCTCTACCTCCAGTTTCTTCTTAATGTGCTCTAGTTCCCCACTCCATGCCACCCCTTAGCAACAGCAGTGAAACAAAGGTCACCTATAATTTTTAAGTGTTTATCTTGACTTATTAATAGCAATTAACAATTTCCCTCCTCACCTTCTTGAAATATTTCTTCCTTACCGTTTTTTTTTTTCTTGGCTATAATGATACTAAAGTTCTCTGGTTTCCCTTTTACCTTTTTGCCCCATCTAAGTCTTGTTTTTGTTTGTGTCTTTACATTTTATTCAACAAAAATTTATTGAGTCACCAATACATGATAGATGCTTTCTGAGTGATAGATATAATGGTGAATAAGACATGTAATTCTTGCCCTAGAGTAACTTACCCTCATGTTAATGTCTCCGGTGTTCTACCTGGACTCTCGCCTTTTCACTCCATAAACCTTCCAGTGAGCATTCTCACCCACTTGTGTAGCAGCTCAGTTCCCATCAGTGTGCTCATGACTCGAACATTTATATCTCTAGCCCAGGCTTCTCTTTTGAACTCCAGGACTGGCTACCTCTGAGCATTCCCGCTTTAATGTCACATTGATACCTCAAAAATAGAATGATAAAAAAGGTACTAGGTTTCTATTTGCCCTTACCCACATTTTTCTCCTAGGCACCTTACCTCAATCAGTGGATTCTCTCTCTCCTTTGTTGTCCCACATTTGTCATTCATCAGATTAAAATATTCTTCATGTTTATGCCTTTCAGTTCCCACAGGTGCTTTTCTCATCTAGGCTACCACTATCGTTGTTTAGCTTTTCTCTTGCCATTTTTGTCCTCCACACTCAGTGAGCTACTCTTACTTAATTTCTCTTTTAATGTCCTCTCTTGCTTTAGAATCTTAGGTGCTCTTCTTATTACTTAAAATGCTGCCTCCCTGCTTGCTCCTCTTGCCACATACCCTTTTACCATCTTTGCCCTGCTAACTACTGCTTATCTACTGAATCCCAATTTTGATAGCACTTTCTTGGGAAATCTTCCCCTAATAGTCCTTTCCCAAACCCCATTTGAGTCTGTTTCAGAAAACAACATAAATATTTTCCTCAAAATATCAATGTGTTTTACTCTAAGAGTTATGGGTATGGAATACTTTTTAGATTTTAATGTTTGGATAACTAGATTTCTAGTTGTGAAGGTCTTTAGTGTCTTTTATGGCACTGACAGACTCTTTTACTTGCTACTGTGGTTCATAAGAAGAAAAATGAGAGATGAGGACTTGATGAATAGTTAAGGGAAGAATTAAAGCATCATTTCTGTTTCTTAGTCTTGTTAACAATGCAGATAATCTCAGGCTGTATTTAACTGTTCACGAGAAGGAACAGTGCTGGGGGAGGGGCTCTTGACTTTGAAATACTGATTTTTAAGGGCTCAGTAGTACATTTCTCCAGAGAAGAATGATCCAGCCAAAGATGACTTGGCCTTCTCCATACAAGAATGTGTTTCAAGCTTTATTGATCCAAACCAGAATAGGAAGCATCATTTATTTTGTATCATGACATAACATTTTATACAAGTATAAAATTGTAACAACATTTAATGAAATAGTACTATTCTTACTACTCATGATGCACTCTGATATTTTAAATTCCATTCTGTTCTCTTCATATAAAACAATACTTATTGCACCACTGTGTGGATTTCAACCCTAATTGGTCACAACCAGCACTTTGGAAACTACTATAGAAGTAGCTGGTAGCTTGAATCTATTTTCAAACTGTCAGGTTCAACAAGCAGAAGCCAGCCAAGTGAGAGCTGCTGAAAGGAAGGAGGTCATCCTTAAAATTACTGAATACCTGTTATGTATGCAGCATTGTATCAGGAACTATACTTATATTCATACCATGTTGTATAATAGCCTTGCTATTTTACTTGGAGAAATGGGCTCAGAGGGGCAAGTAACTTGCGTAAAGCCAGATGGATAGTAAAAGTCAGAACTAGGATATGAACCCATGTAAGTTAGTCTTCCTAACTCCAAAGCCATACATTTGCACCATGTCTGTGTCTTTCAAGTAGGTAACATTACAATATATATGTTAAAAAAGGGAATTAGTGACATTTAGTTGTCTTCAAAATTTTATAGTGGAAAATAACAATAAAAAGCCCCATTAAATGTGAGTTGAGACAGGCATAAACATTGACAAACAGTTAAATAGTGATAGATTATATTGGCTTTCCAGAGAGCTTAAGTCTTCATGCCTCTGCTCATCCAAGAGGTAGAGGTAATATCCTTAAGGCTGAGATATATGGGGTTTTCTTGTTGGTAAGGTAAATGAAATGTTCAGAGGCTTTACTACTGCACCAGAGCAGATAATAAGGCAATTAGAACTGTTAAATTGATGAAACACCAGACTGGGATGAATTACATCATGAATTACAAAGAAACATGAGATTTTACGGCAACTTTTGAGACCTAAAGAGAAAAGATATGTCAGTAAAGTGAAGAGAAATTGATAGTTAAACTTAACGTGCTAGATTTATTGACCTGAACAATCCTACTTTAAAGATTTTAGGGCTGGTCTCAGAATATTTTATCAGCTTTGTAAATAAGTGAGAAAAAAATTGCCTATGCTGATAGTTTAATTTCCTCTGTTAATAAAATGAATTAAAATGTATTTGTTCCTTTCTTTTTTTTTTTGAGCTGCAACATACCATAGAGATCATCTAATCCAACCCCCTCATTTTGTAAATGATGAACCCATGACCTACAGAAATTACACAGCTTATCAAATATTACATTAACAGAGTAGTCAGGAATTGAAACTAGAACTCAGGTTGCCTGACATTCCGTTGTTTTAACTTTCTTTGGCCTGAGTGGGAACGTTGATAAATAATTTCTTATGTAAGTAAGCTGTTTCTGGATTACTATATTTTGAAAGTCCATCACATAAAATAATCCCATTACTAACAAATAATGAACTTTTGCCAAAGATAACTGGAAAAACAGTCTCTGAAGATAGGCTGGCCTTTTGTGTTTCAGTAAGGAGTGGTTGCTTGTTTTTTGTTTGTTTGTTTATTTTTAACCAAAGCTTTGATCCATAAGTCTAAGATCTAGGTGTACATGACCATATATACAGAATACAGAGTACTCCTGAGAAACATGATCTTTTTCATTTTTTTTGTCAAAAACTTTTCATGAGTGGCTTTAATTACTGGTTAAACAACTGGAAGACTGTTCAATTATAAGCTGTTTTCTTTTAGGAAACTTTTTGAGGTGTTATTGTCATATGTTCCCAAAAGCCTTCTCTTAGTTCCAGAAACTACATATCTGTGCCTTTAGTTTAAGAAGATACACCTGAATTCTGTCATTTTGATTATTAAATGTTAAATTTCTAAGACCCATCATCTATATGATATTTAATACAATTGCTCAGAATGACTATTGAGATACTATTTGTGCGAGTAATTTAGTTACAAAGCATTGTATAGATCTATGGTATTAGTATATAACTATTTAGGTTGGAGAAGAAATAATTTTAAGAGAATTAAAGTTCTGCTTGGTGAGTTGAGGCAGGCTTCCTAGAAGAGATGACTCTTGAACTAGGTCTTGAGCAAGTAGTGAGATGAAGAGACAGGGATAGGGAAAGGCAGTCATTTCCTCTTAGCAAAAGAAATAAGATTTAAAAACCTCCAAAGCTCATTTAAGAAATGCATAGGACATGATGACAGTAGTGTAGAATGCATAGAGTGTATATTGAGAATACACACCGAGGGTTTTAATGTTCATCTGAGAAGTTTGGAATTCTGTGGACATTGTTTCTGTTTGCTTGCTTATTTGTGTAAAGCAAGATCTAGTGACAATTTGAAGGCTGTATTATGAAAGTAAAGAGAACAACTGTTTCCTAGTTGTTTCATGTTTTTTTTTCTTCCCAGCTTGATTTTTAACTGAGAATCAGGTTAATCTCTGATGGACTGTAGCTACATGCTATGTAGTAGTGGTTACCCACTCGATGTTTATTTTAAATAAATGAATTTCTGCATAGAGAATTTAAGTGAAAGCAATTCTGTGTTTTCTTTTTTACAAACCTGCAAATAGGTTATCTAAAACAGGTCTCCAAACATTTTTCAACTGCCAGCAGCTATCTAGAATGCATGTAAAGCATGCACAAAATAATGGAAGAGTGACCAATAAGCACATAGGTGTATGAAGGATGAAATTAAGCCAAATAAACTTCAGTGCTTTTAATGAGTTTTAATTTCTAGTAGACCCAGTGGCTTGGGAGACTGAGGCAGGAGGATTGTGAGTTCAAAGACAGCCTCAGCAACTTATTGAGGCCCTAAGAAACTCAGAGAGACCCTGTCTCTAAATAAAATACAAAAAAAGAGCTGGGGATGTGGCTTAGTGGTTGAGTGCCCCAGGGTTCCATCCCTGATACTATATATATATATATTTTTTTTTTTAATACAGTAATTATAAAATTCATAATTATGATGAAAATGGGTATCTAATTTCCACTAAAATGGTTAATTCTATTTTAGAAAAAATAATTAAAATTAATTCAAGTTACTTATAAATATAGACTAAAAATTAGTTGAAGCATACCAAATATAATGATAGCATTACATTGAAATAGGGTGGTAGTCTGCATGGTGCCATAGGTGTTAATGTTAAATATGGATTTATTTAAATCATTAATTACCTAGAAGCAGGAGTGCAAGAAAATCCACAAAGGATGCTAAGTTGGGGCTGTAATTAGAACAGAGAACTAAAAAACGCTAAGGTGATGAGGTATGCTTAAGTAGATGAACACAGTGAAATTCCCTTTGACAAACTGATTCCCTTGGTGGGAAAATGGAGCAGATATTTGCATTAAAAATATTTCTAATTTGGTATCTGTTGATCTAAATAAAAATGGAGCACCCCTTTTTAAAGCCTGCCTTTTCATGTTGTGGTTCTTTATATCTGTTCAGGATATCAATAAATCCAAAATCTATTTATAAAATATAAAACCTAGATATATGATTTCATAGGACACAGATACCCTTTTTAAATTTTTTTTTAATTGAAAGAAATTCAGAAACAGCAAACCTATAGTCATTTTTCTTGGGAAGAAATGTTTTTAGTAGTATTCTAGATTGCTAATAGGGAAGACAATTTTGTTTTTTCTTTAAAAGTAATTTAAACAAAAATGATTGTAATAAAATTTCCTGTCAATAATACCCACTCTGAATATTCAGTTAGATTTGACTGTATAAGTGTTGTACAGTAAAATTTCTTTTGTGAAACAACAAAAAAGGAAGAAAAATCAAAGTAGAAAGAAAAATGAAAAATTGTGGAAAGCATTCACTGTTTATATTGACAGATAAAAGATAAAGACCCAGAATATGCAGAGTACTTATAAATTAATTAAAAAAACCCACTCCAATCTAAAAATGGGAAAGAATATAAAATAAATTTGCACAGAAAAATGATTGGATGACATATGAAATAATAGCACTGACTATATACTAACAATGGTTATAAGTACTTTATAGGCATTAAATTAGCTGATTTGCTTCATCCAATAACTCATTTGATAGATACTTATTTGCTTTGTAGTTGAGGAAACCAAGGCATCAAGAGGTTAAGTAACTTTAAACTAGTGGAACCAGGATTCAAATTTAGATAATCTAGTACTAGACTCTTAATGATTATATTATACTTCACTAGTCATCAAAAAAATGCAAATTAGTATTATTGATCACCTATAAAATTAGCACAGATGAAAACACCAAGTGAGGGAAATAGGCACTCATTGCTGGTAAGAATGTCAACTGATATATTTGTGGAGGGCAATTTGTCAATGCATATCGCTAAGCAAAATGTGACCTTGAAATACCATACAAAGAATTTTCATCTAGAGAAGATATACAGACTAGGGCATAGATATATGTACACTGTTTGTTCATCTTAGTGTTCATAATAATATTGAAAATTTAGAAATCATTTAAATGTTCATCAATAAGATAACTGCTTACAGTATGCACCAGTCAGTGAAACACTAGGTAGTCATTAAAAATACCTGATGTAGGAATGCATGCATTGGCCATGGCAGGGCTTTTATAATCTATTGAAACTATACTGAAATCAACCTGGAGAAAGAGAGATCCAGATTAAACATCCTATAAGTACAGTAGTGCCCCATATCTGCAGTTTTGTGTTCTATTATTTTAGTTACTTGTGGTCAGCTGTGGTCTGAAAATATTAAATGAAAAATTCCAGAAATAAGCAACTCATAAGTTTTAAATTGTACACTGTTCTGAGTGGCATGATGAAATCACGTGCTGTGCTGTCCCACCTGCTTCCTGCCCAGGAAACAAATCATCCCTTTGTCTAGCATATTCATACTATGTATACTCCTTGTCTATTAGTCACTTAATAGCCATCTGGATTATTAGATCAATTGTCACTGTACTACAAGTACTTTTGTTCAAATTTCCCTCATTTTATAGTAAATAATAAAATTTCCCTTATTTTATGGTAATGGTAAGTAATAATAAGGCAGTAATGGTCCCAAAATGCAGTGATGCAGTCTTAGTGATGCAAGCAATTCATATATGCTGAAGAGAAACTGTAAAGTACTTCTTTTAAGTGAAATGGTAAAAATTCTCAATGAGGAAAAAATTGTTTAGGTTGCTAAGATCTACATTAAGAATGCATTTTCTATCCATAAAATTATGAAAAAGGAAAAAACTTCAGGCTAGTTTGTTTTTTTTTTTTTTTGGTACTGGAGATCGAACTCGGGGGGTACTCGACCACTGAGCCACATCCCCAGCCCTATTTTGTTTTATGTAGAGATGGGGTCTCA
Source organism: Xerus rutilus (assembly GCA_028644305.1). Classification (NCBI taxonomy): domain Eukaryota; kingdom Metazoa; phylum Chordata; class Mammalia; order Rodentia; family Sciuridae; genus Xerus; species Xerus rutilus. Next base: position 54,819,136 of record CM053405.1, on the reverse strand, counting down.
CTGAGTTGCTTAGCACCTCGCCATTGCTGAGGCTGGCTTTGAACTCCTGATTCTCCTGTCTCAGCCTCCCTAAGTGCTGGGATTATGAGCTTGTGCCACCGCGCCCAGCTTAGGCTAGTTTTGTATAGGAAGAAAAACATAGTATGTATAGGCTTTGGTACTCTGCAATTTTAGACATCCCCTGGGGTCTTGGAACTTACCCCCTTGGATAAGGAGAGGCTATTGAATTGGATGGATTGGATGAGTGGGTGAATGGAGGATAGATGGTTGAAAGAATATGGTATAACAGAAAAATTCCAAGACTTGAAACTTTAATATTTCTGTTGTGCCCTCCTAGTAACAACAGAGTACTTGAATTCAAATCCTTTAAAACACTGATGTTTCACAAATATTTGGTTTTTTTGGTAGCAGGGATAGAATCCAGGAGTGCTTAACCACTGGGCCACATCCTCAGCCCTTTTTGTATTTTATTTATAGACAGGGTCTCTCTGAGTTGCTAAGTTCCTTGCCTACATGCTGAAGCTGGCTTTGGCAAAAGAAAACTCGCCTATCCTCCTGCCTCAGCCTCCTAAGTTGCTGGGATTAAAGGCGTGTGCCACTGTGCCTAGCTTCACAAATATTTCTATTAAAAGAAACACTAGAGGGCTGGGATTGTGGCTCAGCGGTAGAGCGCTTGCCTCGCATGCGTGAGGCCCTGGGTTCGATCCTCAGCACCACATACAAAGCAATAAAATAAAGACATTGTGTCCATCTACAACTAAAAAAAAAATTTAAAAAAAAAAAAAAAAAAAAGAAACACTAGAACTTACATTAACATCTGTATTAATTACCTAGGACTGCCATGACAAAATTACCACCTACCAGGTGGCTTAAAATAACCACTATTCTAGTGAGAATAATTTTCTGAAGGCTAAGTCTGAAACCAGCCAAAGCCCTGCTCCCTGTGAAGGCTAAGAAAGAGTCCTTTGCCTCTTTTAGCTTCTGATAGTTGCTACTAATCTTGGTGTTCCTTGGCTTGTGGCAGCATAACTTCAATCTGTTTCTGGCTTCATACAACTTCTCTTCTTATATTCTTCCTCTTATAAGGAAACCTATGAGTCATTGGATTTAGGGCCTTCCCCAAATATATATATATTATAATATAATACATGCATATAATATTATAACATATATCCATCCAGAATAACCTCATCTTTCATATTATATCCACAAAGACAGAATTTTCAAAGTAGATTACAATCTAAGGTTATAGATAGAAATGAATTTTGCAACATTCAACCCAGTGTAACATCTCAGCTGAATACAGCTTTAAGAATAGAATCTTTGAATATATAAGCTTTCAAATTTTACTTTTTAAAAACATCACAATTATTTCAGTTTATTCTGACTGGAAACATTTATAAAAATATGTCTATGCTGTTATCAAAATTTAAGATTACAATAAAATATCAACCAAAAAAAGTAAGATTTAATCTTGGGACTAGAGTTTATGGCTCAGTGGTAGAGCACTTGCCTAGCATGCATGAGGCACTAGGTTCGATCCTCAACACCACATAAAGCAAAATAAAAAGGTGTTATGTCCATATACAACTAAAAATATTTTTTAAAAAAATTTAGTCTTGGAGAATAAGATAAAAACAGCACTTAATGTATTATAATGAAGATAACACAAGGATATCTTAATGAGAATGTCAGTCCTATTCTAATACAACTAGACTTTTTTAAAATATATTTTTAATTGTTGATGGATCTTTATTTTATTCATTGATTATTTATACATGGTGCCAAGGATCAAACCCAGTGCCTCACGAATGCTAGGCAAGCGCTCTACCACTGAGCTACAGCCCCAGCCCACAACTAGACTCTTAGATGATTAATTACTGCGTTTCCAAAAAGAGAGTATGTTAATATGAATGAAGAGTTGGTCAATAGTGAAAGCACAGTATAATTAAAATCACATGGCAAATATTAGTTTTATCCATCTAAGCATTGTCCACGAGACAGAGAACTTCTGATTATACTTTTTATAATTTTAAGACCATCTTGTCTCCTGAATGTAGATCAGTAATTGAACTCTTTTAGCAGTGTCACTTTTTTCTCCTACCAAATAAATCTTTTGTAGAACCCAAACATGTAAAACAATTAACAAAAACAAATGACATAGAGCCTCTGACATACCTGCTTAGAATGCTTATGCTCCAGGAAAGATAGAAATCTACTTTACCTATGACATATTCTGTGTAGCTACTCTCCTTTGTCTGATTCCATACTCCCTAATCAACTTTCTAATAAGGCTATAGTTTTTCACATAAGTCTGCCTATCATAAGAGAGTGGACTGTCTGAATGGAAAAGACTTAAGATGATGATATTTTGCTTCTCCTTGTATGTTAAAAAATTGATATTCTAGTATTTTATATCAGCCTAATTTATTAATGTTATCCTTTCTGTAAGACCTAATTCTTTTCATGAAGGGCTGACAAATTTGGACATGAACCTTGGCTATGAGAATCAGAACCTTGGCTAAGATTAACTGGCCAAGGAAGGGAAGGCTTTTCAGTCCTTCAGTAGACTCTTTCCTGATCTTTCTAGTGGAACACAACTTGACATAGTCATCAGCTCATGAGTATTTGTTTTTCTTTATCTGAATTTCTATTAACATTTTGGTTTTAAAACAGAAAACATAACTTTGTTTTTTAATACTCAAGTTTACTGCTATTTTGTATTATAAAGTGAAACCACCCCTTAGAGATCATCAAGTTATTGAGGTCCATATTCCCTATTTGAAATGGCCTTTTATTGCCTTGGTTTATGTAGTTCTTCTTTCCCTTCCCTAGTCACGTTTTCATCATTGCTCCTTTTACAGGTATGCACTTGTCTGTAGCACTTGTTTTCCCCTTCCTAATCATTTTAGCTTAAAATACAAGAAAGCCAGTTTCAGTAATGCATACCTGTAGTTTCATCTACTTGGGAAGCTGAGATAAGAGGATCACTTGAGCCCCCAGAGTTTGAGACTATCCTGGGCAATATAGCAAGACTCCATCTCAAAACAAAAACAAAACAAGAAACCAAATTTACAGAATTAAAGAATAACTGTTATGAATGAGAACATGAAGAATAACTACTCTGGATATAAATATAGGTGTCTCAGATATATATAACCTTTAGAGTAAATTTAAATTCTGACCTCTATTTTAGCCAACCCCCTCCCCCTTTTGGCCCTTTTCTTTGTAATTTTGGTTCAGTTTGGTAAAGGTACCTGCTACTTACATTTTAGATAGATATTGTGCTTGCAGTTTTGAAAGCTGTTTTTCTAAGAAAGAATGTATAATCTTTTAATTTCTTCAGTGTTTCTTCAATATTTGCACCAGAAGCATGGTTGTTATGGGGAAAAAAAATGACTTACTAAACATCTTTCTTTCTTTCTGAAGAGGGAATGCACTGTTGAAAGTAAATTGTAAGACTGAAAATTCCTTGCTTTGTAATTTTTTTCAAAATTTTCTCTAAAACTTAAAAACGTGGAGCTCAGCTTTACTCATACTATCAGCACAAATACAGTGCTGTCTTTTCTATTTAGGTTTTTTAAAACCATTTCATTTTTATGTATTTTGTACTTGATTTATATTTTAAGTTTCATTAAGCCAAGTATCCTGCCTTTCGTTTTCTTTTACTATTTTATTAGAATGGAGTTACAGTCTAGTATTTAGGTACTTCCTGTTAGGCTGAGTTTGACTTTGTGTATTTGGGCTATATTGACTCTATTTGTTCTTTGAAAAACTTGAATGTCTTTTTCATGTTCTTACCTTTTTATGATATCTAAATCAGGGAAAGAGAGCCAGAGTTTTGGGATTTGTATTGTTTTCCTGTAAATGCCATGTGAAAGTTAGAAATTATTTTATTCCTTAAAATACTTAGGCTGATAATACCACATTTACCTGAAAAAGTAATATAATTGCCTTTATCTTTACCCTTTTTATAATATTACCGTGGTACCCATTTCCTGTAACTCTTCAAAAAGAAAAAAGACAGCATGGGTCCTTCAAAACATAGCACATAACTATGCAATTACATGTGTGTTTAATTGTGAGGTCAGTTTCCACTCCACCATGTTGTTCCAAGAAGCAAGAAATCTGGCTTAGAAATTAGACAACATGAATTTGAGTTCCAGCTCTGATGCTAATTCACAAACAGCTTAAGGAGTTCCTCCATCAGTTTTTTATTTTGATGTAAAAGTTTGCTTTTTAATTAAAGATATGAGACATGAACTTCAGAGAGGTACATCTTTAGAAATATATAACTGAGACTGCAGTTTACAGCAGATTGTTTAAAAATGTATTCAACATCTGTGCTAACACTTCTTGAGTACTACAATCTGCACTACAGCAAGACTCTCTTATCTCAAATTTTAAAAATTTAGTTATAGAAATATTGCTAGGTATTTATTGTATACTATTAACTATATTTTGCTTGTGATAACACCGTTTGCAGCCCAGGATGAAATGCTAAATGAAAACAACTTTTGTCCTTGTATTTAAACCGAAAAATGTGATCATTCAAATTCTTCTTTAATGAATGAAGTAAATATTTTACCCC
>CM053405.1:54779545-54812045 GCA_028644305.1 Xerus rutilus | reverse complement strand
TTATATACAAATTATAAATAATGAAAAAGTGGCAAGTTGAAGAAAACCAGTTGGCTTAACTAGCTATAGTAATGGTTGTCCTTTAACACCTGTCTATAAAAGTAAATTTGGTTCAGAAATTGTTTACATGACTACTGTTGAAAAATCTGTTTTGTGTACACAAAGAAACCCTAGATTTATCTGTATAAATTGAGAAAACAGTTTATATATTGGTAAATTTATTATCTGATCTAAAAACGAAATTATTGGCCAAGTCATACATGCAACCACTTGAATTGAAAATTTGAACTGCTCCCTAAAATTTTTGGAAACATTAAAAATGGTTTTAAAATATTTATGAACTCTTGGAATAATATGAATTATTATCACACACATACATTATGATGTTACTTCTTATAAATTGTGTTCTCTAGTTTTAAATTTTCATGTGTCTTTTCAGAATATTTAAGATATGCAGTATATTCCTATGTTGTCTTTAGAATATTTCCTTATTACCATAGCATCTGAAATAAATGAGTTGTTCAAGTTGTACAAGCCACAATATTTGAAGGGCCTTGCAGTGCCTAGAGAATAAAACTTCACAAAATTGACTTTATGTATTTTTTTAAAGGCATTCCTTTTATAGGAATTATAGTTAGGAAGCAAAAGTAGTCTAATAGGTTAATCAGTTGGTTGGGAAGTTAAAAATTTGATTTCTTACAACATTGAAGCTAGATTTGTATCGTTTATTTTACTATAATAAGAATGCTATTCTGCTATTTGGTTTGGGCTATTTTGGAAATTTGAATTAGTGGATATTTGTTAGTGAATGTTTGGGGAGCTGTAGAAGACAACTTTTTTGTGCTAATTTGTTCATAAACTTGAGTTTAGTAAAAGTTCTAGTTTTAAATTGGTTATTTAGATAATAACATTTTCTATTGAAGCTGTCTTATTTTTAAATGACTTTTTAAAAAAAATGTTTCTTTATAGAGTTTGTGATCTAAGAACCACAGAAACTTTATTATCTTTTAAATGCCATATCTAAGGCAAAGAAATTAATTTATATTAGGAAAAAGTTGGAAATATTTTTAAAAAATTTGTCAGGTATAATGATGTTATTATATAATTTTTCAAACTAGATATTTTGCTTGATAATATCACAAAATGGTGTAGCTAATTTTAAGCTAATTTAATTTTAAGCAAGTGATAATTTTAAAAGAAGTAGGGCAGTTATAAAGTTTATTGTCATTAATTTAATATTATGCTAAAATACAGAGATTTAAGAAATTAATTGTACTTAAATTGATAATGTGATTTTATTAACTTCTATAAGTTGGAAATTTTGAATAGAATAGTTTTGTATTTAATATAGTATATAAATATACTATGGGAATTTAGAAATAAAAATTTGTCAATTACATTAGTCAGAATTTTGAATATACTTGTCTCTCATTTGGGAGAACAAGTTGGTATTCAATAGAATCTAATTCACTAGTCATAATAAATATATTGAAAAAAGTATTTTGTGCTCAAATTATTTTGAGAAAAATGAATTAAATAAATTTTGGTTTTTTTTTAAGATTACTCAGAAACTTTCACTATATGAATTTTTAAGAAAGAACTAAAGTATGCAGTATTTCCCTAGCTTCATTTTTTCGTAAAAAACATTTTTATTTTCACCACATCTATTAACATCTCTTGGAAGATCATTTCTTTTTGTTCTGTAAAACAACAGCATGTTTAAACAATAGCAGTTTGATTTTATTTGTGTGGTCAGATAGGAAAGATAGCTTATTGAGTCTTGCTTTAATTCTAGTTCCCATGTCTTCTTTAACTCCAAATGCTACAGTTGAGTTTTTTAGGTTGACCAGAGAAAAGGATATTTGTCATATATGTGTTCATATGTAATCATGGTAGTCTATCTACAGAATCAGGGTCCTGAAAAATTCTACCAAAGAACTCATCTGAAATAGTCCAGGAAGACTATGTACAACAACTTACAAAAGTTGTGATATTCTTAAATGCCACAAAATGCATGATTTATATATTCTTGTTTCTGTGAGGTAAAGATTTTTCATGTTTTTACATGTGAACACAATACCGTTCATGGGATAAGAACTTAAAGGTTGATATATCTCAATTTGTGACAGTGCAACTTTTTAAAGTGTTAACTGACAAATTCAGAAAGTCATGTTGTAAAATGACTACTTTATTCTGGATAAACAATTGAAGAGTTAAAGGGGGAGCATTTGAGGTAATAAAACTTTTGTCAACTATGAACTATAAGTAAAATAGACAAGAAAGATTTGGAGGGCTTTAAGCCTCTTTGGGGATCAATGTTAGAATAATTAAGAAAATATTAGTATACTGAATTTTCAAACCAGATTCACTATGTGTTAAAATTGTCAAGTAAGGCTCTATAACAAATGTCACTACCAAATATTATTTAAAAGTAACAAGCAGTTGAGGACTTGGAAATTTGGCTTGAAAAAAAAAAACCCTTTACTTGTGGGAAAGTACAAAATAAATGTACTTTGAAAGTGGGTTCTTTAATATACACTAAATTACTGTATATGTATACTCAGTATATTGTGAAAATTATTTCTAATTCTTGCATTTAAACATTTTTTTTTTAGTTGTCAATGGACCTTTATTTATTTATATGTGGTGCTGAGAATTAAACTCAATGCCTCACACATGCTAGGCAAGTACTCTACCACTAAGCCACAACCCCAGCTAATTCTTGGATTTTTCTGAATGAGAATTATTAGCAACAAATGATTATCTTGTCATTCTTCTGAATTCTTTGAATTCTGTGGATCCTAGGACATTCCAACTTAAGGAAATCTCAGATTCTGCTCCCAAATTTTATCAGTAATTCTAAGAATTAGAATTACTAATAATCCAAGCTGATAGATCATCAAGAATAATTATTGTAAGAAATACCATTAAATTGGGCTTATTTTATAATTTGACAAAATTCAAATATCCTAATGGATGCTAACTTTCATTATCTTGAGAAGTGACAGTCATCAATTAAAGTCATATGTATCAAATGATATTTTCTTTTCCTCTTTTAGTTATGATAATCTATATTGGTTTAAAATAACTACATAACCCATCAACTAAGTTATAGGCTAAGAACTATTTTATAGACTAGAATGATAGTATTGCTAGTCCTTTGCTAACATTCTAGTTTGCCAATGTAGTCCTTCATTTGCTGCCTTACATACCTTTTGTTTTTTGTTGTTTTAGGTTTTTTGTTTGTTTTGGGGGGTGGTATTGGGAATTTAACCCATGGGCACTTTACCACTGTACTACATTTCCAGCCCTTATTAATTAATTTATTTTTGAGACAGAGTCTCACTAAGTCACTTAGCCTTGCTAACTTGCTGAGTTTGTCCTTGAATCCTCCTGCCTCTGCCTCCTGTGATGTACCTTTTGGATATAAATTATATATAACAATTTTGGAAATAAATTATGAATAGTAATACTACAGATGCAGTTTTCCCAATATAGTGCTATTTATCTACTGTCCTTTAAGTTCTTTGCTCCTTTTAATACATCTAAGATAGAACTGGCTTTTGTTCTTTTTCTTTGGAACTGTATCACTTTTGGCTCATATTAAACTTGAAGACAGCTTAGCTCTTTATCCCATGAACTGCTCACAATCCAGCCCTACTTTGTCTAGTACTTGCATAGGTGTATTTTAAAAAATTAAAACAAAAGCATACAGAATTTCCCCACCTGTACTTCCTTCTGTCTGTCTCATACTTAGCCAGACCAATCATTATGAAAGGCTTCTAGTAAACAATATCACAAAGATTGTAAGATTGAGAACAGAATTCTGACATTGACAGCTCAAGTTGGGAAGGGTATTATTTTAGCAAGAGTCGATGATGGTAAGCTAAGTTTTCAGCCTGTTTCAGTTGCTGGTGGGATGTTTAAATAGACATCTCTAAATAAAGATGTTACAAAGGCAGTTAGAGATATGGGTCTGAACAGAGGATAAAAAGTCAAATGTATGCAAAGGTTTGTGATTTTAGGTGGTAATTAACGCTGTCAGTGTTTTTTATGGAGATGAAGTGGCGCTGGGAGGAGCTTTGGCTTTCTTATATAAACTCAAGCAGAAGCTATTCATGATGTCCTTAGCCCTTTCAGTAGTATATACTTCTTAAATTCACCAACACTTCAAAACTTTTCAGAGACAGTTTAGAGGGCTAGTGAAATAATTAGTTTTATATTTGTGTTTTTAAAATTATTCCTGATATTTATTAATTTATTAGTCCCTAAGCTTTTTAATATTAAAAGAAATTTTGACTCTGGATTTGGTGTGTGTCCTTTTGAGCTAGGTAGAAAGGAGAGAAACAGGGAAGGGAAAAAGAGACTATAAGTTTTAAACATTAAAGACTTCATGAACACCCTCACCCCTTCACCAGGCATGCTTTCCTCAAGTCATGAATTCTTAAAGGGATCATAAATCAGTTGATTAGTGCCTATGTATCTTGTTAGCTGACACTGTTTTTTAGACCAATTCAATAAAGCCTAGAGTGAGAGACTTGTTAGAGACCCATGATGTGGGTACAGTTCAAATACTATGTATTAATACAATGTCAACCTTAAGATTCTGGGAAGAACCATACCACTGCACAATCTGTGATCCAAAGAATTAAGTTAATTAAGCTTATACCACCCCCATGTTCCTCTCATGCTCACCGTTTACAAAGTTTCTTTTAAAAGAATAGCCCAAAAGTGCATCTCACTCTTGAGTGCCCACACTCCCTCTCCCTTTGAGTGCCTATCCTGCTCTGTGGCTTGCTTTCCTGAATAAATCTCTGCTTGTGCCTCTTCCAATTCCTAAAATTCTTTACTGTGGTGTATTTCAAGAACCTGCCAGTGTTGAGTTGAAGGTCCCCTTCTCTCTTCTGGAGGACCTCCTTGGAACCCTATCTGGTGAAAATTTTAGCTGATTACAAAATTTGTCTTGTCTAACTTTATTAAAATTAATTAAAGTATATATTCTACTTGAGCAGTTAATAGAACTTGAACCATCTCCAGTTTAATGGATTAATTAATAGTAGGAGATTATAAGATAACAAATACCATCAAATTAAACTTTCATTTTCTTTCACTTAGGCTACACACAAAATTGATAAGATGTTGTTTCCAGTGGTAGGAACTGAGTGACTGGGATCAGGGAAGACAGGGATAGGTTACCCTTTTACTGTTGTCCTCTTTTGTGCTATTTGGATTTTGAACTATGGAATGATTTTACTTTGAGAACAGGTAAAAGAGATTTAAGTTTTGAAAATTGGTTTATATGTTTTAAATATGAGATATTTGGCATGGTATTAAGTATTGATGCTTGAAATTAAAAGTCATGATTTCAAATCCTGATTTCACCATTTCTTGGCCAGCTGATCTTAGAGGAATCATTTCTCTTTGAATCACAGTTTCTCATTTGCAAATGTAGACAACAATGGGTAGTCTGCTTACCTTGCAGAGTGATCTGTGAGTTCATTCAGTAAACATACCTGTAAGGCACATACTCCTAGGTGCTGATATGACGTACTTTACCTTTAAGGGCACTCACTTTCAAGAGTGAAAGTAGACAAAAATTTCAACCTAAATGATGATATAATAAATATGCTGTGAATATCCATAAGATTCATAGTGTCAGTTTTGGAAGTGTTAGATTGATAGGAAAGTGGTCCACCTAATTAAAAAAAAAGAGCACTGGAGTTAGGTTTTAGGAGATGAGGAGGGAGAGGAGGAGGCACTGTACTTCAAAAACACATCTCCGACCCCATCTCATTAATGTTTTTAACATTTGTTAAAATTTTATTAAGAGAGGATACCGTTGCAAATTCTTCAGTTTCACTGACCCCAAAATCTTGAACAATTATCTGTTGAAGTTTGGGAATAGCAGAATCTCACTTAAGATTTTATTTATTTTGAGGTACTGAAGATTGAACCTAGGTCCTCGCACATCCTAGGCAAATGCTCTACCACTGAGCTACAACCCTGGCCATTTTTATTTTGTTTTGAGACAGGGTCTCAAGTTGCTCAGGGTGGCCTTGAACTTGTGATCTTCCTGCCTCAATCTCCTAAGTAGTTGGGATGACAGATAGGCACCACTGCACCTGGCTTCACTTGGGGCTTAAACTAACCATAAGAGGATTAGTAAAGAATGACTAAAAATTATTGAATTTAACTACATACATTTTACTACATAGACTGTGAACCCTAAATCATCACATTCTGAGATCAACCTTCAATTCTTCCATACTGAGAGAATTCTTAATTAAGGCAGTTCACACATGTTTTCCCATTAGAAAACTTTCTACTGTGTCCTAGTTGTAAGCAGATACACTTTTGCTGGTACCATATTGTTTCCTTCATAGCACTACTAAACGTCTTCCCCAACCCCATATCCCTCAAAATGTAATTTTAGAGATGCTGCTGTCTAGGTACTCAATTCCCAGTTTCCTGCAAGTTGTAGTTTAGGGGCCCTGACAAAACACCACCAGTATTCTGGAAGTTACAGAAGTATCTTATAAATAGAAAATATGATTTAAAAAGAAAGTAATATTGTTTATTCTGGATATTAGCCACCAATTAGCCACTATGATTATTAAAAACAAAAGTTTTTAAAATTTTTACATAAAACTGCTTAAGTTTTAAGGATAAAATATAGCCTTTGTACAAAATTTATGTGGAATATTTCTTCATATAATGAGAACATACAATTGGGAATTGTATAGGTCATTTAGTCTTTATTTTCTTCAAGCCAATGTATGAGAAGAAAAAGATAAGGTACCTCAATTTCTAAATGATTTATCAGTTGAGAATGAATTAGTCCAAAGTAGGAAAGTGCTATTATGTAAAGAACAATCTAATGACCCTTTCACTTCAGATGCTTTTAGTTTTAAATAATAGAAAACCAGACTACATATGGTTTAAACTGTGAGAATATTTATTATTTCATGCAATGAGAAATCTAGAGGTAATGTACTTTAAAGAATTAATTTGGTAGTTTGGTGACATCATCAAGAACTGGAGTTTTCTGACAACACAGAATGACCTGTCCTTTAAACTGGATTTCTTCCTGATCCCACAGGCCTGTCACAATTGGCAATACAGAGGTGACAATATCCAGGAGAGAAAAGAAATTATAATCTATAAGAGCAATGATGACCTTCTCAGAGCCTGTATTAGTCAGCTTTTTCATTAGTGCTACCAAAAGATTTGCCAAGAACAACTAAAGTAGGAACAGTTTACTTGAAGGCTCGTGGTTTCAGAGTTCTCAATCCATAGATGGCCGACTCCATTCCTTAGAGAATGAGGTGAGACAGAAGAACATCATGGTGAAAGTGTGTGGCTAAGGAAGGCAGCTGAAAACATGGCACCAGGAAGCAGAGAGAAAAGAGCTCTGCTGAGCAAGGACAAAATATAAAGACCAAAAGCACACCCCAGGGACATACCTCCTCAGCCACACACTACCTGCCTAGAGTTACCACTAAATTAATCCCTACCCATGGGATTAATGTACTGATTAGGTTAAGCCTCTTATTACCCAATCATTTCATTTCTAAACTTTGTTGTATTGTCTCACTCATGAGCTTTTGAGGGACACTTAATCTAAACTATAACAGAGCCCCCAGCAAATATCCCTTTTGTAGTTTTGTCCAGAATTGGATCACTTGCAGATGCCCAAATTATCACTTGGCAAAGTAAGACCATTATGATTGATTTCTTTTTTGAAGGACATGACTTCTTGGATGACTATAAACATTCTTTTAGCAAGTAAGAAACAAAGGAATGCCTGCAGAATAGGCAGCCAACAATGTTTGCCATAATTGAGCACATTTAAACTTTTTTATACATCAAATGTTTGAGGATTACTTGAAAAAAATACAAATAATATATATAATATATATTTCATTATAATATAATAAAAAAAACAAGTGATATATCACTGGTGGCTAAGGGTATATATTTTAGAATAAAATAATTCTTCAACACTTAGTAGCTGTGAGAATTTGAACAAGCTACTGAAACTCCATGGATTTTAATTTAGTTTTTACTAAAAGGGGAACGGTTAGAGTACCTATTTTATAGGGTTGTTTTGAGGATTAAATGACACAATATATTGAGCTTACTTGGCTTATTGTAAGTGGTCTCTTATGTTAGCTGCTTTTTAAAAATCATTTTAATTTTAGCTTTTTCTTGAATGATTTTTTTCTTGAATGATTCAAGAAAACGATTTTGCTATATGTAATGAATGCTTCATAAGAGGCCAATATCATAACTATCTCTTCTTGAGTTAAAACTACTGAATTTCACTGAACAACTGGTTTTGGAAAAATAGATTTGGTTATGGCCATTGGAAAGGATAAAGCCTCAAAAGTCATTTATCCAACCTATTTTCCTTTGTGTTGCTGTCTTCAGCTTAATTTTCATTAGTATTATCATTTTTGACCACTTTTATGAAATGCAGCCACTTGGATTTTATTCATTTCTGAAATATTAATAAATCTTAATTCTGTTCTATTTTGATCTAAAGACTTTTTAAAATATTGTGGGAAGGCCTAAGTAATAAGAGACTGTAAAATGTGTATAATACTTAAATAAGGTTCTAAGTATTACATGCAATAAACTACCCAAAGATATGTTCATATTAGGCCCCTAGTAAAAATTTGTTCTTCTCCTTAATCTCTCATACACATATTAAAACTCTCAAAAGTATTGTTTCTTCAGAAACAGGAGAGCTTTTTATCAACTGTATCAATAGAAGAAAACTGCATCTGTCAAGAAAAAAGGAAAGCATACTAGGAATTTCAGACACAGGGCTTTAATATAGGGAATCGGTTACATAGGTATTATAATTTTTTATGAAATGCTGAAGTTTCATTGCTCACCAGAAGTCATGTTAGCCACTTACATTATGGTGGTTTGTGGGTTTTTTTGAGAAATTTTTATTAGACATTCCTTAGCCTATAAACAAACTTTAAAATGCAAATATTTTATACAAGGAGGGTATATATCTTGCTTGTAGGTCTGTTGAATGAATAAGTGGATTATAATTATTTTACTTTGTGGTATAGAATATAGGATTGTATTTCTCTCAGTGCATCTCATGTTGCCTAAAAGATTGTTCATATAAATTCTGGTTTAAATGAATTCTCTTCTTCATCAATAGTTTTATATTACAACCATAATCATTTGGAAGGATTTCTGGAGTTCCTAATTTTTTATTTTTTTAATTGAAAGAAGAAAAGCTGATTTCTTTATCTAGTAATATATTCTATCTTCTTACTATCTCTCCTTAGAATCTGTTTCATTCTTCTTGAAAGATTCTCTCATATGAGTTCACACTAAGATTTCCATTTAGACCAGTTGTATTCCAGGCCTATAGCACAGTTTAAATCTTAGGATTTTACCCCCCTTCATTTGACTGTTAAATTATGTTGAGCATAGCTTCTTGGTCTCATGACTTCTTGATTTTCATTTTCAGTTTGCTAGGTATATTCTAAAGCAAATTTCTCAGGGGGCATTAATGGATAAACTTCTTGAATTTTTATATAACTCTAAAAAGTTTCCTTGGCTTATAACTTCTTCCATCAACTGTACGCATGACTTATTGCCTCTTTCAGATCTTAACTCATATATTCTTTTTTCAAAACGGCCTTCTCTGATTATTTTATTTTTAATTGCAGTCCCCCTGTATTACCAATTTTCTTATTGCTTTTTCTCTAGAGTACTTAGCATATTCTACCATTCTATATATATTTTCTTATTTTTGTCTTTATTTCCCCACTAAAAAGTACTGTAAGTTTTGCAGTTTTATTCACTACTGTATCCTTGGTACATAAAATCATGCCTGGCATATAGTAGCCCCTCAATAAATAACTGCTAAATGTGTTAATGAATTTTTCTATCACCCTTTATTATAGTTATAAATCCAGGGTTATAAATCATTTTCTCTCAGAACTTTGAAAGGATTACTCCATTGTCTTCTGGCATCTGTGTTATTAATGTGAAATATAATGTCAGTCTGATTCTTCTTTCTTCTCTAGGTGACCTATTTCTTCTCTTTTTGAAAGCTTTAATTTTCTAGGAGCTCGGGAAATCCTTAATATACACGGATAAGAATTTTTTTTTAACTGATCCTTTTTGGCACTTTTAATTAAGATTGCTGGTCTTTTCCTGCAGCTCTGGAAAACTGTATTCTTTTTAAAAAATTCTTCTACTTTTTTCTTGTACTATATCTTTTTAACATAAGCTTTTAATAAGCATGTCAGAGCTTATGCTAAAAAGATATAAAATTAAAACAAAATATCAAATGATGGACTAAAATAGGGGTAGTTTGGTTTAATATTTGTATTTTGTTTTTCACTAATAATGATCAAAGTGGCTTATCGCATTAGTAGGAAAAGAAAATGTTAGTAAATGATCATGGGTTCATTGGAAAGGGGTTTAGTCTAATTTCATATTGTGCACCATACATTGTAAACATTTTTAATAAGAAAATATTGTAGGTTGATGAAATTCATGGGTAGGGATGTTCATCACAGTGTTATATAACATGGGAATGGCCTAAATATCAAATAGGATAATACTTAAATAAGCTGTCATATCTGTGCCATGAAATGCTTTGCAGCCACTAACAGCTATATTTCCAAAGCATATTTAATGACATTAAAAATGATATCCCAATTATTTTTATGTGTATAAAATTTTCACATGTACATGTTGAGATGAAAAATCTAGTGGAAAATACCAATATATTAATACAGGTTTATAATCCCTTATACAAAAATCCTTCGACCCGTATGTGTTTCTGAATTCTAAGTTTTTTTAGATTTTAGAAAGGTAGTGTGCATTTACCTAATAGCATCTAGAGGAACACTATTATCAAACACAATAATGTTTCTGTAGTGAAATATGACTATTCACATTGAGTAGTATACATAAAATCTATAATTTTTATGTCAATTGAGGTAAAACTGCTGCTAAAAAGTTTATGTTGAGCTTAATCAAAACCTTGTTTTATACTTTTTGGATTTCAGAATTATGTGCATTTTGGGTCATTAGGAATTTGGGCAATAAGATTACGAATGATTTTTGAATTTTTGTTGTTTATAATCTTTCATATATTTCTATATTTGTGGGAACATACATAATGTTACAGAAATATATTTTAGTAACAAATTTAAAAATTACAACTGTATACACTTAAGATTTCTTATTAAATCTTAGCCTTCCCTAGAAAGAGGAAAAGATTTAAATTCACCAAAAGATATCCATTCATTGATTCAACAAATACTTATCTATAACTACCATTTTAATAAGCATAGATGAAGATGCTCTACATTACCAAGGAAATTAGTATTTCAAACCTTGATATATTGCCATTTCCCACTCTTCTAATTGTCAGAAATTTAATGATTCTGACAATTTCAGTAATTCACCTGGATGCCAAAGAAGTAGGAAAATTCCTACATTGCAATTTGGATATCAATTGATAAAATCACTTTGGAAATCAAACTGGTAATATCTACTGAAGTTGAAATTGTATATATACTATAAACCTCTTAAACATCATGTGGCTTGTTGTCAATACATTGGTTTCCCTTTTCTGTTTCTCATACTACATCTTGCCCAAGTGTTTTATTCACTTTAATTTTATATGCTGGTATTATGGATTCTCATAACTAGGTGATTTCTTTTCTTAGAGCAGTGATTTTAGTTTTCAATATTTTTTTCTTCCCAAGCCTTTTTAGAAATATGACTTTTTAAATAAATTTTTTTTTAGTTGATGGATTTTTATTTATTTATTTTTATGTGGTGCTGAGAATCACGTATGACGGGCAAGCGCCCTACCACTGAGCCATTAGCCCAGCCTCAAAATGTGACATTTTAAAACAGTTTTATTTGTTTTGATATCCCAATAGCCATGCAAACATTCAACATCTTCACTTGTCAGATGTGGCATGTATTTAGATATCTCTTCAATTTTGCTGGGGCCATTGCTGCTGTTTTCCATAAACAAGCACAAGGGAATGGGATGGCTGGGATTATCAGTCAAAATAGTCTGTGGTCCTACACATAGAATCCTCCTCCAAAATTATTATTACCTCCAAAATCACCACATTGTTCTTATTTCTCAATTATTGTAAATCACTTTTGTTATACTTGTTTTTTGTTTTGTTTTGTTTTTGTACTGGGGATTGAACTCAGGGGCACTCAACCACTGAGCCACATGCCCAGCCCTATTTTGTGTTTTATGTAGAGACAGGGTCTCACTGAGTTGCTTAGCGCCTCGCCATTGCTGAAGCTGGCTTTGAACTCGTGATTCTCCTGTCTCAACCTCCCAAAGTGCTGCAATTACAGGCATGCACCACCGTGCCTGGCTCACTTAATTGTTTTATGTATCTCTTTAAACTTAAAATGTTAAAAGGCAATAGTGAAATTTTAGACATAAATTTTTATTCATTGAGTTTATGGTGTTATGTGTGAAGATAAGGAATACAATATGAATATTACCTAATCCTGTCTTCAAGGACCTAGCAAGTAAACTGACTTCAGTGTAGTGTGATAAGAGCTAAGAAAGTTAATTAGAGGTTTGGTAGAGTTAAGTGGCAATCTTCCAAATCAGAGATCAGCAACCCTTTGTGTATAGGACCAGAAAGAGTAAATATTTTAGGTTTCACAGACCATACCATTTGACTACTCACTCATCTTTGCTCTTATTGCACGACTAGTCATAGACAATACATACATGAATGAGAATGGCTGTGTTCCAATAAAACTTTATTGACACTGAAATTTGAATTCCAAATAATTTTCATATTTCACAAAATATTTAATCCTTTAAAAATGCAAAAACCATTTATACCTCTTAGGTCATATAAAAGCAAGTAGCAAACCAGATTTGGCTCCCTGACCACTTTTGCCAATCTGTGAAAAAGTTTTTGAATTACAGATTGTTGTGGATGGTGCTGCTCTCTTATAGCCTGCCTAGTTCTAGCTACTTTCATTACTAGGGAAGTTTAGTAGCCAAAAAGTTTACAAGTATTGAAAGCCTCATTGCTAATCTAGTGGGTTCTGAGTATACCTGATACTCTGAATAATAATCATAATTATATAATGATAAAGACAATAATAATGCTATTGTATTGATGATTTGCAGGATCAAGAACTCAGATATTTTTCAGAGGCCAAGTGTTAAGGCCAGAGTATTTGAAAAATAGGGAGTTATGTGAATTGGGGCAAAATGAATAGCATTTGACCCATTTAAAAGAGGCATAGCCTCAATTTAGCTCCAGCCTGAGAATGCAGGGCCCATGTTCCCTAATGAAACATTCAAGAAAAGCTAGAAATCAAGACATTAGTTGTGTCCCCCTTCTTTTCCCCCTCCTTCTCTCTTTCTCTTTCTTTTTAATATTGTGAGTCAGAACCATCTTTAGGTTTCACTTAAGCTGGCTGGCAATTTGCCTTCTCTGTATTGCAGGTTTTATTATTTAAAAGGAACTTTTAGACAAGTGTATGCAGTGATATGAATCAATTATTTTGCTTTGAATCTCAGGATATATATTTTTATCTTAATATTGAAAATTATTGTGAAAGTAATTTAAAATTACAAATACAATGGCAGTACATCATATTCACCTGTTCAGTTGTTGTGCTTGAGGTGTCAGTACTTGGAGCTTTCTCCTGCCTGACTTTGTGATCACAAACTTGTTTTTCCTTTTTGGTCATGGTTGTATTGAGATATAATTCATATCACACAGTTCACTCATTTAAGTTTATAATTCATTACCTTTTAGTATATTTACCCTTATGCAACTGTCACATCAGGTTTAGAACATTTTTATCACTCCAAAAAGAAAACTCATACCCTTTTGCTGCTACTTTTCCAGTTACTGCATCTTCCCCCAATCACAGGCAAAACATTCATCTACTTTCTGTCTCTATATTTGCCTATTCTTGATTTATTCTATAAAATAAGATTATATAATATGTAACCTTTTATGGCTGTCTTCTTTCACAGTAGTCTAATGTTTACAATCTTCATATGTATTCTAGCATAAATCAGTATTTTATTCCTATTTATTGCCAAATACATTCTGTTGAATGGACATATCACATTTTGTTTACCCATTCATTGATAAATGGACTTTGGGGTTGGTTCCACATTTTGCCTTTATATATAATGCTATTGCAAATCTTTGTAGACATATGTGGACAAGTGTTTTCATTTCTTTATGGTATATACCTAGGAATGGAATTGCTGGGATATTAGGTAACTGTTTAATTTTTTGAGGAATGACCAAACTTTTTCAAAGCAACTACAACAATTTTCACTGCCACTGGCAATGTTGGATAATTCCAGTTTATCAACATCCTTGCCAACATATGTTATTTATTATCTGACTTTTTGATCCTAATGGGTGTGAAGTGTTGCCTCACTGTGATTTTGATTTGCTTTTTACTCATGACTAATGACTTGTGCTTATTGCTCATTTGTATATCTTCTTTAGAGAAATGCCTTTTCAAATCCTTTGCCCATTTTAATTGGGTTATTTGGCTTTTTGTTTGAGTTATGTTTTCTGTATATTTTGGATGTAGTTCCCTATCAGGTATATGATTTGCAAATATTTGCTCCCATTCTGTAGTTCCTTCGGAAGCACACAAGTTTTTAATCAAAGATGAAGGCCAATTTATCTTTTCTTTTTTTCTTTTGTTGCTTGTGCTTTTGCTGACATATCTAAAAATTTGTTGCCCAGTCTAAGGTCACCAAGATTCACCTCTATGTTTTCATCCAAGAGTTTTATAATTTTAGCTTTTACCCTTAGATTTTTGATCCATTTTGAGTAATTTTTTTTGCATATGGTATAAAGACCAGAGAAAATACATTTTTTAACCTCAAAAATCAAGCCAAATTTACTAGGGATATAGCTCATTGGTAGAACGTTTGCCTAGCATGTGCAAACCCCTGAGTTCTATCCCCAGCAGAGCAAGTGCACGTGTGCACACACACACACACACACAAAGCAAGACAGAAATTTTAGTACATAATACTTTTGAGTATTGTTTTCACATTGTAAATAGAATATGGTGGAACACGTTTTTAATTTTAAAATAAGAATTTCATGCTTTGATAGATTACACTTACATTAATTAGGTAGAGGGCTTTAGAGCACAAAGATCATACTTACATTATAGCTAAAGTATTTTTTCCCTTCTCACCCCATCGAGTCCATCAACTTTAGTATTTAAGTATGTTTTACATTTACATTGTTTCTATGTTTAGTGTGGTTTATTCTCTAGAGAAGTAGCTAATTCTCTGAAACTATTTTGGCTTATTTATAGATTGGTCAAAGAAAAAGTGATGTATGAAAAAGAAGCAAAACAACAAGAAGAAAAGATTGAAAAAATGAAAGCTGAAGATGGTGAAAATTATGCCATTAAAAAGCAGGTAAAATTGTATCTTAAACAATAATAACTAACATTTTTAGAATAACGTATCAGCTAATATAGTCTTTATAGCATCCCACTAAGATGGTACTGTTATTTACTTCTTCCCATTAAACTGTGCATTTAAAGAAAATGAAACTTAAACACAGGTGAAGTAAGTGCCCAAAGGTCACACAGCTGCTAAGTAGCATAGCTGAGAACATAAGCATTTTGGCTCTAGAAACTGTATACTAAGCTATACTACCTCTTTAAGTGTTAAGTATAAAAATGGGCTAATCTTAATGTTAAATATACTTACATATTTTAATTCAGAAATATTTTCTCAAACTGATATGAAAACCACCAAAATAAAATATGTATGGCATTTCTCAATGGCTGCTTCTGATTGTGTCATGACAGTTTTTGGTCTCCTTAACTTCTTGATTTTGGCATCTGCTTATCTCTCTAACCTCAACTCTCATCAATCCCTACCCAGATCTCTTAGGTGTCTGCCTTTTAGTTTCCTAAATATGCCCTTTCTTCTTTGCCTCTGAAATGTTACCCATGTCTGGGATACTTTCCCTTCTCTCTTTTTTTTTTTAACCTACTCTCTCCAAATTAATTCCTGTTCATCCTACAAGCCTCCTCTACACTCACCTCTATACTGAGTTAGGGTCCATCCCTTATGCTTCCATAACACCTTCTGTATTCCCCTTAAAGCATTTATTGAAAGTTTACCCTCAGCTGACACTCGGTTTGTAATTTCTTGAAAAAATAGACACTGTCATGGAACTTCCTTGTGTTTCCACCACAAAATCTATCATCCTACCTGTGTCTATACCCATAATACTTTCCTTCCCATGAGAGTGGATCATGTGATGTTATTTGTGCTTGTCTTTCATAACCCCAACAGCATTTTTATTTTGGGGAGGGGGTACCAGGAATTAAACTCAGGGGTACTCGACCACTGATCCACATCCCCAGCCCTATATTGTGTTTTATTCAGAGACAGAGTCTCACTGAGTTGCTTAACACCTCACCATTGCTGAGGCTGGCTTTGAACTCGCAATTCTCCTCTCTCAGCCTCAGTGCTGGGATTACAGGCCACTGCTCCCGGCTCCTCAACAGCATTTGATTCAAGTAACCACTTTCTTCTTGAAATATTCTTTTTTTTTTTCTTTTTGGTACTACAGATTGAAACCAGGGGACCGCTTAACCACTGAGCCACATCCCCAGCCCTTTTTATTTTTTATTTTGAGACAGGGCCTTGCTAAGTTGCTGAGCCTAGCTTCAAACTTGCAATCCTCCTGCCTCAGCCTCCAGAGGTACTGGGATTGCAGGCATGCACCACCACACCTATTCTTTTATGTGGGCAAATTTGATAGAACAGCTTCCTGGTTTTTCGCCTATTTCACTATCATTATTTTTTAGTTTCCTTTGTTGAACCTGTCTCTTTCCATATATATGCTTTTATACAATCTCTTTCCAGGTAATATCATACCATCTCATAGACCTTAATATACCATTTTTATGCTCATTTATTTGTTCGCTGCAATAGAATTTATTGAACACCTGCTACTTGCCAAGCATTGCTCTAAGCACTCTTTTAGGCACAGTATTTAAAAAGACAACAAAACAAAAAACCAGAATCCCTACTTGGCACTCATTCTAGTGCCACTGACTCCCAAGTTTGTATCTGTGGATCTGACCACTCCAGATATACACTTTCAACTAATTATGTATTTTACATATGTTCTTGGTGTCCAGAATAAAAATCTTGATCTTTCCCCAACCCAGGTTACCTCCAAAAAGAAAAAAAAAAAAAAGCCCAAGCCAAATATTTATTGGGTCCTTCTTAATACTTCTCTAATAATAATCCTATCAAACATCACCAGGTCCTATTTCTTATTTTCTCTATAATGTCACCTTTCTAGTCCACTTTATTGTGATCTCTTGCCTGAACTATTGCAAAAGCCGCCTAGTTGGTATACCTCTTTGACAGTCAACATTCTCCATTTCTTTCCACCACAACAGCAAGATTGAGTTCTTTAAAATGTGCATCACATCATTTGTTCTACTACTTAAAATCTAATTTCCAATGCATTTAAAATAAAATCTATCTGCTCAGTAAAAGGAGATTCTGAAATATCCTCTACAGATAATATGTTAAAACCTTTTAGTTTTTACTATGTAAATTGTGTTCCAAATGGTAATAATGTTCTTAACCTAGACTTAATTTATCAAAATTTATCACTTAAAATGGATTTTTCCTTGATTATCCAGGAAGAGAACCTTCATATTTTCTCGAGCAAGAAGGAGAACCTGCCTTCTTCTCTGTATGGATAGCATTTCTTCATATGTAAAGGATATTAGTGTGTTCATTATTTCCAAATTGAGGGAGGTTTAGTAAACAGATTTATAGATACAGAATGTCCTCAGTATGTTGAACTTTATGAACTAACTGCTTTTCATGTGGATTTACCTATGAAATGTAACTTTTTGATTCTTAAAATGATAGTATATACTACTCTCTCACTTTAACGTCCTCTATTGTTTTCCCACATCTAGTGAGAAAATATGACATAGTACATACCTTTATTTTATCCAGGTCCTTCTTGGCCCTATCAGACTTATTTCTTTTAAAGATTTTTTTAGTTGTAGATGAACACAATACCTTTATTTACTTATTTTTATGTGGTGCTGAGGATTGAACCCATGGCTTCACACTTGCTAGGTAAGTGATCTACCACTCAGCCCCAGCCCCAGCCCCAGACTTATTTTTTGTAGTCATGAAGCTGGTGGCCTCATTTGTGTGTATTTTTTTTCCATTGCCTTGCTCTTTTCATCTCCAGTTTTAAAATAAATAAAAGCAAGTATCAATAAGTAGGGCTGGGGTTGTGGCTCAGTGGTAGAGCACTTGCCTAGAATGTATGAGGCACTGGGTTTAATTCTCAGCACCACATATAAATAAATGAATAAAATAAAAGTTCATCAATTAAAAAATTACATATTTATATATATATGCACATATATATATATAAATAAAATGAATCAATAAATAGGATGGCTTCAAATTAAAAAGTTTCTGCACAGCAAAGGAACCAATAAAGAAGGTGAAGAGAGTCTGCAGAATGAGAGAAAATCTTTGTCAGTTACTCCTCCCACAGGACATTAGTGTCTAGAATATATACAGAACTCAAAAAACTTAACACCAAAATAAATAAATAACCCAATTAATAAAAAGGTAAATGAACTAGGGGCTGAGGTGGTGGCTCAGTGGTAGAGCGCTTGCCTTACATGAGTGAAGCACTGGGTTCGATCCTCAGCACCGTATATAAATAAAGTCCGTTGACAACTAAAAAAATATTTAAAAAAAAAAGGTAAATGAACTAAATAGACATTTCTCAAAAGAAGAAATACAAATGGCAACAAATATATGAAAAATGTTCAGCATTCTTAGTAATCAGGGAAATGTATATCAAGACTAAGATTTCGTCTCACTCCAAGCATTCTTGGTGGCATTCACCAAGAATACAAATAGCAAATGCTTGTGAGGATGCGAGGGTAAAGGTATACTCATGTTGTTGGTGGTACTGCAAATTTGTGTAATCACTTTGGAAAGCAACATGGAGATTCCTGACAAGACTAGGGGTGGAACCACCATATGACCACTCCTTAGTATTTATCCAAAAGAACTGAAATCAGCTACTGTAGTGATACATGCACACCAGTGTTTATAGCAGCAAAATTCACAATAGCCAAGTTACAGAACCAGCCTAGGTGCCTGTCAACAGATGAATAGATAAAGAAACTGTGATGTATACACAGTAGAGTTTTACTCAGCCATAAACAAGAATGAAATTATGCCATTTGCTGGTAAATTAGTGGACCTGGGGAGCATTATGCTAAATGAAATAAAACAGATTCAGGAAGTCAAGGATTAATTTTCACTCATAAGTGGAAGCTAAAGAGATACAAGGAATTTGAAAGGGCGGGGAGGTGTCTCATGTTTTATCTAATTTACATACTTACTATCTTACAATAAAACCACTACTTTGTAAGTTAGGATTAATTATTCAATCCTGTCTTCTCACTGTTACTTAAAAATGTTAGCCACAGGGCTGGGGCTGTAGCTCAGTGGCAGAGCACTTGCCTAGCATGTGTGAGGCACTGAGTTTGATCCTCAGCACCATATAAAATACAATAAAGGCATGCTGTCCATCTACAACTACAAAAAAAAAAAATTAAAAAAAAAAAAAGTTAGCTACAGGCCATTTATAGTGGCACATGATTGTAATCCCCGTGACTTGGGAGACAAGCTCGAGGTCAGCCTCAGCAACTTAGACCTTGTGTCAAAATAAAAAATAAAAAGGCTGGGAGTGTAGCTCAGGTAAAGCACCCCTGGGTTCAATCCCCAGTACCAAAAACAAAACAAAACAAAACAACAACAACAAATTATATAATGATTTTATCATTGACCACATATGTACCTGTAGAAGGAAAAAATTCATTTCTTAAGTCCCTTTTATACCCAACAATGTTAAAATTCTCTGTCACAGTGGCTGTGGTTTATAACATTTTTTAGATTTATAATCAACCTACTACTTAACATTTGAAAATATCCCATATCAGATTTTTCTCTTTTGCTGCTCTTACCAACTTACAGCATATACAGTTACCAGTCGCAGTTTTGTTTCAGTCTCCTGAAAAATTCTTCAGCCCAACCTTTTCCATGTTTTGCTTAATTTCCTTGCCTTGGCTTAGCTTTATTATGGCCGTTCATGCTTTTCATTATATACAATGAGTGTTATGAGAACCACTACGTTCCTGATTTGCCCAGGAGTTTTAAGGTCAATATGGTTTCTTGACATTTGCTGTGACTCTTAGAAAGTATTAAGGAATTTAAGCACTGTGTTTTGTGGACTTTCTACACATTTCTGGATATCTTCCTCTTCTGAGCTAAATGCCATCTGTGGCCACTGCTCACTGCCTTGGCTCTTCTCTCACCTGGGTCTATTTTTCTTGGCTTTCCTAGCTTTTCTAACTTGGCCCTATTTTGTAATATGCCCATATAATTCTGTTGCTCTCTACCAAACTTCTTACTTGAAGTAGGTTGTCAAAAATCCAGAGGAGGGTCTCTCCTGGAGTAGGTCTTATTTTCGTTTTTGTTTTTTTGGGTTTTTTTTGTACCAAGGATTGAACTCAGGGGCACTCAGCCACTGAGCCACATCCCCAGCACTATTTTGTATTTTATGTAGAAACAGGGTCTCACCAAGTTGCTTAGAGCCTTGCTTTTTGCTGAGGCTGGTTTTAAACTCATGATCCTTATGTCTCAGCCTCCCAAGCTGCTGAGATTATAGGCATGCGCCACCTCACTCAGCTTATTTTTATTCTTTTAAATGAAGTAACTAGGCAGAAGTTTTCAGGAACCTCAGAGGCCAAAACAACAACCAATCAAAGATTTATTCTACTGCCCACCTCTTTTCTGGCAAAACAATTTAACACAACATTCATATATTGCCCCAATTGCTTTTAGCCATCTGCTACTGATGTTCCCCCTTTTCTCCATTGTCCTCAGTCCCTAATTAGGGATAGATTCAGAGGCTTTTGCCTTTAGTAAGGGAGATATTCTGGTTTGTGTGTGGGGGGGGGTTGTTTGTTTGTTTTTTGTCTGTCCTGCAATAGAAATGCTTGGCAGTAATGGCATTCAGTCAAACATGTCTCTGTTATTTCTTCTGAGGCATGACTCATTCTTTTGCTAGGTGTTGTTACAACATGGATTGGCATAATTTTTGGACAAAGGCTCCTCACAAAAACTTTGCAGTTATATGTTCATTAATTTCATTGATGTGAAATTTGTCTTTCTGAGAAAGATGAACACATATTTTTCTGACTCATTTGAAATATGAGTTTACAATTAGATGTTTCTATCTTTTTCCTAAATATAAAAGAAAAATTTTTCATTAAATATGTGGATAATATTAGATAGGAGAACTCAATGAACAAAGAAAAAATTCACCAGGAGTCTCACAAGGTTTTTGCAAGAAATATAAAGATTTTCTTTTAGTCAATAATAAAAATATGGGGCTGGGGTTATGGTGCAGTGGTAGCATGCTTGCCTGGCACGCATGAGGCACTGGGTTCGATCCTCAGCACCACATTAAAAATAAATAATAAAAGATATTCTGTCCACCTTCAACTAAAAAATAAATATTTAAACAAATAATAATAAAAATATTATGGAAAACAACAATTTCCAGTCATGCAAGAAAATATTTTTGTCTCTTGGTACATATACTCAAGCTTATAAACAGTATTCTGTTCTGTTAATATAGTTGCTCCTTTTCTGTTATAGATTCACAGGAAGTTGCAAAAATAAAAATATTTAGGGAGGTCTTATACACCATTCACCCTTCTTCTAATTTTAACAGCTTGTGTAATTATAATAGAGTATCCAAACCATAAAATTGATTTTGGTACACCAGGGAGCTGATATAGATTTCACTAGTTATACCGGAACTCATTTGTAAGTTTGTGTGTGTATTTCTATGCAGTTCTATCACCTGTATAGCATATATAACTACCCCCAAAATCAAGATGAAATATCACCAGGCTCCTTTGTGTTCCCACTTTATAACTATTTTCATCTTCTCTATCCCCAAATCCTATATAATTGCACTATTTCAGGAATATTGCATTACATATAATAGAACCATACGTTATGTAAACTTCTTAAATTTTTCCACTTAGCACAATTCCCTTGAGGTCTTTGGAAGTTGTTGAGTAGTTTGTTCTTTTTTGTTGCTGAGTAGTATTTTATGATATGAATTTGACCATTGAGAGACATTTAGGTTGTTTCTAGGTTTTGACTATTATGAAAAAAGCTACTATGAACATTTGTATACAATTTTGACTTCAATAGAATATAAGTTTCATTTCTCTACCCTGTTTGCTTGTTTGTTTTTGGTACTGGAGATTTAACCCAGGGTTGCTTTACTACTGAGCTACACCCTTGTCCCTTTTATTTTTTATTTTGAGACAGGGTCTCACTAAGTTGGTAAGAGTCTTGCTAAGCTGCTGAGGCTGGCCTCAAATTTGTGATCCTGCTGCCTCAGCCTCCCAAGTTACTAGAATTACAGGCAGGCGCCATGGCACCCACCAAGAATTCTTTATATTTTAGACACATGCCTTTATCCCAATCAGGCAGTAGCCAAAGAGCTTGATGTTAGAACTCTTTATTTTGAAAAAATGAAGATCCTTCAATAAGAACATTTCCTTTCTGATTTATGTACATTTAACGATAAAGGAAAGTGACTGGATTTTTGGTTCAACAGTTTGTTTATTGTTGTAACCTGATCTTTGCTTAACCTCCCCAACTTCCATTTTACTTGAATAATTACTTTAAAAATTCATACCTTGTTTTTTTTCTAAGTTAGTTATCAGTGGAACTGCTGCCTGTCATATTCCCCTAAATTTCCTTTTCTTTCTAATCTGTGCCAAAATCCTGAGTTTACCACAGAAAGCATTAGAATAAACTGACAATTTATTCAGATATTTTAAAGATAATTCTTACCTACCAAGGAAACACTTTGAAAGATATTTGGTCAAAATCAGTGTGTTGGGGGCTGTCATCTGGATAATCATACCTCATATACTATCTTTTAAAATTATTTCTGATAAAAGTGTAGGCCCAACTTTTCATCATGTCAGCTTAGGAACCGACTTCCTCAACAAGAAGTAAAATCAAGAATTAATAAATGGAATGGTATCAAACTAAAAAGCTTCTTCACAGCAAAGGAAATAATCAAGAACGCGAATAGAGAGCCTACAGAATGGGAGACAGTTCTTACCACCTGCACCTCAGAAACAACATTAATCTCCAGTTTATACAAAGAAATTAAAAAAGAAACAAACAACCCAATCAATAAATGGGCAAAGGAACTGAACAGGCACTTCACAGAAGAAGAAATATGAATGGTCAACAAGTATATGAAAAAATGTTCAACATCTCTAGCAATTAGAGAAAAGCTAATTAAAACTGCACTGAGATTCCATCTCACTCTAGTCAGAATGTTAATTATCAAGAATACAAGTAACAATAAATGTTGATGAGGATATAGGGGAAAAGGTACATTCATACATTGCTGGTGGGACTGAATATTGGTGCGGCCACTCTGGAAAGCAGTATGGAGATTCCTCAGAAAACTTGGAATGGAACCACCATTTGAACCAATTATTCCACTCCTTGGTACATACCCAAAAGACTTAAAATCAGCATACTACAGTGACACAGACACATCAATATTCATAGCATCTCAATTCACAATAGCTGAACTATGTTACCAACCTGTGTGCCCTTCAACAGATAAATGGATTAAGAAAATATGAAGTATATATACACAATGGAATATTACTCAGCCATAAAGAAGAATGACTATGACTTTTGACGGTAAATGGGTGTATCTGAAAACTAGCATGTTAAGTGAAATGAGCCAATCCCCCAAAACCAAAGGTTGAATATTCTCTGATATGTGGACGCTAACACATAGTAAGGAGTGGGGAATGGGGGTGGGGGTGGGGGAGAATAGAAGTTTATTGGAGTAGACAAAGGGGAATGAAGGGAAGGGAGCGGAGGTGAGAATAGGAAATACAGTAGAATGAATCAGACTTAACTTTCCTATGTTTGTATATGAATACACTACCAGTGAAATGCCACATCATGTACAACCACAAGAATGGGATTCTAATTAGAATAAGTTATATTCACGTATGTATAATATGTCGAAATACAATCTACTCTCATGTATATCTAAAACGAACAAACAAAAATTATTTCTGATAGTTGTAACTTATTACTACAAGGGAAAGTGTATAATTTTTGGCTTTGATGGAGATGTGGACACTATATCCAAATTATAGTTATTGCTTTTTTTTTTTTTTTTTTTTTTGCTTTCTTTAGCTTGGTCTTCTTGAAACAATGTCATATGTTCATTTTCATGGTTATGCTCCTATACTGAGTTAGAGAACAGAGACCTTCTCTTTTTCATCATTGTATTCCCTGTACTATCATCTTGCATAAGTGTGATCATCCTTTGGTATCGTCAAGGGATTGGTTCTAGGAGCCTCCTGTGGATACCAAAATTCATGGATGCTTAAGTCCTTTGTGCATAATGTCCTAGTATTTTGCATAAAACCTATCCCTGCACATTCTCCTATATACTTTAAATCATGTCCAGATTACTTATAATACCTAATAAATGTGAATGCTATGTTAGTAGTTGTTATATTGTACTATTTAGGGAGTAATGACCAAAAAAGTCTGTATATGTTCAGTACAGATGCAGTTTAAAAATGTTTCCAACCCACTCTTGGTTGAATCTGCAGATGTGGTACCTGTTGATGTACATATGTTCTATATGATGTACATATGTTCTATGTTAACTGAATGTGTTGAATGAATTAGGGTGGAATATAGGAGACTGAACTTAAACCCTGCTTCAGTCAGAGTCCTATTTTGATAGACTAATTGAAGATTCTTACACTGTAAGAATAAATGGAATAATAATAAATATAAGTTATTTTGGGTAACATTGCCTAAAGTTCATTTCAGTAACATTAAAGCTTTCACAAAAATTGAGTAAGTATATATTTCAACTTATCATGGATTTGACCTAATTCTTTGTGGTAATTTCTAGAAAGTATTCTAAAGGCATTTCATAGGAAAAGAAAGTATGAAATGTTCCTGCCACAGACTTCATATGTATTCAAACTAATCATATATGCAAAAACAATTTAGTGTCAGTGATTACAAATGTCTAGGTAGAGCATGATTAGCTCTGAAAGTAAAGTCATGATCCTGTGTTTGAAATTTTCAACCTCTGCCTCATTAATAAAAGAGTTGAAAGCTCAGCAATAAGGTTCTACCTGAAAAAATAGAATGGGTAGGGAATATCCTTGTATGTAATTCTGATTTTTGTTTACAGTGTGAGCTACTAAGGAATGAATGAAGGTACTGGGATTTATTAATTTCCATTAAAACTCAGTATTATTACCATGAGATTATCTTTTCTTTTTTATTTTATATGAGCTAGATTATAACTCAGTAGAAGTTTAGATTTGTACCCATATCTCTGTATTTAACCAAACATTAGTTTTCTGAAACAAATGTTAATATCTATGTCTACTTTTGGGAATAGTCTAGGGAAATAAAGCTTCCTACTACCTTCTTTAAAACGTTTTATTTTAGGCCCAACATTTAACACTAACTTAATCATTGGGTTTCCCTGTTACTTGATTTTTTTTTCTTTCGTAATTTAATATGTTAAGTCCAGCTTTGAATGATAGATTTTAAGCCCAAAAATATCCTCTGGAATAAATATTCCTGTGTTTAATTCTGTAGTGTTTGTCTTCAGGGGCAATAGGCAAGTTCAGATTCAGAGGGGTGCCACGTAGGTAATTTGGCTCAAACTGCATGGGGAGAATAATCTTTCTCCTAAAATGAAGCACAAGGATAAGTAATAACTTTTTATGCATGATAAGCATCAAAAATATGAACCTGCTGGTCTTTGCTTTTCATTTTTCTTTACCTCTGTCTTTCAGTGAGAACCTCCTGCAGTGTGCACACGATGTGATCAATAACTCAATAACTTTTTTCATGCAGTAATTATCTCCATGTGATATTATCTGAACACTGTTTTTCTTTATTACTCAAAAGATGCAGGAGATATTTATATAACCAGCTGATCCCATTTTGGATAAAGGTGCTTTGTAACAGCAGGGGAAATAGTTTATTTTAAATAGCCTTTTTAAATAAAATGCTCTATGAAAAGCTTTTCCAGTTAATTTTCACTTACCATGAGAAAGTGATTACCAAAAAACAAAACAACAAAACACCCCAAGTTTAGTACAAGTTCTAAAACTTGTACTTTGTTACAGTATGATAATCTAACTTAAATAATTTAAATTAAAACATTGAGTCATTTAACATAGTCATATTTTTTTCTGATTCCTCTAAATCATTAGGTATTTATTGAGGTATGAGCTGAACACACACAAATTCTATCATCTGTACATGTCTCACTGAGATTCTCATTATAGGCAGAGATCCTACAAGAGTCCCGGATGATGATCCCAGATTGCCAACGCAGGTTAGAAGCTGCATATACTGATCTTCAGCAGATTTTAGTAAGTATATATTTCTGTCTTGTACTTTGAAAGTTTTTAAATCCAATACAACATAGAGGGCCAAAAGTTTAAATACTTAACACCAAGAGTGAGATGAAGACATTTTTATTTACCTGCCCTTTATATCAGTATGTGTTAAAATAATTCATTGAGTTTAAATTGTTTTTGAGTTATGATTCCAATAAAAGTAGTTTTCTAGCATGTTTATTCTACTTAAACTTAATTAGGTAATTGCATTGTGATAGAGTCATTCATCAGGCCAATATTGTTAAACAACATCTTGAATTGATTTTCATGCAGAAAAAAACTGGCATCTTAAGGATGGGTTGACCAGTTTCTTTTGTGTGTGTGTGTGTGTGTGTGTGTGTGTGTGTGTGTGTGTGTTAGTACAGATTCAACTCAGGGGTGCTCTACCACTGAGCTCCACCTCCAGCCCTTTTAATTAATTAATTAATTAATTAATTTATTGAGAACGGATCTTGCTAAGTTGCTGAGGATTTCACTAAGTTACTGAGACTATCCTCAAACTTGGGATCCTCCTGCCTCAATCTCCTGAGTCATTGGAATTTTGGGTGTGTGCCACCAAGCCTGGCCTATTTCTAATTTTGAAAGATCCAGTGTTTCAAGTGAATTTGGGCCCTTATTTAAAGGATCTGGAATTCCTTCAGATTCAAGCCTGAATCAATTAGAAAGGGGGGAAAAAAAAGGTAATACAAGCAGTTCCTTCATATGAATTTGGAGGTGGGTAACACCTCCAAATATTTATTGGTATAAATGCTTTGTGATACAGTGGCTAACTCAGTTTATAAATGATTCTAAGTAAAAGTTATTTCTTAGTAGAGGTAAAAACATAATACTGTATATAAGCCATTGTTGCTATTTGATGACTGGTGAATTCTGTCATTTCCTTTACTAATTTTATGTTTGTATTTCTTGAACTAATATTATTTACTAGCTACATAACTTTTTTCCTGATTCGTGGTTGTTCTCTTACATGACAAAAATAAGACTTTTTCAGTATGATTTGAAAGAGAATGAAATTTTGTTTTCCCACAAAATTAGAACTACAGAAAAACAAAAGAGAAAAATGTTTACATTTTACAGTAGTTTGGACACAAAACTCCATATTTATCTATAAATACTTTTTAAAGGCAGGATAATCTTAGCCAAAAAAGAATCTGTGGTTTTGGAATAGAATGCAGAGAAGGCAGGAAATGATCAGTGTTAAGATACTACATGAGAAACACTATTTGTATTCCTAACCATTAAATGATGTAACTGAGAAAATAATATAAAATTTGCTTGGAAAAAAAATGTCTTTGGATGATGTATTTTATCTAAGGATATGTTCAATAGTATCTCTGTCCTGTATAAGCTTATATTTACTAACAGAATAAAACCATGTTTAAGGTGTTACATACAAGTTTAAGAAATTCTTACCTCTAGTCTAAATTAGGCAGATTCTCACTCCTTTGTTTTAAATCTTCATATTAAATACATATTTTATTCCCTCTTTTCTATAATAACCAAAAATATCC
Organism: Xerus rutilus; assembly: GCA_028644305.1. Lineage (NCBI taxonomy): Eukaryota > Metazoa > Chordata > Mammalia > Rodentia > Sciuridae > Xerus > Xerus rutilus. The sequence continues at coordinate 54,783,882 of CM053405.1, read as the reverse complement.
ATCCCTTATTGACCTGACATGAATTTTTGACTATAGTTTTATTTTAAAATAAAAAAATTTCCCCATGTTTAATTTGGATAATATTGTTTCATTTGTAACCATTACAATATATTAGTAAAAATGTCCTATATGTCCTATATGTCTTGGAAAAACTCAATCTTTAAATGTGAAAAGATGAAAGATGTATTTTGTTTCCTTTAGTGTGAGATATGTAATCTTCACTAACAAGTAATTACTTTTCTAATTCAAAATTTGTATTTAACTCTGGTGTGATACCAGTAGCTGTTTTTACCATTGTGAGTAGTTGGAGAATTATTTTCACCTGAATGTTGTCATATTTGTAGCACATTAATAAGCCTTCCTTTTTGCCTTTTAATCCATTTTCAATAATCTTTTTTTCACAATGACATAATGACAAAATGAGAGTATAATTTTTATTTAAATTTTTCTGAGGTTTTTATTTAATTATAACTTTAGATGACTGTATTTTTAAATATGGGAATATATAGTGGAACAATGACACCAAGCCTTTATTTCTTCTCTTTCCCTATTAGAAAAAGAATAGAACTGTGGTATATTTAGAAGAGGCTTGGGATCTTTTTTCTTTAATTCTTGAGCTTTTTACAAATGGTTTGTAATATCTGAGTAAATAACAAATTACTGAACTTTGAGAGGAATAAGCCTAATTTTTACTATTTTTCATTTCAGGAAACTGAAAAAGACTTGGAAGAAGCTGAAGAGTATAAAGAAGCACGTTTAGTACTGGATTCAGTAAAGTTAGAAGCCTGAAACTTTTCTGGACAGGGTGTTTTTACATTAAATACTAGGGTCCATTCTACAATTCATTATTTTTGACCACTGCTGTGTTCAAGAAGTATGAGAATGTGATTCTTTTTATTAAGTTACATACATTTTTATTTGCATATTTTAATGTGTCAAATAAATGAGTTCATCTAATAAAATTGTTTATTTCGTATTTCCCAAAATTAACTTTTTGTCATTAAATCAGACACTTTTGATAGATAATTAAAATTTGTGAGTTTCCATCTGAAGTTTAAGTATTTGGCTTCATAAGCATGGGTTGAGTTATAAATAGGGTACTGTGCTTTTTTTAAAAAATCCAAATCTTAAGCAGTTTATTTTGAATAGACTACAATTCTCTTAATAAGAAAGGAAGAATTCTCTGTGGATAAGGCCTCATATATTTATTACTGCACAATGAAAGTGTAACATTTCCACTACTATAAACTAATGAGAAAATTAAAAAATTTTTATGCCCTTATGAACAATGAGTAATTATATTTTAAGGGAATAATAACTGTTGCCAGTGATGTGCTGGAAAGTGCTTAAATACTCTTCAAAAGGGGGGGAAACCACTAATTTGTGACTTTTGCTAATTTCTACATTGTAAATACTGCTACCATGATTGATTTCAAGATACTAACATGACCTCTCTGAATGAACAGAGTTGGCCAAGATACAAGCCAACTGCAACATTTGCTGACTTTGGCCAAACCTTGATTATCTTGATTGACTGGAAGAGAAGTATCATTTTGTCACAAAATATTTTCCCATTACATCTGTAAATCCATTACCTAATCATTTTGGTTTTTACTTTTCAAAATATGACAATTCATTTAGTTTTCTAGTATAGCTAGAACATGTGTATAAATCTTCTAACACCAGCCTAACATAAGCATTGACCTAATAATGAACCAAAACAGTATTAATAGCATTTAAATTTTAAAACTCATAATTAGAAAAAAACAATACTTGGAATTCTGCTGCTATGAAATACTTTCACTGATTTTGGAAGTTGTAAATGATTAGTAGAAACCATAACATATTTGTTAAATCTTTTCATCAGAGAAGATAAAAATAATATTCTTATCTAGTGTTATTTCTAAAGGTACCTATTACAAAGTGCAGAATGTATCACTTTTTAAATAAAGTTTATTTATATATCCCAAAAATTACTTCATTGGAGAACAACATGTCAGATATATTTCTAAATTCAAATATCATCTCAAAACATCACATGCTATTTCAAAATTATTTGGGGTGGGGAGAAGAAGAGTTGAGAAAATTGAAACATAATTATAGTGTAAAATTTGATACTGGGGCTTCATATGAGATATTTGAGTATCAAAAGACTTGAAATTCTCTAGGTTATTTTGCAGTTTATGTCAAGCATCAGAACAACAAGTTGACTTTTGAGGGGTGGTAGGGGGAGGGCATATATAGTCTTCAAATAGAATTTCATCTAAAGAAAGTATTGTTTTTTAAAATGTGTAACACCTCATTTCTTCCCTCTACCTAATTTGTGTGTGTATGTATGTATGTATATATGTATATATACACACACACACATTATTGCAAATGGTTACTAGACTAAAGCTTTATGAGAACAACAGGTCTGTCCTCCTGGAGAAAAGAAATTCTGAAGAGGAATTTTGGAGCCAGCACCTGAGTCTTAATTGCTAAAAAAATTACTTTCTCACCAAAAAGCCTAGGAAAGAAGAAATCAATGAGCAGGTAGATGAAAAGAAATACATCCTTAGAGAATTCATGTCTCAACTATAGACTTTTATGCTGGATTTCTTTCCAGGTATTAATGAAAAGCACAAGAAGCTTAGAATTCTGTGAAGGTGTTATTTCCGGGAATTTTTGACACATTTTACTTCTACTTCATGGCCATCAAGAGGCACATTAAATTAAGAACAGTTGTAATTGAGTCAGTATCAATTTGTTTTCAAGTTTTTATTTAAAATCTTAACACTGTGTAACAATTGGTAGAAATTGCCAAAAGTAAGTTTGCCTTTTTATTCCTGCCCTAACAGCTGATCCCCAACCAACTTATAGTAATCACTCAATTAACATTGATAGAATGAAAAGGAAGACCATCTCTAACCTCTAGAGTAAGATAAAGAATGCCAGAAAGGATTCCATCACATCACAAACACACTTAATGCCTGCTTTTCAAACTATTTTGACCACAAACCACAATAAACACATTTTCCATTGTGACCCAGTACACACACATTGTGCCTGTATGTTGTACAACAGATGAAGCTAGACACTGAGGAACTGCAGAAAGCAGGTTCATTGGTTGCAGCCAGGTCCAGAAGGGAAAAAAGCTTTTGCAACCATCAATCAATCCTTATGAATCCCGAGTTCAGAAAGTTTTAGAACTTTATACCCAGTGCTTAGGGGGAGGGGCTCAGAGGCTCACAATCTGCAGAAGCCCACATAACAGTATGTTTTTTTCCTACTGTTCTGGGCAACCGATTCAGGCCAAGGACACCCTATGAAAATCAGTGCCTGGGAAAGGGAGAGTTCTCCCCCTTGCCAGCTGGCTTCCTGACCAATGCAAACACCTCTGTGAAGGCCTTGGGTTAGTCTTTCTTATCGACTCCGCTTCTGCAAGCATACCCCCGCCTGAAAATCTTTTGCAAAAATTTTGCTGAGAGTCTAGGAACAAATATGGTGAGAGTCTCTGGAGAAGCTTCATTAAGATTTTCTGTAGAGGAGGTTGCCATTACATGTGCACATGCATATAAACATATATATATTCCCCACTGTGAAAAATCGCTCCACTGTTTTTTATTGTTTCACTTTTTAAAATAATAATTATGACCACTAGTTGATCTCACCACTTGTGAAAAACACTGCTCTAAAACAATCATTACTATAGTTATAAAGATTACCTATATACATACCAACTTTCAGATATCAGAGCAGTTTACTGAATACAGAATTAAACACACTGCAGATACAAAGTATGGTTAAGTGTAATCACTTAGCATTTATATGTCCTCAATTCCTTCCTTTTAAAATTTTTTAGTTGTAGATGGACATGATACCTTTATTTTATTTATTTTTATGCAGTAATGAGGATCAAGCCCAAGGCCTTACACAGGCTAGACAAGTGCTCTACCACTGAGCTACACCCCCAGCCCAAGCCCTCAATTCTTGCACAAACAGAATGGCTTCCATAGGAACTATACAAGTGACAGATACACATAATAAACCTGTTTGTGTACAGAAAAAGTCATCATTTCTACACAAGAGAGTACATAGGACAAAGAAAGATAATCAGGTGCAGAATGAGTTGAGTTACCAAATCCAGACTGGTTTCTTTTTTTTTGGTACTGGGGATTGAACTCAGGGGTACTCGACCACTGAGCCACATCCCCAGCCCTATTTTGTGTTTTTTTATGTAGAGACAGGGTCTCACTGAGTTGCTTAGCACCTCGCCATTGCTGAGGCTGGCTTTGAACTCGCGATTCTCCTGTCTCAGCCTCCCTAAGTGCTGGGATTACAGGCTTGAGCCACCA
>CM053405.1:54695143-54779045 GCA_028644305.1 Xerus rutilus | reverse complement strand
GTACTGGGGATTGAACTCAGGGGTACTCGACCACTGAGCCACATCCCCAGCCCTATTTTGTGTTTTTTTATGTAGAGACAGGGTCTCACTGAGTTGCTTAGCACCTCGCCATTGCTGAGGCTGGCTTTGAACTCGCGATTCTCCTGTCTCAGCCTCCCTAAGTGCTGGGATTACAGGCTTGAGCCACCACGCCCGGCTTCCAGACTGGTTTTAAAGTTGTTGAAAGCATTCTCAAGTCCTGGCATCTTCACTATATGTTTTTGGCTTATGAGATTAGTCCTAGTATATCAAATTACTATTCCCTCCGTGGTCCTGGACAGAAGCTTTCTGGCTGAGCCTTTGGCACATTTACATTTCTGAGTGAGTATTAATATCCCCAAAGCCAGATTGCCTTTCTATCCTATTTTGTTGCATGTGGATAAGTCATATGAACAGCTCCTTGGGAAGAAATGGAATTTGTGGGGAGGGGGAAAAAACATACTACTAAAATAAGCACATGTTTATTTTATGAGTAATAAAAACTGGTCAGAGCAATATATTGTAATGTTCCTTTAACATTTCTCGACTTTCTGGTCAGCAACATTCAAAGCCTAATATTTAAAAATTGTCTTTATGCCTATACCTGTGCACTGAATCTCTTCCAAATTGAGCAGTCAAATCTGTTTAATCTAAATCACTTTGCAAACTTCATTACTTTACTTGGCTTTTTAAAAATCCTATCAAATTTAATAAGGACATATCCTGCAGCTGGTTATCACTTAAATCTTATTATTTGGTCATTTAGATAAACCAAGGACAGATTAATCCTTTCTTTGATGGCGAATTAGGGCCTTTAAATGTCAGTGGAAACTTGACATGTATGTGAGAGCAAAAGCTGTGAAGCGTTTGATATTAAAGGGTTAATCAGATCATTTAGTCCTTGAGCTCCTTTGAGTGCTTTAGCTGGAAAGAAATTGAATGGTTTAGAAATGGTGTACTATGAAACAAATTATAAGTATTAGTGTACTTGAAATTTTCAAGAGTGCTTCATAAAAATCTACATGTTCTCCACTATTCGTCTTATGGCTCTTACAGTACCAGAAGTATTTGTTGAGATATAGGTCTGTTGCACAGAAAGGTATAATTAATTTAGTTGCAGTAGATCTACACCTTGTATTTTGTTTTGTGCTTTCTGTTGGCTGTTGGAGAGTTGATAAGGTGCTTTCAAAGTCTTGATACATTTTCAATATGTCACAAGAGGTTGAATTGTAATGCACAAAGAGCTCTTTCAAATTTATAAGAAAAAGTCTCCAGTGTAAAAAGTAGACAAAGGATAAAAAAATAGTTCACAGAAGAAACACAAATTGTTCATTTAGAAAATAGTCTACTCAGATTCAAATTTTAAAAACAGTGAAGCAGAATTTTTTTAAGATAATGAATACCTGTCTATTGGCTGGGTGTAATGACAGATCAACAAGTGAGATTAGATAAGAGGAAGAAATGATAAAAATATATATATATATATATATATATATATGAAAAGAAACATACTTTTCATTACATGCAATGGTAAATATCAGGAAAACACAAGAGAATCATCTGTGAAATAATTAGAAGCAATTAGGAAATTAACTTGAGTACTTCTAAAATATATAAAAGTGTTAGGAGTTGAATTATGTCACCCAAAAATATAGTTGAAATCCTAACTTCCAGTACCTCATAATGGAATTGTATTAGGAAATAGGGTCTTTGCAGAAATGATACAGGAAGAAGTCATACTAGGGTAGGATGGACTCTTCACCCAATGTGACTGATGTCCTAATAAAAAGAAAACATGAGGACACAGGGAAAAGGCCACATGACGACATAGATTGGAGTTACGTAGCTGCAAGTCAAGGAACACCAACAGGGTACCAGAAGCTAAGAGAAAGGCATGGAACAGATTCTCCCTAGAGCCTTGAGAAGGTATGACCATGCTGACATCTTGATTTTGAACTTCCAGCGTCCACAAGTATGATGATAAATTTCTGTTGTTTTCAGTCACCCACTTTGTGGTACTTTGTTACTGCAGTCCTGGAAAAAAAGTACATAGAACCCAAAAGCTTTCCTGTATGCAGATGATAACCAAACATAACCTGCTAGACATTTGGAGGGAGAAAAGAGAGCCAAAGGTAACATTTTTAAAAATGACTTGTACCATATATGGAGAAATAATATTGTCAAAATGTTGCTTCTTCCTATGTCAATCTGCAAATTGAAAGAAAGTGTAACAGGGTTGGGACAAAGGGAAGTTTGTGAAATGACTCTAAAATCCAATTTTAAATATTTTTATACAGGCAAGAATATCTGGAAGGGAATAGGAAAAAGAGTAGTGATAGAAGGAAATCTCTCTGCCTAGTATTAAACCTTGTTAAATTATAGTAATTAAATGTATGGTAAAAGAATAGACAAATAAAATGGAGTCCAAACATACACATTTAAAGAAAAATAATTGGAAATATATATCATTTTACATGTAAGTTTATATGTGTGTGTATATATATATATTTATTTATATATATTATATATATATAAATAAAAGGCCATTTCAGATTCCTGGGGGAAAGGCAGTTCATGCACTAATTGGCTAGCTGTTTGGGGGGAAAAAGTACAACTGTCTCTCACCTCTCACACCAAAATTAATTTCAAACTAGTCAAAGATTTCAATATAAAAAGAAAAAAGCTAGAAGTTTCATTGGTGAAACTAATTAACAAAGAATTTTTCAATCAATACTATGCAGTAAGGATAGAGAGAAATAGGAAAAAATCGAATACACTGTTGGTAAGAATATATTAAAGATAACTCTCAAAATATAAATGTAAGGCAAGTATCAAAACTGGAGAAGATAAAGAGGAATAAATATGAGACTACTCAAAATCTTGAAAATTGAAAATGGGTGAGGGATAAAAGAAATAAATGTAGGAGGCATTGTAGTTGGACATTGAAATTTAAAACACCCACACTGAAAATAGTAAACTGGCATAAGATTGACTGTCAGCAGAATAGACTGGAAAAACCCAAGCCATACCCAAGTATATATCAACACATAAATACCTGATAGAGGCTGCATCTCAAGTTAATGGCAAAAGTATAGATAATTTTTATTCCAATAAATGGAATTAGGAAAGCAGGTTACTGTCTGAGAAAAATAAAAATAGATTTGTCTTATCCCACACAACAAAAAAAGGCTTAAGTAAAAGGAAGAATTAAATTTATGCAACAAATACTTGAGTTTCTATTAGCCAGGCACTATTCTAGTGCTAGACCACTGAGCAAGACAAACATCTCTGCTTTTAACACAAAACTAATGGAGGTTGACTATAAATAAACAAGGAAATATCAGTAGCATTTGTGTGTGTAGAATTAAGACAAGACTGTGTGCTGGAGAAGAACTAGGTGATTAGAGAAGGCTTTTCTGAAGAGGTGACATTTAAGCTGAGCTCCGAATCAGAATCTCAACCGAGATGCACATTCTAAACAAAAGCATAGCAAGTGTGAAGCCTAAGAGAAAGAAGTAGGTGAGATCCAAGAAAAATAGAGACAGTGAGACTGGAGTGAGTTGTAGGGGAATGAATAAAATAATTTGTAGGATTTTGTAAGCCACGGAATTGAGGTCTCATTCTAATAAGATGCCACAAAGATTTTAAGTGGGAAAGTGGCATAACTTAATAAGCATTGTTTAATGCTCTTGTCACTTTGTAGAGACTGAGTCATAGAAGGTAAAAATAAAAGGAGAGACAGGCAGCTGCAATTAAATGTAAAAAACAGAACATATAAGCCAGGTGTGGCAGTGCATGCCTGTTATCCCATCTATTCAGGAAGCTGAAGCAGGAGGATTGCAAGCTGGAAGCCAGCCTGGGCAAGTTAGTGAGACCCTAACTTTTTATTTATTTAAAAATAAAAGGCTTTTTATTTATTTAAAAAAATAAAATAAAGGGGGCTAGGGATGTAGCTCAATAATACAGAGCTCCTAGTTTCAATCCCTAATACTAGGAAACACATGTGCGTGCACTCAGAATATTTTACTTACTATTTAATCTTCAAGTGTAGGTCGAAGGGTATAACATAGTGGCAGCCGGGCGCGGTGGCGCAAGCCTGTAATCCCAGCACTTAGGGAGGCTGAGACAGGAGAATCGCGAGTTCAAAGCCAGCCTCAGCAATGGCGAGGCGCCAAGCAACTCAGTGAGACCCTGTCTCTACATAAAACACAAAATAGGGCTGGGGATGTGGCTCAGTGGTCTAGTGCCTCTGAGTTCAATCTCCAGTACCAAAAAAAAAAAAAACATAGTGGCTTAATTAGATACAAGTAAAAGCTAATATTACATGCTGCTTCATGTGCCTGCATGTATCTAAGTACAGTTGAGATGAGAGTGATTAAGAACCCAGATTCTGGAGCCAAACAGCCAGAGTTCAGATCTTGAGTCTACCACTTACCAGCCGTATGACATTCAGCAAATTATTTAATTTCAAAAATAAAACTGAAACAAAAACCAAGAGAGGATGAATGTTTGCCTGGACCAAGAAGGCAGACACAATGGCTCCTTTCTCCTTCCACTGGCACCAAATTCTAATTAAATTTCCCAGGGTGTGGGGATCTACCTAGAGAAAGAGAGTAGTGCTTATGATGGATTTTTTAATTTATTTTATTTTTATATTATGGAGATAGGGGGTTATTTATGTTTTCAAGGTGATCTCAAACTCCTTGGACGCTCCCACCTCAGTCTCTTTAAGTAGCTGAGGCTACAGATAAGCACCACTGTGCCCAGTTTGAGATGGAATTTGGAACGGCATTAATTATTGTGAAAGTAAACTAAATATATTCTGAAGGCATGTGATATCTGCCAAAGGGTGAGTTGAAGAATATGAGGCAAAAATGTAGGTATTTTAGAAGTAATTGGAATCTGCTTATTTAAAAAAAAAATTGCTCTTAGAGCTGGGCATGGTGGCGCATGTCTGTAATCCCAGCCCCTTAGGAGGCTGATGCAGGACAATCAGGTATTCAAAACCAGCTTCAGCAAGAGAGAGGCACTAAGCAACTCTGTGAGACCCTGTCTCTAAATAAAAAATACAAAATAGGGCTGAGGATGTGGCTCAGTGGTCAAGTGCCCCTTAGTTCAATCCCCGATACCTCCCAAATAAATAAATAAATAATTTTAAAAATATCTCCTAACAAGAACAATCTTATGGATCAGTAGGAATGGACAAATAACATGAATCATCAATACACAAAATGAAAAATACAAATGTCTAACAAGTTTAAATATTTTTGGTCAGTCTCATGAATAAATAAATGCAAATTTGAATGAGACTCCTCTTCCCCCCCCTCAATTAATTTGACTAGGAATTTTAAAAATTCTTATATAAAGATGGCAAATTTGGAGGTAACAGACACTCCAACATGCTATGATAGGAATAGAACTAAATAGGCAATAATAATATAATGCCTTAAAAGTATGCATTTCCTAAAAACATGAGGTGAAAAACTATTGACAAACTATAATTCTGAATGGTTTGGGTTGATAATAATTAAACTCACTGATTGATTTTCACATCACCAAAAAAAGGGATAGCCAGATATCACATGACTCCTAATTGAATACAAGAGAAAGAACATAGCACTGTCTTCGAAATACTTTTGCCCAGGTATCAAACCTAAAACTTGGTAAGACTATAGATCAAACTATTTAGTACACAGGAAATGCTGGGAATGGAAGAACAGGTTAGATGACACTGCAGGGATGCAATCAGAACACCCAGCATGGAAGTAATTTATGACAAAGGATATACCCCACCCCCTCAATCTTTCAGTACTGAGGATTGAACCCAGAGGCACTGAGCTACATCCCCAGCCTTTAATATTTTTTATTTTGAGGCAGGGTCTAAGATACCCAGGCTGCCTTTGAACTTGCAGTCCTCCTGCCTCAGCCTCCCGAGTCACTGGGATTGCAGGCATGTGCCATCATGCCCAGCACAAAGGACATGTTTTCTTGAATACTCTCAAGTATGTTGATATTGTTTGGAATTGCAACTTGGTGAAATACTTTTTTTAAAAAGTGTGAACAATCATTGAATAATTGATAATGTTAATGAATTAATTTTAATTTGTTAGTTGTGATAGTTATTGTGGTTATGTTTATAGAAAAGGGTCAGGTGGTCCATATATTTTAGGTATTCTACTGAAGTATTTATCAACTAAATTATAAGATAGTTGAGTTTTTCTTTAAAATAACCCAAGAGTGGAGTGGGGAAGTCATAGATGAAACAAACTGTCATTTTTAATCAGGGTTTTCTTTACTTACTGATGAGATTTAAGAGTTCTTCATATATGTTGGGTAACAGTCCTTTATCAAATGTGTGTTTTGCAAATATTTTTCCCAGTCTGTGGCATGTGGAGATGGTCTCATACTGTTTATTGAGCAAACTATCTTTGCTCTTTTGTTGAACATTAATTGACCAAATTTATGTGAGTCTATTTCTGGGTTCTCTGTTCTGTTTCATTGGCCTCTTTTCCTTTCACCAATACCAAACTATCTTGATTATTGTAGCTTTATAGTAAGTCTTGAGGTTGGTAGTGTCATTCCTTCAACTTTGTTATTCCTCTTCAACATAGTGTTGGTTCTTCTGGTCTTCTGTGTCTCCACCTAGACTTGAGAATCAATTTGTTGATAGCCAAAAAATAACTTGCTGAAATTTTATGATTGTATTGAATTTATAGACATTCAATTGGGAATTGGGAAGAATGGACATCTTAACAATATTGAGTCTTCCTAGCTATAAACAAAGAGTATCTCCTCATTTATTTAGTTGTTCTTTGATTTTGTTCATCAAAGTTTTGTTGTTTTCCTCATACAGATCCTGTACATATTTTGTTAGATTTATACCTAAGTATGTGTTTTTAGTTTGAATCTCTAATTGTTCATTGCCAGTATATAGGAAATCAATTGATTTTTGTATATTAACATGTATACTGCAAATTTCCTATAATCTCTTATTAGTTTCAGGAGGGTTTTTGTCAATTATTTTGAACTTTCTACATCTTGTCTACATTGACAACCATGTTATATCTGTAAAAAGACCATCTAACTTCTTCCTTACCCTTTTATTTCCTTTTCTTGTCTTATTGAATTAACTGTAATTTCTAGTATGATGTTGAAAAGTAGTAATAAGAGAAAACATTCTTGCCTTCTCAGTTCTAATAGGAAAGCTTCTAGTTTCTTTCTATTAAATATAACATTCATTGTAGGATTTTTGTAGATATTCTTTACCAAGTTGAGGAAATTCTAGTTTACTAAGTTTTTAAAATCATGAATGGGTGTAATTTTGTCATCCGTGAATCATGTGTTTTTTCTTTTCTTAGCCTATTGTAATAAATTACATTAATTTATTTTTTTTCTAGACCAGGGATTGAACTTGGGGGCATTCAACCATTGAGCTACATCCCCAGCCCTATTTTGTATTTTATTTAGAGACAGTATGTCGCTGAGTTGCTTAGTGCCTCACTTTTGCTGAGACTGGCTTTGAACCCATGATTCTCCTGTCTCAGCTTCCTGAGCCACTGGGATTACAGGCATGCACCTCCATACCCAACTACATTAATTGATTTTTGAATGTCAAACCACCCATGTATGCCTGGGATAAATCTCACTTTGTCATGATACATATTTTTATATATTATTGGATGAAATTTACTAATATTGTTTTGAGGACTGTTGCACCTATCTTTATGAGAGATGTTGTGGTATTTTTAAGAATGTTTTTGTTTGAACATGTTTTTGTGGTGATGCTGGCCACATAGAACAAATTAGAAAGTATCCCTTCTGCTTCTGTACTCTCAAAGAGATTATAAAGAATTGTTCAGTTGAATTGTTCAGTAAACTCATCTAGACCTGATGCTCTGTATTGTGGAAGCTTATTTATTATTGATTCAATTTATTTAATAAATATAGGCCTATTTGGATTATCTCTTTCTTCTTATGTGAACCAACCTCCTTTTAAATTATAGATATCTATTTCTTTAGGGTATATGTTTGAGATGATACAATCTCTGACAGAGATCACTATTCATAGATATTTTCAAATGTGTTTATTGGAGCATTGTGGTTTATACATCATAGTGGGGTCCATTTTGTCATATTCACACATGCACATAGAGCAGCCATACATTGCTCCATTTCAGTCCCCAGTGTGTAATTTCCTCTTTTCCTCCATTTCCACTGCCCTCACATTCCCCTCCTCCACTCTGCTGGTCTTTCTTCTATTTATTTTTTTAAATTCATACTTTATAGATACACATAAAGGTGGAATTCACTCTGGTATGTTCATATATGTACAAAGGATAATTGTGTCAATTTTATTTCTCATTTCCTCCCTGTTACCTTTCTCTTTTATCACCTTAAATCTCCCTCTTCTCCCCTGATCTTTCCTCTGTTTTTTTGGAATTCTCCCTTCCCACTTTCCCCCCTACTCTGCTCTAGCTTCCACATATGAGAGAAAATATTTGACCCTGACTTTCTGAGTTTGGTTTATTTCACTTAGCATGATGTTCTCCAGGTCCATCCATTTACCAGCAAATGCCATAATTTCATTCTTCTTCATGGCTGAATAAAACTCTATTGTGTATATATACCATGTTTTCTTAATCCATTCATTTATTGAAGGGCACTTGGACTGGCTCCATAACTTAGCTTTTGTGAATTGCTCTGCTATAAACATTGTTGTACCTCTATCACTATAGTATGCTGACTTTAGTTATTTGGGGTAAATACCAAGCAGTGGGAATAGCTGGGTCATATGGTAGTTCCACTCCTAGTCTTCTGAGGATTCTCCATACTGCTTTACCAAGTGATTGTTCTAATTTGCAGTTCCATCCACAATGTATGAGCTTAGCTCCCTCACCCTACATCCTCCCCAGCATTTATTATTAATTGTGTGTGTGTGTGTGTGTGTGTGTGTGTGTGTGTGTGTATTTCGTACCAGGGATTGAATTTAGGAACACTTAACCACTGAGACATATCCCCATTTTTTCTTTTCTTTGTATTTTAGTTAGAAACAGCATCTCACTGAGTTGCTTAGGCCTTGCTAAATTGCTGAGGCTGGCTTTGAACTTGTGATTCTCCTGCCTCAGCCTTCCAAGCTGCTGGGATTACAGACATGTGCCACCAGGCCTGGCTATTTTTTGTATTCTTGATAATTGCAATTCTAACTGGGGTGAGATGAAATCCAAATGTAGTTTTCATTTTCATTTCCCAGATTGCCAAGGATATTGGATATTTTTCCCTGTATTTTTTCTTTTGAGAAATGTCTGTTTAATTCTTTTGCCCATGTATTGATTATGTTATGTGTTTCCTTGTTGTTATGGTTTTTTTGAATTCTTTATATATATTCATACATACCGGTGCTTCTTCCAGCAGAAAAATTGTACACTCTCGTCTTTTGGGAGTCAGTTGTGGCCATATGGCTTACTTGCCAATGAAATGTGTGGAGGCCACAGGTCATTTCTGAGTAGAAACTTTAAGAATTACTATGTAGCTCTGCATGCTTTTTCATACCTCTGCCTGACAACTGAAACTGTTTCAGGAAGAGGCTACTCCATTAGCTGAGGATCCTACAAAGACAGCTTATAACAGAGTAATGGATATTTTACTTGAGCAAGAAATGAACACATATTGCTCCAAGCTCCTGAGATTTTGTAGTTGTTATTGAAGCATAACCTAGCCTCTCTTGACTGATATACTATACCTTCCTTCACCCATCTCCAAAGAACAAGATGGACTTTTCCTTAACTCTCTTTTATTACAAACATTTGCCTCTGGACTACGTATGTCATCATCAAATATGTAAATTGTCACTGATATGTACCATTTTGTTCCACTATCAAACCCAGAAGAGGACAAATCTATATCCTGAATCTCTAGAAAAATACCTGAGGTTCACCCTGGTTGGACCTGTGTAGATCTCATGTCCATATTTGAACTGATTCCTGTGGCTGAAGTAATTCAATACACTGGTTAGCCTGGGAATGGGTTATGGCTGATTCGATTCTTTTCTTTCTTTTCTTTACTTTTCCTTTTTTTTTTTTTTTGGTACTGGGGATTGAACTCAGGGGTACTCAACCACTGAGCCACATCCCCAGCCCTATTTTGTATTTTATTTAGAGACAGGGTCTGAGTTGCTTAGCACCTTGCCGTTGCTGAGGCTGGCTTGGAACTTGTGATCCTCCTGCCTCAGCCTACTGAGTGGCTGGGATTACAGGTGTGTGCCACTGTGCCTGACTAAGGCTGATTCTTGAGCCATTCACTGTGGATAAAGGGAAGAGATATAATAAAGAACTTAAACGAATCAAAGGGCCACCCCCAAACCTAGGGATGGGGTAAGGTTCACATAAATCTTATGGTTACACAAACAGGAACTGTTGGCATAGGAGGGAAGTGAAAGCTGGGGTAGCAACTAACAAATATCCACCCATCACCATACCCCAATAACGGAGTCTCTGATTTGACAGCACAAGACAGAGTCCTGTCTTTTGAGGTACTTTTCAAAACACAGCATGTCATCTCTTGGGGGCCTGAGGATGTCTCCAGGAGTAGAGACCTCAGACCTTCCAGGTTATTGAACTCCTTGCAAAGAAGAATTTAAGGATGTGTCAGGAATGAGTAGCAGAGCAAGTGATTTATCATGAATGGGAAAGTGCAATCTCAAATGGAATGTGGACCATCAGAGAGAGTGAGTAGCAACTTTGTGTTCTGGGATTTTATCTTTTATAGAGGGATAGTAACTAGAGGGCTGAACTAGAAGTGAAGTCAGGATGGTATTACACAACTGCACCCCAGTTTTCCTTGCATTTGAGCATTGCTCTTGCTCAATCATACTACTCCCTACATTGCATGTCTTATTAGCATCTAGAATCTCCACCCAGGAGTATGCAACTTACTATTATAATGAGGCTAATGTTATTTCCCAGTCAGCAATGTCTTTAATGCACATACTCCCTAAAGGAGTGCCTCCTCCAGATGCCTGGAGTTTGGTTATCTTGAAATTATGTTGCTTTTTCATCAGCCAGTTGGCACACTGTGGGCAAGGAGGCAGGCTGGGTTGCTCAGGAGTTGTTTGTTCTGCTTTCCAACCATTTATGGCTTTCTCTTTTAAGACTCAATGTTCTGTCTATATGCCGAAATTCCTATCTCAAGCATGTGCAACTTGTGAATAATTAAGGAATAATCCACCTAGTTCTAATTATAGTCATCAGCAAATCAGCACTGTTAGTTGCCAGCAACAAAAACAAACAGGGCTGAAAAAGTAGGGGTAAAAAGGAATAAATTAATATATATATAATTCTATGTATATATATACTGATGTTACTGATGTTGCTTCATATTAGGAATATATATGTACATATATATATACATATATATGGAAGCAGCATCAGTAAAATGGTAGAGTAAGGAACTCCAAAAGCAATGAAGTAATTGACCAAAAAAACTATCAGAATCAATTTTTTTTTTTTTTTTTTTTTTAGAACTCTGGAAACCAACCAAACCTTGTAGCAATCAAGAAAGAACTGATTGAGTCACAGTAAGAATAGGAAGCTTGGTGGCATTTTTAACTTACCCTGGTCCCAACCCCTAGGCAGAGACAGGGGGGTTGTTGTTGCCTCCACTGGAGTGTTTCCGATCTTCGTTTAAATCTCACTTCCCTGAGAAACTTTCCCCTCGCCATACCCCCTCACTTTGTCCTCTCACTGGCTGACATCAAATGCCCCCATTCCAGAACCCTCAGGGCTTCTGTTTTTCTGCTACATTGTATTTACTTGTTTGCTGTTTGTTTTTCCTGCTAGACTGGAAGTTAACTGAGGGCAGGGATGTACCTCTGTAGGAGCACTCCCCGTTTAATGCAGGAAATACCGAGGCTTATATAGGGTCCTCAGACCAATCATGGCTCCGAGGTTACAACCAATGAGGAGAATAGGAAAAAAGGGAAGGGAGGGGTTAAAGGCATAGGGAGAGCTCCTACATATCTCTCTTATTCACCATTTTATTCTCACAAGTTTACAGAATAAAGATTTGATGAATAAATGACTGAATCACTCAGACACTAGGGACACAGTGTAACTTCTATGCTGAAGATCTGAGTCTCTACTTCCCTGCTGAAGAAGGTTTGAGTCTCCATGTTGCCTGTGTCATTTTGAAGCCCATATTCCTTTTTTAAAAATATTTTCTTAGTTGTTGATGGACCTTTATTTTATTTATTTATATGTGGTGCTGAGAATTGAACCCAGTGTCTCACACATGCTAGGCAAGTGCTCTACCACCAAGCCACAACCCCAGCCCTGAAGCCCATACTCTTGCTTGGCTTTCAAGAGCCTTCAAAACTCAGTCTTAACAATTGTCCAGTTTAACTTCATGGCTCCTGAGTCCAGCAAGTGACTGCTACTTCCCTCTACCCCTTCCTAGATGCCCAGTGCTTCTCTGGTACTGTTAGAACTGTTCACCGTTCCTACTCTTATCCCATTGTCCTTCAAGGCTCTACTGCTCCCTCTCCTAGGCAGCTCTGTTTCTGTCTGCAAACTGTTACCACCCATGCCTTTTCACTGTTATTTTCAGCATCTGAATATCACCCCCTCACCATGTGCACACAAGTGCTGTAGATGCTATTATGCTTTGGCTGAGGTTCATGTGTGAGATAATGCAAAAATTTTCAGAGGCGAAATAATTAGGTTATGAGAGTTTTAACCACTTCAAGGGATTAATCCACTGATGAATCAACCGAGTAGTGATTGTAGGCAGGTAGGATGTGACTGAAAGAGGGACACCACTAGGGGTGTGCCTTTGGGGTTTATATCTTTTCCTTGGTGAGGGGAGCTCTCTCTCTGCTTCCTGGTTGCAAAGTCCCGAGCTGCTTTCTTCTGTCACACACCTTTCCATCATGATGTTCTGCATCATCTAGGGGCCAGAGCTATGGAGTCAGCTGACAATGACTGGACCCCTCTGAAACTGTGAGCCAAAATAAACGTTTCCTCCTCTACGTTGCTCTCATCAGGTCTTTTGGTCACAGTGATGCAAAGATGACTAAAACAAGCCGGGCACAGTGGCACACGCCTGTAATCCCAGCACTTTGTGAGGCTGAGACAGGAGAATCACAAGTTCAAAGCCAGCCTCAGCAATGGTGAGGTGCTAAGCAACTCGTGAGACTCTGTCTCTAAATAGAACACAAAATTGGGCTGAGGATGTGGCTCAGTGGCCAGTACCCTTGAGTTCAATCCCTGGTACCAAAAAAAAAAAAAAAAAGACTAAAACAGAGGTAGTTTGTCTTGCGTGATAGAAAACTGAAAAAACAAACAAACAAATAAAAAACCTCTAGCACTTGCTTTTCCAGCTTCCTTCGCCTAAATAAGAGCTTGAGCTCATATCATCGGCTCCACCCATCAGACACAAGAGCAAAAGAGGGTGATGCAAGCTGGGCACAGTGGCTCATGCCTGTAATCCCTGCACTTTGGGAGGCTGAGATGGGAGAATTGCAAGTTCCAAGCCAGCCTCAGCAAGGGTGAGGTGCTAAGCAACTCAGTGAGACCCTGTCTCTACATAATACCCCAAATAGGGCTGAGGATATAGCTCAAGGGTCAAGTTCAATCCCCAGTACCAAAAAAAAAAAAAAAAAAAAGAGTGATGAAATGCTTTCAGTGGTGATGGTGCTGGCTGTGATTTCTATAGATGTGGAAATAGGACAACAGCAGCACCAGCCTTGCATGGTAACTCATATACATACTTAATGTACAGCCACACACACAAGTGTTTTTATCAGTCAAGATGCCATCAGGAAACAAACCAAGTACTTCCAAAGCACCAAATTTATGCAGGCATTTGGTTACCAAGCAAATAGGAGATGGTGAAGCAACAAGAATTAGCAACTGCCACCACCCCCAAGCTGGAGGAACAAAGAGCAGAGGCTGTCTGGAGCCTAGGGAGCTAACTATGCTGGTGTCTGTGTGGAGAAACTGGAGCTGATCTCCTGCTCCAGGGCTTGTTTCCAGGGTGCTGGGAAAAAGAATGAGAGTCCATCATGAAAGTGATCAGGCTGGGCTGGAGAATTTGACATTATAGAAAATTGGTAGGTGTTAGGTTATCTCAAGGAGGAAGACAGCACTTGACATTTCTGTTCCTTATAAAAGCAAACAATTTTCTGATGCGTTATCCTGAGTCCCAGAGGTAAAGTGGACACAAAGTAAAACCGAGAAACGACCTGTCAGAGTTTTGCCTGCCTCAAACCCCCATTCGGGGAGCTTTTCTTCCTACAAAGCAGGGATCCCCAAATCAGGATCTGTTCTCCTGACTTCAAAGTATATTGCTAAGAACTTTCCTTCCCCATGACCCTGAAACCAGGCAGGATTCCCAGGAAGAAAAGAAGGGCTCATATGATGGTATCTTCCTCTCTACTTCCCTAAGGAATGCAGCTGTCAACCCACAGCCTCTCTTTCTGACCAGAAGCCCCAAGTAAATGCAAAATAGAAACTTCTCTGAGTACTCTGGTAGAGCAGCCTTCTTTTAAAGATTTATGGTGTAAGGATCCTAGATACAGCAACTTAGCCTCGGGTTGGCCCTGCGGGGTGTCTTGTGTGGCCCACCTCCTTACCAGAGTCTGCTCAGCAGCAGGAGCTGTCACCACCGTCCTGATTCCCCTACTCTCCATTCCCCGTACTCCAATCCCTCCAGGCCCTCCAGGCTGTCCAGGCCCTTGACAGAACATAGTTTAGTTTGCAAGTAATTCCAGTTAGGGGCTGCTACCTTCTGAATATCTACCCTTTGCATGTACTTCCTCCAAAAACAGAGATATAGACATCCCAGGGGCAGTTGGAAAATTATGATTAAGAGCAGAAGCTGCATGTTTCTGTTAGGGGAAAAGGCTACATTGTAAATGAAATTGTTAAATTGCCTATAAATCAGGAAGTTAACAAACTCTTGGGTGAGGAAATAGCTGGACCTGTAGACAGGAAAAGAGGAGCAGTGGCTGAGCAATGAACATAGTGTTAGAACCTATTTTACATCTATTCACGACAACCATTCATTCAGCACCTACTGTATGTCAGGCATCTGCTGGGCTCTGAGGATACAAAATTGAAAGCTCATGACCCAATAAGAAACTCTTGTGTTGGACTGAGTACTATGATAAAGGTCATTTGAGCTCCTATGCGAACACAGAGGAAGGGACCAAAATACGCCCTTCAGTTTGGATTTTATGTACTATGTCACAGATGCTCAAGTCATCTCAAATAAGATGTAATACAAAAAATCTCAGCATTCTCAGAAGACCGCTGGAGAACATAGGTATCAACTGCCAGCAATAGAACACCTGACTAATACTGATTTAAACAGTAAAGGTTATCAAGGGATCCACACAACAGGGAGCCTGGGAATAGATGATTCGAAGCTCAGAACAGCAGTTCATTGGTGTGACTTAAAGCCCAGTCTGTCCTGTTCACTTTCACAATGTCATCTTGTATGTACTATCTTCCCTCTGGTACCAAGATAGCTGCTGCCACCCTCGTGGGCATCATTTAAATTTTTCTGGTTCTCTGTTTCTCATCTATAAAATACAGATGTGATTAAATGTGGAGGAAGGACCCTTTGAGATCTAGCTTTCCATTAAACCAACCATTACCCTGGGATGATGGTTTAACCCAATAGTTCTCAAACTTGAGTGTACATCACCAAAGGGTTTCTTAAAATAGATTTTCTGATTCCATAGGTCTGGAATGAGGCCTGAGAATTCACAAGTTCTAACAAGTTCTAATTCTAGAGGTTCCCAGATGTTGCTAAAGGTGCTGGTCTGGGAACCACCCTTTGAGAACCATGGGTTTACCTTTCTGTATGTCAGTTTCCCTAAACTGTAAGATGATGAAGTGGCTATACAGGAAGGAACATGTCACTCCTGTAAAGTTTTGTAAATAACACAGATCACTGGTTCTACTTTTGGAGATTCTGATGAAAAAGACGTGAGGCTGGGCCCAGGAATAGAACTTGTATTAAACAACATCCTGGATGAGTATCATAATCATTAAGCCTGAGATTAGAGAGTTAGATGATTAAGATTCATCTAACTCAGGGCTGGGGTTGTGGCTCAGTGGTAGAGCACTTGCCTTGCATGTGTGAGGCACTGTGTTGGATCCTCAGTGCTACATAAAAATAAATAAATAAAATAAAGATTAAAAAAAGATTCATCTAACTCTATATTCTAAAAGCAAGATCAGTTTTAGAAACTTGAACAGTCAAAAAGGAAAAATAGCCCCAAAAGATGCACTATTTTGGGGCTGGGATTATGGCGCAGTGGTAGCGTGCTCGCCTAGCATCGATAAGGCACTGGGTTCGATCCTCAGCACCACATAAAAAATAAAATAAAATAAAGATATTCTGTTACCTACAACTAAAAAATAAATATTTAAAAAAAAGAAAAAAAGAAAAAAAAAGATGCACTATTTTTACTATCTTTCCTCCAATTTCATAGACATAGATCTGCAGATCAATATTTTTTATTTAAACATATCTCCTTGCTAGAGGGGAAAAAAGCTGTAAATGACTATACAATATAACAATTTCTCAAGTCCTAGTTTCTCTTAGATGGTTTCTCAACTCTCCTCTTTCTGAAAGCATGGAGTCTCTCCACTCTTAACTCTGTCAGCATTTATCCATATTAATACCATTACTTTCTGTGTATAATATAAAAGATATTCTAGATTGACTCTTGTATCTGTTCTGTTCAATATCATAGCCTATAGGCATTGGTGCCCATTAAACACTTGAAATATGAGTTGTCCAAATTGAAGCATGCTGTAAGACTTCATATGAAAAGATTATAAAATATTTCATTAATAATTTTTATATTGATTGAATGTACTTGGATTTAGTTAGTCAAATAGATAACTAAAATTAATTCTGCTTGTTTATTCTTACCTTTTTAATATGGCATCTAGAAAAATTAAATTAACAAACAGCTTTATAATGTATATCTGTCAGGTAGCATTATTCTAATATGTATTATCTTCTCTGTCTTCTTTTCCATCTCTTTATTTGAAATATTATTAACTACACATTTAATCCTCCTACCAAACTTTTTTCTGCTTCCCTCTTTTTAACTGCTAAGAACATTTTATAGCTTTCTCAGCCTTCCTTTTATGTAGCCTTCTTTATTCATTTTATGAATTTTCTCATCTCTGGTTTCATAATTCTAATTCTCTTCACATGTTATTCTGCCATATACCTTACTTCAGTTTCTTAAGAGCTCTGTTCTCTTGGTTTAGTCTTCATCTTCCTTCTTGAAGTCATTCCTCAGATGTCTGATGTTTCTTGGGTATTCATCAGTATTCAAAATTCACCAGAGAGCTGCCTGGATATTCTGTGTATTGGCTATTCACTGGTTGATTAGGAGGAAAGCTGAACTTTCTTTAGAGACATGGTCACCACTATCACTAGTGGGTGTCGGCTACAGAGACTTTATCTCTGGGACGTGTGTGTGTTACTGGGGGTTGAACACAGGGAAGCTCTACCACTGAGCCACTGAACTATATCCCCAGTCATATATATATATATATATATATATATATATATATATATATATATATATATAATTATATAATTATATATATATAATTATATATATATATAGACAAAAATTATATATATATATATATAATTATATATATATATATAGACAAAGTCTCACAAAGTTGCCCAGGATTTCCTAGACTTGTGTTCCTTCTGGCTCAGCCTGCCAACTTGCTAAAATTACAGGTGTGCATCTTCACACCTTGTTCTCCAGGACTTTTTTCTCTCTTTGGAGAAAGTCCTCCTGGCTGCTGTCTTGTTGGAGGAGGAGACTGGCATTTTGGGAATGGAAGAGATTAGGAGCCAAGTGTCCACTTTTCATTTAATTCCACTAATTATCAGTGGCTACTCCTTGGCCCCTCTGCTTTTCCAAATCTAGATAGATCACCTCAGGTTCAGTCTTTCTAGAGAATAAACCTGTTTTCTGGCAAAGTCAAGGTAATCACCTGACTAGGAGTTCTGGGAAAGGGAGTCTGAAGCTTTCTACCTGGAGCTCCTCCAGCAAGCTACAGGGCAAAGGGCCTTACCTCTTCCTCTCAGTGGCCTGTGAATACCTAGATTATACCTTTCTCTCTTCTGCTAAGTCAGTTACCTCTGCTTTCTGTTTTCCATATTTTAAAAACTGTTTCTGTGTGAGTGTGTCCGTGTGTGTGTTCATGGGGATTAAACCTAGGACCTTGTGCATGCTCTATCACTGAACTACATTTCCAGCTCTTTTCATTTAAAGACAGAGTCTCACTGAATTGCCCAGGCTGGCCTCAAATTAGCAATCCTTCCACCTTAGCTTCCAGAATAGCTGAGACTCAAGTGTGCACTACTGTGCCTGGCACGTTTAAATCCTTCATCTGAGGTGATCCCTTTTACTGTTCTTATTGTCCTTGTGGGTCATTTAACATTATTTAGTATTTTCACAGTACAGTTTTAGTAAAGGGAGGCGCTCGACACATGTGGTCAGTTTCCCCATCTATTCCCAGAAGTCCTTCCCCAACCTGAGCTCTAGTTATTTGCTGCTTATTTTCTCTTTTAAGAGATAGCTTCCTTCAGGACATGGTTATGGTCTGCTTTATGAATCCACACCTGACACACTCTTTTCCAACATCTACATGTGGCTTTGTATATACTAAGTGCTCAACTGAGGAGTTAATTCATACAAATTATCTATACCTTTATATCTTATTGGTTCCCTATATGCCCTGGGATAAAATATAGGAGGAGACTAGAGTCTGGTCTCTAGATGATTCATAAAGCCCTCCATTCAGCTTTAACATTTCAAGAATCTATATGTCCAGGTTCTTTATTAATTTGGACTGTTTGCTAATATATATTATGTTGTCATAGGCATCAAATTTTGTGGAGATTTTTTGCAAAAGAAAAAAATTTAATCAATCAAGAGAGACAAAACTCATTCCCAGTTAAGGTGTTTATAATCCATACTCAATAACAGTGACTAAGTGCAATGCTGAAGATAGAAAAAGAATAAAAAGTGCAAAAAAAAAAATCTGCCACATCTTGTCTTGCTGTATAAATTTTGATAGGTGGTGTGAAGCTGAGAAAGGGAGACAAAGTAAATCTACTAGAAATTGTGGAGATGCACCAGGGTTAGGCAGGAGTCTAAACAAAGACAAGCAAAAACTTTGTTGTGGTTTCACCAGAAGAACCAGGCAAGGCAGGGTAAGCAACCAAGCAGATTAGGGTTGGACAGTTTGAATAATCCTGGCAGGCTCTGGGCTATAGGGTAGTGTCTAGTCTAGTGCCTGTGCCTGGGGTGATTAGGGGCAGGGGCACAGCTCTTCCTGGAGTATAAGAGCTGATGGACAAAGTGGTTCAGAGTAAGGGCTCTGGATTGGTTCGTTTGCACATGAAAGATTCACTTTCCAAAGCATTGTTTGCTAGCCCTGGAAGAAGCCATCTCTCCCCAGTTTGTGAGTCTCAGATGCCAGAGCATCAAGAATATAGGAAATAAGAAAATACAGTTTCTATGGGAGTAAACAAAGCCTGAACCAAAGAAGTAGAGAGTCTTGAAGAAGCAGGTGATGAGGCAGCTGTAAGGTAGCTTTTGGTAGGAGGGTGAGTAAGCCAGAGCGTATGAAAACAAAGACCAGGAACATCCATGTTTGGGAAAATATTCATTGTGTCATCGTGGATGGAGTGTGCACATGGTAGAATGTTATTTAGGAGGTCTTGCTTTCTCATATAACCAGGAGTCTGGAGTTATAGTGGAGGCCTGATGCCTCCACTGGATGAAGTCACCAAGGATTCATGTTTCCTACCACACACATCCTGCTCCACCAGACTCTTGTCCATGAAACAAGATGGCCAATCCACCTGCCTGCAAACATTGGGTCCAAGTTCCAAGCAGGAAGTAACAGAAGGTGAAATGACAAAAATCAAATACTGGCTGAGATTTTCCCCTTTTATCTGAGCAATAATAACTTTCCTGGAAAAACCACCCACAAGATTTCTGCTTATATCTCATTAGCTAAAACTGAACCACATGGTTTATCTCAAGAATCAAAGGTATCTGGAGGAGGTCATTGTTTCTAATATTGACATTGCTATCCTCCAAAAAACTGAGATTCAATTAGTAAGGGCAAAGATGTGGATGGATTACATTTAGTAGTGTCCACCACAGAAGGAAAAAGTAAATATAAGCTGGTCTCCTTTGATTAAATGAAACAAATCATACATAGTATTTAACAATGCCTAGCTTATAGTGTGTGTTCCAAAAAAGAATTTTGTTGCTGCTAGTACAACTACCAGTGTTCTTAATAAAATGTATTGATTCATAGTCTTGATTTTCACAGTCCCATTAATTCAACAATAACATTTTTTGTTTGCAGTACTGGGGATTGAACCCAGGGCCCTCTACCAATGAGCCGCATCCCCAGCCCTCTCTATTTGGAGACAGGGTCTTGGCAAGTTGCTGAGACTTGTGATCCTTCTGAGTCACTGAGATTATAGGAGTGCACCACCACCCCTGGCTTAATTCAACAAATGTTTATGGCACCTTTATAACGTTCAGTCTTCAGGTGTTGAAGGAGATCAAGAAAAGGAATAAAATCAGATCTTTGCCTCCTAAGGGCTTAATGTCCATGTAGACAACTACACAATAAGCTGAATGCGATACAGGCTTCAGCAGAGCCACTCTTGGAAGTATTAGAAATGAGAGGAACTTGAGAGAACACGTAAAATGAATCCCTCATTTCACATTCAAGGAAAGTGGGAACCACTAAGAAAGTGAAGAGGCTAGCCATAGTCACCCAGTTATCCACAGAGAGAACCAGGCTTGGAGCAAGACCCCCAATGCTCAGGCTGAGGTCCTGCCTACTACTCTGCCCTGCTTGATGCAATTTGAAAATGCTGCTTTTGCAGCTAGACCAACAGAATGGAATAATATGCCTTTACACTTTGGGGAGATTGGCAGGCCATCTCACAGAAGCTTATCCCTCAGCCCAGGAAGAAACTCTACCAGCAGTAGATTCATTGAACTTCCAGGATCAGGATGATGCACATGTGCCCACATGAAAATGAAAGCCTCTCTAAATGGCAGATAGGAGAATTCCTCTGTGTCAAGGCTTTTATTCACTCTGTTGTTTTTAATGAGCAGTCTTGATTTTTCTAAGGATTGCATTAAATCAGCAAATGTTTCTTGCATAACTTCCTTCCAGCCCACTGATTCACCATTCAGCAGCCTGGGTCACTACAAGGTGGGAAAAGAATGGAAATTTGGGATCCTGGTGCATGACACAATCTTAGAAGAGGCAAAGAGCTATAAAATGTTATTCAGAAATATTTTAAAGATTTAAAATGCAGTCTGTTCACAACAATGACCACTCTAATTTTTTTAATTAAAAAATATTCTGCTTGGAATAAAGTATGGTGCCAGCTTTTTTTTTTTTTTTAATGATGAAGTTAATGAAAATCATAGACTGGCTGACAGAAACAAACAAAAGTCACATCTGGAAATAGCTGCGCTAGTAATTAAATGGCATTTAATGTGACTAATATCAAAAGGGTGAGTTTTTCTCCCCCTAGCATTAGAAATGCAAAATTCAGCCTTATGAGTTGTTCTCTTATAATAGTTTTGAGTCACTGCATGTTTGGAAGTCATTCTGATATTTATAAATAAAAAAACCCCAGTAGGCCATTGAAAGGGATTTGAGTCAGAAAACAAACAAACTAGAAAAAAAAAAAAAAACTGAACAAGAGCTGTGCAGTTTGAATTTTGAGAACAGGTATAAATTTTACAGGGTTTTTTTCCCCCTAAGCATTAACTATTCAGTGTTTCAGTTCAATGAAATAAAGGCCTCTTGTTCCC
Source organism: Xerus rutilus (assembly GCA_028644305.1). Taxonomy (NCBI): domain Eukaryota; kingdom Metazoa; phylum Chordata; class Mammalia; order Rodentia; family Sciuridae; genus Xerus; species Xerus rutilus. The sequence goes on along the minus strand of CM053405.1, from coordinate 54,757,117 downwards.
CATACCAATCAAATGACCTCCTGCCTTGCTGTAATTAGTGGTAAACTTCAATATGCAAGCTAAAGACCACCTAATTAAAAAGTGTAATTAATTTACATAGATCATTCAAAATGGCTAGATTAGATAGCTTATGGAGATAATGTGAAACTCTTTGAGCAGCAGTTTATTGGCTTCTTTCCCTGCTGTTCCTGAGGTTCTGAGTATTTTCATGGGAATGAGTTTATCAAAGTGGGAAGGGCTTGGAGGTGATGGTTTTAGCTAATCACTGCTAAACATTTAAAGCTTTGCAATTATTTTTATCAATTACTGAAGTATAAAACAACAAAGAAATGGCCTTATCTTCCTGCTTGGTGCTGAGTGGCCTAATGTTATTAGTGAATATTTATTAAGTGCCCGTTGAGTGCTAGATGCCACTCAAAACACAGTTATTTTAGAATGTACCATGATTAGAAATGACTCCTTTGGGCCAGACAGCACTTTGATTCCTCTGATCATAAGGAGAAGGCTGCAGGACTCCCAAGAAAGAGAGTCGCCAAAGGGTTTCTCTCAATCTTTCCTCATACCTCACAATGTCAAGCCATGTCCTGTTGGATCTACTCTGCCTCAGGATAAATAGTACTGGACTCCAGAGCTTGGCCAAGCCCCCATAAGACAACCAAATGACTTTCAATGGAGAGGAGGAAGAGTTCTGATTCTGTTCCTTGAAACAGAAATTATGACTCTTGGGTAATATCCAGTCATAAATTTCTTTCCCTTACCTGGGTAACAATGAGAGAAGTTGATCTTTTGATCTATTGCCTCCAAGCTTGACTTCTAAACAAAAAAGTGTCAGACTAAGGATTTGTTAATGCAGTTTGTGTTTAGGGGAGAAGTCCCAGAGCCTGAGCACTACCTTACCAAAGAGCAGTAGATAGGTCATCATTGTTTTTTTATTTTTTTAACTTTATTTGTATTTATTTATTTTTATGTGATTCTGAGGATCAAACCCATTGCCTCTCCCATGCTAGGTGAGCCTCTACCACTGAGCCACAACCCCAGCCCCTCATCATTGTCTTTTAATCTCATCTCTTTCCCTAAGAAGGAAAGTTTGTCACAGCATCAGATGATTTTGGTCCAGCTCTACAGGGACCTCCTAAAAATAGCAAATAACCTAACAAGAAGATGTCAATTTCCTCCTTAATATATATTATTCTGATATGAACCTTCTGTAATCCCTTAATATTTAAGGGCTTTGAATCATCCAACAGGGAATGCTCCCTTCTCCACGACATGATCTGTTGTATTATTACTTGTAAACTGAACACTACACTTTGGAACCTGAATTCTATAGTTTAACTTCTTACCTTTCAATCCCTGAGTAGCACTTCAATTTTTACTTTTTCATTCTGTGTAAACATAGTTTGGTTCAACTTCACCTTCCATATGCCTCAGTTTCTTTCCCTACTGTATATTGATTTCTGCAAATCAATAAGAATAAGGTCAACAACAAGAAAGAAAAATGAATACATAGTTTGCAGGAAAAGGAAATATTAGTGATTCTTAAACATAAGAAAAAATGCTCAATCTTACATATTAAAACTATATACTGGGGGCTGGGTTTGTGGCTCAGTGGTAGAACACTTGCCTAGCATGTGTGAGGCACTGGGTTCGATTCTCAGCACCACATATAAATAAATAAAATAAAGGTCCATTGACAGCTAAAAAAATATTTTTTGAAAAAACAAAAAACTGTATACTGCTGGGAGTGGTGGTTCGTGCTTTGATTCCCATGGCTCAAGAGGCTTAGGCAGAAGGATAGCAAATTCAAAGCCACATCAGAAACTTATCAAAGCCCTAAGCAACTTAGCAAGACCCTGTCTCTAAATTTAAAATTTTAATAAAGGCTTGGCATGTGGCTCAGTGGTTAAGGGCCATTGGGTTCAATCCCCAGTACAAATATATGTATACAAATATATACTAAAACTATACTGCAACATTTTCCACTCATTCAATTGGCAAAGATCCAGAAGTTCGATTAGTGTATATGTGTGAACCAATGCTGCATTTTTTTTCCTACACTGGGCATCAAACCCAGGGACTTGTGCATGCTAAGCAAGCACAATACCACTGAGTTATACTCCCAGCCCACAGCATTTTTGTTTGTTTGTTTGTTTGTTTGTTTTTGGTACTGGGGATTGAATTCAGGGGTACTCGACCACTGAGCCACATCCCCAGCCCTATTTTGTGTTTTATGTAGAGACAGGGTCTCACTGAGTTGCGTAGCGCCTCGCCATTGCTGAGGCTGGATTTGAACTCGTGATTCTCCTGTCTCAGCCTCCCTAAGTGCTGGAATTACAGGCTGGAGCCACCGCGCCCAGCTCACAGCATTGTTTTTAATAGCAAAAGATTGGAAACAACCTACAGGTTCATCAGTAAGGGATGCAAGGGAATATTTTACAACTACAGGAAAGGATAAGAAAATGATATACTGGTGTAGAAAGATATCTAAGTTATGCTAAGTAAAGAGTATGTTAAGTAAAAACATACAAAGTGAGAGTGTATGTTATTATTTGACAACAAAGTAAATAGTGAGTTAAAAAGAGTGTAAAAAGATTTTAAAATAATATACATATGCATACTTATTTGCATGTGATTAAACTATATCAGGGAACACATACAAAAAGCAATAATTTTTGTTGCTTGTTAGGGAAGGAACTAGGCACTTTGTAAGAGGAGCAAAAGGAGAATTTTTTACTGTATGCCTTTCTCTAATTTGAGAAATCGGAACGATATCATTATTTATGCACAAAATTAAACTTTAAGATATATCAAAAATAAGTCATAAATGTGTTTATAACTAAACACATTAAATGCGCAGCAGTGAGAGAAAAGTGGGTAGATCTTGGCGTATATTTCAAAAGTAAAACCAAGAAAACTTGTCTTTCTTTGGATATTGGTGTGGTGACAAGGGACGATCTGAGGATGACTTCAATTCTTTGGGTTTGAACAACTGGGTGAATACTTATTAAGCACCTATTGTAAAGGTACAAAACAGACATGTCCTGACCTGGGGGAACTCACCATGTAATTGCAGAAACAGACAGTAAGTAAGCATTCAATTATCACTAACTCTCAGAGGGGGTTGTGTGGGCAATAGCAGAGTACTCATATGGAAGGGAATCACAGAAGGAGAAGCTGTGAGAGAGGCCTTGCCAGATGGAAACTGGGTTCTGAAAGCAAGGAAGAATCCTGCTATGTGATGAGCGGGGGAAGAGCATTTGAGGAAAAGAACAGCATGTGTAAGGGCCTTGAACCAGAGAAAAGTAATTATTTTGTGAGTTTTCAAGAGGCTAAGTGGCTGGCCAATGTGTAGTCCACCAAGGAGAGGTAGAAATAGAGAGCTGGAGGTAGTAGCGTAATGCTGGTGCTTATAGGCCAGGTGAGGAGTTTTAGTGTGTGTGTTTATTTCTTAACACACACACTAATAGGATTTAAAGTTTCATGGTCTCAAAATTCTGGAAACAAAGGGACAAGTTTAACATTCTGTCCAGATGAGGCCTAAACATTTTGACATTGCTTACTTTTATATATTCCACCTGCTTCCCTCCTTTTTACCCTCTTCCTGAAATTGGGCTCTCCATCTTTTTCTGAGATGAACACTGTTCCATTTTCTCCAAATCCCATGGCTCTCCAGGAAGGCAGAGAACTTAGAGTTTTTGGATAGCTCACATCCAAGAGTGTTTGTGGGCCACGCTCTCCCAGCAAGTTAAGTATGCTTCTTCTTTTCTCATTTACAGCTCTGCCCACTTTGCACCAAACCCTCATGTGAACTATCCCAAAAAGGGTGACAACAAAAATATGAAAATCAAGGGTTCCCAACCATCACTTGGCCACAAGTGAGAACCCATGTGCCGTTGCCATGTGGGGTGGCCACACTGCCCTCTATCTCAAGCACTGCACCAAATTTCAGAAGGGGGAAAAAGAACATGAGGTGATTGATATTCTTAATTTACCTCTTTAGCTGCAAGGCCCAAATTGAACACAGGACTGTGAGACTCTCAGGGCCATGGCATGTCCCTGCCCCCTGAGGAGCAGCTGCTTTATTCCTATAGCACCTCAGAGCCTTCCCCTCACCTGCCTAGGAGAGCAAGGTGCTCCTGCTGGTGGGTCACTTATGGATTTGTGGAAGCTACTTTTGGGGTCATGGGCATCAGATCTGGTTGAACATGACCCCTGTGGACCGTGGGTTAGACCAGGCTTCGGGGGCTATTCTCTTGTTACTAGAATAACTATAACCAGGAAAACAACTTGTCAGCAAGGACATGGAAGATTTGTACAGGAATGGATGCAAATTAAAAGGGTAAGTTACAAATGCAGCAGTGACTGTCCTTACCATATGAGTGATACACATAAAGCTGTTAAATCACTCCTCACCATATGAGTTGAGTACTAGAATTGTCCCCATCTTACAAATCATTTAGAGAAGATCTGCAAGTAGAGACTTTATAAATAACTGTTACTATGCTTAATGTTCAACGGAAATTTCATGCCAATCATGCAGATTTCTATGAAATCGATCAGGGTTAATCTGCATGAAAACAGACCTGGGGGGTTGGGGAACTTGAGCCCCAGCCTTAATTTTCATAAGCTTGTCCCATAGCACCTTGGCCCCTCTGGATCTCAGGTTCTCATCTTGAAAACTGGAGATATTAGGCAATAGTCCCTAAGGACTCTTCTGGCTCTGACAGCAGACGACCCTGCACTTAGCATCCTTGATTTTGTCTATATCAAATTTCAGCACTGTCCCCTGTTCAAACACTGAGTCTCTCATCACCAATGAGTCATAAGACAGTCTCTGTATTCAACTACCTTCCAGGGCTTAAACTTGAGCACAGAGCTGAAGAAAAAGAGGAAGAAAATTCGACTTTATTCACAAATGTTACACTGGACTCTATAGCAACAAGGCCATGTGAGCCCCTCACAACCAGGTGAGTCCACTTTCATATGGACTGCTGTATATGTGAGCAGGTCAAAATGACCTCATCCTGAATGGGTGGTGTAAATTCCAGTGATAACGAACTCTCTCCATAATTCAGATTGCTTACTAAGCTGAACTTAAATCAGGAATTCTGATCCCCATCTGCTGTTACACAACTAGATCATTAGTTCATTCTTCCTTTCATTCAGCAAACGCTTTTGAACATGATTATACATCAGCTACTGCACAAGGCTCTATGGATAATGAGACACAAAGACAAAGTTTCAACCCTGTGGAGTTTGCAGTCTACTGAGAGAAAGAAGCCATTAACAAATAAGCACACCTTCAGATAGCAGTAAGTGCTATGCTGAAAGAATAAAGCAAGGTAAGGGAGGAAGAATTATGGATATATTTGACACTTTCGGATGCTCCTTTAGGTTTGGAAGAGGATGTTAGAGCGAGATTCTCTATAAAGCTCACATTGGAGCAGAGACCTGAATGGAGAGAAGCAACCACATAAAAGTCCAGAGTATTTCAGGAAGAAGAAACAAACAGTAAGGAACAATGGTCCTGAGTGAGGTGAGAACAAGAAGAGTGAGTCTGTGGAAAAGCAAAAGGCTGGTAAGTATGCATATTGGTAGTGACTTTCCCTCACAATCTCACTGGCCACAGATTAGAAATGACAAGTGTGGAGGAGGAATCTCACATAAAGTGTTTTCAAAGATAACAAAACATATGGCTAGTCAGTCAGGACCTGAAGCAAGAATATAAATAGTAGTCTGCACGCTATATGTTTAACTATTTTCAAATTATAAATCAGGCTGACAAACTGCTAAATGAAATATATCCTATAATTTTACCTTGACAAATATATCTCTGTAATAATCTGGAAGTCCAAGTTTAAATTGATTATTTTGGGAGTCCCAGACCCCAGCTCCAGGCTTGCCCACCAGCTGTTATCAAGCCCAGCAAAGGACCTACCACATGCACAAGCGATCACCCTCGCCCGCTTATCCAGCATCTACCCACACCCCACCACAAACAGCTGCCTCTTGGGGCTAAAGGTATGCAGGAGGACAAATGTAGGAGACACCCAAAGAAGCTCAGGAAGCAGGAACAGAACTGTTGGGTAAGAATTTCTGGAGCTCCAGGTGTTCTGAAGGGGCAAGAACAGTCTCTGAGCAGGTTGCAGTGGAGAAAGTCTAAATGTGACCATCGATAGCCAGGGGCTTCTTACCCAGGGATGAAGGCCATACTGCAGGAAGTTCTTGGAGGATGGATGTTAAAACAAGCACCTTTCCTGCAGAGACAGACTGAGAACCAGGAATAAGAGCTGTGGTCAAGATGCTAAAGAAGTTGGATTAAGGGCTGGGGATATAGCTCAGTTGGTAGAGTGCTTGCTTCACATGCACAAGGCCCTGGGTTCAATCCCCAGCACCACCATAAATAAATAAATAAATAAATAAATAAATAAGTTGGATTAAACCTGCCAGACAAGAGGGAGGAAGAGTTGATAGATGTCTTGGGCTTTTGGCTTTTATAACCTAGGAAGCTCCTAAGTGACTTATATCTCCTTATATCTTTGTCCTCTTCACACCTATAGTGAACCCCTTGAAAGCACTGTTTAGCCTTGGCTAAGGGAATCTCAATGAAAGATTTTGATCTTTGCTCCAACCAGAATATTTAAGGAGGTCAGAGTAAATGGGTGCCTACAGGAACTACAGTGAAAGGACCCAAAGAAAAAAGGGAAACTTGTGACTCAGATGTGTCTACCAAACCTCCATGTCCACACACACTCCTGAAAATTGCCTTTCAAGAACTAACCTTGGAAGTTCTGAGTAAGGAAAGGAACCACTGGTACCCTGTTCTCCCCTTCTCTCTCTTAGTACTAGGACCCCCTATTGTTACCCATCTAGAACACAACCATCCAGGATAGAGGCTATTTCCCAACCTTTTTTGTAGCTGAGTGATCATTTGACCAAGCTCTGGTCAATGGGACTAGCACAAATGATATGTAAAACTTCTGGGTTGCAGTTTTAGAGGGAGGTGGACACCCTTCTCTGGCTCCATTTTCCTTTGTGCTGACTGGAAAGTGACATGGTGGTGATCCCTCCTGTATAACATGAACAAGGGGGACACCCTGGCAGACAGAATAACAAGATAGAAGGGGCTGGAGCCCTGACACTATATGCCTACAATAACAGTTCTGGATTTCTTACCTATGGACCATTAAATGAGAGAAAAATAAACCTCTACCTTATTTAAGCCACAGTTGGTTTCATAGCTAATTTTTCAATAGCCATTGAACCCTCATCCCAACAACTGTTGTACTTTTACCACCTCTTAGAATGGATTACATGGGTTTACTTTCCTGGGGATGTGACCTTTCCCGTGGAAAGGACTTTTTTTTCTTTTGTCTTCAATGAAAGTTGTAGTTTGTCTCCTAATTCATATTTACTTTCTTGTCACTTCCTTGAATTATACAAATTTTGATCGCATTACCTCTCATCACCTGACTTTTTCTGTTGAAATCCTCTGGGTTTTAGATTGTCCTCATGGACTGTATTTCCTAATATTCAGCAACTTCAATTTTTTTTTCTGCTCTCAGTTAAACTGTTTCATGGACTATGATTTTTGGGGCTGGGAACCTGGCTCAGAACATACAAATGTTTGAATTGAATTAACTGAACTTCAAAAGGCATTTTCTCTTCAGATAGCAGAACTAAGTCCAGGGTTCTTGACTTCATGGCCCAAGCTTTCATCTGCTATCCCCAGTAGACAATACGAAACCATGGAGGGAATTTGGACTGTGGCAATTCCTTTACAGGAATACGATTCCCCCGTTGCCCCCATCTGGTCGCAATGTCCCAGCATTTTCTAAGCATTCTTCCTATCTTGGCTATGACATCACTTCCCAGACCCCACACTAGGTTAATTTCCTCAGAGTTATTATGGCAAAGCCTTTTTGTTGTTGTTTTGTTTTTGTACCAGGGATTGCACTCAGGGGTACTCGACCACTGAGCCACATCCCCATCCTATTTTGTGTTTTATGTAGAAACAGGGTCTCAATGAGTTGCTTAGCGCCTCACTTTTGCTGAGGCTGGCTCTGAACTTGCGATTCTCCTGTCTCAGCCTCCCTAAGTGCTGGGATTACAGGCGTGCGCCACCGCGCCTGGCTATGGCATAGCCTCTTGTACTCACTTTTTATACCACACGTCATATTTGATTTATTTCTCTGCTGTCTACTTTTGTTAATTCTTTGGTATAACTACACCCATTATATCCATCGGTTCCTGTCTAGTGCTGACGCATAGCCAGTGCTCAGTAACCATTTGGTGAATGAATGAATGGTCAATAAATCAGCAATGGATTGCATTGAGCTTGTCTCCTCTCAAACCCCACATTTAGAAGAAATTATCTGGATTCTAACTACTTCCACTTCCTCCACTGCTTTTATCTGATTTTATTCTAATCCAAGAAACTATCATCTCTCCCTTTCATTATTGCGTTAGGCTCATGACTGGCCTCTCTACTTCCTGCCCTCCACCCCTTCTCTACTCCACACAAATGAATCTTTTAGTAAAAATACTGCTGAAGAATAAGGATGGGGCCAATCAGAAGTAAAGGCCATGCTGAAGATAGTAGCTTTGTCTATCCCAGGGCAGGAGAGCTGGGAGCCTTCTTTCTCATGTTTTAACTAGTACAGGCAAAGATTACGGTTCTCAGTTTCTATTGAGGTAGGTATGGCCCTCTGACTAAATTCTGATCAATGCATTGTGAGAGGAAGTAATAAGAGCATTTTTGAGCCATTCCCTTAAAAAAAAAGGAATGAGCTTTCCCCTTCATCTCCTTTCCCAGCTGCCCAAAATGCAGAGGTGGTAGCAAGAGCTGGAACAGCTACCTTAGGCCACAAGATGGAAGGCAAGTGTTAAGGAAGGCAGAGAAACAATGAAGAAGGCTGGGTTCCCAACATTTTAAAGCTGTCACATCAGCAGTCTTAGAATGTTTTTACATGGCTGTTATGTGAGAGAACAATAAAATTCCATCTGTTCTAAGCCTCTCTAATTTAGGGTCCCTGTTCCAATAGCCCAAACATGTATCCTAACTAATATACAGTTCCTTACTTACAGCAGCTGCTCCACAGGAGTGAAAAAAGATTGTGCCAGAAGAATGTATATGAGAAAGCCAAGATCTTTCCTAATGGGTAACTTGGGGACCTCTTGAAAATTAAGGGAGTGGGGAGTAAATCCTTGTTGTAAAGCATCCAGGAAAGAACACTCTCCTGTGCAGAAGACACTCTCCAATTCCATATGTTAGCAACTTGGGGAAGCGTGGGAGGGTGGCAAAGGCAGCTCTGTGGCAGGCTTTCAGGTCCGAAAGTGTACAATGCCTTTGGGGAGTGAATGAGAGAATTAGCTTAAGCTCTGGATTTGGGGGCTTTAGGAGACTTAAGACAGACTTTCAATCACCCTTCACTCCCTGTGGTCTCAGTTTTGTGAATGTTAATCACATTCACTTGTACCTCCACTCAGGGCAAAGTTTGCTTATTTAAAATCCAACATTTGTGTGAGCTGCTCTCCCCAGCTGCCCAAGGTCTGTGTTTTGGGGCAAGAGTTGCCTGCTATCAAAAGAGGTTTCCTGGTAATTCTCTGCAATGTGGAAAATTTTAATGCAGACTTAGATTAATAACAACCTATATTTAAGTCAGATGGAAAATGAATTTATTAAACTGTATGCATCTTCCAACAAGTTATTTTCTTGGAACTTACTGGTTTGACAATTTCTGATTATTAACCTGGCTCTTCCCTAGATTCAGACTTACTGATAGAATCCCCTTTGGAGATTTGCATTATTTCATCTCTGAAGATCACAATCATGAATATTAAAGGTTTACCCAGATACCACTCTTTTATAACCTGGGGCCCATAGATGGCCTCACCAAAAGTTGTTTCTTAAAATATCCAAGAGTTTCCATCAGCTGGTGAGAGTGGTTCAGTAACCAGTAATTTAGATAGTAGTAGATTATTTAGAAATAATCTCTCAAGCTTCTCACCACTAGATAGATATGGAAAGTCATTTCTCGAGGCAAAATGCCTCTTCTTACAGTCTTCTCTTAAAATGAGGGCAGTAAGAAATGAGAACATCCCACAAAGGGTATTTCATTAACTCTTAAGACTCAAGAAAGATGTTATCTTCTTTGGGATCCTAGGTTTCTGAATGGCAAGTAAATACTAATGGAGAAGATAAAAGAGGGTCAGAGCACACAAATTGAGGGGCAAGGACTTAGCTCAGTGATAAGAGTATGTGTTGAGCATATATGACACCTTGGTTTGATTCTGTGACAGTTTGGATCTTAAATATACACCAAGAGTCATGTGTTGAAGGCTTGATCACCAGCTTGTGGTGCAATTTGGTGGGGGGACTTTAGGCAGTGGGGCCTAGAGGAAGGAAGTTCAGTCATATGGGGTAGTATCCTGGAGGAGATGTTGGAATCCCAGCCCCTCCTATCTCCCTTCTTGTTTTCAGGCCAACATAAGGTGAGTAGTATTGGTCCTCCCTATATGTCCCATGATGATGTTCTGGCTTGCCACAAGCCCCAAAACAATGGAGCTAAGTGATCAAGGACTGAAACCATGAACCAAAATAAATCTTTCCTCCTTTTATTTATCTCAGGTATTTTGTCACAGTGATAAAAGCTAACACAGATCACTAGCACCATGAAAAAACAAAAGACTAAGCTATTTCTTGGGTTATCTCTGCCTGCCACAGGGTGCAAAAGCCTAATGGCCACAGTTCACCATGGAAGAAAAATTTCATGCAGGCCTGTTATGGTTTAGATATGAGGTGATCTGTGCACTCATGTGTGAGATAATGCAAGAAAGTTTAGAGATGAAATGATTGAGTTATGAGAACCTTAACCTAATCCATGCATTAATACACTTGAATGGATTAACTGGTAACTATAGGCAGGTAGTGTGTGGCTAAAGGAGGTAGATTGTTGGAGTTGTGCCTTTGGAGTGTATTTTTGTTTCAGATGAACCAAGCATATCCCCCCAACACACACGCACTGCTTTCCTTGACCATACTCTTCCCCCATGATGTTCTGCCTTACCTAAGGCCCAGAGCAATGGAATTGGTGGTTTATGGACTGAGACCTCTGAAACTGAGTGCCAAATACACTTTCCCTCCTCTAAAATTGTTCTTTAGACCTTTTGGTTACAGTGGCCAAAAAAATTGGCTAAAACATGGCCATACTGGACTGTCAGCTCTGTCAGGCCAAAGATCTGTCCATCTATTCACCTCTCACTCTCCAATGCCCACCCAGCACAATGCCTAGCACATATAGGTGTTCAATAAGTATTGGTTGGATGAATAAGGGAAAGTGTGTCAGCTTCTGTTAGTCATATTGTGTGGCTACTGTAAGTTCCTTGTCCAATTGGGAATGGTTTCAAATGATGAAACTGAATCAAGGAAAAGGTTAACAATCTAATGAGATATAAATACTGAGGTATCACCACACTGGATATTGGGAGTATGCTTTGAAAGTACCTGATGTAAAGAAGGAATTCATGGGCCCTCCTGAGCTATAAACCAGAAAGGTCAGAAGAACCTAGTTAAGAAAGTTTTGTAATTATTTGATTTTATTAATGAGAGAGTTAAAATGAACAGTTGTGTTTTTTTCAACACTTGAATAAAGTTTGGGAAATGCCTTGGGGAGAATGAAAAATCCCCAAGCCCTTCCAGGCTAGGTGTCTTAAAGGTGTAGCCTACACCTACTGTGAGCACCTGTTTGGTGACATTTTCCAGGTTGAACTCATGTCCTGCCTGTAGAGCTTCCACTTGCTGGCAGAAGTTCCTTGGACGGTCCCTCAGCACCAAGCAGGGGCTCCCCCCTGCCAGGTCCTCTTGGGTACGCATCCTTTAAATTTGTGGAAACTTGGCTGCGACGCGAAGCAGACCTGCAGGTGAGAGCCTGAAGAGGCCGGCCGCCCCCTCACCTTGAGTCGCCGCCTCGGTCTGCTCCTCCAGGCGCCAAGGCGCGGCAGGCCAGAGGGAGGAGGCCGAACTGCTGGCGCTGCGCCCCCTGGGGGCCCGGCCGGGAGGGCCCTGGTGCCCCTCCAGGACTGCCGCATCTCCGGACCTCGGGAAGGGGAAGGAGATACCGCCGCCACTTCGGGAGGGCGGGCCGGGCCTGCAGAGGAGTTGGGCTATTTTGTAACTGCACCATCCACCCAAGCCTCATTACCACCTCTTAATGAGACCCCTTTACTCCGTGACGTGCAACCGCTCCATCTCATTAAGGAAATCGCTCTTCAATGCTGATTATTTTATTTGCAGCCATAATTATATTTCTTTCGGCTAAATCACGGTTTAATCGAGCCCACATGGAGGGCAGCAGCACTAATTACGGCGGGGGATGCGGCGGCGGCGGCGGCGGCGGGCGCGGGCCGGCTGGGGGGGCGGTAGGGGGTGCCCGGGCGGCGGGCGCGGCCGAGGGGCCGGCGGGCGGGGAGGGGCGCCGGCGGGGGGCGGGGGCTCGGGCTCAAACACAACAACTTATTACTTCTAATTCCCCAACTGTCACCAAATCACCTGCACGAAACAAGAATCTAATTTGTTAAGCTGGCATGTCTGCAGATGGAAGATCGATCTTCTCTGTAGATTTCTCTAATTGAGTGAATATAGACGCCCGGAATTAGCAGCACTCGGGCTGCGGGGAGGGGGCAAGAGCTAAGGAAGGGGGGGCAGAGAGAAAAAAGGGAGGAGGGAGAAGAAAGAAAGGAAAGAGAAAAGGAGAGAGAGAAGGGGAGATGGGAGAATAGAGAAAGAGGAAAAGTGGAAAGAGTAAGAGGAAAGAGCAAGACGAAAGCGCAGAAAAGAGAATAAAGGGAGGAGGATAAAGGGTGAAAGTAAAGGAGGGAAAGAAGGCAAGAGGCAGTTCACCGGCAGGAAGGTGAAGAATACAGGGAAAGATAGGGAAAGAGAAAATTCTGCTTGAGGAAGGTTCATGACCTACAGAATGGTATTGCTTACACTCCCCTACCCCACACCACAAGTGAAAGTACCTGGAGAAGCCGAGCCAGTGTCAGTCTTAAACCTGGTACCAAAGGCTTATGAAAGAAAAACGGTTGGGACGGTGGCGCCCGGAGGGAAGAGAGGGGGGAGGGGAGACGTTTGCAGCTCGAAGAAATGGCTTACAGAATTACATTTGTTTTTCTTGTGATTTTATTAAAAGTCACTCCTCATCTCCAGAATGCGTGAAAATATCTACTTTCCACTCAGATACACCGCATTAACTTGTTGGAGGCGAATTTGTTTGTTTGTCTATTTTATTTATTTGCTAGATAAGATTGATGCAGTCTTATTAGCGCTATATCTAGTTACAGAAAGAGATAAGGATGAGATTTTTTCTTTTTATTCCAATTACTAGCCTTGTCACCTAACTGAATAACTGATATATGATTATTTATCCTGAGTAAATAGAAATCAGAAAAAGCAACGAACTTAATACATGCAAACAAAATTTCTATGTTACTTATTGTATTCCGTGTGGCTAATTGGGGCCGTTAAAACTACTGGGCGAAAAGCGAGAAAAAGCAAGATACGCAGTCAGGGAGAGGGTCATCCCTTGTTGTTTTGTGTGGAGGTTTCTGCATTGAGGGCCATGCTAGTTTTAAGAAAAGAAAGTTAAGCGAAAAATATAAGCAAGGGTCTGGCCCTTGCGTCCCCAAAGAGTCACGTAGGTGGACTGTCTGGTTGTATTTTCAAACTCACATGTCTGGGAAAGCGTTCATTCCAGAATAAATAAATAAATAAATACGCTCATCTCCGACATTGCCAAAGGCTTTGGGGTGGTAGGTATGAAATCAGAGTTTAGGGCAGATTTTTTGCTCCTGAGTAGCCTCCGGCACGCCCCGCCATGTGGATGAGCAGGCAGTGGACACACACTGTTCACTCAAGCGTACACACAAGTACACGTGTCATGCACATGCAGCAGCTCTGCTTCTTACACTAAAGGGGAGAGAAAGAAAAAGAAAGCAAGCCTGGAGTGTGGGTCCTTGGCATTTCGCTCCGTGGCTGGGAACTTGGATCCTTGTGGCCACAGGCTCGGGCCAGCTCTTATCAAGCCGACTACTCTAGCTGAGAGCGGCCTGAAGTCCCTGCGCTCCTGGCCCAGGCGAGACTAAAGGATGCACATTTGGGCCGAGCCTAGCCTGTTTGGCTAGGAGTTTGAGATGTTTTTCTTGGTGTCGGGCAGACACTCCGCCCCAATGCGAGTTGTGGGTGATTTCGCTGTGAATGTGCAAGGGCACTCAATGGAAGCCCCTTTAGCTGCGGTCGCTTTGGCTGGGAACCTCCAGAGAGAGAGTTCTTTTGTGTAGAGGAAGTGTGGAAGCACCCCTTCGCAGAGTCTTGGCCGCCCTCTCAGATTTCCTTCCTTCCATTCACCCCACCCTCAAATCGACCCCCATAGTAAGCCATCATAGAGCAGTACCAAACTCTGGATGGCCGGAAGTGATCTACGGACCCCTGCCCGGGAAGAGGAATGGGCCGGCTATCATAGGGACTAGGGGAAAGCTGGTTCTGGCACCTGAACCACCAATATCCAAACCCAATAGAATGGGGAGTTTCCTTTACTTTCCTTCGGTGTTTGCCTCCCACCCTTTAATCTTTTTTCCGGTTCTAAGGTAGGCCTGAAGAACAGGATCTGATTTGCCATTGCGTTTGGGTTATTGCATATCTGGAAAAGTAAACAGGAGTGTTCAAGTCACTTGATTTGTTTTCTGTAAGCAAATAATACCCAAAAGCATGGCTGTAATTTACCACGAATTAAAATTGATTCTTTTCATCAGGCAAGAAAATAGGAAAATGTGAGATCGTTAATTATTGAGGGAGGCGCTCCTCATTAAAGGGAACAATGTTACAATTCAGCATTTAATAGCAGGAATGTGAATAATAACGCGCCATATTTCAGCCCACTGTCTGCAAAGAAAAGAGAGCAGTTTGCAAGCAACCCAAACAGCCGAAAGTTACATTTAATAAACACCCGAGGTTTCTGTAAGTGGAAAAAGCAATTAGGGTTCTGGGCACACTACCCAATTCTTCCCAGAGCACCCTGTATATATTTTCATTCTTTCTGTTTCTCTACAAAGGATTCACAATGAATACAGAAATGCAATTAGAGAGAAAAATCACAATTGCAAACTTAATCAGCATAAATTCATCTTTAAAGTATTTACTGCCCCATCTCCTACCCCATCCCAACTCATCCCACTTCCTAATCCGGCCACACTGTATTTCTAAGCCCTGCTCTGGAATGGAATGGCAGAGCAGAAGAAAAATACCTATTGTGTGGTTGTTGTTTGTAATTTACATAATTGGTCATTAAGATTTGGGTTTTAAAATATATATCTCTGCCCGGAAGCTGATCTCTCACAAAACTACTGAGTTCTCCTGCTAGGTCTAGGCTCTCGAGTGGTAGAAGACGGTTCCCTGGCCTTTAAACGCTCTTTGTGCTTCGTTAAAAAAGGAGAAGGGGGGGGAAAGGAGAAAGAAAAAAATGATTTCCCTGTGCATTGCCCCTTGGCAGGCTCTTGTACAAAATTCAATCTCTATTTTTTATGAGAAGTAAACTGTCTAAATAAATTTTATTAGGGGCAACCAATATATTTTCTGGTAGTTCCCTTTGTTCCACTTCTACGTGTGTGTAACAATCTAAAACCTATTTATTGAGGAAAAATCACTGGATCCGTCATAGAAAATCCTTTTACTTTGCTTTGAAGTGATTTCTGAAGACATTCTTGTCATTCCGAAGATTTGGGGGCCATTGCGCTAAAGCCTCGCCTTGTTAGGGACTTCAGTTCCCATGATCATGTGGGAAATGCCTTAAATTATCAACAGCAATGGGCCTGACCGGCACTTTCCCGGCTGCCCCAGAAACGTGGGAAGATGACGGGGATAAAACTCTGGTAAATACATCTCAGGCGCTGCCCAGGTGGATTCAGACATTGGCCAAAACGAGCTGCAGAGAGGAAACCAGGCGCGGGGGCATTTTACACCCAGACTATTGCCGTTTTCCTTGCCTGCTGGCTGCTGATTCCAGGCTCCCGCTCCAGCTCCGACTAGCGCCCTCCCCACCTCGACGCCCCCACACCACCCGGGTCACCCCCACCCACTCTCAGATTTCCCTTTCTTTCAACCTCCCTTTCCTCCCCCCACCCCGAGGTGCCTATGCTCTGAAGTCTTGGAAGAAATGATTTAGTTTGTTTATACTGCTATAAAAATCAAGACCAATAGAAAAGTCATAAAATGAAGCGGGCTATCAATCACGCTGCAACATTGTTATTCAGCGGTTACTAACAGAGATGGATAATCCTTTGATTTCGTCCCATTGTTATTACTCTGATGTGTCTTCACATTAACTATTACACATTTATTTATCGACCTGAAAGATACAACAAAACAGAATATACGAGCGAGTGCGTGTGGGAGGATGCGGCACGGCTGGAGGGTGATCTGGGGCTGCTGTGGGATGGGGACACGAGCGCTGGTGTGCACACCTGTGTAGACTTAAGGTTCTGTGCCCTTCTTTTTCCAGGTCGCGACCTCTCCTCCCTCCCTCCTTCGGGGCAGGGTGAAGAGCCCCTGCAGTGCTGGCCTCCGCAGACCTGCCTCTTTGGGCGAGCCGGGTGCGGCTGCTCGGCTTCCCAGTCCCTTCCTCGGCACTTCTCCTCACTCCTGCTTTCGCATTCCGGCCGGGATACTTCGAAAGCCACACGTTGGGCACAAACCCCTTGCGAGTCCCTGGACCTGCGCAGCCAGGTGCGCACTCTCAGCCGCCTGCTGAGCAAACGCCGCCCCACCCTGGTCTGCTGTCCTGTCTGCTCCTGCTGCGCGAGCCCTATGCTTTAGCTTTATAGGTTTGGGGGGTTGTTTGAGGAAAGAAGGCCTTTACTGGAGGGACTCTGTTTACTTTAGTTCTCGAAATTCTCCTCCCAGGCAAAACCTTTCGGGAAAGGGCATCGCGCGCCTGCCGGGTGCCCTTGCGCCTCGCAGATTTCGCTGCAGCAATCAGGTTCAGCCAAGCCGAAATCCACAGCCCCGGCGCCCCAGCTCCACCTAGGCCGCGTT
This sequence comes from Xerus rutilus, assembly GCA_028644305.1. Taxonomy (NCBI): domain Eukaryota; kingdom Metazoa; phylum Chordata; class Mammalia; order Rodentia; family Sciuridae; genus Xerus; species Xerus rutilus. The sequence goes on along the minus strand of CM053405.1, from coordinate 54,740,028 downwards.
GATAGCAGCTGCAGCGGCCTCTGAAGCCCGCTCAGCCCCGGAGCTTCCGGGTGAGCTGTCTCCACAGCTCGGAAGAACTGGGTATAGTTTATGGCCTGCATTCACACGTGTGTGCGCTTGTGTGCGCACGCACACACTTGTGTGCACGGTAAGAGTTTGAATGAGCTGAATGAGGAAAACAGGAAACAAAACTGCCCCAGAGTTCGCGTTTGTCGCCTCCTTTGTCTCCTTGCTTGGTCCCTGTCACACACAGCTGAGGACACACACACACACACACACACACACACACACACACACACAATTCGTCTCTCGCATCTGCTCTCAGGCAGCGTTTCCAGTGTTTTGTGTAAGTCAATTGGACGGCGAACAAAAAAAGCCATTTGCTCTGTATTATTTAAAACAGACTTCATAGGGCCACCCTTTTGTGGAAGCTTTATTTGCACTAAATGAATAATCTTAATTGCATCACTCTCGAATTAAAAATCAATGTTAATCAAGTTGAGAGTAGTAAATATCAGTTTTCATTGTGACTGGGTAGAGGGCATTTTTCTTGTGTTGCAAATAAAAATACAAGTCAAATAACTTTAAAAGGGCATTATGTTCTGCTACAAATACAATTGAAACGGATTGTTTAGGAGCAGATCAGAAATGGTACAGAATTTTGCACTTAATTTCCTCAGTTATCATTTACAATAAGAACCTCTGGGCTTGACAGCCAAGTCTAAACAGTAGTAAATTAGTACAAATTTATACTGATTTTACTCTAATAATCGTAATAAAAGCTTATAGATTTGGCACTAATTACATAAATGCCTAATGATCTTGAAAATTACTCTGGTTAGAAATATATTACTAATCTAAACTTTGTTGTTGGCTGGCTCTGAAAAATCAGAACATTAGAAATGGTTCGCTTCACTTGTGCAAAGCACTTTAAATTGTTCACGTAGTTTAACATATTCAAGAGGAAAATAAAGAGCATTTAACTTTATTTACAGCCTTAAGTGGAGTTGGGAGCTGAGCTGAACTTAGAAACTTTGACCAAGAGTGAGTCCGGGGTCAGGATGCTAGCTAGAGTGGATCGGGCGGAGGAGCGGAACCTAGGATAAAGCCTAATGGGAAAAGTATAGAGCGCACCAATGCACCCTGAGCTCAGGTCCCCGAAGCAGACAGCGGGCACCCGCAGCGCCCAAGGAGCCGACTCCTCTTTGCGCTCTAGGCGGGCGGTAGGGTTGGTAGTCGGTAGGCCCCGTAGCTCAGACAGGGCGCCTGGGTCTCTGCTGCAGGCCTGCTGAGCAGCGGAGAAGTCTAGGCATGGTCTGGAGGCCGCCGCGTGCCCCGGTTGTGCCCTGGGCTTGACCAGAACAGGCCAGTGTTGCTTAGAACGCGCGGGCGGGGGCGACTCTTGGGTCACGCGGGGGTCATGCGCTGCTTTGGTCTCTTCCCTGTCGGTGCTCCAGGAAGTTACTAGCTCTGAGACACCGAGCTGCGCCTGTGAAGCAAGCAAGTCAGGACACGGGGAAGGAAAGATGTGCCTGGGAGAAAATCTCAGGAAAAGAACTAACGGAGGCCGGGCCCAGAAGCCCAGGGTGAGACCGAAGCATCCGCCGCTGCCTTAGCTGCTGCTCGGGCTGGAGCTGCCAGGGCTGCCGCCGCCGCCGCCTCCTCCCGGCAGGCGCGGGCGGGCGGGCGGGCGGAGTGGGGGACTCTCCGGGCGCTGACATTTGCAGGCTGCCCTCCTGATTGGTCCCCTCGCCAAGCTGCTCACGGGTTCATTCAACTGTTAAGCACCTCCCCGTCTCTCTAAAGGACATTATAATGCAAGAAGCCCCCTTTTTAACCACAAACCGAATTTTCTTTCATTTAGGTGATCTATATATATCTATATCGTATAGCTTATAGCTTATATCTATTTTAAATAACTTAAAGCCGCTAAAATTTGGGGGGGAACAGCTTTCGCCCTGGAGCGGTGCGCGATGCTGTCTCACGCCGACCTCCTGGACGCCAGGCTAGGTGAGTGTGCGCCTCTGGCCCCGGCAGCCAGGAGAAGCCAGGGCAGGAAATTGTCAATTTGTTCCTTATTTTACCTTAATGCGCCCTAAATGGACTAATTTCTTTAAAAGTAATTGTGCTGTATTAAAGTTTAATTTGATTTAACATCGTCTTTTAAAAAAATCTATGGAATATGTAGATCCTAGAAAAGGAGTTGGGGAATGTTGCTACTTTTTGTTTTTCTTATTTTTGCTAACCCTCACCTCTTTATTTTTTTCAAAGGCGATCTATCCGGTGATAATTTGTTTGGAATTGTTTCTCTCTTTTTCTTTCCTGTTGGCTTTGACTTGGGATTTCTTTCTCTTTTTTCCTTTCTCTCTCCCACCACCTCTTTCCCTCCTCAAATATGGTTGAATTTGTTTTCTTTTTAAAATTCTGGCCTGAAGGAGAAATTGCTGTCATCGAGGTGGATTTGCTAAGTGTGCTGGTTGGGAAGGAGAGAAGCCAAATTCATCCTCACACGCATCCCTACCTTCTACAAGGGACTCAGCTGTTGCCAATGGCTGAGAGAAACGAGCCTTTTATTTCTCCGGAAAGAAAAGTTGAATTCTCTGAAGTTTGATTCAATGTTATGTCCATAGAGTTTACTCAGAGTTTCTTTTAAGCCATCTGGGTCGCTGGGCTCTGAGTTTCCGGTTTGGGAATCTTTAGTGATGGATGTGACTCCATTTTCCAAACACTTTCTCTGATTTGAGGGGGGAGGCGGAGCTGATTTGGGTTGATTTCGAGGGGGTGGAAGTCTTGGCGACTTATTCATCTTCCAAAAGTGAGAGGGAATCCAGCAGGAGGTAGAGTTCCTCAGTTTGCCTTCGCTCAGGTGAGGCAGCAACCAAAGAATCAAGAATCGTTAATTTTCTTTATTTCTCCCTTTACCTGCAATGTCCAAGGATTTACTCTCGATTTCCTGGGGCGCCGGGCCGGGCTAGGGTTTATGAAAGGGAGTAGGAGGCATGTTTTATTGCCGTGCCTGGGAGCGTTTTATTGTGGGAGAAACGAAAGCATGTGCTGTTTGCTACCGGGGTCAGCTGCAGAGAGAGGGGAAAGGGCCAGATGTTATTCCAACCTGATTGTCCAAATCCTGGGGAACCCAGTTGAGCGCCCTGGGAGTTTCGTCCATAGAGCGAGGGTAGACGCGGACAGTACGGAAGATGTGGCTGAAGAAACACCGCACAGGGAATATAGTGCTTCCTGGAGTCGCCAGGAGGGTAGTGACCGCAATCCCCTTGCCTTCTCAGGTATGAAAGATGCCGCCGAGCTGCTGGGCCACCGGGAGGCGGTGAAGTGTAGGCTGGGCGTGGGGGGCTCTGACCCCGGGGGCCATCCAGGGGACCTGGCGCCCAACTCCGACCCAGTCGAGGGAGCCACTCTGCTACCTGGGGAGGATATCACCACAGTGGGCTCTGCCCCGGCTTCGCTGGCGGTGAGCGCCAAAGACCCGGACAAGCAGCCCGGGCCCCAGGGCGGCCCAAACCCCAGCCAGGCGGGCCAGCAGCAGGGACAACAGAAGCAGAAGCGTCATCGGACGCGCTTCACTCCTGCACAGCTCAATGAGTTGGAGAGGAGCTTCGCCAAGACTCACTACCCCGACATCTTCATGCGGGAGGAGCTGGCGCTGCGTATCGGGTTGACCGAATCCCGAGTGCAGGTATGCGGAGTTGGGGCGCTCCTGCAGAAGGCAAGGAGCGGGCGGGAGGATTTGGGCAAAGGCAGCCGGGTCTTTCCTTTCCCTGTTGAGTTCCTGGGCTACGCGCTCCAGCTGCCTAAACGTTCCTGGGTTGGTTAGCCTCTTCTCGCCCAAAACTGGCCGGGATCGCCATCTCGCCATCTCGCAAAGGACACGCAAGGCCCATCTCCCAACAGTATAGACGCATCCTGGCTGAAATTCTTCAAAAGCGAAGTCCCATTTTGTTGGGTGGCCGGGTTCGATTCTTTCTTCTAAGAAGGCAAACTCCGTGTCACCTACGCAGTTCAGCCTAGCGCGCACCTCAACTCCAGCTCCCATTATTGACAAGTATTTCATTGCCCCCTAATGAGTTTGTGTTAGGCTTTTGGATAAAATGGGGAATGCAACAATTATACAGAACATATAAAAAGAGAGGAAGTAAAGCTTTTATTTTTTTAAGCCTTTTAAAAAAGAGACACCCTCGGATTTCATGGTGTGGCTTTATTCTCTTAAAAATCACACTCTTGCAGCTCTCAGGCAAAACGTCCTTGCCTTTGATGTTTGCGAGAGGTTCTACCAATTCCCTGGAAGTCGCCAGGAGATCCTCCAGTGCTGGTGGGCCCTGGGTTTTTTGTTTGTTTTTCAACATTCCTCTAAGCAAACTGGGGGGTGGGTGAGAAATGAAGGCTTTCCATTGTAGGTATCCGACCCGAAGAAGGCACACGTAGGATGGGAAGGGTTGATCGGTAGTAAATGCAATCACTGTTGACCCCTTGTTGTCATCCAGCTACCCAAATTGTAAATTATACGTAATCTAGAAATCACACCTATAACTGTTTTGAAAATTGGAGTATAAAAGCACAAGCCTAATGGATTCCAAATTTCTTTCCCATTTTTTTTTAAAAAGCATGAAAAGAACATCAAATATTTTATGGCAGATACATGGAGGTGAAATTTCAAGACACATACTTAGTCTTGAGCTATCCAGCATGCTGAAAATCATCCCTTGCTGTCTTTGACATTGGTATTTTCCGTGCGGTGGCCTGGGTGTTAGCCTAATTTGTTAAGCAATGCTACCTGCTTTCATAAATTAACCGTAAATATTTCAAATAATTTACATGTCATCCAATAAATGATCAATGAAGGTGTTCCTATTCACAGTGTTAAATATTTGTTCCCATTGGTATCTTTAAGAGTCTAAACGGAAAAAGTAGTACATGCTTCTGTTTTAGTAGCAAATGAATGTCATCGGGATTTAAATGGCCAAATTAATAAAGTAATTTTCAGAATATAACATAATAATTAACATTTTAATTTAATATAAGTCTGAGTATTTTTGTTAGTGAACTTTGAAAGGCCTGAACTATGAGCCACTAAAATTACACATCAAAAGAGTGCTAATTACATTGTGCAGGTATCTATTACTAGTGTCCTTTAAATCTTTTACTTTAATCTTTTTAAAAATGTGAAGCTGAGTTCAACCTTTGCAAAATACAAAATTTCAATACTCTTCCCCTGATAATTCTTGATTGGAGGTTCATTTTGGAGGTTCAAAATTCATAAATTTGCTTTTTATTCCTCAAGAGAAATGTTAGTTGTTAATTGTTTAAAAGAGAAAAACGCTGTGTTTTGACCCAGGAACACTGGTAATTAGTTCAAATTAAAATAGAACTTAGAATCACAAATAAAATATAATTGGACAACTGATTTTATGAAAAAAGAAAACGAGGTCTATTAAACTTTATTAGGTCTTCCAAAGGTTAACGACAGTGATTCTTTTAATAGAAAAAGTTGTAAATGAAATAAAATATAAACTATGTGATAGAAAGTTATTTTTTAAAAGTACACAAAAGAATATACAAGAAGAAAGAGACAAAGTACTTTAATTGTTTTAGCATAATGTTCAACGAAAGATAATAGCTTGAGGCTGTTGATAGAAACAATTTAATAGAATGGCAATTTCAATATTTTTAAAAATAATGTTTCATAGTTTAAAAAGTAATCAGATCAACATAACCTTCTTAATTAACATTTCAAGATGATTAACATTATGTATTGCAATGCAAAATAATTTATGGAAAATGTATTTACTTCACAACTCACTGTACCATTGCTCCTTGACCAAATTCAAATTAAATAGTAATTGGTTTATGTTCTTATATGATGAGTACTTCATAGTTTTCTTTATAGTTAACAGATTGCCACACATTCTTTTCAGTATGTGGGCCACTGCACTGATTAAAAATGATCTAAACATTTAATTTATTGCAATTGTATGTTTTCAGAGATGCTTTTTGATTCTAGGCTAAATTACCCAATGTACTTATTTTTATCTATACTTAGTATATAACACACTTCTAAGTATTTATTAAAGCACCTCTACTCACATGGAGGCCAATTTCATGTCTGATATTGCTCCCCTTTTCTGGCTAGTGTAATAAAACCATTCCTTTTATAGCATGCCATTATTAGAAACCAATTTCAGAATTATTTATAACCTGGAATGGCTTATTAAGCAGCAATGCGAGAATCATGCAAATTACGCGATCAAATGCAATATAATAAGCATAATCATTAGTCTCTAGCACGGATTAATTAACTTTCAATATTTTATTTACATAAAAACCAAATCAGTGAAATAACTTCTGCACAGTCAGGCTTGCCTTTCAATATTTTATATGAACAAAAATAATGTGCTGTAATTCCATTGACCGTGTCCCTCAGAATGGCCCTGTCACCTGCCACATCTTAATAGGGGGACAAGCTGAGAGTATTTTCTAGTTTTCTAATGGAATGAGAAATTGCATTTTCTTCCTCTCCCAGCACTATTAAAGTGTAATGAATTCGGCCCAGAGTTCACGGCTGGCTGATCGAAATGAACCTGAGATCTAGGCTTTAATACAGCTCCCCAGATTTCCTCCCAAATCTTCACATTAATCACTTGCTGGATTCCAATGAGATCTTCATAAAGCGTTTGCTTCGAGGGGGAAAAAAAGTAATATCCTTTCTTTCTCCCACTCTTTCTCTATTTCTGAGCCATTTATAGCTGGGGAATTAAACGGGCTATATATTTTAAAATACATTTACAGTATGTCTATATTACTGTAACAGCAGATATCATGAAAGTGGATTTTTAGATTCCAACCTCCATTAGATTCTCACTGTTGTATTAAGCATTTTCTGAGAGGAGCTGCATTTCAAACTGAGTACAAAGTTGGCTCGTGGTTGCGGTTAATATATTTCCTGCAGTTGTCATCTGTGCATTCTGAAAATCTCCCTCAGGTTTTGCCTGCATTTTAATCCGTCATGCTCTAGTTTTCAAGTGGAAACATTCACATTTTAAAAACATATGCATCATAGCTTGGAACGGAGGTGCTCAGATTCCATGCAGCTTTTTTTTCCCTCAACCCCAGTAAGCCATGAAACATAAAAAATTTGTAGCCATCATTTGACTACTAACCCTCAAACATAATTGAGCACGATTTTTCGATTATTCCTACAATATTTAGTTCTTTAACAGCTGTTCTTTTCCGCTTGTGCCTGAACAGATCCTAGATTTGGAAATCTTTCTGGCAATGATGTTTGCTATTAAAATTCTACTGGGCATTCCACCCCCACCTCTTTTTCTGCTTCTCTCTCTATTCCTTCTTCTACCTCACACCCTTCAAACAACCAAACATTTCAGAATATACTGGCACTTGTAGGGTGTTAGGAACTGGTCTTGACTTTGTAAGATACCTTTCAAAATCTAACCAGGTGCTGCATGTGAGGAGTGAGAACCATTTGGACAGAGATACTGTCTCTGTTAAGGGCTCCATCCTGTCCAGTTCACCCCAATCCAGTGTTGGGTGGGTACTGCAATGAGATTTGCCGCCGCAAGTCTCTCCTGGTTGTCTGAGGGTTGCTTTCCACCTAAGGCCTCTAATAGCTCAATCCAACTACATTGATCCCATCCACCATCAAGGGTCCTGCTGCCTCATTAATCCACTGCGCCACAGCTCAGGGGCTGCAAGGAGGAAGGGAAGTAGAGCGTTTGCCCATTGCTGAAGCCGAAATAGGCAGCAATGTAGAAATTGTGATAGAAACCAGAGAAAGATAGTGGTGGGCCATGACTAGGTTAGGATAGGAAGGCCAAGGCCCACTCTAAAATAATTCTGGATGGCAATGTAGTTCACAGTGGTAAGCGAAGAGCATGTCTTTGCTTGCACGGAGTGTGAATACAAGGCTGTGCCTGGCTGGTTTACTGAGAATTGAGGGTAGGTATGTCTTGGTACTCCTGATATTAGAGCTTGCAGATTGGATTAACGGATTGGGCCTCCTTTTGGGCCACAAGTATGGTGGTCACACTCTGCTGCCTAAATTCTAAAAGGAAACTCAGTATCTGAGCTATGTTCCACAATATTTACATTTAGGCACAGCAAATCTCCAGTTGACTAGATTTTTAGATTCCAGATCTGCCAAGTAGGCATGCTAGCAATTTTTTTTCTTAAAGATCAAGTTCAAGTAGGGGGAGATGGGAGGTTATCTTGGCCAGGCAGTTTACTTAATATCTTCCAGACAGAATTCTCCCTGTGGTAGTGAATTGGACGTCTGTGGACAAATTTGGCTGGTAGAGTGATTTTCCTGAGCTACTGTTAAGAAAAAGTAGGAGGCTCATTTTCATTTGGTATGTGTCTTATTAAACTCATCTTTCTGAAAAAAGATATGTGTTTGCCTCAGCAAAATTAAATTTGTTCATAACTAGTGGGCTTTAAACCTAATCTGCTTTCACTTGTATTGGTCAGAAAATTTACTTTCAGTTTATAAATGAAAAGAGGGCAACTTGAGGGTATCAGAGTTACTTGGAATCCTCAGCAAGTTACTTTAAAAAATAGACTTGAAAGACCTGAAGCAGCAGGTTCCAGCTCAGGACTCTGCCCAGACAAACGTGTCCTTAAGAGTGGCTTGGGAACGGGGCAGGAGACTTGTGGTTAAGGCACTAAGAGCTGTGGGAGGGAACAGAAGTCACTCTGGAAACCCAAACAAGGCTGTAGCTCAGTGGCACTCACTTTCCCACACAGATCACTATATTAACCTCCCTGCTCTGTCAACCGTGGTGTTAGGGGTTTCCTTTGTCTTTCGATTTTGAAACTGTCTATGTCATCCATGGCCCTTCATCAATTTCCAAATTTCCAGCATTTCTGAAAATTCTATACCCCATCAGAGTTATAAGACATGCTATTAAGCCACATGGGTACACATGTTTATCTTCATTTGTACACCTGTGGGTCGAGCCTTGACACATGCCTGCCTGCAGACCTGTGCATTGCACAGCATGTACCAGCGTGCAGGGGCATGGTGAACACCGCACACTGTGGTGTATTTGCACTGTGCGTAAGCGCCCTGGGGCATGGTCACTGAGGACGCTTGAGTCTGCGCTTGGTGGGTAGAAGGGGCGCCAGTTGCCAAGAGCTGGCGGAGAACCAGGATCTTTGGCTAGGTGTGGGGCGTGTCAAGCCGATGGCAGTTGTTGGGCCCGTGGCTAAGCGGCTGTATTGATGCGGACTCTAGCGCTTAAGCCCCTGTCCCGCCAACCCCACGACCGCGGGGCTTTCTAACGGTTCCCTGTCTGTCTCCCTCCTCGCCTGCTCCAGGTCTGGTTCCAGAATCGGCGCGCCAAGTGGAAGAAGCGCAAGAAGACAACCAACGTGTTCCGCGCACCTGGCACCTTGCTGCCCACCCCAGGCCTGCCTCAGTTCCCATCAGCCGCAGCCGCAGCCGCCGCTGCCATGGGCGACAGCCTGTGCTCTTTCCATGCCAACGACACCCGCTGGGCGGCGGCCGCCATGCCAGGCGTGTCACAGCTGCCGCTGCCGCCGGCGCTGGGTAGGCAGCAGGCCATGGCGCAGTCGCTGTCTCAGTGTAGCCTGGCGGCGGGGCCGCCGCCCAACTCCATGGGCCTGTCCAACAGCCTGGCGGGCTCCAACGGCGCTGGGCTGCAGTCGCACCTCTACCAGCCCGCCTTCCCCGGCATGGTGCCCGCCTCCCTCCCCGGCCCCAGCAATGTCTCCGGTTCGCCCCAGCTCTGCAGCTCCCCGGACAGCAGCGATGTGTGGCGGGGCACAAGCATCGCCTCCCTCCGCCGCAAGGCGCTAGAGCACACAGTCTCCATGAGCTTCACTTAATGCAGCCGCGCCCCGGCCCGCTCCGCCCCAGCGCCGTCCCCAGGGCCGCCCCGAGGCCCTTTCGGCGCGCGCCGGGACCCCAGCTCCCTGTCCGGGTCTCTGCCCGGCGCCCTATCCTGTCCCGTCCCACCCTGGCCTCCACCTGGTCTGTTAAGTCCTTGCCTCTCACCTCCACTCGCTGGGACTCTCCCCAAGCCCCAGCCTTCGAGGCCTCCCCTACGCCTGATTTTGCTCGCCCGCCCCCACCCCGCCTCCCAGATCCCCCTTCCCTTCCCACCCGACGCCCCCCTCGACGGGGCTAGCGCCTCACCCCACCCTTCCCGCTATCCTCCGGCCTCCCGCCTCACACCCGCCGTGCTCGCGCCCTCCTCCCGGCCTTCCAACCGGCGGTGTTCCCAGCCACACCTAGGACACGACGCCTACGATCCCCGCCCCCGCGCCTCCCCTCTGGCTCCTTCTTTCCCCACGCCTCACGCCCCTCCCGCGCCCGGCAGAAAGCATCCTTCCCGCCATTTTACTTACCAGGGAGTCGACTCAGGATCTGAAATCAGACACCAATGGACTGGTTTGTGGGCAGAAACACACACACTCGTACTCTCGCTCACGCTCAGACACTACACACGCGCGCGCGCGCGCGTACACACACACACATACACACACACACCAGTGTACCTAGGTCACACACGGACGTGTTCAAGGGACAGCACAATGTTAGGGATTTTGGTCTTAAAGGAGGACAAGCATCTGCTACCAACCGTCTCATCTGAGGGCCCAAATTGATATAATTTGATTTATGCTTGTATTCTTTCTCAGAACTCCTCTCTTTCTTTCCTCTCCCACCACCCTACCCTTGCCCTATCTAGTCACATTCATGCAACCCTCTATTGGCTTGCAAAAGAACGCTTTCATTTTATCTTCTATTTTCTTAAGCACAACTGTTGTGAGGGTACAGAGGGAAGGCTTCTCAGGAGGAACATGCCAGTGGATCGGGTGGCTGGAGTAAACTAAAGCAGTTATGTGATGAAGAAGAGGTGATCTTGCCCATTTTGATAAGTCTTTATAAGGAAGAATAAAATAATCATGCAAGCAAATTTTCCTTTTGTAAGAGCAAAAGCCACATCTCTTTTCTGGATCCTTCAGGACTGGGGTTTGTTTGCTTCCTTTTCCGTTTCTCTCTTCTTGCTGCTCTGTGCCCTTGGTTGTTTTGTAGTCGTCCTGTCGTCCCTTGTGCCCCTCGGCCACCTGCCGGCCGCCGATGGGTACGCTTGGACATCTACAACCCTGCAACTTTGTACAGAGAAACACAATCAGCTCTTTCTGCATGTGCTGGTCAAATCCAAACCCAGAGAACAGAAGCGCTTTCTAAGAATGAACAAACATGTGAAATAGGATGTTTTGTGTAGATAAAGCATTCTTGTTACATACTGGTCAATTTGTGATATGTTTTAACTTATTGTCTGTGCTTATTTATGGAATTTGGTTTTCTTAATAAATGTTTGAGCTAATATAAAGCATATTATTTGACTTTTCCGGACAAGTTTATATCAAGTTAAATGTAAATGGATAAAATAAAATCATTTTCAGTATGTGATATGGAGAATGATGGGCTTTGGTGTGACATCGAAAGGGGGAAAGATCTCTTGGGGAGAAAAGAAGAGTTTTGGGGATTCTCATATTCGCGCTCAATTGGCGGGATGCGACGTTCCGTTCGGGACGCGTGGGCCCTCTGACTTTCTCTAGACTTAGGTTCATTTTGTGGCCGGCACCATGAGGCCTCTACAGGGAGGAGGTGTGTTGGGGGACTGCGTTGCGGCAGGAAGTCCACAGGCCTCCAGTCTCGGCTTGAAGGCCAGAAGGGCCAAGGCCCAGCTGGAGGCGCCCCACGCGAGCTCGAGACTCGAGAGGCTCCAGGGCCACGCCGGGCTTAGTAGCCCGCAGCTGCCTGCGCCCACGCAAAGCCGGAAGGTTGAGAAGCTTCTCCGGTTTCTCTCCGAGGACGGAGCGGAAGGCGCCCCTCCTGGTCTTGGTGCAGGTGTTGTGGGCGGGAGGAGACCGCTGTTGGGAACCTGGCCTTCAGAGCCGGGAGTTCTGCCCTCCGGTGCCGTCCAGGGCCGCGACTGGTCACAGGTACCCAGCGTACAGGAGGGGCCGCGGTTCTCTCCGACACCTAGGGCCTACTTCTAGTCAGGGCCTTCCCAAAAAGGCAGCCGCGTCCCTCCGAGTCCCCGGACCCAGGCTTCAAACACCCCTGGAACCTTGTGAGCGGGGGCGAACAGGGGAAGAAAGGGAGTGTACAGGACCACCCGAGCAGGTCGCACCTGTCAGGGCTTTCCCCGCAGGGCTACTCCGATTTTCTGTTAGGGTCTAGGCTTGGAGGCAGCTAAGCTAAGTTAGCCACGTGCCCAGGGGATTTCCTCCAACTAGTAGTAAAAATTGCAGTTTCTTTGGTAGTCTGATGGGGAAGGTTGCCAATGTGTTTTAAACTTGGAGTCAAATCGATAGCACAGGCTTGCTTTGGAAAACTAACCAAGATCAATCTCGTGGTTTGAAATTTAATGATCTTCCCAGGCACTGAGAAAAGGCACCCCTTTTTTTCCCATGGGAAGATTTTTCATTTGGGTGCCACGGAATGTAAACCCTAAAACACCCTTGTTCTAGAAGACAGTTTCCTATCACTCAGCTACATGTGCTTTTGGGGAACGATATGTATAGTAATCATTACCCAACTAAGAGAACACAATGGGATCTCCTCAAAGGTGGGGACAGAAAGGCAGGATTTTCTATGATAAAACCATATGTTCATGTTACCTTAGAAATTTTAATTAGAGGTCAGTTGGTGAGTGAGTTTACAGAATACTTCAATTCTACATTTTCTAAAGAATACTTATTGATATAACATTAAAATAGTAAAGAAGAGGAAAATATACTAATTTGGGATATTTCATCAAAATGGGACATTTCTGTAATTTTAAGAATGCCTCCTATAACTTAGCAGCACAATCTCCAGATTTCGAAAGTATCAATAAGTGAATATTACTTTTTCCTGTTTTTACATTACATCATTTTCTCCCTTGTCTTATTAGTGCCTTTTTTTTAAAACTTTGGAATTGTAGATACTGTAATCTCAAGTCACATTTAAGGGTTCAGTACAAATCACAGATTGCTTCACCAATGAGCATAGAAGATTGTTTACAAGGATGCTAATTTTACAGCTTTTTTATGCTGCCATAAAGCATAACTTTATGATGTAGGAATGCAATAAAGGATGCTAAATGGAATCCTTAAAAATTGTATTTCTCAAAGGCAAGGGAAATGGGATCTTTCATTTCAAAAAAATGGGCCAACTCAGAACACTGATGAGAAGTTACAAATCAACTAAAGTGATAGATGCTTTCAAAGATGCTTATATTTCATGATATAGTGGTTATTTTTCAATATTAAAATGAAAGTGTACAGAGTTTTTCACTTGACCGGATTCTAGAATAACAGTTGTTTCTATGGCAATAGATTTTTGTATTAAGAATCTTGAACATTTTAAAGTCCTATATGCCAACAGGATAAAAGAAGGCAACCTGGTCTCAATGGTTAAGGTTGACAGTTTAGTAAAGCTAGAAAGCAGGGAATGTGAACGTGAAATGCAAGCCTGAACAAGTTCTGCTTTTTGAGGGAGAGAAAAAAAAATCTAATAACAGAATAATATTTCATGGTTTTTCAACTTATTATTAATAGTAATTCCGATTTTAAAACTGCTAAAATTATAATAATAGCTAATTAGATTTAATGTAAAATAAATTATGATGAGTAGTATCAGAACACAAGGTAAGTAAGTACAACATGCTGTGTGTCCTGCTTCTGAGGAAGCATTTTTTTGCAGAGTAGTCGATTTGGCATTGAATACTGTCACCACACACTAGCCAGAAAAAGTCAAAAGTCCATAATGTTACAACTATGTGATTGGTTTATTTTAATACACACATTTATCCTAGTATCTTTATTTTCTTCTCAATATTGGTACTAAATATCATATATGGTGTAGTAATGATGTACTTAGCTTACCTTTTGTTGATGGTGGAAGAAATATGATATAGGAATGGAAACTGCTAAAGATGATGTTAGATATTGAATACTAAAGAAGATACAGAGCAATTTGGGTAAATCAAGGTATCGGTACAAAGAGAAAATGCAGATGAAATTCTAACTTTCAGAGAACTTATGTTTGATGTCCCCAATGTTCTTGTTCCATGAAAGTGGAACTGTGTTTTTAATTTGTATTGCAGACTGTACATTTTAATTTGGGGGATAAAGAAAAAAACTTCGTCCACAAAGACATGTATTCTAGTAATGGCAGTAGTTAACCTGTCAGTTGAAAGAATGTAACCTTCCTTTTCTCCCTTTCATGACATAAAGATAATCTCATCTGAGGGCATTTATGTGAAGAAATAACAGCATGGCATGGTGAAACTACTGGCTCATTAATCCTGGCATCTACTTCCTACAGGGTTCCTTGATTAGTTAGATTCATTCATCGGGTATTTTCAGAGTTTTTGATTTGTCACCATTGGCTAGGTTCACTGAGTTCAGGCTAAATTGAGCCAGAAGCAATGTTTATTAGTAATTTTGTAGTACAGGCTACCCTAATAATTCAGCCCAAATATCTCATCTGAAAAATATCCATTCACCCTCGCTTCTAATGTGGGTTGCAGCTGTGTTCATAGGGAATTGAAGGAACACAAGTGATTGGGCATGTATTTTCTAAATTATTAATATGATGGCTAATAGCTGTAAACCCATCTTCGTATCCAATGCAGAAATTATGATTCATTTTAAAAATGAAAGCAGCAACAAAGGGGGGCACCCCCTGCCTGGCTCTCTGCTAACTCTCATCAGTGCAGAGCTTTCAGTACAGGAACCATGGCCTATTTAGCATGTGGCCATTACAGACAGAAACAGAACAATGCCTTTGGCTTTTTCTCATGCATTCTCTATCAAAACAAGACATGGATTTATGAGGTTTACTAGAAAATAATCTTAAGGAGTTTTAGGTATGAGCTATACAGAGGGCCCACTTTTGATTTTGATGTCATGTCATAATCAGTTGATAAGGATGAACAATTGTTTGTGTAATTAAATGCAGCTTCCATGTCCATGATCAAATATTCCACATATCCAAGTTTCCATTTTGAAGATCATATTGAATTTGAGATACACTTGTTGCAGTTGCTTATGTTGCCACAATCTCTCTCAGTTCTCAGTGTTGAAATTGCTGATAAGTACCAGGAAATGTCTGCTTAACCCTTGTGACATATGTATGTTCTTTATATCATTCACTGAAATGTCATAGGGCTTTATGATTTTGCTCAGAGTACTCATTGGATCTATTTAAGATAAACTCAAAGTCAGATTAAGGACTGTAGCAACCCTTAGCACTAAAAAGATTATATGGGATTCTTATGAAATTAAGATTAATTATAAGACACAAAACATAGATATGCTGGAATTAAAGTAATTTTTTTGTAGATTTTCTAATTTTAAAATTCTGAATGAGTTCAATAAAGCCAAACTGGTCTCTCTCTTTGCTGTTCTTGCTTTATTAATTATCATATGCTTAGTCTGCCTAATAGGTATTTCAACACTGATTTCAGAAACTGCATTTTCAGAGAGTGCTAGATTCATTACTTTCCCTCCAGTTTCTAACATTTGAACCTCATTTTCAATTTACAGAGCACATATCTCATTTAAGTCATGGAATCTTTATGAAGTAGATATTATAATCCCTATTTTATAGATGATAAAATTGAGACTCATCCAGGCTAAGTAACTTGCCAAAGGTCACATACATTGTAAATAACAGAAATCATTCTTTAAGGCAGGTCTTCAGATTGTTCAGCAATACCATTGTGTGTATATGACATGTAAACATTGCTCTTCTTAAAATATTTTCAGGGAAGATAGTTTTCTTCCCCTTACTTTGAAGTTGAGCAATTAATCCTTGTAATTTAAACAAGGGATGCTTTGATGAGAAGTGAAAGCTGCAAAAACATTAAATCCAGTTTTAAGAATCTGGAAGAACTAATTACATGATTGCCCTAGTTGAAAGATAGCTGATGAATGCCAGGGAGCACATGGATAGTCAGTGAGTAGAAAATATCTTTGCTCTTATCTTATTTTCTCTGTGATATACACCTTGAGTTTTCCCGTTTAACATGTTTTGCATACTTTTAGGTCAGCAATTATTTTTTTGTGTGTGTGCTTGTTGGCAAGCACAGAGGTACCAGAGAAAATATGACCTTCAGGCCCTCAAGGAGTTTACCATTTAATTGAGGAGATAAGACAAATATATTTAATTTACTTATTGCAGGGTCTCATACATGCTAGGCAAATGCTCTACCACTGACCTACACCCCCAGCCCTAAACATATTTATTTTGAGACAAGGTCTCACTAAGTTTCCCAAGGCTGGCCTTGAAATTGTGTTTCTCCTGCCTCAGTCTCTTGAGTAGCTGGGATTATAGGTGTGCACCAGTGTCCAATAAGTGTACTGTAAAAAGAAAATTATACAAGGCAGTTTGTAATGGATTGATCAAGTGCTAAATACTCTGATGCAAATCATAAATGTAATGGGAAGTTAAAGAAGCAGGAAGTAGTTGGGGATTGAATTCCTAGGCAAGGCCTCCTGGAAGAACTCATCCTTATAGGATAGCAAGGTCACTCTTCAGAATCTCTTCTCTCCTTTGTTGAAATTCTTTGAAACCTTTCCTTGTGGGTCTTACTTTTAGAACTGTGAAGTACGCTTTGTGTGGTTATGTAGTCCACATAAAATTCTTCACTATCTTCTTACATGTGGAACAATTAATCAGATTCAGGTCTCCACTGACCAGGACATGGCATGTTCGTCCATTTTTTAGACTCAATTAATAGTACTTCATATTTTGATACATGTCATGTATAGTATCCCTAGTTATTGGTGTTAAAGCTCTCAGCATATTGCACTTGCTACTGATCTAGAGGAGGTAGTTAACAATTAAGTATATGTATATTTAAAAGAGAATATATGATTACCAAGGTGAAAAATAAACAACTCCTTATAACAAGCAACATGTTTTCATTCCCACAAAAAGAGACCATCCTCTTCCTATGATGAGCACAGTGCCCACTTGGAGTAAAATAGTTACACAAGGGAGGCTAATTACCTTTTCCAAAGAACTAGGGAACCATATAGTATCTTCAAAAAGGTAATTTAGTAAATGATGCCCTGGTATATTGGAAGAGTTAATATGCCACTCTTAGAAACTCTAGTGACTAGATTGTTTCCCACAATAGAGGGAGGAGCACACACTTGCCAGGAAACTAGCTATCTTAGATTTCCCAGTTGGAAGACTCAAGAGGTTCATTTTCATTTTAAAACTAGTGGCTTCTCTGAGAACTGGTTGTATGCTGTGAGACATTTCAGGTTTGAAGAGTCATGATGAGAATTTTCCCTTTAGGCAGAAGAACTCCAAAATAATGACCTTAAGGTTCTGGTAGAGTTGCTTTGGGTACAGGCTAGGAAATTTCAGAGAGTTACATCTGTCTTTAGTTATAGAACAATCCTGCCCTATCACTACTCTGCAAAGCTGGGGACCCAGAAAAGAAATGTAGCATTGTTTGGCAAACACAGTTGTAGCCCTTCATCAACCACTACCTGGCTATATGATCCTGTTCCACTTAGAAGCTATGAGCTTCCATTTCTCCTACAATATCTGAAGTTCTTCCCCAATGTGAACCAATTCTAATAATGATAGAACTCTACATTGTTGAATATTGTAAAGCAATTCAGTTTTAAAATACCTATTGATCAGCTGTCTGGGTTGGTCCTTATCCAATCTGTTGTTGGTTATTTAGGAAATCTTTTTGTTCTGGGTTCTGGGTTTCAAATGCAGGGCCTCCAGCACACCAGCCATGCACTGTACCACTGAATTATACCTTCAGCCTTAATCTGTTTCTTTTAAAGGCATTGTCCATTTGGTCTGTGGGGAGAGGATCTAATTCTGGGTCTGGTCAGCATTGTGTTAAGGAGATAAAAAAGGTGAGCACATGACATCAATGCCCTGCTGAATAGTTGTTGCCACTAACAATATCTCTAGCCTCCCTGTGATAGGATCCAGTGAAGGGGTTGGGACTGCATAGGAATTATTTTCCAGAGTTGGAACTGAAGATTGGGAACATACAAGAATATAACTTTTCATAGACAAATATTGCCATGCAATGAATCCTCATCTCTATACTTAAACAATTAGTACCGTGGGGTTAGTACTTCATCTCATAAATTATGTACTTCATGGAGTTAACTAAAAGGGAGAAATTACAGTGAAAAGACAACTAGACATAATCTCATATGGGAAGCATTCAGTAAATTTTGGTTAGATTAATTAAATTTAAATAGGACCAGTTATTTCTGTAAAGTTACCTTAGCAATTGGCCAGTCACTTAGAAGCTGGAGTAGGGAAGTGCCAGCATATTTATTCAGTTGCCAAGGCAATGCCAGGTGTTTGTGACCACATGGGAGAATGAAAAGAATGGGCAACTGGTGACTGTTCAGGTGAGCGCAGTACACAGGCCAAGAAGCACCTCTGCTCATACCCTCTCCTTATGTGTGCATGAAGGCTAATAGTTCAAGTCCAGAGCAAACTGGTAAAGTATGTGAAGGTTTTGGGGAGCCTTCAGCTGTCTTTCCTGTCTGGTCATAGGAACTTATCTTTCAAATTATTTTCCCCAATCAAAACAGGAAATTACCTATGATAATTTACATTTGGACTGAATGGATTTACAACCACATGCTTACTTACCCATCCTAAACCCTTTTAATGTAGAAAGAATGCCTTTATCTTAATTCATTTAAAGAACCTTTGAGCATAGGAGGCAGTAAGGGTGATGTTGGGAGTAGAGTGTTTGCACGGGATCATTCTGCAGGGCAAGGAAATTACGCACACCTGGGATGAATCTTCCTTAGTTGTTTGGGGATGCTCAAGGAACTGGAGAAAAAGGAGCAGAGAAAAAAATATTCTTTATTTGGGAAGTAGACACATAGATGTTTGTTTTATTATTCTTTAAATTGTAAATTATATACACTCTTTGTTGGGCATATTACCAGCGGTAATTTCCTCCTTCCTTTAGTCTCCCAACTTCAAACATCAGCTTTTCTACAGTAACAAGACTTTAGATTCCCTTAAGAGTTGAGTACCTTTTGGCATTGCTGGCATCTCCTAGGTGAATCCCAGGATTCCAGAGTTGCCTCCATCTACTTCCTGGCTTTCCTGAAGTCCTCTTCCCCATCCCCTATCACAAACAAACAAACAACTCTCACTTTTTTTTTTTTTGGCACTCTTTATTCCTCTGTTTTGAAATGCCCGGGATGCCTTCCTATTTCATAACATCCTGCTCTGCGTTTCCTTTTTCCTTCCCTATGTTAATATTTTTGTTCCCTCTAGACAGGCAATTCTCATCCTCCTGACCCCAAATTTCTGCTGCATCAGAGACATCTGGAGCTGGGGTCAGGGCTGGGAAGAAGCAGCACCTGGCCATGTTGCTCAAGCACTCCTCAGGTAACTGGAGTGAGGGGGAGAGGGGAAAAGGGGGTGTAACACAGGAAGTTTGCCCTGAAGCAGGGTTAGGTTAAAACAATGAAACCTGAGATTTTGGAGTATCAGGTCCAGGACTTTTGTCTCAAATTGTGCGTATTGATTATTTAGGTTAGCTACTTTCTGGCCTGAATGCATAGTATCTGATACTGACTAGATGGAAAGAATTTGTTGAATAATGATACAGCGGGAGCATGAGAATGCAACATTGACTTTGATTTTAGGTACTAGAAAAGAGAGAGAAGGATTAAATGATTTGCTATGTAAAAGTAAAAATTCATATGAATGTGAGCTGCTTATCCAATTACCATGGGGCATTGAAGCAATTATATGTAAAATAAAATACTTTCAAATGAGCTTTGAGTTCTATTTTGTAACAGTAGTAAATTCAACTAGGTGTTAAGTAGGATGCATCAAGGTAGAAAGGGAGAGATCTGGTCATCTAATCTTATTGTTGCTGGTTAAATTATTCACACAAATTATAGACAAAGTGATCATTTAACACAGTTTAGATGTCTCCAAAAGACAGAAAGCTCCTGACCTTTTAAGGGATCCTATTTCATCTAAGATATTCTTATATCAAACTGAAACCCTCTCCTTTCTGGCTTGATGTCTGATAAAATGAGTTGGCATTTTCAGTCACTTGATGGGTTCTCACATGTTTAAAGATGGATTTTCTGTTTGATTTCCTTAAAATCTATGAAAAGATAAGGATGAGGTGTTAAGTTTCCTCAAATCATCAAAAAACTAATTTAGTCATCTTTATTAAATAGAAGACAGATTTTATCTGTAAGGAACATCAGGATGTCTGGACATCTCTTTCTATCCTAGATGTTTAAAGCAAGCTATTCTTTTGAATTAAGATTTCTCATCTCCAAAGAATGGGGCTTAGTAATATTATTTTAAAGCTGAGAACCACCATTCCAGTTGCACCAGCTGTTCAGGTGTCCAAGTATAATTGATGCTAATCTCACAAATGGGCCACCTAGAAAGCAATGTTGAGACTTTCTGATCTCTCAGCTAACATCCTTGGAACAACGTTGAGTCTGTTACTGACTGAATGTTAACACCAACCTCCAATTCTACATTTTATTCTCATTTACAAGCTCTTTCTTTCCCTCCTTTTTCTCAATTGCAGTAACATCTTCCCCCTGCAAGATTACAATCTGAATTCTTTTCAGTCTTCATACCCTCAGCTTGCTCAGGTTGCGATCCCCTATAGGATAGTTACCCACTCTCAACATTCAATTTTTATGAGGCCGTTTCTGTGCTTAGTCCTTTAGATCTCATTATTCTTTAACTTTATTTTATTTGTTCTACAACTTAATTTATATTCAAATGTTCATGCAACTAAAACTGCTAGAACTACTTAAAACTGTTCCTCCATCTGATTATTTTTATTGATTATATTCCCTTCCAATACTTATCCATGTACCTAATTTTTAATGTTTGTGTCCAAAATACAAAATGCTATTTTGTACTTTGCTTCTGTACATTTGTCATAGTGGTTTATATCTTCAGATGCATAGTTTTAATGACTATTTATTTTTAGCTTTTTTGATTATAGAATGTTTCTTGTTTATTGTAAAAATTGTCAAATATAAATATATATTTATTTATTCAAAATATTTCTGATTCTATGTTCCCTTACCCAAAGTTAAGTACTATTGAGATTTTGTGTGTGTGTCTATGCATAAGAGATAATTATTTTAAACAATCTTTGTGAATAACAAGTCTCATGAGTGAAAACACAATGAAAGACTTTTACTTATTGGCTATACTGTTCAACATGGTAGCCGCTAGCTATGTGTGATTATTTAAATTTAAGTTAAATAACCAATAGGAAGGAGGAGAGGAGAGAATGGGGAAGTTCTGGGGAATGACTTTAGCCAAATTATATTGTAATATCATGTGCATGAACGAATATGTAACAGTGAATCTCACCATTAAATATAATGATAGGTACCAATAAAAATATGGAAAAAATGAAACAAGATTTCAAGTAAAATGAACAAATTTAAGTTACATAAAATTAAAAGTTTATTTCCTCAGTTACAGTAGTCACATTTTAAGTGCTGAAAACCTATGTATGGTTAGTAGCTCCATTTGGATAGCATTACAGAAGTTCTATTGGACAATGCTGACTCAGAGCATTCTAGGCTAGAAAGATGTGGAATCAAGTTGCTCTATTTCTTGCTTAGTTTTATGGGACTTCATTCTGGGCTTTTGTTTGAAATCAGATAATGTAAAGGGACACTAAGTGTCCCTGGGGTCCTTTGAATAAATGTACACAAGTAGGAATTTATCTAGCCGTAAGATTTCTATCTATATTTTAATGTACAAAAATTTAATGGGCACAAGGAGACATGAAGAAGGTTTTAACTACCAAAGCTGTAAAATGAGACGAATGTGTAGTTCAGGTCTAGTATTTCTGTACTTGCTGTATACCACTGCCCAAATCCACACTTCAATGGTTTTCTGTCAGTAGTGACTAAAGAACATTTTAATACAAGGTTTTCCATGTATCTATACATAAATATTGGGGCTATACCTTGGTCACTTAGAATGGGTGTATGAGAGATGTACTAAGGAGCGCAATAGGAAAGCAACTATGATTTGAGGTAAATGTGTTTGTAATACATACACATACATTCAGACTAAGATTTTCCTCCAACAATGTCTTAGCTGTTTTAAGAAAACAACTGTCCTGTAATTTTCAGCTTGCCCAAGCCTGATCTGAAATTAGCCTCACTTTATCCCCACGGTATGCTTATTTCCCTGCAGATCTCAAAAGGGGTTGTACATCAAAACCTGTGGACCCATTCAGATGTGCTGCTGCATTAATTATAATGCAGGTCATAGTTGTGGATTCTCTATGCAGATGTGTACAGAAAACCTGCAGATGTGCACAAAGAAACAGCTATTGAAAAGGCTTGAATACATTGTACCAGTGCCAGGCATATTTATCATGGGCTAGTTACTGAAAATGTGGATGGACTTATTTCATGACTTGTGTGGTATGAAGTATATAATGAACAGAGACTAAACTGAGCAAGTATGGAGAAATATGTAGAGTGGGTTTATAAAAATATTTGAAGTTTCAAATAGTGACTTAAAGGCAAGCAATTTGTTGTTAATTTGGAGACGTAAATTAATTTCAAAAACTGAAACTTACTCAAAATGATAACCTGGCATCTTAGTTGTTGGCAGTATTGGGGAATCACACAAGCACATTATTGCCTTGGTTCAGGGCATTGATCATGAGAGTATATTGTAGTAGTTATTAATTTTTTTATTACAAAAATTTCAAGCATATACAAATACAAAGAATACAATGAACTCTCATTTAACCATCACCTAGGTACAATAATTATCAGAATTTTACTTCATTTGCTTCACTCATTTTTCCATAATTTTTTCTGCTGTAGTATATTAAATCATATCATAAACATTACACATTTCAATAAACATTTCTAAAACTATGGATAAATATGCCATTTATTCCCAGTAAAAAATAACAATTTTTAAGATATCATCTAATCCATATTCAATTTTGTCTTCCTCAAAAATGTATTTTTAGAGTCAGTTTACCAGAGTCAGGTCCAAACAGGGCCCATATATTTAGTAAACTGGTAAAGTTGGGCAACCATTAACATAATCCAGTTTTAGAACAACATTATTCCCTAAAAATCCCTCTAGTCCATTTATAGTCAATCTCTATTCCCACCTCCAGACCTAAGCAATCACTAGGGGGCCATTTGTATACATTTTCCTTGAATATCCTTTTCAAGTCTTAAGTCTTTCAAATCTAAAGTAGTTTGCTCTTCCTTCCTTTTACTCACTGTTATTTACTTATTCTTCTGTAGAAAATCCCTGTACTGTACTTACCTAATTGCTTCTTTCTGGTGTCCTTTATCATGTTGCTTTATCCCTTGCCCCCTACCATTTCTTGTAAATGAATTTAGCTACAGAGCAGCACAATCCAATAGAACTTCCGCAATGATGGAAATGTTCTGTGTCTGCATTGTCTAGTGACTGTATGTGATTTTTGAACCCTCAAAAAGTAGCTATTGTGATGGAAAAGCTGAAATAGACATTGTAAGTTTAAATAGCTATTTGCGGCAGTGGTACTAGAGCTTACTCAGGTCTAGGCGCAATGTTTTTGTCCATGAATATTTCCTAGATAGTGCTATATTCTTTATATTTTAAAAAATTTAGTTATTTTACAGTAGAATGCATTTTGACATATAGTATACAGATGAAGTACAACTTCTCATTCCTCTGGCTGTACATGGTTTAGAATTACTCCAGTAGTGTAATCATACTAAGCTCTAGTACCACTGCCAAATATAGGGTAATAATGTCTCTCTTTCTACTGTCCTTCCCATCCCCACAACCCCAACCCTACCCTCACTCCCCTTTACATAAACTAAAGTTCCTTCATTCTCCCCTATCCCCCTGCCCCACGATGAATCAGCATAGGCTTATCAGAGAAAACATTCAGCTTTTGGTTTGTGGGGATTGGCTTATTTCACTCCGTATGGTACTCTCTAGTTCCATCCATTTACCTGCAAATGCCATAATTTCATTCTTCTTTAAAGAATGAAATTAATATTTCATTAATATTTCATTGCTGAGTAATATTTTATTGTGTATATGTACCACAGTTTCTTTATCCATTCATCTATCGAAGACATCTAGGTTGGTTCCATAGTTTAGCTATTGTGAATTGAGTTGCTATAAACATTGTTGTGGCTGCAACACTGTAGTATGCTGATTTTAAGTCCTTTGGATATAAACTGAGGAGTGGGATAGCTGGGTCAAATGGTGGATCCATTCCAAGTTTTCTGAGTTATCTTCATACTGCTTTCCATAGTGGTTGTACCGATTTGCAGTCCCACCAACAGTGCAATGTCCTTTATACTGTGTTGTATCAGGAAGCATATAATGTTTGCTTGTCCTTCTTTCAGAGATGCAATGATTGACCAGTAGGTTCTGGTGATGATAGCCTGACCTCTATTGGAAAAATTCCCTATAAATATTTTATATAATGGTTCATCTATTTATGAATGTTGCCTGAAGCAATTATTTCACTAGGGCTTGCAAAATAGTGATTTCCTACTTCTATCATTATCTCCCTCCTTTATTAGCTGATATTCTTTGGTTAACAACTTTCTTTCATCTAGAATTACATCTAGAATTACTTTGCATGTCCTAAAATACATTGTTACACAAAAGTCTGGATAAACATATAATTTTTGCTTTTTAACTGTTGTTTTCAGAGTAATGTGTGTCCTAGTTATTTCCAATGGTGTTCAATGAGAAGATATTTCATTTTTAGTGTTATGAACTCAGAGAGTTTACACATTCAGTGTCCTTTAATCAATTTCATTTCTTTTTCTTTTTTTATACAGGGAATTCAACCCAGGGGCACTTAACCACTGAGCCACATCCCTAGCCCATTTTTGTATTTCATTTTGATTCATGGTCTCACTGAGTTGCTTAGGGCTTTGTTAAATTGCTGAGGTTGGCTTTGAGGTCACCATCTTCCTGCCTCAGCCTCCTGAGCCACTGGGATTACAGGTGTATGCCATCACACCCAACTTATTTTTCTTTTTGATGCTCAATATAACTTATGTTTGGTTAGCAGGAGCTCTTTATGTTTGCTTGTATGTTCTTATTATAAAATCATTAGGAACACTACACATTAGGAAAATGCAAACCAAAACCACAGTGAGATGCCACCTCATACCCATTAGAAAGGTAAGTATAAAAAAAGGAAAATAACTAATGTTGACAAGGATATAGAAGAATTGGAACCATTGTATACTATTGGTGGGAATGTAAAATAGTGCAGTCACTCTGTTTAAAAATATGGTGGTTTCTGAAAAAATTAAACATAGAATCACCATATGACCCAGCAATTCTGCTTGTGCATATATACTCAAAGAGATTGAAAACAAGAACTTGGTGAAATTATACATCCACATTTACAGCAACATTATTACAGCAACTCTTTGTCTCACAATAGACAAAAGGAAAAAGCAACCCAAATGTCCATCAATGGATGAAAGGATAAACCAAATGGAATATTTATTATTCAGGCTAAGAAGGAAATTCTGATATATGCTAAAACATGAATGAATCTTGAGAACACTGTGCTCAATGAAATAAGCCAGTGACAAAAGGACAAATACTATATGAGTCTTCCTTTGTTAGGTACCTAGAGTAGCCAAATTCATAGAGACAGAAAGCAGAATGGTGATTACCAAGGATTAATGGGAGAAAGGGGAATTATTGTTTAATGGATGGTTTTGCAAGATGAAAAGAGTTCTGTGGATCAATGCCCTGAACTAGACACTTAAAAATGGTAAAGTGAGACTGGGTGTAGTGGAACATGCCTGTAATCCCAGCAGCTTGGGAGGCTGAGACAGGAGGATCATGGAATTCAAAGCCAGCCTCAGCAATGGCAGGGCACTAAGCAACTAAGTGAGACCCTGTCTCTAAATACAAAATAGGGCTGGGGATGTGGCTCAGTGGTCGAGTGCCCCTGAATTCAATCCCCAGTACCAAAAATAATGATACAGTGATAACTTGTTTTATGTGTATTTTACCAGTTTTGTTTTAAAAAGTAGTTTCATATGAGCAAAGGCCATATTAGAGTGCATTTAAGTGAAAATGGAAGTAACAGAATTGGAGAATCTAAATCAAGGCAATTATTTGAAAGCTTAAAATACATACAAAATTGAAGTATTTAAAAATACATTATATGCCACTTTAAAATACAGTAATTTTTAGTTTTCATCAGGTATGCATACATTATTAAAGAAATTTGTATTCTTAAAAAATCCATAGGTGTTGGGAGGTTCAGACAGGAGAATCATGAGTTCAAAGCCAGCCTCAGCAACAGCGAGGTGCTAAGCAACTCAGTGAGACCCTGTCTCTACATAAAACACAAAATAGGGCTGGGGATGTGGCTAAGTGGTCAAGTACCCTTGAGTTTAATCCTTGGTACCAAAAAAAAATCCATTGGTGGCTGGGCAGATGTAGCTCAGTGTTGAAGTGCTGGCCTAGTATGTGTGAGGCCCTGGGTTCAATCACTAGTACTGCTGGGGGGAAGAGCCATAGGGATCTTTTTTTCCCCTTTATTATCCTGAGGTACTTTAGACATTGTTTAACCAAATATCTTGAAATATCTGATCTGGAAGGATCATATAGAACATCTATGTGATTAGATCGATCTAATTTTTAAAAAGAAGACATGAGGTCCAGGACACTGTGTTTGCTCAAGGTAAATAGTGGTGAGGATGGCAGATTAGCTCTCCAGCCTGATGGTCTTCTCACTGCACTCAGTCACTTCTAGTGCTGCCCTGGAAAACTAGTTCTACCTCTTTATTAACTTGTCTTTTTCATTGACATCATTATTGCTCTAGCTACCAGGCTTACGATAGGGACGTAATAGTATCTAGTCTCTCCTTTCCTTCTGTCTGGTATCTAAGAATTTAAGTCTGTTGTAGCATTATCACACTTTTCCCATCTCCTCACTTTTAGTGATGCTGTAATTGATAATTGGCTTTCAGCATTAACCTCCTTACTTTCATTGTCCAGGTCCATATCAATTTTTTTTATCTCACAGTTTCATCGACTGATAAACATGGCCATCATCTTAATTCAGACCCTTATTCCTCTTGCGTATCTCCCTGAGTTTTGTGGGTTTTTCCCCAGGTGCACAATGGCTTGGTGTGTTGCTGCCTCCTCCTCTTCCTCCAACTCCTCTTCCTCCATTTCTTCTCCTTTAAAGGAGGAAAGATTTATTTTAGTTCATGGTTTCAGAGATTCTTGTCGTTAGCTGTCTCCATTGCCATTGGCAAAGCAGAACATCATGGGAGCAGGGAGCATGTGGTGGATCAATGCTGCTCTTGGTGCGCCAGGTGGTTGGTCTTCTTAATATGACCTTTCAATCTTGTTTCTGTTTTTTGTTTGTTTGTTTTTGTTTTTTTGGCAATAAGGATTTAACCCAGGGGTGCTTAACCACTGGGCCACATCCCCATTCCTTCTTATTTGTGGGGAGAGAGTCTAGCTAAGTTGCTGAGGCAGGCTTTGAATTTGTGATCCTCCTGCCTCAGCCTCCAGAGTCGCTGGGATCACAGCCATGCACCACTGTGCCCAGCTTATTTCTGTCTTAATCAAAAACTTCTCCATGGCCTCACAGAAGTCACAATTTGATAATATGTGACCTGGAAACTTCTTTTAACAAAGTGCTTTTTTGTTTTAAATTTGCTTACTTGAGGCAAGGCATGGCCTCACCCAGCCTGCATGACTTTTTATTGTTTTTATCCAGCTCGCTCACTCCACTCATTTCATTTCCTGTTTGTTCGTTTGCCATTTGAATTTGCCACCTTTCCTGACATTTAGCATGATATTCAATGCCCTGGATAATTCCTGCACTTCATTTTCTCAACTTTATTTCCTACTCCTCCCCCATAGTTAAGCATCATCAAATTTGTTATCCTTTTTCTCCTTTTCTTGTCTCTTACCCTTATCCAAATACCAGGAAAATAAACTAATTTCACCTTTAAGATCAGTTCATGACACCATGTGTGAAATTAATGGATGAATGAGTTTTTCTGACACTGGATGGGCTCATAAAATCTATCTTCAAGGAACTCATAGACTATAGGAGAAATGAGTATGTAAACAGATAATTGTAATAGTAAATTAAAAAAAAAACACTTGTAAAGAGTGATGAGTTCTGTTTAAGAGGACAAGAATGATGAATTCTGCCTGAGAGGGCCACATCTTCTTTCCTTGATTGTTTCAAATAACTGACTTCATGCTTTGTCCTTTGACCATACCATTTCCTAACACTCTCCTTTTTAGTTCTTTATGTCTCCAAAACTAAATGACAACCTTCTCGAGAGCAGCAGTCATATTTGTATTTTATAGATGTCTATCTTTCCCTTCTCATAATAGGTACTCACATTTTTGTTTAAATTATATAAGTCCAGATTTTTTTTAATAATAATCAGAAAGCCATCCTACTGTTTTAAGCAAAGTTTTTTACATTAATATATATTTTTAAATTGCTTTTTTATATTCATTAATTTATTTATTCTAATTAGGTATACATGATAGCAGAATGCATTTTGATTCATTGTACACAAATGCAGCACAACTTTTCATTTCTCTGGTTGTATACAATGTAGTGTTGCACCATATGTAGAGTCATCATGGGTAATGATGTCCATCTCATTCCACCATTTTTCCTGCCCCCATGTCCCTTCCCCTCCTCTACCTTCCCTTTGCCCAAAGTTCCTCCACTCTCCCCACTGCCCCCTCCCCATTATGGATCAGCATCCACTTGTCAGAGAGAACATTTGACCTTTGGTTCTTTGGGATTGGCTTACTTCGCTTAGCATGATATTCTCCAACTTCATACATTTACCTGCAAATGCCATAATTTTATTCTCTTTTAATGCTGAATAATATTTAATTGTGTATATATACCACAGTTTCTTTATCCATTTATCTATTGAAGGACATTTAGGTTGCTTCCACAGTTTAGCAATTGTGAATTATACTACTATATGGGAGTGGCTGTGTTACTGTAGTATGCTGTCTTTAAGTCTTTTGGGTACAGACCAAGAAGTGGGATAACTGGGTCAAATGGTTCCATTCAAAGTTTTCTAAGGAATCTCCATACTGCTTTCCATAGTGGTTGCACCAATTTGCAGTCCCACCACCAATATATGACTGTGCATTTTCCCCGATGTCCTCGCCAACACTTATTGTGGCTTGTATTCTTGATAACTGCCATACTGACTGGAGTGAGATGAAATTTTAGAGTAGTTTTGTTTTGCATTTCTCTAATTGCTAGAGATATTGAACTTTTTTTTCTTATATTTGTTCATCTATTGCATTTCTTCTTCTGAGGAGTGTCTGTTCAGCTCCTTGGCCTATTTGTTGATTGAGTTGTTTGTTTTTGGTGTGTTAAGATTTTTGAGTTCTTTACATATCCTGGAGATTAGTGCTCTATCTGATGTGCATGTGGCAAAAATATCCTCCCCAAATGTAGGCTCTCTCTTTATCTCATTGACTGTTTCTTTTGCTGAGAAGAAGCTTTTTTAGTTTGAATCTATCTCACTTATTGATTCTTGATTTTATTTCTTGGTCTTGTTAAGGAAGTAAGGGCCTAATCTGACATGATGAAGATTTGGGACTCTATTTCCTCAATTAGACGCAGAGTCTCTGGTATAATTCCCAGGTCCTTGATCCACTTTGAGTTGAGTTTTGTGCATGGTAAGAGATAGGGGTTTAGTTTCATTTTGCTGCATATGGATTTCCAGTTTTCCCAGTACCATTTGTTGAAGAGGTTATCTTTTCTCCAATGCACGTTTTTGGCACCTTTGTCTACTATGAGATAACTGTTTATGTGGGTTTGTCTCTGTGTCTTCTATTCTGTATCATTGGTCTACATGTCTACTTTGATGCCAGTACCATGCTGTTTTTGTTACTATAGCTTTGTAGTATAATTTAAGGTCTGGAATTGTGATGCCTCTTGCTTTACTCTTCTTGCTAAGGATTGCTTTGCTATTTGGGGTCTTTTATTTTTCCAAATGAATTTCATGATTGCCTTTTCTATTTCTATAAGGAATGGTGTTGGGATTTTAATTGGAATCACATTGAATCTATATAGTATGGCCACCTTGACAATATTGATTCTGCCTATCCAAGAGCATGGAAGATCTTTCCATCTTCTAAGGTCTTCAGTTTCCTTCTTTAGTGTTTTGTAGTTTTCATTGTAGAGGTATTTCACCACTCTTGTTAGATTGATTCCCAAATATTTTATTTTTCTTGAAGCTATTGTAAATGGGTTAGCTTTTCTATTTCTCTTTCAGAGGATTCATTACTGATGTGTAGAAATGCGTTTGATTTATGGGTGCTGATTTTATATCCTGCTACTTTGCTGAATTCATTTTATT
This sequence comes from Xerus rutilus, assembly GCA_028644305.1. Classification (NCBI taxonomy): domain Eukaryota; kingdom Metazoa; phylum Chordata; class Mammalia; order Rodentia; family Sciuridae; genus Xerus; species Xerus rutilus. The sequence goes on along the minus strand of CM053405.1, from coordinate 54,709,554 downwards.
AATTCTAGGTGTTTTCTGGTGGAATTTTTTGGATCCTCCTAGTATCATGTCATCAGCAAATAATGATAACTTGAGTCTTCTTTTCCTATTTGCATCCCTTTAATGTCTTTCATCTGTCTAATTGTTCCAGCTAGAGTTTCGAGAACTATGTTGAATAGAAGTGGTCAAGGAGGATATCCCTGTCTTGTTCCTGTTTTTAGAGGAAATGCTTCCAATTTTTCTCCATTTAGGATGATGTTGGCTTTCAGTTTTGCATAGATAGGTTTTACAATGTTCAGTTATGTTCCTACTATCCCTAGTTTTTCTAGTGTTTTGAACAGGAAAGGGTGCTGTATTTTGTCAAATGCTTTCTCTGCACCAATTGATAAAATAATATGATTCTTATCTTTAAGTCTATTGATGTGATGAATTATGTTTATTGATTTCTGTATGTTTTGTTTGTTTATTTTTAAAATGCATTTCAAGTCATAGTACATATATAGAGCTAAATTTTCCATCTCTCTGGTTGCAAACAAGATAGAGTCACAACATTTGTGTCTTCATACATGTACCTAGGGTAGTGATGTCCATCTCATTCCACCATTTTTGCTACTCCCATTCCCCCTCTTTTCCCCCAACTCCCCCCGTCCCATCCAAAGATCCTCCATTTCTCCCATGCTCCCAACCCCCACTCCCTTTATGTATCAGCATCCACTAATCAGAGAGAACATTTGGCCTTTTTATTTATTTTGGGATTGGCCTACTTCAGTTAGCATGATGTTCTCCAATTCCATCCATTTACCTGCAAATGCCATTATTCTCTTATGTTGCTGAGTAATATTCCATTTTGTATATATACCACAGTTTCTTTATCCATTCATCTATTGAAGGGCATCTAGGTTGGTTCCATAGTATAGCAATTGTGATATGTGCTGCTATAAACATTGAAGTGGCTGCATTAGTGTAGTATGCTGTTTTTAAGTCTTTAGGGTATATGCCAAGGAGTGGCATAGCTGGGTCAAATGGTGGTTCCATTCCAAGTTTTTTAAGGAATTTCCATACTGCTTTCCAGATAGGTTGCACCATCTTGCAGTCCCACAAGCAATGTTTGAGTGTGCCTTTTTCACCACATCCTTGCCAGCACTTATTGTTGCTGGTGTTTTGGATAGCTGCCATTCTGACTGGGGTGAGATGAAATCTTGGAGTAGTTTTGATTTGCATTTCTCTAATTGCTAGAGATGTTGAACATTTCTTCATGTATTTGTTTATTGATTGTATATCTTCTGAGAAGTTTCTATTCAGCTCCTTCTCCTTAGCTCATTTATTTATTGGGTTGTTTATTTATTTATTTATTTTTTGGTGTTAAGTTTTTTGAGTTCTTTACATATCCTGGAGATCAGTGCTCTATCTGATATGAGTATGGCAAAAATTTGCTCCTGGAATGTAGGCTGTCTGTTCACCTCATTGATTGTTTCTTTTGCTGAGAAAAAAGCATTTTAGTTTAAATCCATCCCACTTACTGATTCTTGCTTTTATTTCTTGTGCTTTAGGAATCTTGTTAAGGAAGTTGGGGCCTAATCTGACATGATGAATATTTGGGCCTACTTTCTCTTCAATTAGGCGCAGGGTCTCTGGTCTAATACCTAGGTCTTTGATCCACTTTGAGTTGAGTTTAGTTTCATTTTGCTGATATGGATTTCTAGTTTTCCCAGAACCATTTGTTGAAGAGGCTATCTTTTCTCCAGTGTACATGTTTGGCTCCTTTATCTAGTATAGGGTAACTGTATGTAAGTGGGTTCATCTCTGTATCTTCTATTCTATACCATTGGTCTACATGTCTATTTTGATGCCAGTATCATGCTGTTTTTGTCACTATAGCTTTGTAGTATAGTTTAAGGTCTGGAATTGTGATGCCTCTTGCTTCACTCTTCTGTCTGAGGATTGCTTTAGCTATTCTGGGTCTCTTATTCTTCCAAATGAATTTCATGATTGCCTTTTATATTTCTATAAGAAAGGACTTTGGGATTTTAATTGGGATTGCATTAAATCTGTGTAGCACTTTGGGTAGTGTGGTCATTTTAAAAATATTGATTTTGCCTACCCAAGAGCATGGGAGATCTTTCCATCTTCTAAGATCTTCTTCAATTTCTTTCTTTAGTATCTTGTAGTTTTCATTGTAGAGGTCTTTCACCACTCTTGTTAGATTGATTCCCAAGTTGTTTTTTGTTTTTGTTTTTGTTTTTTGTTTTTTGAGGCTATTGTGAATGGAGTAGTTTTCCTGATTTCTCTTTCAGAGGATTCATGTATAGAAATGCATTTGATTTATAGGTGTTGATTTTATATCTTGCTACTTTGCTGAATTCATTTATTAATTCTAGAACTTTTCTAGTGCAAATTTTTGGATCCTCTAAGTATAATATGTCATCAGTGAATAATGATAGTTTGAGTTCTTCTTTTCCTATTCATATCCCTTTAATTTCTTTCATCTGTCTAATTGCTCTGGCTAGAGTTTCAAAGACTATGTTGAGTAAGAGTGGTGAAAAAGGGCATCCCTGTCTTGTTCCAGATTTTAGAGGGAGTGCTTCCAATTTTTCCTCCATTCAGTATGATGTTGGCCTTAGGTTTAGCATAGATTGCTTTAACAATGTTGAGGTATGTTCCTACTATCCCTAGTTTTTCTAATGTTTTAAATATGAAAGGATGCTGTATGTTGTGAAATGCTTTCTCTGCATCAATTGATAAAATCATGTGATTCTTATCTTTAAATCTATTGATGTGATGGATTACGTTTATTGATTTCCATATGTTGAACCAACCTTGCATCCCTGGAATGAACCCCACTTGATCATGGTGCACTATCTTTTAAATATGCTTTTGTATGCGATTTGCCAAATTTTTTTTGAGAATTTTTGCATCAATATTCATCAGGGATATTGATCTGAAATTTTCTTTTTGATATATCTCTGTCTGGTTTTGGTATCAAGTGATACTAGCCTTGTAGAATGAGTTTGGAAGGGTTCCCTCCTTTCTATTTTATGAAATAATTTGAGGAGTATTAGAGTTAGTTCTTTGTAGATCTTGTAGAACTCAGCAGAGAATGTTTGGTCCAGGGCTTTTCTTGGTTGGAAGGTTCTTGATGGCATCTTGTATTTCCTTCCTTGTAATTGATCTGTTTAAGTCGTGAATGTCCTCCTGGTTCAGTTTGGGTAGGTCATATGTCTCTAGAAATTTGTCAGTGTCTTCAAAGTTTTCTATTTTACTGGAGTATAGATTTTCAAAATAATTGTCCTCTATTTCAGCAGAGTGTGTCATGACATTTCCTTTTTCATCACGAATTTTAGTAATTTGGGTTTTCTCTCTCCTTCTTTTTGTTATGGTGCCTAGGGGTTTGTCAATTTTGTTTATTTTTTCAAAGAACCAGCTTTTCGTTTTGTCAATTTTTTGAATTATTTCCTTTGTTTCAATTTAACCCCTGGTTTAATTATTTCCTGTCTTCTTCTTCTTTTGGTGCTGGTTTGTTCCTCTTTTTCTAGGGCTTTGAGATGTAGTGTCAAGTCACTGATTTGTTGACTTTTTCTTCTTTGAATATATGAGCTTAATGCAATGAACTTTCCTCTTAGCACTGTGTTCATAGTGTCCCAGAGATTCAGATATGTTGTATCAGAGTTCTCATTTACCTCAAAGAATTTTTATATCTCCTCCGTGATGTCTTCTGTTACCCTTGCATCATTCAATGGCATATTATTGAGTCTCCAGGTGTTGAAGTAGCTTTTTTTTAAAACTGTCATTAATTTCTAATTTTATTGCATTATGGTCAGAATGCAGGGTAGTATCTCTGTTTTTTTGTATTTGCTAAGACTTGCTTTGTGGCATAGCATATGATCAATTTTGGAGAAGGTCCATGTGCTGCTGAGAAAAAAGTGTATTTGCTTGTTGAAGGATGTAATATTCTATATATGTCTGTTAAGTCTAGATTGTTGATTGTTTTATTGATTTCTGTAGTGTCTTTGTTTAGTTTTTGTTTGGAAGATCTATCCAGTGGTGAGAGAGGGGTGTTAAAGTCACCCAGTATTATTGTGTTGTGTTCTATTTGGTTCTTGAAGTTGAGAAGGGTTTGCTCGGTATATATAGATGCTCCGTTGTTTGGGGCATAGATATTTAAGATTGTTATGTCTTGTTGATGTATGATTCCCTTAAGCAATATGAAATGACCTTCTTTATCCCTTTTCACTGACTTTGGTTTGAAGTCCACTTAATCTGATATGAGGATGGAAACACTGCTTGTTTATGCACTCCATGTGAGTGATACATTTTTTCCCATCCTTTCACCTTCAATCTGTGAGTGTCCTTTCCCATGAGCTGGGTCTCATAGAAAGAGATTGGATATTTTAACCCAATCTACCAGCCTATGTCTTTTAATTGCTGAGTTTAGGCCATTGACATTCAGTGTTATTATTGAGACATGGTTTGTATTCCCAGAAATTTTGGTTTATTTTTAGTTTTTAACTTGACTAGATTTCTCCTTTGATTGGCCTTTCCTTTAGTGTAGTTCCACCCTTGTAGGTTTTCATTGTTGTTTTTCATTTCCTCTTCATGGAATATTTTGCTAAGACTGTTCTGTAGTGCAGGCTTTCTTGCTGTAAATTCTTTTAATTTTTGTTTATCTTGGAAGGTTTTAATTTCATTATCAAATCTAAAACTTAGTTTTGCCAGATATAAGATTCTTTGTTGACATCCATTTTCTTTCAGAGCTTGGTATATGTTGTTCCTATATGTAATCCGATTCCTTTCTCTTGTGGCTTTTAAGATTCTCTCCTTATTCTGAATGCTAGGCATTTTCATTATGATGTGCCTTGGTGTAGATCTGTTGTGATTTTGTACATTTTGTTGACTTTTTCTTCTTTGAATGTATGAGCTTAATGCAATGAACTTTCCTGTAAGACTCTTGTAATTGATTATCCAATTCGTCTTCATGTTTGGAAAATTTTCTGATATTATTTTATTGAATAGATTGTTCTTTCCTTTGGTTTGAAATTCTATGCCTTCCTCTATCCCAATAATTCTTAAATTTGGTCTTTTAATGTTATCCCATAATTCTTGGATGTTCTGTTCATGTTTTCTTATCATCTTCACTGTGTGATCCACTATTTTCAAGATTAAATATTTTGTCTTCATTGTCTGAGGTTCTATCTTCCAAGTGGTCTAATCTGTTGGTGATGCTTTCTATTGAGTTTTTAATTTGATTTATTGTTTCTTTCACTTCAAGGATTTCTATTTGTTTTTTTTTCAGAATCCCTATCTCCTTATTGAAGTAATCTTTTGCTTCCTGTATTTCCCTATGTAGCTCTTTATCAAAATGATCTTTTGCTGCCTGGGTTTCCTCTCTTTTATCAGTCTTTAAGTCACAGAACATTTTAATTATGTACATCCTGAACTCCTTCTCTGACATTTCTTCTGCTGTGCTGACCATGGATTCTAATAATGTAGTATCTTGGTTTGTTTGAGGTGCTTTCTTCACTTGTTTTTTCATGTTTGTGTGTCTTCCCTTCTCGCACTGCAGATCCAAGTTGTTACAGTTTTTATTCTATAGGCTTATAGATTCCCTACAGGGTTCTAATACCTCTCCTTTAAGGGGGAGACCAATATTGACAGATCTCAATACAAACAATATATAGTTTCGAACCAAGTAGCTCCTAATAGCTCCTAAGTACACTTACAGCTCCTAATAGCTCCTAAGTACAATTACATTCTGTATATTTACACAATATACAGAAATTATAAATTCAATTAGCATCTACCATATAAACAATAGTTTTGCACAAGGGTCTACAGTTTCTGCTGGTGGGCTAGAGAGAACTGGGGGTGGGGTGTAGGATGAGATGTTAGGGAGGTAGGAAGTGAGGATATAGTTATTAGACCCTAGAAAGCAGGAAAGAGGAATCCAAAAGAAGTTGGCTATTAGTAGAAAAGAGAGAAAGAGATTTGGGAAAACCAATAAGTAGGGAGAAAATAGAGTACAACTAATGAGGAGACATAAAAATTAAGAAAAATAAAACATGTACAGGTGGAAGTTATGAGACTATATAGTACAGTTGTAGTATCCTAATCAGATATCCTGGTCCACCGTAGCCTAATACATTAAAAATACTTGGTTTCATGTATGTTGAGGGTGGGAAAAGAGCAATAGAGAGAAAAGAAAGAAAAAGAAAGGAAGAAAAGAGAAAACAAAAAACAAAAAAAGGAATATTAGGAAAAAAATAAAAAAATAAAAAGTCTTAAAGTAAATAAAAACAGGATGTTTCCCTTCTCTTCCAGTAGGTGGAATTGTCTGTTGCTTACTGGTATCTGCCCACACGGGTCAAAGATGGTGAAGCTGAAGTCTCACAAGGAAGTCATCTTCTTCAGGGATAGGGTGAAAGGCTGGGCCAGGTGGTGGTTTTGGGGGATGCGTTCAGAGATGCAGCTCTGTGGTTTCCTCTGCACAAGTAAAAATTTGTCTCCAGGTCCTGTCCCATGTCCCCAGTTATAGGCAAGCAGGGACATTCCACCCTGGTAGATGGAGATCCACACAAGAGCAGCAGCCAGACGTCCTGCATGGGAGCCGGGGTTCCTGCGTGGGAGCAAGGTCTAGGGGTCCTGCATGCGTGGGTAACCTGAGGTCCTGCTAGGTGTGTGAGCACTGGAGCCAGGGATCCTGTGCAGGAGTGGGCTTTGAGTGGTAATATCAAGTCATTTATTAGTTGATTTTTTTATTCTTTTAAAGAATGAGCTTAATGCAATGAACTTTCTTATTAGTACTGCCTTCATAGTGTCCCAAAGATTTTTTTTTTTGGTACTGGAGATTGAACTCAGGGGTACTCGACCACTGAGCCACATTCCCACCCTATTTTGTGTTTTATGTAGAGACAGGGTCTCATTGAGTTGCTTAGCTCCTCACTGTTGCTGAGGCTGGCTTTGACCTTGTGATTCTCCTGTCTCAGCCTCCCTAAGTGCTGGGATTACAGGCTTGCGCCACCGTGCCTGGCCCAAAGATTTTGATATGTTGTATTGGAGTTCTCATTCACCTCTAAAAATTTCTTTATCTCTTTCCTAATGTTTTCTGTTATCCATGAATCATTCAACAGCATATTATTTAGTCTCCAGTTGTTGGAGTAACTTCTATTTTTAAATTTGTCATTGATTTGTAATTTTATTCCATTATGGTCAGATAGAATGCAGGGTAGTATCTCTGTTTTTTTGTATTTGCTAAGACTTGCTTTGTGGCGTAACATATGACCTATTTTAGAGAAGGATCCATGTGCTGCTGAGAAAAAAGTATATTTGCTTGATGGATGGAATATTATATATATGTCTGTTTAGTATACATTATTGTTTTATTAATTTCTGTAGTTTCTTTGTTTAGTTTTTGTTTGGAAGATCTATCCAGTGGTAAGAGAGGTGTGTTAAAGTCACCCAGTATTATTGTGTTGTGGTCTATTTGATTCTTGAAGTTGAGAAGGGTTTGCTTGATATACATAGATGCTCCATTGTTTGGGGCATAGATATTTAAGATTTTTATGTCTTGTTGATGTATGATTCCCTTAAGCAATGTGAAGTGACCTTCTTTGTCCCTTTTCACTGACTTTGGTTTGAAGTCCACTTTATCTGATATGAGGATGGAAACACTGCTTGTTTATGCAGTCCATGTGAGTGATACATTTTTTTCCCATCCTTTCACCTTCAATCTGTGGATGTCTTTTCCCATGAGATGAGTCCCTCAAAGGCAGCATATTGTTGGATCTTTTTAAAAAATCCATTCTGCCAGTCTATGTCTTTTAATTAATGAGTTTAGGCCATTGACATTCAGGATTGTTATTGAGATATGGTTTGTATTCCTGGTTATTTTGGTTTATTTTTGGTTTTTAGCTTAACTTGGTTTTTTTTTTCTTTTAAATTTTTTTTAGTTGTTGACAGACACAATGTCTTTATTTTATTGCTTTGTATGTGGTGCCGAGGATCGAACCCAGGGCCCCTCGCACGTGAGGCAAGCGCACCACCGCTGAGCCACAATCCCAGCCCCTTAACTTGGTTTTGATTGGCCTTTCCTTTACTGTAGTTCCTCCCTTGCAGATTTTCATTGTTGTTTTTAATTTCCTTCTTATGGAATATTTTGCTAAAAATGTTCTGTAGTGCAGGCTTTCTTGCTGTAAATTCTTTTAGCTTTTGTTTATCATGGAAGGTTTTTATTTCATCATCCAATCTGGAACTTAACTTTGCTGGATATAAAATTCTTGGTTGGCATCCATTTTCTTTCAGAGGTTGGTATATGTTGTTCTAGGATCTCCTGGCTTTGAGAGTCTGGGTTGAAAAATCTGCTGAGACTCCAAATTGTTCTTCCCCTAATATGATTCCTTTCTCTTGAAGCCTTAAAAATTTTGTATACTAGGTATTTTTATTTTAATGTCTTTGTGTATATCTGTTGTAATTTCATACATTTGGTGTCTCCTGTATTTGATTTTTCAATTCATTCTTCATGTTTGGGAAATTTTCTGATATTATTTCATTGAAGAGATTGTGTATTCCTTTGGTTTGAATCGCTGTGCCTTCCTCTATCCTGATACATCTTATATTTGGTCTTTTGATGTTATCCCATAATTCTTGGATATTCTGTTCATGGTTTATCATCTTCATTGTGTGGTCAACTGTAGGAGCACTCCCTATACCTTCAACCCCTCCCTTCCCTCTTCCCATTCTCCTCATTGGTTGTAACTTCGGGACTGTGATTGGTCCAGGGACCCTATATAAGCCTCTGTACTTCCTGGATTAAATGGGTTCTGTGTTTCACTCTGGCAGAGCAGTCTTCCCTATCTTTGGAGTCTGGGTGGAGTGACTCCACAGAGTGTCATCCCTAACCTTGTCCCTTGAGACCCCACTTTATCTTCCCCGAAGACTCCTTTTCATCTCTTGGGACCCCTACTCGTCGAGGAGACCCACAAGGCACGACCTCAAACAATAGTCAACTTTATTTTCAAAATCGTATATTTTGTCTTCATTGTCTGAGATTCTGTCTTCCTCCCTAACTTTTTTTTTTTTTTTTGGTACTGGGGATTGAACTCAGGGGTATTTGACCACCGAGCCACATCCCCAGCCCTATTTTGTGTTTTATGTAGAGATAGGGTCTCACTGAGTTGCTTAGTGCCTCGCCATTGCTGAGGCTGGCTTTGAAGTCGCGATTCTCCTGTCTCAGCTTCCCTAAGTGCTGGGATTACAGGCTTGAGCCACCGCGCCCGGCTCTCCCTAACTTTTTCATGTTGTCTGTGTATCTTCCTCTCTTGCAGTGTAGATCTGAGGTATTGCAGCTTCTACTCTATAATTTTGTAGTGCAGGTTGCCAATACCTCACCTTTAAGGGGGATATCAATGTTTAGAACACCAAATGCAACCAATATGTAGCCATAAATCAATTAGCTTCTATTTTGATATCTAGTCTATTGGTGATATCTAGTCTATTCTATTCTGATATCTAGTCTATTGCTTTCTATTGAGTTTTTAATTTAGTTTATTGTTTCCTTCATTTCAAGGATTTCCATTTGGTTTTTTCCCCAGAATCTCTCTTTCTTGAAGTAGTATTTTGCTACCTATATTTGCTCTCTTATCTCTTTGTTGGAGTGATCAATTTTTGCATGTATTTGCTCACTTAGGTCATTATTTAGTTCATAGGTCATTCTAATTATGTACATTCTGAACTCTTTCTCTGACATTTCATCTACTGCATTGCCAGTGGATTCTATTGTTGTAGCACCCTGGTTTGTTTGGGGCATTTTCCTCCCTAGCTTTTTCATGTTGTCTGTATCTTCCTCTCTTGCAGTGCAGATCTGAGGTATTGCAGCTTCTACTCTGTAATCTTGTAGTGTTCCTGCAAGTTACCAATACTTCACCTTTAAGGGGGATATCAATGTTTAGAGCACCCAATGAAACCATTATGTAGCCATAAATCAATTAGCTTCTATTTTGATATTTACAGTTTTGTTGCCATAAACAGAAATGAAGAGTTTGGATGTCTTGTATCATATAGCCAATAGGTTTGCATAAGGGTTTACTGTTTCTAATGTTGGATGTGTGTGTGTGGGGGGGTGTAGGCTGTGATGTTTATGAGACAGGATATGGGAATATAGAGGTATTAGATTATAAGACTAGTGAAAGGGTAATCAAAAGAAGTTGGGGGGCTGGGACTGTAGCTCAGCAGTAGAGCGCTTGCCTCGCATGCGTGAGGCCTTGGGTTTGATCCTCAGCACCACATACAAAGCAATAAAATAAAGACATTTTGTTAATCTACAACTAAAAAAAAATTTAAAAAAAAAGAAAAGAAGTTGAGTGTTAGCAGGAGAGAGAGGTTACCCCATGCAAGGTTCCTTGTTGCCTTTGCAACAGGATGGTATCTGTTAGTATACTGAGGAGAGATACTTCTGGTGCAATAGGACCCACAGGGACCTTGGTGACAGTTTTCCAGGACCTTGGTGACATTTTTCCAGGACCTGGTTGTCCCTAGATGGAAGCGGTCTTGCCTCCATTTGGTGGCGGCAGTAGCCTCAAGCCTGTATGTACCTTGATGTTGGGCTTTCAGGCTCCAGTCAGCATCCCTAAATGGAAGCTGCCCCAGCTAAACATGGCAGAGGCAGCAGCAGAGGTAAACCAAGATAGCAATGTAGGTGTCCCAAGATGGAGGCAACCGTTTTCAGAGATGGGGCTGGAAGGATGTAATGTACGATGGCATTGGGTGGCCTATTTGGTGATGTGGTATGTGGTGTTGCAACAGACAGCTGCCTCCTTGCCCTGTCTGATGTCCCAAGGTGGAGATTATCATGTGGGAGGGCTATGGTGGTGGCTGCAATGTCACAAAATGGAGGCAGTTTGGGTGGAGGCACATGTTGGTAAATAGGGAACCATAGCACTGGGTTCCTCTGCACCAGCAGGATGCAGGTTGTGAGTCGGGCCTCTCTGGGCCTTGATGATGGTGTGGGTCGGGCCTCTCTGGGGCTTGATGATGATCTTCCATGTCCTGGCTGTTGTCCCTAGATGGAAGTGGCCATGTCCATGGTTGGTGGCTGGGTAGCATCAAACCTGTAAGTACCTTGGTGTTGGGCTTCCAGCCACCAGATGGTGTCCCAAGATAGAAGCTACCACAACTAAAGGTGGTGGTGGCAGCCGTGGGCGTAACCTGAGATGGTGTTGGAGGTTTCCCAAGATGGTGATGACCACTTTTAGAGATGGGGCTGAACAGGCAAGCCCAACAATGGCTTTGGGCAGCCTATTTGGAGATGCAGCACTGTGGTGTGCCAGCATGGTCCTCAGTGTGGTGGGCAGTCCTGGGCCTGAGCCTGGGTTTCTCACTGGTTGGTGGGGTGGTCCTGGGCCAGGGCTGTCCTGGGCCTACCTTGTCTCAGCAGGGGTTGGCAAGAATGTCCTAGTTCTGCCTTGGCTCCACATCTTAAGTAAAGTTTTATTGGAAGGATCATGGAGATTCACAGAAATGACAGGAAGCTTACAAGCAGGTGGAAAATGGTCAGGAAGAGGACCCAGACAGCCTTACAGGTATGACCAGCTGGCTACTGTCATCTTCACTGCATTTCTCCATAAATCAGTTCCATCTGAGCCTTGGCCTTCAGTCATTCTCTCAAACCTCAGAGTTCTAATCAGCTACGCCTTTCAGGGAATAGAGAAAGGAAGGATCTGTTCCCTAGGGACCCTCGGAGCACAGTCTCTTACAAGACTATTCACAAATAGTTGCCCCTAAACAGGAGGAGGATTTGATGCTGCGTACCCTCCCCACCCCCCGCAGACTACTAATGAGTGAAGAAAGTATGTAACATTTACTTTGGGAAATCTTGAGAAGTGATCTCTCATAAGGATCCTTGGGCACATAGTGTGGTAGGGACCTCTTAGGGTATATAACAGAAAGGAGCATAGTGTGCTTAACATGGGGAGGGGATGCAGAAAATTGGATGTGTAGGATGAAGACTCCAAAGACAATCCTCATCATATTCCTTAGAGCTGTGGTAAATTTTGTATGCTAGAAGCTTAATCCCCAAAGTCATGTTAATGGTGTTTGAGAAGGTGGGACCTTTAGGAGGTGATTGAGTCATGAGGGCTGTGTCTCCATGAATGGATTAATCCATTTGTGGATTAATGGGTTACTCAGAGGGTGGCTTTGTTACAAAAGCAGCCTCTCTTGGGCTAGCCTGTTCTGTCTCAACACACGATGCTCTCTGCCATGTTGTGATACAGCAAGAAGCCCTTACCCAGAAACTAAGAATGTGTCAGCACCATGCTCCTGGACTTTGTAGCCTCTAGACCATGAGCCCAAATCACTTTTCTTTGTAGATTACACAGCAAACGGAGTAAGCTGGTTCTAATCAGTACCATGTCTTCGGTGGCTTCTCTAGGAGATGAGTTGGCTCATCAAATTGGAGAGGTTAGTTTCTTTTTAAAAAGTTTAATTATTTTTAAACAGGAAATATGTCAAAATGGTTAAGAATTAAAACATAAAGGAGTCTTAAGAAGTCTTCCTTCTACCTTCGTCATCACACACCAAAACTCTCCTTCTTAACATTTAGTTGTCATTATTAGTTTCCTGTGCATCCTAGTTTTTTTTTTAAAAAGTACACTAGAAACAAATGTGATTATAAATTCTTCCCACCTTTTTGTACAGAAATAGTAACACTCTGTTTCACTGTTCTGTACATTCCTTTTTTTCATAGAAGGTATATTGGAAAGATTTCTATAGCAGTTATAAAGAACTATCTCATTCCTCTTTATAGTTTCATAGTACTTCATCCTATGGATGTAATGTAATTATTTAAGTCTGCTGTTGATGGACATTTACGTTGTTTTTGGTATTTTTCTATTATTATTCTGTAGTGAACCATTTGGAACATTTATCATTTCATGTATCTAAGAACATTCAATGAATAATTTGTGGAAGTAGAATTGCTAGGTCAGAGGTCTACAGCTTTAATTTTATGGATAATACCAAATGGCCTTTACAAAGGTTTAACAACTTACAGTCTCAACAGCAACTTATGAGAATTCCAGTTTGTCTCCGAGGATGATTTTTAAAGATACACCCTTGAAGTTTATGAATAGGAAAATAAGTTGAAGAGTAATTGTCTTTCATTTTCCCCCCATTTCATTTCTGAGAGGGACATTAGGGGGAAGGGGAAATGAGACATTGGGCAATAAAACCTGAGATGAAGGTTTAGCTATATTTAGATTAGAAACTTCATATTGAAGCAGAAAACTTCCCTCTTAAACTTTAAGTGCCGACCCCTTAGCACATTGTAGTAAAGACTTAGGCAACGTGTCTTCAGGTTGCTTTCCCCCATTCTCCTAAAGTCCTTGCAATCTAAATGCTAAATGTTTCACTCATGAAAAGTTAATTTGAAGTTAATTAAATATTATGCAGTTTTCTGCTCTAGTGACATCCTTGCAACTCTTTCTTATGAGGATTTTGAGAAAATATTATAGCATTGTGTAATTTTTCTTCTTGGAAAGTCAAAAGCAACAAACTGGTTCCCAGTAGCCAAAATAAAATGATTTTCAACTTTCAGATCCACTTTAGTTTGGGGTTCACCTCATGTCAGGTAGTATGTCTTGAAGAAATAAAAATTTGATGAAGGGACAAGTTATTAGTCTAACACTTTTGTTCTGTTAATTTAATTTTCATATTTTATTTATTTGTTCTATTTAGGCTTACATAATAACAGTGCAATTTGATTCATTGTACATAGATAGAAGGTAACATATCAATTCTCTAGTTGCAAGTTGTATAGAATAACAACATATATGCAGTCATACATAAAGTTAGGGTTATTATGACCATCATATTCCACCATCTTTACTGTCCCCATGACCTTCCCCACATTATGAATCAGCATCCACATATCAATGAGTACATTCGGCATTTGGATTTTTGAGATTGGCTTACTTCACTTAGCATGATATTCTCCAACTCCATCCATTTACCTGCAAATACCATAATTTTATTCTCTTTTATTGCTGAGTAATATTCCATTCTGTATAATATACCACAGTTTCTTTATCCAGTCATCTATCGAAGGGCCTCTAGGTTGGTTCCACAGTTTAGCTATTGTGAATTGAGCTGCTATAAACATTGAAGTGGCTGCAACACTGTAGTACGCTGTTTTTAAGTCTTCTGGGTATAGACCGAGGGGTGGGATAGCAGGCTCAAATGGTGGTTCCATTCCAAGTTTTCTAAGGAATCTCCATATTGCTTTCCAGATTGGTTGTACCAATTTGCAGTTCCACCAGCAATGTAAGAGCGTGCCTTTTTCCCTACAACCTCGCCGATACTTATTGTTGTTTGTATTCTTGATAATTGCCATTCTGACTGGCGTGAGATGAAATCTTAGGGTAGTTTTGATTTGGATTTCTCTG